>JAVSCE010003944.1:0-624023 GCA_032199065.1 Smutsia gigantea | reverse complement strand
AAGAATTTTAGGTATTGCAAGAATTTTTGAATAAACAATTATGTTAAAAGAAGATGATACATCTTATTATGCTGATGGACAGTGACTGCAATGGGGTATGGGGGGGAACTCGATATTAAGGGTGAATGTAGTAACCGCATTGTTTTTCTTGTGAAACCTTCATAAGATTGTATATCAATGATACCTTAATAAAAATAAATAAATAAGAAGATGATATAAAAATCATTTTATCTTAAAATTTGTATGGACTCACAAAAGACCACAAATGGCCAAAGCAATCTTGAAAAAGTAGAACAAAGCTGGAGGAATCACACTCCCTGATCTCAAACTATACTACAAAGCTACCATTATCAAAAAGTGTGTCTGCTGGCACAAAAAGAGAAACACAGATTAATTGAACAGATTAGAGAGCCTAGAAATAAATCCATACTTACATTCAGTAAATATAGGACAAAGGAGGCAAGAATATGAAATGAGGAAAAGACAATCACTTTTGGGTGTTGTGAAAACTGGACAGCTATAGGCAAAAGAATGTAAACAGACCACTGTCTTGCACCATATGCAAAACTAAACTTAAAATGGATTAAAGACTTCAGTATAAGACCCTAAACCATAAAACTAGAAGAAAACATAGGTAGTACCTTCTTGAACATCAGCATTAGAAATTTTTTTCTGGACATATCTCCCCAGGCAAGGGAAACAAAAGCAAAAATAAACAAGTAGGACTATATCAAACTAAAAAGCTTCTGCACAGAAAAGGAAACCGTCAACAAAACCAAAGGCAACCTATTGAATGGGAGAAGATATTTGCAAATGGGATATCCAATAATGAGATAATTTAAAGAACTCATACAGTTCAACACCAGAAAAAACAATAATTAAGTAAAAAATGGGTGGAGAACCTGAATTGCCATTTTTCCAAAGAAGGCATACAGACGGCCAACAGATATATGAAAAGATGCTCACCATCACTAGTCATCAGGGAAATGCACATCAAAACCATAATAAGCTATCACCTCACACCACCTAGAGTAGCTAATATCAACAACACAAGAAATAACAAATGTTGTCAAGGATGTGGAGAAAAGGAAACCCTTCTACACTGTTAGTGGGAATGAAAATTGTTGCAGCCACTGTAGAAAACAGTATAGAGGTTTCTCAAAAAACTAAAAATAAAAATACCATATAACCTAGTAATTCCACTTCTGGGAATTTACCTGAAGAAAACAAAATCACTTGTTTGAAAAGATACATGCACTCCTGTGTTTACTGCAGCATTATTTACAATAGCCAAGATACAGAAGCAGCCTAAATGTCCATCTATAAATGATTGGATAAAGAAGACGTGGTACACATATATAATGGGAGAAAATTCAGCCATAAAAAAGAAAGAAAGCTTGCCATTTGCAACACGGATGGCCTAGAGGGTATTATTGAGATTAGAAAATAGGTATGTATGTGATAACATAAACAAACATAGAGTGACTAAAATAGCAGACAAAGAAAGACAAATAACAATGATTTCAGTTATGTGTGGAATCTAAAAACAAAAAAACACAAAAACAAATGGACTCACAAACACAGAGAACAGAACATGGGAGGTAGGGTAGAAAAATAATTATTCTTAATACCATCAACCAGAAATGACCAGTGTTAGCATATTGCTTTGTATCCTAATAGCATTTTTTCTCCAGTGCTATGTATTATTTTTCTCCACAAAAATTTGTTCATATTATACATATTCATCTGTAGCATTCTTTACCCTATTTAAAGTACATTAAATATTTTTCCATAATGCATAATGTTTTATTTCATACTTTATTGACTGAATGGTATTTCATCCCATGGATATATTACAAATATAGAACATATTGAAGAGGCATTAAGAGATGTGGAAGATGGAATTAAAAATGTATAATCTAATAAGAATTTATAAAGACATATACATTTATATTAGGATATGTAAATTTCTAAGAATATGTGAGGATATATAAATACATACAATAATGAAAAACTGGGAGGGGTAATATTCAAATATACAGTGTAAAAAACTTTCTGGAATCAATAAAAGATGTAAATCATCAGGTTAAAAAATCACAATGAGTCTAAACAGGGTAAATAAAAATAAACTCAAAACAGTAAAAGAAAAAATATTAAAAACAACTGGAGATAAGGCAATTCACCTCCAATGAAATAGAAATTAGAATAATGGTAACTGGTCAACAGACACAACATAGATAAAAAGTAATTGAATCATATATTCAAAGCTTTGAAGGAAACTGGATTCTGTACTCAGCAAACCATTATTCAAATGTGAGGTTAAAATTTTTTTCAGACAAAAGGTGAGAGATTTTACTGCCTAAAGTTCTCCTCAAGAAGTAAAGAAATAAGGAATAAAAAAGTAGTGTTCCAGAAAAAAATACCGAGATTAGAAACTAGGTATGTATGTGGTAACTATAAATAAACACAGAGTGACTAAAATAGCAATAATGATAATGATAACCTTTGGGAATTGAAAACAAGGATAAAACTAAAATGCCTGATAATAACATTTAAAATGGGAGAAGAGTATTTGGAATTAAAACTTTCTGAAGTCTTTTTATTGTTCAGAGGAATGGTAGACATATTGTTCAAATGACACTTTAATTCAAGTTGATAGATTAAAAATTGTGGCATAACTCCCAGAGTAAATGAAATAGAAGTTGACTTACAAAGTAGACAGAAAACGAGTACCAATAAAACAAGATGAATCCTGTAAAGTAGAATATATGCACATTTTAGGACCTTGCAATTCTACTCTAGAAGAATTGAATATTGACATAAATGAATAAAAAAAAGAATGAGTAAATAAAAATATTACATAAATAAATAAGCAAGCTACAAGCAAGACTTTCATTACAACATTGTAGTAGTGAAGATGCTGAAAATTAAGTGGACAAATAAACTTTGGTTTATTCATGAAATGAAATACTATGTACAATTAAAATAAATTAACTATATCTATACATGTTAAGATGGGTAAATATCCAGAATATTGAGTGAAAAAGTAAGTTGTAAAGAACATACAGAGTATAACAACTGTTTTATAAAATCTTCGGACAGAATAGTCCTATATCCTATTTATGGTGGGCCAAAAATAAAGTACAAAAAATGAAGGAGAATATATTTTCCAGCTTCAGAATACCAGCTCCCTCTGAGACTGGAGCAAAACAATTGGAGGGAGCCTTAGGAACATAAAATACTTATTTCTGTAAAAAACACTTGTCTGAAGGAAATATGGTAATATCTGTTAAATCTGGTTTGGTAGACACTTACTGTGTTATATATTATTTTCTGTAATTTGCTGTATATTTGAATCAATTCAGACTTAAAAATAACATGTAGAAGAAATCCTTTTTCATATCTGAATTACATAAATCAGATAAATGTTTTTAAACAGGTTAACAGGTTGTTTCAGACAGTTTGCTACACAAAAACTACTTAGCCAAAACTTACACATCTGAAGCAAATAACATCCTTTTTAAAGCTGTTTGGCTAAAGACTGAGCACCTCTTCCAATGGTTCTCTGATTGTTCAAAAATAATTTTAGAATCCATGTTTTGTCATTTCCTAAAGCACTTTGTTGTGATGAGTTAGCAGGAAATGATGTTATGTTATGTGCAGGTCTTAAGTATTACTTCACGAGCCCTTATTGACCCAATCACATTTTCTGGGTGTGAATTGTGGTCAGGCACTCAAGCACTCAAGGCTGAGCATAACCTAGTCCCTGACCTCATGGGGTTTACAGTCTAGGAGTCGCCAAATAACTCTGAACTATTCTGAACATAAAATTCACCCTAAAAAAGGGAACCCCAAGCTAACCGGGCATAGTGTACTTTCACGTATGAGGAAAGTGCAACCACCGAAAAAAGGTATAAAATATGAAATAGCCCAAAACTCCAAAGAATAATAGGAAAGACATTTCAAGGTATCTGAAAATTGCAAGAGTAGAACGAGAGAAAACACAGATGAAAACTGTTGTGAAGGGCTTAGGATCCAGAAAGAGACCTGGAGAGAGACAAAGAAAAAGACATACAGAGACACTAAGTGGTAGAAGTAACTGGGCTTCTTGCAGAAGGAAGCAAAACGTAGAGTGACTTTAAAGGCCTACACCAAGAAACAAAGCAGTAGGAATAAGAAAGACCAAAGAAGAAAGATGATCTGCCATGGTAGCTTTCAAATTCCACCTCAATGAAACGGCAGATATATAACCCAGCAATTGCAAATGCTGTTTACTTCATACTATATCCAGCCTTCTAATTCCACTTAAGCATGCTGAATTCTTTGACATATGCAGAGCTCAAAAGGACAAATTTCCAACATTCTCTTAAAAGAATTCATTAGAACTTTATCTTTCTGATGGCTACAGGAAACCTCCGATGCCTAGAACATGATGGAGGGTCCTTCATAAGGAAAACCATCATTTTTAACTTGGTGTCAGAATCTGGTCTAAGACAAGATGGAAATTTCCCCCTGAAAGTTTCAGTTAAAACAGTATAATAAATGTTACAGCAGATCTCAAATATCATACTTTGTCACACATTTATCCCCCAAAGAAATCTGGGATAAAATCTCAGGGTGTGAAGATAAATGCAGGGGAGTGCACAGGGTGGTGATTAAGATTGTGGGCTCCCAATTTAGACAGAGGTGGACTTATATCCTGCCTGGCAGCTTAGCCTGGGCACCTCCCTGAGTTCATGCCCTACCATAGCCTCAGTATCCCCATCTGTTAATATGGCAAACAATGCCTACTTGTACAGATTAGTTTTGGGAAAATAGATTGGGTAGGTAAAATATTTGGCACTGTCCAGCTAGAATCATCACCTGCAGTGGTCTCCCCAACAGCGGGCGTGGTGGCATAGAGGTGACATGGCAGAAGTAATGATCACAGTTACCATCATCTTACACACCTAACATTGCTGTGATACTCCAATTCCGTGCAGAACGTTGCCACAGGGAAGTCTTCACTGACCTTCAGAGTCCATGCAGTTCTTCTGCTGCAAGCTCCCTTTTAAGCTTTATTTATATTTCCTTTTGGCTTATGTTGCCTTTTTACTGTAGCTGAGTGCCCTTGCGCTTAGCACATAGAGCTTAAATTGACAAAATTATCATGTGGCATGAGCAGCTTTCAGGAAAACATAGAATCACGGATGACTGAATGATAAATGAACAATGATTATTAACAATGATTGAACTTGTGATTGGCCCCCAAAAAACCTTGTGCATCTGTTTCTGCAACAAGGACATGCCCAACAGTGGGAACAAGGGCACACTCCCCCCAGAAAGTATTTGAATGAACTTACAGCTAAGTCATTCATTCTTCTATGTAAGGCAAATGTCTGATTTTATCCAGTATATGCTTATCTCACAGAAAGCAGTCTTATTTCTCTAATAAAATAAGCATTTTGGGGAAAAATCATTGGAGCCTGTAACAAATACACAGTTTGTGAACAGAAAAGAGAAGCAGAACTTCTCATTTACCCAGATACACCCAGATGTCAGCCATCTGCACACCTACAGCTGAACTTTGTTTTTTATGTCACAATCATAGTCCTTAAAATAAGGTAGCAAATTACTGTTACTACACAGTGACTGTGAGAAAGAACAGGGTATAGCATATACTGTAAAGGCAAACATATCCGACTCTGACCATAGATCACATGGTAAATCCAGATCACACAGAACAGCGATGAATCATTCTGCAGAATGAATACATACCCTCTGTGCCACCCGGCCTCTACCTTCCAGCATCTGGAGCTTAATAAATGGGAGTGAAAATGTGAATACTAAAGATGGCATATTATAATAAAAAGAAATCACTCAATACTAAATGAAAATGTAGATAGCCAACCCTCTTGGCTGAGGATCTCAACCCCGGTCATAATTAGAACTAATCTAGAGTGCTTGTAAAAGACATCCTATGCCTGAAGTCACCCCAGAAGTTTCTGGCCCCGAGTGATCCTAAGGGGTAGTGGAAGTTGAGAACTACAGTCTTATTCTTCTTGTGATAAACAATTATTTAGTATCAATGGATGGATTCATGAGGAAAGATATACTTTTCTCAGTAGATTATAAAAAGAGATTTTCCTGTTTTAATGTATTAATATTCTAAGCAGCATTAAATGGTCTAAGTAACATTCTAAGGGGAAAAAAAAGCTTATGTACTCTTCAGTTAAGAGAGACAAAGGGCTTCAAAGGATGAATTTCACCTTAAAAAATTTTTTTTCTGTTGTGGATTAACCCATAAATAACACAAGTGTAAAGGTAGAGGAGATGGGTGGAGTTGTCCTATTAGAACCTCCTGGTGAGAGTTTTTCAAAGTGAAATTTATGGCACTGTCCTCTCCTACAAAATGCCCTGTCAGAACTGCCTGACAGCCCCTCAGGTGTATGGTTGTGAACCAGCCACCCCACTAGCTCTAGATCCACTGTGGTCCTGGCAACTGCCCGGGGTCTTGTGTAGATCTTCCCTAGGATTCAGAAGTCCTAGTGAAAGATGAGCTAATGCTGCCACTTGCAAACAGCTGGTGTCCTATCCCATTTGCTCTCAAGTCCAACTCATTTCACATCTTGCAGAAGCTGGACATGCACCCCCCTGCCACCCTTGGACTCTCGCCTGGACAGAAAGAGGGCTGAAGGCTCCTGCTGTTTCACAAGTGCTGGGTCTAAGCAGAGGAAATGGTGGTAGACAGGAATTCACCTGTGACTAATATTCCCCGGGCTTCAGGGCAATGTCTGTCTGCACTCAAAAATGCTTTATTAATTTCTTAAATGGATTATGAGGCAATCCAATTGTTCACAAACTGAACTTTGCCCTCTCCACTGATTGGATTCTAAGGGAACTCTAAGTCATTCTTGTGGTATCTGCTAGAGGAGATAAAGCCTGTTCTTCCCATCCTCATTGCTTATCTCCTAAGATCTTATTTCCTAAATTTTATCAGGCCCTTCAACCTCTCTTGAAGTGTGTATGTCTTTCCTGTGCTCAGAATAACTATATACTGCTTGACCATTCGCCTATGAAGATGACTCTGTTCTCTTCATCATTAATAATACCACCCATGTTTTTCTAATTCCTAATGGAAGGTTCACAGAGATGAGGTGAATAAGTGCAAGCAGATTTTTAAAAACATGTCTCACAAATGCTCCTTATGTGATCAACTAGAGAAATACGGTTCCACGTTAGGGTTTCAATCTGTCAACATGCTATAGCTTTATTTAATGAAAACCTGTTCCATGCCGGGTTACCAATAAAATATGAATTATAGGTAATCATCTCATCAGAATTAAGTTCTTTATGTTTTAAAAATATGAATCCTACCTTAAGAAAAGCTTCTATTTTCAAAGAGGAGTCTTTTCTGATAACTCTTGAAACTGTAGTTATTTTCAAATACCCTAGAGAAAGCAAACAGCTGTTGAATCCTACGCAGAACTATGGGTTCAAAAATCAGTACTTAGACTTTCCATTTTAGCCCAGCAGGGCCACCCAAGTGACATTTCTGGGGAATAGAATCAACTTCCAGTAAATTGGGAAACTTACACTACAAATGGAAATATTCAATTGAATATTTATAACAAATAAAAAATTGAAGGTATGTGGAAAAGGCAATAGCTTTTTATTGTTGAAATGCCTCATACTTCAAGCTATTAGTTTAAACTGAAAATCAGGATGCTGTTGGGAGGGGAGAGTAATTAACATTTTATGAGTAACTGTGCAATAGTATTCGTTATTAAAGGAACAAAGGAAAGGAAATACACTTTGCATTTTGTTCATTTCAATTTCCAATGACCGAGGTTTCTCTGTGGTTGGGGGTATAATGGAAGTGCACAGAACTAGGAGTCAGGAAGCCTGAGTTTGGCCAGTAGCCTCTTGGCCTGGATTTCCTCTGTGTGAAATGAGAAAGAGGGCTGGGCTAGACATTTCTCACATGTGTCTGTTCACATGCCAAGCCACAAAGATTCTGATTCCCTAGGCCTGGGAGATCCATTTTGAGCATTTTGGGATTAGGGCTCATAGGTGCAGCATTGGGCACCAGTAAAACTCATGTGTGGGTCAAAACGTTAAGGCTAGAGCGCTTACTATAAGAAAGGAGAGGAAGGAGAGTTGCTGGAAATCGTGAGAACTGAGATGTCGTATTCAAAAGCCACAGGGACCCTCCAACACACAAATACTGGTGTCTATAGTGCGCATTGCTGAAAGAGAGATACACCTTAATGTGAAGGTTTCTGACATGATTCAGGGACGCCTACAAGCAGTTTGGGCTCCAACTCCATTTTCAACCAGGGCATTTCCGCTCAGTCAGTTGTAAACGTCACAGCTCACTGGCTAAAACATATTTGAAAAAATATTTTAATGATATATTCTAGCAGTTACAACTTGGTGAATCTGCATTTTTTTTTCCAATTTCGGTGTTCATGCTACTGCCATCCTCCCGGGCACCAAGTTCAGAGTTCAAAAGCCTACATCCAGGCATGACCTGGCTTGTCAATCCCTTTATATTTCAATCTCACATTTATACAGCCATTTATTCCCTGCATCCACTTCCCCATCACAATCATCGGAACCATCGCGATGCCTTTTCTCTAGTCTCCTAGCTGCTTTCTCCTTCAGCTCCTTTTGAAGTGCTGGTCAAATTAACCTTTGGGCCTCACACTTCTCATCCTGCTATAAACTTTCACAAAATCTCACTTTTCATTAATTATTTCTATGCAATGACATCAAAATCCGTTTGCCAGAGTTAGAAATAATTTGAACTCAACATAGATTACAAATCATCTTATTCTCTTTGGGCACGTCTTAAGATCGAGCCAAACTAAGGATGTTCCTCTATCACGTATGTGAGCCCCTGCTCACTGATCTGTTTCGGCAGATTCATTCACATATGCTACCAAATATCTATCCGTTTTCAGTTATTGAAAAAATTATGGAGGAGAGAAAACTACCTAATCTTATTTTCTTTACACAGTTATTTCAATTTTTATTTGGCCCTTTCCCTTTTAGCTTTGCTTATGAATATGTATTTTCATAAAGAGTCAATTTTACATAGATTTTGGCATTCTAGTTAAAATCCCTTTCCATTTGGCTACAAATCTTCATAGTTTTCATTCTAATAGGTGCATAATTTCCCAACCAGCAGATGTTCCATAATTCAGTTAACCATTCTTCTCTCTATAGTTAGACACTTTGGTTGTTTCTAATTTTTAGCTATTATAAATAATGTTGGAATCTTTAGCTATTATAAATAATGATGCAATTAATAGCTCCATGTATAACATTCTCCCTTGGGTTTATTATAACTTTCCAGGAGTGAATTTGGCCAAAAATATAAATTTTTATGGACTTTTAATGTACATTGACAAATTGTCTTCCAAAAAGGTTATACGAATTTATACTGCCACCAATAATACATTACTATACTATTTTTACTACAAACTTTCTGTCTCAAAAAAACTATACCTGATTAATATATTAATTTTCATATATTTAGTACTAGGAATTTTTTTCTTATTTTGTTTAATTATTGCAATTTCTTCTTATGTAAAATATCTGTTTATGTTATTGTCTGGCTAAATTTATAAATTTCCAAAAAAAGTCATGGGCCAGGTCAGTCTTGTTTTCTACTCTCATTACAGAGCTCAACACTTTTCCTCATGCATAGATAATGCTCAGTATGTATCCGTGCTGTAAACAAACACATGTATTTTTTGAGGTCTTACATGTTTTTTCTCCTTTCTATACCATGGGTATTAACCTTTTGCCACAGCTAAAGTATTTTAGCTTGACATTGTTTCAGGAGACAAAAATTATAGTAGAAACAATTGCTATTTTCTTTATGCATCTTCATGTTGCCTTAAAACTGAAAAGTCATATTCTATAGCAATGAGTATAGAAATTGAAGTTTTTGCTTAGTTTTCCACTTTTTTCTTAAAGTTTCTTGGGGATAAATGCTTGCTATTTTTCAAGGCCTGTCATGACCCCCCGCCGCCGCTTTCCCGGTTCTGCCTGGAGGTCAGGCTGGTCACCCACAATCACAGCCACCATGCACTTAAGCTTTGCTCCTGTAGAGCTATTTTCACCCAGGCAGAAAGGGCTTAAATTAAGCCAGCTAACACTTTGAGATTCTAGATTAAGTCAGTGTTGCTGCTACTTTAGACATAAACCTTTATTCTAGCTGTAAGAGCAGAGCTTCTGCCATGATTCCATACTGGGGTACCTGAGATTTTTAATGCTTGTTTTGCTAGAAGGACATTTTGATGTGGCCTAGAAAAACAAACTGTTAACTTTTAGGTGCATTTCAATTACCAAGAAAGAGCGTGCTCCAGATACTCTCGAAATCAAAATGATGATTAGAATCAAAATCCAACTTTGTCATTGTCTATCCTAGTCTAAGTAATTGAATTTCTGTTTTGTGTTTCCATCTTTGATATTTGTTCAGTGTCATAACCCACCTCAACCTAGAAAGGCTCTTCTCATTCTTGTCAGTGTTCCTCCCCCATCAGGCTTCCCTGGGGCGGAAGCCCTGCTTACAATTTCAAACAGCCCCCACCCCATGTTCCTGCCACAGGGATCTGATCAGTGCAGTGCTCTATGGCCGTGTGTTGGATATTTCACCCGACATTACCAGCCTCTGCTGGCCCCTCCCTGGCTACCTCTCCCATTGTGTAAGTCCATGGTCAAGTTTCATTTTTGTGTTCTAGTCAGCTCTATCCTGAGATATGGCTGCCTCCTCCTTAAAGCTTTCCTTTTAACTGCTCCATTGCCTGATTTCACCCCATCCTTCCCTCCAGGGAGCCCCGAATCATCATTTAATTCTCATTCTTCTCAACCTCTATGGCACTGGCCCAACTCGGTATATAAAAATTTTTATTATGGCTCAGCTTATCCCCAATAGATTGCAAAGTCCTAGAAAGCAAGAACCATGCTCTTTCATATTTCTATTTTCCTAAGTCCCATTGACTTACACCTGGTTTTTGAAATAGTACATTAATTTTTTTCCTATCATCCTTCTCTGACTTTTCTCTTTGTACCTCAAATGTAGCTGTTAAGAACTACTGAATCTTAGTTTATACTGCTTCTCCAACAGAGAAAGAAACACCAAAACAATAAATAAAAAGAGACTCCTTTCTGTTCCTGTCAATCTATGGTTCTTCCCGGGCATCTACATCTCATCCCTTATGAAGCATTCTTCCACCTAACCTTTGAGTTGCTTCACCATTTGATATTTCCTTTTCTACTCACACTTACATACCAGTCCAGTTCTCCTTTTACCCCTTTGCTCTAAGTAGGTGTGAATGTATGCAACAGTAGGTGTAGGTAGATGGAAGGAGAAAACTTCAGGGAGGTAGTATGGATGACTTAGGTTTTTGGTTATTTTTGCTTTTTTGAATTTTTTGTTTAGTTTTGCATTGTTTTTAGTGGTGGTGATAAATTTGCATTGATTTATTTGTCCTGCCTTATACTGTTACTCTAGTTAGTGAATTTGCAAAATAGCTGGGTAGAGATAGGGTTACATGTTTGTTCACAGGATAGGGAAAAGCAACTGACCCATGGGAAAACAAAAAATAAATAATGTTGCTTCATTATTCCAAACTTGGGAAAACCATCATCTCTACCAAGAAAAATTCTCATCCATTAGCATAATATCTGTCTTATGTATTTTAGAGAAGCCTCATTTGCAAACAATGGACAACCCAATTAGTTTTATTTCTGTGCATGTACTTTTCAAGGATCCAGATATATAATAATTTTTTATTTATTGTGCTCACATGACGTGCACATAAGCATTAGATATACTATTATTTACCCTTCAACATTTTAGTGATGTTGATTTGGTTATTATCAGTGATATTACCAAGGCTGTATAGATCAAAACCAACATTGTGATTTTTTTTTCATGCTATGTGCACAGCCCACAAGGCAAGGAAATGGAGAGAACCTACAGATTAGGCACATTTTTCTGTGTCCTCTACCCACATTGGACAAATGGCATTTAAAATACTTTAAAAGTAACAGGATTGCATTCCTACTGTTAGCAAAATGAGCTAATGCCTTCATAGTGAAACAAAAATTCAGATAATAGGAAAAACAAAAAAATGAGCTGCAGAGTTGAAAGAGAGATTTATTTTGACCAAAATATTCACACTTGGTCTGAACATGTGTTGAGGGAAAAAGGAGTTTTGTACCATATTCTTACTCATGTGTCTTGAACTGTTTATTGTGTCCTGCTGAGAAGGAAGGTTTAATGTCAATAGGAAGGCAAGCACTAACCCCAAGGAGGAAATGCCAATTGTCAAGGCCAACCTGAACAAAGAACACAGTGCCAATTCTTTAGATATTCATCCACTTGATATTGCGTTTTTAAATTCTCTTAAATAGTTTGCTATTTAAAAGGCCCACTCTATATCTGCTAAGCAACTCACAGTTTATTATAAAGACTTTGAAAGTAGTTTTGTCTCATTTGGTTTTCCAGATACACTATAAAGTGGCAGCATCATCAGCCTTACGTGAAGAAAGGAAACTGAGAATATGAGTGTTGGAGCAACAAGTACAAGGACAGATCTGTGGAAACCGGCAGAGCTGGAATGCAAATCCACATCTCTGACTCCCTGATTCTTGCTCTTTCAGGTTATACTGCACTGCTTTTTGCTGGATAAATGCATAAACAGTTTGACCCAGTCTGCCTCAAAAAACTAAACTCAACATTTTGATGTATTCCCCATCTTAGAGCAATGGTGTCTTCTTTTGCTGAATGAGTTTCCTTAGGAATTAATATTTATATCCTCCCGATAAGACACTCCAGGGTGCATGTTATGGACGAGCAATGATATGCCTTTGCAGTTAATGGCACTCAGTCAAAACTATCAGGGCATATCATTATTAGGTCATAATACCCACCCTAGAGTGTCTTACAGCTTAATTGTTCCCTCTTCCATTCCAGAAACCAGCAAAAGAAATATTTTTCTAATGTTTCTGCTTTGTTAATGAGTTCAGAATGGATGAACACATGTGCTCTGCCTGTTCTGCCTGTCAAACATGTATCCAGAAATAAATACAGGTCACATCATCCCCAATTCCAGCTTTTGCATGTTTTCTACAAAAAGTTTGGCATGGCTCTGATCCTTGTGAAAGTGAAGATTTAGTAGGCAATGCCTGGTCTAAATATTCAGACACTGAAAACTCACGAGCCTTCCCCTTCTGCCAATGTCCTTAGCATTTATCTCCCAATCACCATCTGTTTTTCAGCTGAAAATTTCCATCAAGAGTCGTGTTTTAATCTGGACTAGAATCTGCAAGAGATTCTTTCCAGTCTTTTGAATATATAGCTAGTTGTATTCTAATGAGTACTTAAGCTTAGTTTTTTTTCTTATCCATATTCACCAAAACTCTTCAACTGCAATAGAAAATTCATTATGCATCTTTAGGTTCATTCTCTTTTTTCCATAAAGTAATAATACTCTCCTCACCACAAGATCTTAAATAACAAGCAAAAGGTCAAGAAGTTACTGAAAGAAACTGATGAACCAGGTATGATATGTGTGGTTCTAAAATATGGCTGCCTAGCAACAGAGGGCATTGGCTGTTCAAATAAGTGTGACATCAGGACCCATTGTAAGGTGTTGCTGTTCAGTTTCCCCCACGGAGTTGAATCCCTCCAACTGTTAGGAAGTGCATGGTGAAGGTAGTGTACATTTGAGGCTCCAGATCAATGAGAAAAATGTAGCTGAGGAGCTATTTAAGGGAAACATCTCTTGGAAAGTTTGTGGTAGCAAGAAATTTATTTTGAATAGAGTTGTATAACCTTGGTCCTTACCTCAAAATAATAAGTAACATATAGCAAGCAAGAGATTAATTTTAGTAATTTTAAAGCTTCCCACAAAGCTCAGATCCCAGATGGCTTCATGGGGAATTCTATCAAACATTTGAAGAAAAAGTAATATCAATTCCTCACATGCTCTTCCAAAATATAGAAATGGAAGGAATATTTCTCAACTCATTCTATGAGGCTGATGCTAAAACATCACGAAGAAAAGACATCTCAAGAAAAGAAAATTACAGACCAATATCCCTTATGAAAATAGAAACAAAAATCTTAACCAAAATACCATCAAAATGATATCCAGCAACATTAAAAAAGACTATACAACTTATCCAAAACAAGTTACAATGTTGGATTACCATCTGCAGAAACAATTATGTAGTATTCCATATTAATAAAATAAAGGATGATAACCCACATGAGCATTTGACAGACAGAGAATATTTGTGTAACCAAATTTGATTCCCTTTCATGATGAAACTACTCACAAAACTAGGAATTGGGAGTAATTTATTCAAGCTGATAAATGCCATCCACAAAAAATCACAGCTAATACCTTACTTAATGACAAAAGATGGGATAATTTTCCCATAAGATGAAGAATAAGAAAAAGACATCTGCTCTTACCATTTCTACATGTTGAACTTCTATTTAACTTGTACTAGAAGTTCTAGCCAGGGCAATTCAGCAAGAAAAAGAAATAAAAGACACCTATATTGGAAAGGAAGATATGTAAAACATCTCCATGCACAAATGACATGATCCTGTATATAGAATATCCTAAGGAAAACACCAAAAACCTTCTAGAAGTAAAAAGCTCAGCAAGGTTGCAGATGTAAGATCAATATACAAAAATTAATTGTACTCTTATGAATAGCAAAGAACAACTCAAAAATGAAATTAAGGAAACAATTTGATTCACAACAGTGTCAAAAAAGAATAAAATAGAATAAATTTAACAAAAATGTGCAATACTTGTACTTTGAAAACTATAAAACATTGCTGAAAAAATTTGAAGATCTAAATAAAAGACATCTCATATTTACGGACTGGAAAACAATATCAAATTAATCTATAGTTTTAACACAATTTATATCAAAATATCAGCTGGCTTTTTTTCAGAAATTAATAATCTAATTCTAAAATGCATATGGAAATGCAAGGGTGTCATAATATACAAAACAATCTTGAAAAGGAGGATAAAGTTAAAGAGCTCATATTTTCCAATCTCAAAACTTACTAAAAACCTGCAGAAATCAAGGACTGTAGCATTGGCATAAAAGTAGACCTATAAATAATGAAATAGAATTGGGAATTCAGATAGAAACATTTATATTTATGGTTAATTGATTTTCAACAAGTGTGCCAAAATAAATCAATAGAGGCAAAATAATATTTTCCAACAGATTACACTGGGACAACGGGGTATACACATGTGAAAAGTTGAACCTCTATCTCACACCATACACAAAAATTATCCTAAAATTGGTTGTAGGCCCAAATGTAAAAGCTATAAAACTCTTAGAAGAAAGTGGACAGATCAATCTTTGTTATGTTGGTTAAGTTTTTTCACCAAAATCATAAGTAACAAAAGAAAAAACAGATACTTTGGATTTCATCAAAATTAAAACTTTTGTGCCTCAAAGGACACTATTAGTAAAGTGAAAAGACAACTCAGAGTGGGGGGAAATGCTTGCAAATCATACAGGTGACAAGAGACTTGTGTCCAGACTATATGAAGAATTCTTAAAAGTCAGTAATAAAACAAAAAACACTTAAAGTATGGGCAAATGATCTGAACAGACATTTTTTCAAAGAAAATATACAAATGATCACTAAGCACATGAAAAGATTGTCAACATCATTAGTCATTAGGAAAATACAAACCAAAATCACAAGAAACACCACTTCACAATTTCTGGAATGGCCAAAATCAAACGACAGACAATAACAAGTGTTAGTGAGCATGTGGAGAAATTGGAGCCATATATTAGTGATGGGAATGTACAATGGTGCAGTCACTTTGGGAAATATTTTGGCAGTTCTTCAAAATGTTAAATGTAATGCTACCATTTGACCCAGAAACTCCTGAAAAAGTAAGAAGAGATGTCCATACAAAAATTTGTATATGAATATTCAAAACAGCATTATGCATAAGAGCCAAAAAGTAGAAAAACCCCAAAAGTCCAGCAACTGACAAATGGCTCTAAACAGTAAGTGAAGATCCATACCATGGGGTATTATTCAATAATAAACAGAAATGAAGTACTGATACTGACTACAACATGGATGAACCTTGAAAACATATGCTAAGTGAAGGAAGACTGTTACCAAAGGTCACATAGTACAGAACTCCATTTATATGAAAACTCCAGAATTGGCAAACCTATAGAGACAAAATAGGTTAGAGATTGCCTAGGGCTACAGAAGGTAGCATATGGAAGTGTCTGCTAAAGGTACAGAGTTTCTTTTTTGGAGTTGTAAAAATATTCTAAAATCAGATTTTGATGGTAGTGTTGGTGATGGTACAGAGAGAGAGATATAGAGATATATCTGTGAATATACTAAAAACTACTGAATTGTATACTTTAAATGGGTGAATATTATGGCATATGAATTATATCACTGTAAAGTTGTTAGAAATAAACACAAAAAACTGAATGGAATGAAATTAAATCACAGACTATCAGCATTATAGAAGCCTAGAAATAATCAGATCAAGTGAGGCCAGGAAGTAAGAATTTATATTAAAAAACAATGGGAAGAATTTTTTACTACAGAATCAAATCTGAATTACATTTATGGTTTGGCAAAAGGTATATCTTTTTTTTTTGTAATCCATGAAAAAATGGAAGATAATTAAAAACCCTAGGCAAACAAATAGGGGTAGATAAAAGATGATCAAAATATGTAGAGAACAGACTTCCGGGAAGATGGCGGTGTGAGCAGGGCGGCAGAAATCTCCTCCCAACACTATATTTATCTATGAAAACACAGCAAATACATCTATTCCTAAAAGAGAGACCAGAATACACAGGAAAGCGCACAGCATGCAGTAACACCCGAGAGGACTCGGCACCCCAAGAGGCGGGTAAGATACGGAGCCGCGACCCGGCGGAACCCGAGCACTCCCCCACCCCAGGGCACTGGCGGGAGGAGAGGATTCAGAGCCGGGAGGGAGTGGAAGTACAGCCCGCGAAGTAGCCAGTCCCGGTGATCCACGCGGGGAGCGCTGACCCACATCGCGCAGTGCAGCGGAGATTGGAGAGACAGAGAGGCAGGATCTGAGCGGGGAACGTGCCAGGGTGCTTGCAGCCGGCTCCCGGGAAGGAAAAAAAAAAAGCACGGGCTTTCTTCAGTGGTCTTAAAGAGACAGGGGCCCAGCAGAGGAGACAGATTGCCCCAGCACACTCAGCTCAGCAGGCTGGGAGTCCTGGGGAGTTTCAGACACCTTAGCTGGCGACTGGGGAAGTGTAGCCATACTTACACTTCTCACTGAGATCAACAGCCTCCTATTCGTTCACACCCCGGCCAGAGCCATAAAGGGCCCTGCGGAGCAGTGCAGCCACGGCTGCGGAATAGTGGGGCAATAGCGCCACCTACAGCATTCCCACAGAATCTACTCCCGGTGGGCGTTTTTTTTGTTTTTTTTGTTTTTCTTTGTTTTTTGTTTTTTGTTTTTTTCTTTCTTTCTTCTTTTTTTTCCACTTTCTTTTTCTCTTATCAACTCTTAAAGAGCCCAGCTGACATATGTGGCAACTACCAGTGACCAATTCTATAGCCATGAAAAGACAGAGGAATATGGTTCAGACCAAAATCAACCAGGCAACCCAGAGAGGGAGCCTGAAGGGATGGAAATGCACAGTCTTCCTGAAAAAGAATTCAGAATAAAAGTCATAACCATGCTGATGGACCTACAGAGAAATGTGCAAGAGCTGAGGGAGGAAGTGAGGGAACTGAGGAAAGACAATACAGAAATCAGACAAGCGATCGAAGGGCTTAACAGCAGACTGAATGAGATGCAAGAGACTGTTTTTGGAATAGAAATCAGAGAACAGGAAGACAGAGCAGCTGAGGCAGAGAGAGATAAAAGGGTTTCTAGGAATGAAAGAATATTAAGAGAACTGTGTGACCAATCCAAACGGAACAATATTCGCATTATAGGAGTACCAGAGGAAGAAGAGAGAGAAAAAGGGATAGAAAGTGTCTTTGAAGAAAGAATTCCTGAAAACTTTCCCTCGCTGGGGAAGGAAGTAGTCTTGCAGTCCACAGAAGCCCACAGATCTCCCAACACAAGGGACCCAAGGAAGACAACACCAAGACACATAATAATTAAGATGGCAAAGATCAAAGATAAAGACAGGGTATTAAAGGCAGCTAGAGAGAGAAAAAAGATCACCTACAAAGGAAAACCCATCAGACTATCATCAGACTTCTCAACAGAAACCTTACAGGCCAGAAGAGAATGGCATGATATATTTAACGTTATGAAACAGAAGGGCCTCGAACCAAGAATATTGTATCCAGCACGATTATCATTTAAATATGCCGGAGGGATTAAACAATTTCCAGACAAACGAAAGTTGAGAGAGTTTGCCTCTCATAAACCACCACTACAGGATATCTTGAATGGACTGCTCTAGATGGAAGCACACCTAAGGCTAAAAAGATGTCACCAGATAAAATAAAATCATAGCAAAGAAAGCAGACCATCCAAATACTAACTAAAGGCAAAGAATAAAACACCTAGTATAGAAAGAATGGAAGAGGAGGTATAAGAAGGGAGAGAAATAAAGAAACATTAGACAGTGTTTACAATAACTTAACAAGAAAGTTAAGTTAGATTGTTAGATAGTAAAGAAGCAACCCTTGAACCCTTGGTAACCGCGAATCTAAAGCCAGCAATGGCAATAAGTACATATCTATCAATAATCATCCTAAATGTAAATGGACTGAATGCACCAATCAAAAGACACAGAGTAAAAGAATGGATAAAAAAGCAAGACCCATCTATATGCTGCTTACAAGAGACTCACCTGAAACTCAAAGATATACACAGACTACAAGTGAAGGGATGGAAAAAGATATTTCATACAAACAACAAAGAGAAAAAAGCAGGTGTTGCAGTACTTGTATCAGACAAAATAGACTTCAAAACGAAGAAAGTAGCAAAAGATAAAGAAGGACATTACATAATGATAAAGGGGTCAGTCCAACAAGAAGATATAACCATTATAAATATATATGCACCCAACACAGGAGCACCAGCATATGTGAGACAAATACTAACAGAATTAAAGGAGGAAATGGACAGCAATGCATTCATATTAGGAGACTTCAACACACCACTCACTCCAGAGGACAGATAAACCAGAAAGAAAATAAGAAAAGACACAGAGGCACTGAACAACACACTAGAACAGCTGGAACTAACAGACATCTGCAGAACTCTACACCCAAAAGCAACAGGATACACATTCTTCTCAAGTGCACATGGAACATTTTCTAGAATAGACCACATACTAGGCCACAAAAAGAACCTCAGTAATTTCAAAAATATTGAAATCCTACCAACCAACTTCTCAGATCACAAAGGTATAAAACTAGAAATAAATTTTAGAAAGAAATCAAAAAGGCTCACAAATACATGGAGACTTAACAACACTCTCCTAGTTAACCAATGGGTTAACGACCAAATCAAAACAGAAATCAAAGAATATATGGAGACTAACGACAACAACAACACAAAGCCACAACTTCTGTGGGACGCAGCAAAGGCAGTTCTAAGAGGAAAGTATATTGCAATCCAGGCCTATATAAAGAAGGAAGAACATTCCAAAATGAATAGTCTAAAGACACAATTACTGAAATTGGAAAAGAAGAACAAATGAGGCCCAAAGTCACCAGAAGGAGGGACATAATAAAGATCAGAGAAGAAATAAATAAAATTGAGAAGAATAAAACAATAGAAAAAATCAGTGAAACCAAGAGCTGGTTTTTTGAAAAAATAAACAAAATAGATAAACTCCTAGCCAGCCTCATTAAGAGAAAAAGAGAATCTACACACATCAACACAATCAGAAATGAGAAAGGAAAAAAAACGATGGACCCCACAGAAATACAAAGAATCATAAGAGAATATTATGAAAATCTATATGCTAACAAGCTGGAAAACCTAGAGGAAATGGACAACATCTTAGAAAAATACAACCTTCCAAGACTGACCAAACAAGAAACAGAAAAACTAAACAGACCAATCACCAGCAAAGAAATTGAATTGGTAATCAAAAAACTACCCAAGAACAAAACCCCCGGGCCTGATGGATTCACCTCTGAATTCTACTAGACATAAAGAGAAGAAATAACGCCCATTCTCCTTAAAGTTTTCCAAAAAACAGAAGAGGAGGGAATACTTCCAAACTCATTCTATGAAGTCAGCATCACTCTAATACCAAAACCTGGCAAAGACCTCACAAAAAAGAAAATTACAGACCAATATCTGAAAATTACAGACCAATATCCCTGATGAATGTAGATGCAAAAATACTCAACAAAATATTAGCAAACCGAATTCAAAAATACATCAAGAGGATCATACACCATGTTCAAGTGGAATTCGTCCCAAGGATGCAAGGATGGTACAACATTCGAAAATCCATCAACATCATCTACCCCATCAACAAAAAGAAGAAGAAAATCACATGATCATCTCCATAGATGCTGAAAAAGCATTTGACAAAATTCAGCATCCATTCCTGATTAAAACTCTCAACAAAATGGGTATAGACGGCAAGTACCTCAACATCTTAAAGGCTATATAGGACAAACCCACAGCTAACATCATACTTAATGGCGAGAGCTGAAAGCTTTTCATCTAAGATCGGGACCAAGGCAGGGATGCCCACTCTCTCCACTGTTATTCAAAATAGTACTGTAGGTCCCAGCCACAGCAATCAGACAAAACAAAGACATACAAGGCATCCAGATTGGTAAAGAAGAAGTCAAATTGTCATTATTTGCAGATGACATGATACTGTACATAAAAAACCCTAAAGAGTCCATTCCAAAACTACTAGAACTAATATCTAAATTCAGCAAAGTTGCAGGATACAAAATTAACACACAGAAATCTGTTGCTTTCCTATACACTAATGATGAACTCACAGAAAGAGAAATCAGAAAAACAACTCCATTCACAATTGAATCAAAAAGAATAAAATACCTAGGAATAAACGTAACGAAGGAAGTGAAAGACCTGTACTCTGAAAACTACAAGACACTCCTAAGAGAAATTAAAGAGGACACTAACAAATGGAAAAGCATCCCATGCTCTTGGCTAGGAAGAACCAATATTGTCAAAATGGCTATACTACCTAAAGCAATCTACAGATTCAATGCAATCCCTATCAAACTACCAACAGCTTTCTTCAATGAACTGGAACAAATAATCCTAAAATTCATATGGCACCCCAAAAGACCCCGAATAGCCAAAGCAATCCTGAGAAGGAGGAATAAAACAGGGAGAATTACGCTCCCTGACTTCAAGCTCTACTACAAAGCCACAGTAATCAAGACAATTTGGTATTGGCACAAAAACAGACCCACAGACCAGTGGAACAGAATAGAAAATCCAAACATCAACCCAAACATATACAGTCAATTAATAATTGATAAAGGAGCCTTGGATATACAATGGGAGATTACAGCCTCTTCAGCAGCTAGTGTTGGAAAAACTGGACAGCTACATGGAAGAGAATGAAACTGGACTACTTTCTAGCCCCATACACAAAGGTAAACTCAAGGTGGATCAAAGACCTGAACGTAAGTCATGAAACCATAAAACTCTTAGAAAAAAACATAGGCAAAAATTTCTTAGACATAAACATGAGCAACTTCTTCATGAACATATCTCCCAAGGCAAGGGAAACAAAAGCAAAATGAACAAGTGGGACTATATCAAGCTGAAAAGCTTCTGTACAGCAAAGGACACCATAAGTAGAACAAAAAGACATCCTACAGTATGCGAGAATATATGCATAAAAAACGTATCTGATAAAGGGTTGACATCCAAAATATATAAAGAATTCATGCACCTTAACAAACAGAAAGCAAATAATCCAGTTAAGAAATGGGAAGAGGACATTAATAGACACCTCTCTAAAGAAGAAATTCAGATGGCCAACAGGCACATGAAAAGATGCTCCACATCGCTAATCATCAGAGAAATGCTGATTAAAACCACAATGAGATATCACCTCACACCAGTGAGGATGGCCAACATCCAAAACACAAACAACAACAAATGTTGGCGAGGATGTGGAGAAAAGGGAACCCTCCTACACTGCTGGTGCGAATGCAAATTAGTTCAACCCATGTGGAAAGCAGTATGGAGGTTTCTCAAAAAACTCAAAATAGAAATACCATTTGACCCAGGTATTCCACTCCTAGGAATTTACCCTAAGAATGCAGCAGCCCAGTTTGAAAAAGACAGATGCACCCCTCTGTTTATCGCAGCACTATTTACAATAGCCAAGAAATGGAAGCAACGTAAGTGTCCATCAGTAGATGAATGGATAAAGAAGAGGTGGTACATATACACAATGGAATATTATTCAGCCATAAGAAGAAAACAAATCCTACCATTTGCAACAACATGGATGGAGCTAGAGGGTATTATGCTCAGTGAAATAAGCCAAGCCGAAAAAGACATGTATCAAATGATTTCACTCATATGTGGAGTATAAGAACAAAGAAAAAATACTGAAGGAACAAAACAGCAGCAGACTCACAGAACCCAAGAACGGACTAATAGTTACCAAAGGGAAAGGGACTGGGGAAAATGTGTGGGAAGGGAGGGATAAGAGGGAAAAGGGGGCATTACGATTAGCAGATGTAATATTGGGGGGGCACGGGGAGGGCTGTACAACTCAGAGAAGACAAGCAGTGATTCTATAGCATCTCACTACGCTAATGGACAGTGACTGTAATGGGGTTGGTGGGGGGGGGGGACCTGATGAAGGAGTAGTTAAATAAGCATAATATTGCACATGTAATTGTAGATTAATGATAATAAAATAAATTATATTAAAAAATATGTAGAGAACTAAAATGTGTCATAATTTTAAGTAATTAACATACATAAGGAAAGATATTTCATTTAACTTTGAAGCTTAGAATATTTTCATTCAAAGGGCTAAGCCTAGTGACCTAGGATTTTAGTTGTTTCCTGTAAGTGACCTAACTATACAACAAATTGTATAATTATGCTATTAAAACTTCCTAAATTATATTGCTTTCCAGTTTACAGAGTTCATCTATAGACAAGGCATAGAAGACTTACGTGTGCAGATTAAATGTCAATGTATAAATCTGACACTATGGGCATTAAGTTTCTCTTTGTTTTACATAGTAGAGAATGATGGAACTCAGGGTAAATATCCCAAAATATGTCATTTTGGCATGAGGATTATTTTAACTAAAGGCAATCAAAATGCAGAAGATTCAGGAAAAGCTCTTCACTTCCCCCTCAAATGCCATTATTTACACTGGAAAGGGCACCTATACTATGAAGGGAACTATTGTAAGAGATCCTTCTTTACCTAAGAAACTAGTATGCAGAACAGGACAACCTTTGTTTTCTAAATATCTTCTTCTTTTTTTTTTAAATATAATTTATTTTATTATCATTAATTTACAATTACATGTGCAATATTACGGTTATTAAACTACCCCTTCATCAGGTCCCCCCCACCAACCCCATTACAGTCACTGTCCATCAGCGTAGTGAGATGCTATAGAATCACTACTTGTCTTCTCTGAGTTGTACTGCCCTCCCCGTGCCCCCCCAACATTATATCTGCTAATCGTAATGCCCCTTTTTCCCTCTTATCCCTCCCTTCCCGCCCATTTTCCCCAGTCCCTTTCCCTTTGGTAACTATTAGTCCGTTCTTTGGTTCTGTGAGTCTGCTGCTGTTTTGTTCCTTCAGTATTTTTTCTTTGTTCTTATACTCCACATATGAGTGAAATCATTTGATACTTGTCTTTTTCGGCTTGGCTTATTTCACTGAGCATAATACCCTCTAGCTCCATCCATGTTGTTGCAAATGGTAGGATTTGTTTTCTTCTTATGGCTGAATAATATTCCATTGTGTATATGAACCACCTCTTCTTTATCCATTCATCTACTGATGGACACTTAGGTTGCTTCCATTTCTTGGCTATTGTAAATAGTGCTGCAATAAACATAGGGGTGCATCTGTCCTTTTCAAATTGGGCTGCTGCATTCTTAGGGTAAATTCCTAGGAGTGGAATTCCTGGGTCAAATGGTATTTCTATTTTGAGTTTTTTGAGGAACCTCCATACTGCTTTCCACAATGGTTGAACTAATTTGCAGTCCCACCAGCAGTGTAGGAGGGTTCCCTTTTCTCCACATCCTCGCCAACATTTGTTGTTGTTTGTGTTTTGGATGTTGGCCATCCTCACTGGTGTGAGGTGATATCTCATTGTGGTTTTAATCTGCATTTCTCTGATGATTAGCGATGTGGAGCATCTTTTCATGTGCCTTTGGCCATCTGAATTTCTTCTTTAGAGAGGTGTCTATTAATGTCCTCTTCCCATTTCTTAATTGGATTATTTGCTTTCTGTTTGTTAGGTGCATGAATTCTTTATATATTTTGGATGTCAACCCTTTATCAGATACGTTTTTTATGCACATATTCTCGCATACTGTAGGTTGTCTTTTTGTTCTACTGATGGTGTCCTTTGCTGTACAGAAGCTTTTCAGCTTCATACAGTCCCACTTTTTCATTTTTGCTTTTGTTTCCCTTGCCTGGGGAGATATATTCATGAAGAAGTTGCTCATGTTTATGTCCAAGAGATTTTTGCCTATGTTTTTTTCTAAGAGTTTTATGGTTTCATGACTTACATTCAGGTCTTTGATCCACCTTGAGTTTACCTTTGTGTATGGGGCTAGACAGTAGTCCAGTTTCATTCTCTTACATGTAGCTGTCCAGTTTTTTCAGCACCAGCTGCTGAAGAGGCTGTCATCTCCCCATTGTATATCCAAGGCACTTTTATCAAATATTAATTGACTGTATATGTTTGGGATAATGTTTGGATTTTCTATTCTGTTCCACTGGTCTGTGGGTCTGTTTTTGTGCCAGTACCAAATTGTCGTGATTACTGTGGCTTTGTAGTAGAGCTTGAAGTCAGGGAATGTAATTCCTCCTGTTTTATTCCTCCTTCTCAGGATTGATTTGGCTATTTGGGGTCTTTTGTGGTTCCATATGAATTTTAGGATTATTTGTTCCAGTTCATTGAAGAAAGCTGTTGGTAGTTTGATAGGGATTGCATTGAATCTGTAGATTGCTTTAGGTAGTATAGCCATTTTGACAATGTTTATTCTTCCTAGCCAAGAGCATGGGATGCATTTCCATTTGTTAGTGTCCTCTTTAATTTCTCTTAGGAGTGTCTTGTAGTTTTCAGAGTACAGGTCTTTCACTTCCTTCATTAGGTTTATTCCTAGGTATTTTATTCTTTTTGATGCAGTTGTGAATTGAATTGTTTTTCCTATTTCTCTTTCTGTTAGTTCATTATTAGTGTATAGGAAAGCAATAGATTTCTGTGTGTTAATTTTGTATCCTGCAACTTTGCTCAAGTCAGACATTAGTTCTAGCAGTTTTGGAATTGAGTGTTTAGGGTTTTTTTTTTGTACAGTATCATGTCATCTGCAAATAGTGACAATTTGACTTCTTGTTTACCAATCTGGATGCCTTGTATGTCTTTGTTTTGTCTGATTGCTGTGGCTAGGACCTCCAGTACTATGTTGAATAACAGTGGAGAGAGTGGGCATCCTGTCTTGTTCCCGATCTTAGATGAAAAGCTTTCAGCGTCTCGCCGTTAAGTATGATGTTAGCTGTGGGTTTGTCCTATATAGCCTTTATGATGTTGAGGTACTTGCCGTCTATACCCATTTTGTTGAGAGTTTTAATCAGGAATGGATGCTGAATTTTGTCAAATGCTTTTTCAGCATCTATGGAGATGATCATGTGGTTTTTGTTCTTCTTTTTGTTGATGCGGTAGATGATGTTGATGGATTTTCGAATGTTGTACCATCCTTGCATCCCTGGGATGAATTCCACTTGATCATGGTGTATGATCCTCTTGATGTATTTTTGAATTCGGTTTGCTAATATTTTGTTGAGTATTTTTGCATCTACGTTCATCAGGGATATTGGTCTGTAATTTTCTTTTTTGGTGAGGTCTTTGCCAGGTTTTGGTATTAGAGTGATGCTGGCTTCATAGAATGAGTTTGGAAGTATACCCTCCTCTTCTATTTTTTGGAAAACTTTAAGGAGAATGGGCGTTATTTCTTCTCTGTATGTCTGGTAGAATACAGAGGTGAATCCATCTGGTCCGGGGATTTTGTTCTTGGGTAGTTTTTTGATTACCGATTCATTTTCGTTGCTGGTGATTGGTCTGTTTAGTTTTCCTGTTTCTTGCTTGGTCAGTCTTAGAAGGTTGTATTTTTCTAAGAAGTTGTCCATTCCTTCTATGTTTTCCAGCTTGTTAGCATGTAGATTCTCATTATATTCTCTTATGATTCTTTGTATTTCTGTGGGATCCATCGTGATTTTTCCTTTCTCATTTCTGATTGTGTTTATGTGTGTAGATTCTCTTTTTCTCTTAATGAGGCTGGCTAGGGGTTTATCTATTTTGTTTATTTTTTCAAAGAACCAGCTCTTGGTTTTATTGATTTTTTTCTATTGTTTTATTCTTCTCAATTTTATTTATTTCTTCTCTAATCTTTATTATGTCCCTCCTTCTGGTGACTTTGGGCCTCATTTGTTCTTCTATTTCCAATTTCAGTAATTGTGTCTTTAGACTATTCATTTGGGAATGTTCTTCTTTCTTTAAATAGGCCTGGATTGCAATATACTTTCCTCTTAGAACTGCCTTTGCTGCGTCCCACAGAAGTTGTGGCTTTGTGTTGTTGTTGTCATTAGTCTCCACATATTCTTTGATTTCTGTTTTGATTTGGTCGTTAACCCATTGATTAATTAGGAGAGTGTTGTTAAGTCTCCATGTATTTGTGAGCCTTTTTGATTTCTTTCTAAAATTTATTTCTAGTTTTATACCTTGGTGATCTGAGAAGTTGGTTGGTAGGATTTCAATATTTTTGAAATTACTGAGGTTCTTTTTGTGGCCTAGTATGTGGTCTATTCTAGAAAATGTTCCATGTGCACTTGAGAAGAATGTGTATCCTGTTGCTTTTGGGTGTAGAGTTCCGTAGATATCTGTTAGGTCCATCTTTTCTAGTGTGTTGTTCAGTGCCTCTGTGTCTTTACTTATTTTCTGTCTGGTTGATCTGTCCTCTGGAGTGAGTGGTGTGTTGAAGTCTCCTAATATGAATGCATTGCTGTCCATTTCCTCCTTTAATTCTGTTAGTATTTGTCTCACATATGCTGGTGCTCCTGTGTTGGGTGCATATATATTTATAATGGTTATATCTTCTTGTTGGACTGACCCCTTTATCATTATGTAATGTCCTTCTTTATCTCTTGCTACTTTCTTCGTTTTGAAGTCTATTTTGTCTGATACAAGTACTGCAACACCTGCTTTTTTCTCTTTGTTGTTTGCATGAAATATCTTTTTCCATCCCTTCACTTTTAGTCTGTGTATATCTTTGGGTTTGAGGTGAGTCTCTTGTAAGCAGCATATAGATGGGTCTTGCTTTTTTATCCATTCTGTTACTCTGTGTCTTTTGATTGGTGCATTCAGTCCATTTACATTTAGGGTGATTATTGATAGATATGTACTTATTGCCATTGCTGGCTTTAGATTCGTGGTTACCAAGGGTTCAAGGGTTGCTTCTTTACTATCTAACAATCTAACTTAACTTTCTTGTTAAGTAATTGTAAACACTGTGTGATGTTTCTTTATTTCTCTCCTTTCTTATTCCTCCTCCTCCATTCTTTATATACTAGGTGTTTTATTCTTTGCCTTTAGTTAGTATTTGGATGGTCTGCTTTCTTCACTATGATTTTATTTTCTCTGGTGACATCTTTTTAGCCTTAGGAGTGCTTCCCTCTAGAGCAGTCCGTTTAAGATATCCTGTAGTGGTGGTTTATGAGAGGCAAACTCTCTCAACTTTCGTTTGTGTGGAAATTGTTTAATCCCTCAATCATATTTAAATGATAATCGTGCTGGATACAATATTCTTGGTTTGAGGCCCTTCTGTTTCATAATGTTAAATATATCATGCCATTCTCTTCTGGCCTGTAAGGTTTCTGTTGAGAAGTCTGATGATAGTCTGATGGGTTTTCCTTTGTAGGTGATCTTTTTTCTCTCTCTAGCTGCCTTTAATACCCTGTCTTTATCTTTGATCTTTGCCATCTTAATTATTATGTGTCTTGGTGTTGTCTTCCTTGGGTCCCTTGTGTTGGGAGATCTGTGGGCTTCGGTGGACTGCGAGACTATTTCCTTCCCCAGCGAGGGAAAGTTTTCAGCAATTATTTCTTCAAAGACACTTTCTATCCCTTTTTCTCTCCTTCCTCTGGTACTCCTATAATGCAAATATTGTTCCGTTTGGATTGGTCACACAGTTCTCTTACTATTGTTTCATTCCTAGAAATCTTTTTATGTCTCTCTGCCTCAGCTGCTCTGTACTCCTGTTCTCTGATTTCTATTCCATTAACAGTCTCTTGCATCTCATCCAGTCTGCTGTTAAGCCCGTCGATTGCTTGTCTGATTTCTGCATTGTCTCTTCTCACTTCCCTCACTTCCTCCCTCAGCTCTTGCACATTTCTCTGTAGGTCCATCAGCATGGTTATGACTTTTATTCTGAATTCTTTTTCAGGAAGACTATGCATTTCCATCCCTTCAGGCTCCCTCTCTGGGGTTGTCTGGTTGATTTTGGTCTGAACCGTATTTCTCTGTCATTTCATGGCTATAGAATTGGTCTCTGGTAGTTGCCACGTATGTCAGCTGGGCTCTTTAAAACTTTAAAAAGAGAAAAAAAAAAAAAAGAAGAAAGAAAGAAAAAAAGAAAAAAAAGAAAGAAAACAAAAAACAAAACAAAACAAAAAAAACGCCCACGGGAGTGGATTCTGTGGGAATGCTGTAGGTGGCGCTGTTGCCCCACTATTCCGCAGCCGCGGCCACGCCGCTCCGCAGGGCCCTTTATTTCTCTGGCAGGGGTGGGAACGACTAGGAGGCTGTTGATCTCAGTGAGAAGTGTAAGTATGGCTACGCTTCCCCAGTCGCCAGCTAAGGCGTCTGAAACTCCCCAGGACTCCCAGCCTGCTGGGCTGAGTGTGCTGGGGCGATCCGGCTCCTCCGCTGGGCTCCTGTCTCTTTAAGACCGCTGAAGAAAGCGCGCGCTTTTTTTTTTCCTTCCCGGGAGCCGGCTGCAAGCACCCTGGCGCTTCCCTGCTCAGATCCTGCCCCTCTGTCTCTCCACTCTCAGCTGCACTGGGCGATGTGCGTCAGCGCTCCCCGCGCAGATCACTGGGGCTGGCTACTTCGCGGGGTGTGCTTCCACTCTCTCCCGGCTCTGACTCCTCTCCTCCCGCCGGTGCGCTGGGGTGGGGGAGGGCTCGGGTCCCGCCGGGTCGCGGCTCCGGATCTTACCCGCCTCTTGGGTTGCCGAGTCCTCTCGGGTGTCGCTGCACGCTGTGCGCTTTCCTGTGTAATCTCGTCTCTCTTTTAGGAATAGATGTATTTTCTGTGTTTTCGTAGATAAATATAGTGTTGGGAGGAGATTTCTGCCGCCCTGCTCACGCCGCCATCTTCCCGGAAGTCCTCCGATAGTCACAGCTTCTTAACTAGCTTGTAGGTTCTTAAAATTTTTCATTATGAAATATTTCACATATACATATTCACATATATATTCACACACACAGGGAGAATATAATCCATTTCTAACAGTTGCAATATATCCTAATCTATTACGTTCTTTCAAAGAACTAGAATTTTAACTCTTCAGCCACATCCTATCCCCTCTCCCTCCTTCTCCTGTATTTATCTTCTTTTCTTACCTGGTATTTATCCATAAACAATTTATACCATTGTTTTATGGATTGTAATTTACATTAATGATATTATATGCCACACATTAGTTTGCCCCTTGCTTTTTTTTCACTTAAGATGTGTTCCTGAATTATTCAGATTGATGTGTGAGGGCTTAATTAATTTGTTCGAACTACTATAAATGTACCCATCATACAGTTTCTTCATCCACTGCTGATGGAACACTATCGCTTCCACTTACGCACTTTTAAAAATAGGGCTGCCCCAAAAATCCTTGCACACGTCTTCCTTGTCCATGGGGTAGTTTCTGCAGGGGCTTGTAGTCCACCCTGAAGACTGGTTATAGTCCTCCCCTGCCCCAACCCTGTCCAGAAATGGGCACATACATAGCAGGTTCTTGATATTTGGATGTTTATCTGTTGAATGAGCAAACTCAATAAATTCAGGTAGAGTAAACTTGGCTAACAGCCCACCCAAGAGCCATTCCCCTTTCCTCACGAAAAGCCCACCAAGGTGGATCACTATTGGCCAAAGCCAATCATGATAATCCTGCTCCTGCTTTCCCAGGTCCCCTAGTGGCTGGGAGTGGTCACGTGACTGAGCTTTGGCCAATGAAATGGAAGGGATGTCTGGTTGGGAGTCTATGGGAAGGCTTTGCTCTCCTGGTAGAAGGGGCTCTGAGACTCTCAGCAAAGGCAGGGGCAACTCTACCTCCTGTCCCCGGACACACAGTCCTTGGCAATATGACTTGCTTTGACCACAATCTAGAGGAGGTGACATTGTTTAACTTACAAGTCTCTGAATTTCACAGCACTTGTTTTCTTGTTACCCTGAAACCATCATGCATGGAAAGCCTGGGCTAGGCTTTTAGAGCAGGGGCTGGCAAACCTTTCTTCTAAAGGGCCAGATAGTAAATATTTTAGGCCTGGCAGGCTACACAGTTTCTGCCACAACTACTCTGCTGTTGTAGCATGAAAGCGGACACAGATAATAATGTGCAAAGGAGTGAGGTGGCTATGTTCCAATACAATTTTATAAAATCAAGCAGTGGGCCATAGCTGACTAATCCCCTAGAGAATGAGAGAGCAAGGGAGGGAGATAGTTTCTTATTGCTGCTATAACAAATTACCACAAACCTAATGACTTAAAACAACACAGATTTATTATCTTTGAGTTCTGGAGGTCAAAGTTCAAAATGGTTCTTAGAGGGATAAAATCAAGGTGTCTTCAGGATTCGTTCTTTCTAGAAGTTTAAGGTATGAGTCCATTCCTTGTGTATTGGAACAGACACCAATAGTGCCACAATTTTTCCTTTTTCTGCCTTGAGAGTAGATGTGATATGTGGTGGTGTAGCAGCCATCTTGCAACCTTGAGGGAAAGACCAACAGAATCATGACATGACTGGCTTTGACATCACTGTGCTGTCAAAACAACAACTGTTCTTGTTCAATTTTGAATTTCTTTTTATGTGAGAAAATAAGCCCCTCTTTAATATAATACTATGGTTCCAGTTACTTGCAAACTAAAGAACTTCTCATGAATATATGACAAGTTGCCAGGCCTCTGAGACAGCTGGGAAAAGATCAGGGATAGTTAAGAATTAAGAAGACAGAAATGATGTTTCATGGTGGAAATTTGAGACCTGGGTCCTGGTCATGTTTTCTTTCTTCTTCTGAACCATGACATGCCATCAGCACAATATCCAGAGAACAAACATCCTTCTAGTGGAAATAGCTTGGAAAGGACCTGAGTGAGGAATGCCTGGAAGGCACTAGGGCCCAGCCTCACTGATAAGACTCTTGTCCCTTTGCTGTGTCTTCTGTGAAGAAAAGTGACTCATGTAGTTATGAAACTCTGAGGCCTGCATGTATTTACATTTTTGCCCTTTCACTACTCTGGCCAGGAAGATTTCCAGCTTGAAGTAGTTCTCCCAAGGGAACTGTTGCTGGGAATGAGGAGTGGCTGGAGGGAGGTAGCCCTTGACTCATAGGGAAGAGTTGATAGCTCATAGGGAAGAGTTGATAGAGCACACAGGTGAAGGCCAGGTGGTTGTTACAGAAGGAAACATCCTAAACCAGGCCCAAGGCCAGCCTGGATCCCCTTCTTTTTCTTCCTCTTTTCTATAAGGTTCCAGTTCAATTTGTGGAGAAACCTGCTGCACTTCCTTCCAAACACACACACAGGAATGTGCTATCTCCTTTAATCTTCAAAAGTTCTTTGATTTTCCATTTTGCAGATAATAATAATGGCTAATATTTATTTACTGCTTACTATAACCCAGGACTGCACTGAGCCTCATTTGCAATAGCTAAGTAAATCCTCACAGCCAGCCTGTAGGTGGGTTTTCAAATGGTCATTAGTTGTTCTAGGTGATGGTTACAAGAATGCACACACATGTCAACATTCATCAAGCTGCACACCAAGACTTGTGAATTTTATTGTGTTTATCTCAATATTTTTAAAAAATGCTCATTTTACAGACAAGTAAACTGAACACAGAGTTGAAGTGACTTGTCCAAGGTCACACAGGCTATAAGTAGTGCAGCCAGCGTTAAATCCAGGCATTCTTACTCCAGAGCTCAAACTCTTATCTACAATCCTATGTCACCTGCCAGAGGGTGAAGTAAAGCTCCGAGAAGTTGCCTGGCGCTGCAGAACCACATCTTTTCTTGGGCCAGTGAGCTGTGGCTTCCCTGTTCTGGCTGTGCCCCTGGCCCCTCTGCTTGTCCCTGAACCTTCCTGACAGCATCACCCATTGCCCCCAGCATAGGCCTCTGACTGGGGAGAAACGAGCACCAGAGCAGGAGTGTGAAAGTCAGATCTAAGCCTCATTTCTGCCCTTTACTCATTCAGTGACCTTGGGCAAATCCACCTGTCCTCCATACACTGAGACTTAGGTTTGCCCCTCCCACCTGAGAGGACTTTGTTGATCAAATACAATTAGGGGTGTGGAAGAGTTGGATCTACTGCAGGTTATTGGCGGTGTTCCTGTTGTTTTTCCAACTCCCCAGCCTCGGGGGATCTGTTCTTCGGACTAGCATTTGACCTGCAGGGCCTTGTTCTGGGTAAGTTTGGGGTTTCCTGCTGCTCGCAATTACCACCCTCCATATAATGCTCAAGGATGCAAGGGTTTTGCAATCAGCTATTGCATCAGGCAAACTCTCTGAATAGCCCCATTCTCCCCATTTCCCCGCCCAGGTGCTGGCTCAGCCAGCGGGTAGTTAGGCACCAATGGGGAAGGATAGATATTTCCTCTGCCACCATGCAGACTGTGCCTGTGGCAGGAGCAGTTGGGACCTTGGGTCTGTTCCAAACACCCGCAGGAAAGCACTCGTCCCAGAAGCCAAATGGGGGGGCACGAGTGGATCGGGCAGGAGCACCCCACCCTGTTCCGCCTCATGCTGACGTCCTGCCTGTTACTAGTCAGCTGTCACACGGGGCCACCCTTTCTGAGCCTTGAGTTCCTCATCTGCAGAGTGGGAGTCATAATTCACCCCAGTCTCTGGGGACGTCATTATGCATATGTACCCTCACTTTTTAAATTCATTCCTCAGTAAGTTCTAGCCATGATCATAGTTATTATTTCTCTGTGACTCTCTCTGGCCGGTTTGACCCCAGAAGCACCATGGAAAATTCACAATTGCAGTCACCTTGGCCCTGCCACCATGACCTTAATCCGTTCCTCTGACCTCTGTGAACCTCATTTTTGGGACAGGACTATGCCCACTGAGTCCGTGGGGCACTGGTGTGAATTCAGCATGAGAAAATGGGCCTGGAAGACCCAGCCCAGTGCCTGGTGCAGAGGAAATTCCCGTCAATGGTGGCCTTTATTATGACTCTGGCTATGATGGGACCCTGAGGGAAGGGGAGCTTGGGAACAGAAGAAGCGATTGTGCAAAGGTGAGTGGGGGAGGGTTTGGGGCGGTGAGCGTCCTCTCCCCCCCTTGCTTGGGCCTGGCTGAGCCCTACTTCCATTTTATTCTTTAGGGTGGCATTTATCCTCGCAGCCTGGGAACAGAGAAGGAGGGGTACCCTTCCAGGACACGGCAGCCTCGGGATATTCCCATGCCCTCTGTTTGCTCACAGGTTCGCACCCAGAGGCTCACAAAACATTTTTAACCTTCTCCTACCCCATAAATCATTTTCCCACAAACATCATTTGGGGTGTGGACTCAGATGATAAGAAGAGTGCCCGCTGTTCTCCCTGAAGGCAAGGGGGAGGTGCTTCCCAGCAGAAGTGTGCTGGGGCTGCCAGTGTGTGCATCTTTCCCCAGTTCCAAGGCCAGGAACCTCATGTGGGTGCTCCAGAATGGACCATGGCGGGAGTGTTTACACCACAGAAATTGGCAAGTACTGTAACCCAGAACTAGTCGTCAAATATTCCCAGCATCCCACTGCCTCACAGGAACTTGAAAGTGAGGTTGTTGTCAGAGTTAAAGTAGGATTGGTATTCAACGGAGGAAACCTCGGGGCAGACCAAGTCAGGCAGGAGTTGGGGGAGCGCCCAAACTCCTAGCAAGGTGAACTGGAGAGTGGTGGTAATAGTAAGGGTCTGAGGAGAAGCATCAAGCAGATCCGTGTATCAGTGGCTATGCTGCCTGACTTCATGGTGTCCGTCCTACTGACTTCCTTCTCCAGAACCTTGACTTCCCTTTCCTGTGTGCTGCCTGGCTGCACCCCAGGAGTGGACTGGATTGATCTATTCCCATTACCAGTTGTTTGGGGTAGTGGGGGCTGCCATGGCAAAACACACAGACTGGGTGGCTTAAACAACAAAGATTAATTTTCTCACAGTTGTGGAAGCCAGAAGTCCGAGATCAAGGTGTTGGCCAGGTTGGCTTCTTCTGACACCTCTCCTTGGCCAGCAGATGGCCACCATGTCCTCACATGGTCCTCCCTGGAATGTGTTTATCTTGTCCTAATCTCTTCTTACAAGGACACCAGTCAGATGGGATTAGGGCTTGTACAACCTCACTAAAACGGAATCACCTCTTTAAAGGCCCTGTTTCCAAATACAGTCTTAGGTTACTAGGGTTAGGATTTCAACATATGAATTTGGGGGAACACAGGTCAGCCCATAACAACAGTACCTGGCTGAAATAGACTTCTTAATAACTGCCAGGTCCTCTTTGCAGATTCTCTTCATACAAGTAGCTTTCCAATAATGTGGCTTCCTGTGGGTACTCAACTGGGCAAAGTGAATGTTTTAATTGATATGTGGATGCATACAGCCTGGTCTGCCGGATGCCTGCCTTTATCAAAGTCATTTGCACTATATAACAAATTCTGAGAACCCAGTTCAATCTGCCCCTGACATGTGTCCACACTCTACAAGGACAACTGCGGGTCCCAGAGCCTGGTCCTGAGGGGCCTTCTGGCAGAGATGACCTCTCCTTCCTGTATCTGTTTCCCACTGCTCATGCTCAGCGCTCCGCGCCGCTCTCCCCAATTCAGCTGGGAGCTCACTGAGGACAGGGCTGCTCCCTACCGCCCCTGTCTACCATCATACGTGGCACATAGTGGGAGTTCCGAAAATGTGGGCCAAATGACAAGTGGTTGCCCAAGGTTAAACTCCCTTTAGAGCCCCAGTCCAGGTTCATTCCAACATACAGAACAGGAATAATCTCCAAAGGTCTTAAAACTGCTTTTGATTAAGTTGAATTGTGTTTTATATGAACTAGGTAAGCCCTCCCTCAACACCCCCGGGGGTGGCCATATGTAATTTTATTGCAGAGTTCAAGCAGAGGCACTTGCTATACTTTCCTAAAGGGAAGAAGGGAGGGGGAGAGAGGGGCAGAGAGGGAAAAAGCATGCACTACCTGAAAAAGGTGAAGAGAAAGGATGAGGAAAGCACAAATGCTTTGAGGTGGGCCAACCTGGGCTTTGAACCAGGCTCCTAGGCTTTCTAGCTGTGTGATCTTGGGCAAGTTACTTAGCCTCTCTTTTCTCAGCTGGCAAATTGAGATGACAATATGGATTTGTTGAAGATAAACGTGATACTGTATAAAAAGCACAGTGAGTGACAGAGGGGGTGCTCAGCAGAGGTGGGTTCCCTTTCCCAACTAAGCAAATAATCTATGACCAGGTTTTCTCCCAAGGAAGGAGGTTGACTGAACCTGCAGGCTATGTGGACAACTACCCCTCAGCAATGTGTACCAGAAAGCCAGATTATTGTCTGACAGGTTTGCGTAAAGTGAGGTGCAGTGTCTGCGTAAACCGTAAACCCCTTGTCAGCTGCCCCTGTGGAGCATCAGCTGCCAGTTACTCAGACCAGACAGAAAAGGCCTCTATGCCACAGACAGGGGAGCTGAGCTGTCTGGGGGAACTGCTGACCCACTTTGGCCTCTCTGCTACACTGCTGAGATAGCTTTCCCACCCCTTCCGCAAGCCCCATGGACGAGCACGTGGAGACGTGCCATAAACAACTGGTGACCCAACGTGGCTTGTCCCCATCCCACTTCACCCCCAGGTCACGGTCTGCCACTAACTTTAGGAGTACTGCAGAAGAGCTACAGGCCTAGAGTTTTTAATGGGAATCCCAGAAACCAAACAATCCTGTGCGTGGGGCCATGCTTCCTTTGAGAATGAAGGGGGATCGGCTTGGCAGGCTGCCATCATGGCCTGGTACAAGCCCAGGGAAGGAAAATGGTATGTTTGAGGAAGCAAGATGAATTACTTCAAAATAGCCTGCAGACCTCAGATCAGATCAGATCAGATCATGGTGGGATTGGGACATTTTTTAAAAAGGGAAAAAGCAGCCCATAGGATATGTATATGTGTGTATTCATATATATATACACACACACACACACGTGTGTGTATAATTAACGTTTTATTGTGGTGTGTTGCCTCACCAGTGTGGCAGAACTAGTAAGGTCTGAGCACAGGGTCTCCCCAAGTCCTAGGAGGTGCTCAAGGGGACTGTGGGGAAATAAGATGAGTTCCAATATGAGTGTTTAGAAAATGCCTTCCTTCCTGTTAGCATAGCCACCCCACTGATCCTGTCAGTACAGAAGGAGTCTCTGGACAGTGGGGCCTTCACAGATGGTTGTGAAATCCAGCCTGCACTGTGTTGGCCAGGCCCTCTGCCCTGGAGTAGGGTGGTAACCATCCAGAGGATGGGGCACCCTTTTCTAGTTAGCATCTACAGGTGTCCTATGGGCTGCTGAGGCCCTGCCTGTTAGACCTCCTCCTTTACCTAGAATTTTCCAGAATGTTGTTCTGGTCATTTATAGCTGTGTAACAAGTCACCCAAAAATTTAGGGGATAAACAATTCTAGGGTCAGGAATTCAGAAAGGGCACAGTTAATGTGGCTTTAGTTTGTTCTGTGACAGCTGAGACCTCAGCTGGGGAGATGCAGTTGAGGTTACAGGATTCATTCCCTAGATGGCACCTCACCCAACTGTCTGGCACCTGGGCTGGGACAGCTTCAGGGCAGGCTCAGCTGGTCGGTCATCTGGCAGGCCTACCTGGGGACTCTCTAACACAGTGTTCTCAGGGTAGACAGAGTTCTTACTGGCTGCACAGGGTTCAGTTGCAAGGGTCCCAGTGAACAAAGCAGGAGCTACCTTTTATGACCCAACCTGGGAAGTCTCAGAGAGCATTTTCATTGCACCTGATTGGTTAAAGTAATTGAGAGCCTACCCAGGTTCAATACACTGCTTCTTGATAGGAAAGTGGCAAAGAAGTTACAGCTGTATTTTAAAAACTGCCATAGTGGTTTTTTGGGCTGGACAGACAGGAAGGAAGAGGGTCAGCCCTTATACCTAGACCACCCTACTCCCTCCCATCTATTTCCAAGCTGTGGACCCCTCTGTTTTCTGCCATGAGGAGGATCTCATGGGAAGAGAAGATCACAGAGGAGCACTTCTGAGGAAGCAAACTCAAAGCCCTCCAGGGGCCAAGCTGCTAAGGTAAATGAGAGGCGGCAGGTGTGGAGACAGTGGTGATCTAGCCAGTGCATGTCTCACTTCCCAAAGAATCATCATTACTGCAATGGCTTAGCAAAACATGGCTTCAGATTGGATCTGGCCTGTGGGTTCCTGGTTTGTGACTTCTAACATTAAATAAAATAACAGTGTCAGACATGAATGGGGATTCAGAGATCAAACTTTTTTCTCTAAAGCAGTAGAAGCCTTTTCTCAAACAACTTATAAGAAGAAGCATGATGTAGAACATCTGATGAAAACTAGAATGCGTAGCTCAGAATCCCATGTCATCTCCCTGCTATCTTTCTAAGGTGCCACCATGTGAAGCCTGAGGGTTCCAAGGAACCCAGTTTGAAAACCACACAAAAAAGGAGAAGCATGAGGCCCAAAGACGGTAAGTGACCTGCCCAAATTCACACTGTGAGTTAACAGAGACCAGGGCCTCGAACTTAGGCCTTTTAAAAATCAAAGACCTGTGCCTTTTCCACTGGTGATAGAATGACTACCTTAATTGTGCACGAAGTTTTACATTTGACAAAGTGTTTTCACCTGCAGAAGCCACTCCATGCTGCCTTCTGTCTCCCCACCCACAACGGATCCCTTCCTAGCCTACAGGTGATCTCGGTGAGTGCAAGTGACTTGCCAGGTCAGTGTTTAAGGGCTGAGCCACGGGGAGTGAAGAAATTCCCCAGCCAAATGGTGGAGAGGGTTGCCCATTGTCCAAGTGCTGGAAGAAGAATGAAAGCAAAAATCAACCAAGAGCCCATGGACAGGGAGAACTTGCACATGGAAAGTATAGCCAGTAAGTCAGAAGAAAGTAAGGGATGTCTCCCCAAGGTGGGTGTGGTGCTGTGCTCGGCCTGGGATCCAGGAAACCCCCAGCCTCTGTCCCTGAGAAGCTTCTAGTCCCTCCACCCTGATAAGTGGGTACAAATAATGGACAGATCACCTACCAAGACAGTAATAGATTGTCCATGGCACTCCTAGGCCACCACTTTTGTGAAGTCTGCTCTAATCTTTCTTTTCTCTCCCTGCCGAATTATTCTCTCCCTTCTAAGCATTGGACTGAAGCTTTTTGTCTATATTTGTTACTTCTGCCTTTCCCACTATGGCTCATTCCTTGAAGAGCAGGGATTATGCAAATTACAGATCAGGTCAAAGGAAGAGCATTTTAAAGGTGAGACACAGCAATGGGCATGTGAAGAGGTGGGGGACAGTGCCTTGTGAAGCTTCCAGGAATCCTCTGTGGAGGGTCACCTCCCTTAGACCTGGACAGTGGGCCCTGCCCTGACCAGAACCATGAAGAGGGAAGGCGGGCCAAGCTTCGGTTCTCTATGGAGCAGACTGAGAGATGGAGACTAATACACAGGAGGCTGTATTAAGGAACGCTCTGGAAAGGGAAGGGAAGCAAAAGGATGGGGCAGAGGCAAAAGCTGGGCTGGATACAGTCCCAAGGAAGGCCTCAGTGGACTCTTAATGAGAGCTTGGAGGTCTGAGGTTGGGATAACCTTCAGAGTCCACCCAAGTTGGGGTAAGAAGGCTAGACTTATATTCCAACAGTCACCAATCATTGGATGTGGACTTCCTGGGAAGGGAATGCGACCTTGGGCAAGGTAGCTCTCCTCCATCAAGGTGATCTCCAAAATGGGCTTCTGAAAGGCATTCTCAGCAGCTTGGGGTGGGGTGGGGTATAAATCCTTCAGTCCTGAAGGGGGACCTGGCAGCACAATCCCCACAGCCCTACAGAGGGGCTGCCTGGGGGCCAGGGGGCTGGAGCTGCAGACCAGGTGCAGCCCGGGGCCTGAAGCAGAGAGTGAAGGGAAGAGGTAGGTGCTACCTACCTACCCATCTCCCTCCAGTGGCTCCCACTGGCAAACTGGCTGGAAGTCAGTGACAAGGGAGCCTGAGAAACGAGTTTGCAAGCCCCCTGCAAGCCCCAGGGAGCTGAGCAAGGGAGGGCAGGGGATGGCTCTGAGAGCAAACAGGTGGGCCAGTGACTGACTGCAGGTGGGGGGATAGGAAACAGAGAATTCAAGGGGAAATGACTGCAGGGATCTGCCCCTGGTGTGGGTGGAGGGGGATGCCTTTCAGGTGCACACCTCTGGGGGAGATGCTGATGGCCCTGCTGAATCTGCCAGCCAAATGCACATGTCCAGCTGGCAGCTCAGTGGATCTAAAAGACTGGCACAAAACAAACTTGGACTATGGAAAACCTAGGGTGGGGATGGGGGGTGGTGCTCTGTCTTGGCCACGGGACCAAGTACAATCTACTCAGCATGGCATGGGATAATTTCTCAGCATTCCCAAAGGACTTCTGCAGGCTCAGCTCCCTGCCACCCTTGCAGCTTCCCTGGCCTCTTGGAGTCACCCTGCCCTTCCCCACATCAGGACTCGCCTGGCCACTCACCACTGCACCCAATTCCACACACCCCCAGGCCAAATGCCTTCTTCAGGTTGGAGTCCCTCATTCACCTCTTCTCTCTACAAAGTACTGCAATCTGTCCTTTGAGCCCCCAAGAACACTTAAGAGCAGGCAAGCTCCACCACTTACTAGCTATTTGACCACAGCAAGGAACTTAATCTTTGTAGGTGTCTTTCTCTGTGAAATGGGGGAAAAAATTAACCCTACAGAGTGGTTGTAAAACTGAAGCAAAATATGTGTGAAGTGCTAAGAACAGTGCCTGACACATTACATGCCTCAATTAATGTTAGCTATTAGTATTGTTTTAATTTTCCTTTAGCATCTATCCCTTAACAAATACTTGATTCGTGTTTGTTGAATGGAGGGAGATTTATTATAGACAAGGATGTATCCTTGGGACGCTACCTGGTTTTAGGTTAAGTATTTAGCAGAAGTGCAGGGACTGTTAATAGTTGTCTATGTTGGGTGTCCAGGTACTCCAGACCGACCTGGTTCTCTTAAGAAAGAAAAACGACAGATTCTAAGTTACGTTTTCAGGGAACTTTGAGCACGGTCTGTCACACACGCGTGCTCAGCCAAATCACGTTGCTCGAATGCACGCACAAGACCTGCCAGGGTTGCCCCGGTGTAGGCAGTTACCTCTGCTGGTGGCCAGAATAACTTCCATTGCCCTACCCGCCCAAAACGCAACGCGGGCTGGCACCGGGGCCCCAGACCTTGCTGCGCGTGTGGCGGCCAAGGAGGGGCAGGAATCCGGCGGCGGCCACGTGGGCCCCTTCCGCCAGCTCCCCACATCCTTTGTTTCCCACCGGCCCAGGCTCAGGAAGCTCTTTCTGCGAGTCACCGCGAAGGGGCGGCCCGGGAGCCGGGAGAAGCTATTTCCGTGCAGTCCCGGCGGGCGGCAGGCGCGGGAGGGGCGTGGAGGTGGAGGCAGCGCAGAAGGCCCAGTGTTTGCTTTTATTTCATCCAACAGAAGGTTCTATTTGTGGAAGCGAACAGACGCTGGGGATTAGAGCGGGGAGGGGGCAGGAAAAGGGAAAAAAAGCCACATCCACTACCACGCACAGGTCTTCCCCGGAAATACTGCGTGGGGGTTGAATGACTGTTTCTGGAATTCATCACCTTCCCTAGCCTCCTTCCCTCCGACTGCAGCCTGGCTTCGGTGGCGCCCACGACTCCAACCGAAGGTTCCGAGGCACGGGGCGGTGGGGGAGATCCCCGGGGCGAAAAGCATAACGGCGGGTCTGCAGCCAACGGCTGGTGCAGAGAACCGTGGTGCGCGCGCCCGCAGTCCATTGTGTTCGGTGTGAATGGGGAGCGCGCACCAATCAGCGGTCGCTTCGCCCCCCGCGGCCCCGCCCCTCCCACCCACTTCTCCGGCACCTTGACGTCACGGGAACTTTTCCTCCGCCTCCTCCTCTGGCTTCTGTCGCTGAGCCCGGGGCCTACTGGAGAGCGCGCACCGCCTCCTGCCCTGCCCAGCCCGGGGGGCGTGTGCGCGCGCTCAAGCCGGCTCGGGACACACCACCTGCGCTGGAGCGCGCGCTACCCAGAGCATCCCCAGCCCTCGGGCCACCCCGTTTCCCCGCCGACCCGGCTCCACCTCCTTTCCCTCCCAGGCTCCCCCCACCGCTCCGGTGATTGCTAGCTGGGCGGCAGGGCTCGAGTCGTCGCAGCCACCTCATTGCTCAACTCGGCTTCCCAACTGTTTACACAGCCCGGCCTGTGAGTGTGTGTGTATACAGCGTGAGTCACCGGGAGGCGGAGGAGGTGGAGGAAAAAGAGAAGGAGTGCACTGGCCGGGATCGGCGCGGCGCACACACTCACTCACACTCGGTCACTCTCTCCAAGCGCGTCTCGCTCGCTCTCACACACGCCGGGAGCCTAAGGAGCGCGCAGGATCCCGAGCGCCCCGGAAAAGTTGCTCCGGCTTTCTCTGCGAGACTTCTTGCTTTGGGAAGTGCATTTGCTCCGCGGCTCCGCCGAGCCTGCAGAATACTGTCCTCGCGGTTCGGGACCTCGGGAACGCCAGCCGCCACCGCCACCGCCTCCGCCTCCGCCTCGACAACAATAGCGGCGGCCGCCTCTAGCGAGGCGCCGCGAGCCGGTGCCCGCGAGGGTCCCGGGAGCCGAGTCGGCCTCCGCACCCCCCGACACGCCGCTAGAGTGGTTCCCGCGTGCAACGTGAGCGCCCGGGAGCGGCTCCTGCTTTGCCCCCCGTGGGGGCCGAGCCGAGCCCTGTCTGTAAACTCCATCCCGCGGGCTGGAATAAGTCGCGGCGCCGAACGCCAAGCGCCCTCCTGCGAGGATCCGGGGACGTACAAAGCCGGGGCCGTCCGGCCTGGGACGGGATGCGGGTCGGTCCCGTGCGCTCTGCCATGAGCGGCGCTTCGCCGCCCCGCGGCCCGGCCTTGCTACTCCCGGCCGTCCGGGGCACCCCGGCCAAGCGCCTGCTGGACGCGGATGATGCGGCGGCCGTGGCGGCCAAGTGCCCGCGCCTCTCTGAGTGCTCGAGTCCCCCGGACTACCTCAGCCCCCCCGGCTCTCCCTGCAGTCCGCAGCCTCTGCCCGCCGCGCCGGGTGCCGGCGGCGGCTCCGGGAGCGCGCCGGGGCCCAGCCGGATCGCCGACTACCTGCTGCTGCCTCTGGCCGAGCGCGAGCATGTCTCCCGGGCGCTGTGTATCCACACCGGCCGCGAGCTGCGCTGCAAGGTGGGGGCCCGGGGTCGGGACCTGGCAGGGATGGCGGGGTGTGGGGGGCCGGTGGCAGGCGGAGGTATTTGGGGTATTGCCCGTCGGCGCCCAGGGGCCGCAGGTGCGGTCACCAGTGCTTGGGCTTGGGGCAGATTAGTTGAGTCCGGTTAGGTGGCATTTGACCAGGTTCACCCTTCTGGGAATTGAGGGGCTTCCGATGAGGTGGTGAAATGGGGGCTCGCGGTCAAGAGGAAGTGCAGTTCAATTGGTTTACCTCTATACTATTTCCTTAGCGCCCAGTTAAGCGCATGGCGTTCCATATAAGTTGTGGAATTGAAATGGATTCCAGGGCCATGCCATTCCCCTGCTCTCATTCTCTCCCCGTACCCCCGCCCCTTGTCCTAGAGGGACGCCCTGCAGTGGGTGCCTCCTAGGAGCTTGAAGCAGCTGGCAGCTCCTTGCCGGAGTTTCAAGGCACCCCGGATCGGCTGTGGGTGGTGAGGGGAGGGAAGACTGTGGTTCTCGGGGCTTGGGGATTCCAGCATGAACCCGCCCTGGGACGAGAACTCCCTCCCTCCAGAGAGCAGTCTGAGGGGGTCTTCCAGCCAGGACGGGAGCATTTGCCCGGAGTAGAAATACTGGAAAGCCCACAGCCACTAGGAACCCTCGCTTCCATTCATATCTTTATTTTCCAGTCAGCGATTTCCTTTTGAACAGAAGGGATTCTGCCCAGGAGGAGATACAAATTCTAGAAACAGGATCTACCGCGTGCTCCTCCAGCGCCCGTAGACGCAGAACATTCCCACATTCCGCTCTTTGCGAGCCTCACTCCCGTCTCAGACATCCTGGAGAAGCCTTCGGGCTGTAACTTTTCACCCGAAACTTAGGGTCACCCCTGTTCTAGTCGCTCTTGGGTTTTCCGCAACTCACCTGACCCCCACCCCGGGCTGCTGCCCCCTTCTGGACGACCGGAATGAATCCACAGACTTCATCAAGCCGTTTAAAGGGAGAAAAATTTTTCTTCCCGGTCGCGGAGGCTAGAAGCTGTTTTGGGAAGAGTGTGTATGCGGAGTGGGGTGGGCGGGTTGGGGGAGCAGCAGAGTGATTTTTCTAGCTCATGCCAGAGAAGCTAGGCCTCAGAGGTGGGGTGGGTCTGGCCATTGTGCAACCCCTTCCAGTTCCTCCGAGCAGATAATAGCTGAATCCAGATGGTGACAGCCCGTGTGTCACCGTTTCCAGTTGAGTCTAGGATATGAGTAACCGGACTAAACAAAGGGCCCTTAAAGAGACCAGCCAGCTTCTCAGAGGAGATACTACCCATTTCCCGCGGGGCGTGGGGGGGGTTGGATAAACAAACGAGAAAACCATGGAGAGGATCCCATATGCCTCCTGTGAGAATTTTAACTCATGGCTGCTTATACCTGAGTCAGACTGTAGGCAGGTTGTTTAAGGCTGCGTTGTCACAGTCTCTTGGAGTCATCTGTTCCAACTGATGACAAATGTACATGTTCTCCAGCCCGTACTTCTGCTTGGAGGCTACAGAGTCACCATATTCATGGTTCTGCTGAGCACTTTGGGTCTGCAGGAGGTCATGCATCTTCAGGGACTGCTTTTCAGCTCCTGGAGATCCCAAGGAGGTTGGGGATGGGGGGGTCCCTTCTACAGCCACTTTGCACATCCTTGCCTGCAAAAAGGAAGGGCCACACAGTGGTGGGGGGTGTTGAGGGCTTAGCTCTTGGGAGCTATGGACTCATGAAAGGTGAGAACAAATACAGAAAACTGTTTTTCCCTACCACCCATATGGCAGCCCATTGGGTGTTTGCTAGCCCAGAGCCCTAGATGTTGCTCTAGGGGTATTAGGGTGTTAGGGTCAGCTGGGGCTGCAAGAGGTGAGGGTGACAAAAACAAGGGGAATAATAGAGGCTTACTGTCAACTAAAACCCAAATATTGAGAACTGCAGCCCTGTCTGGGATCTGGGAGGTGGTCTCTGCTTTTCTAGCCTCCTAAAATGGGTCACCTTCTCTCTGCAGGTGTTTCCCATTAAACACTACCAGGACAAAATCAGGCCTTACATCCAGCTGCCATCACATAGGAACATCACTGGCATTGTGGAAGTGATCCTTGGGGAAACTAAGGCCTACGTCTTCTTTGAGAAGGACTTTGGGGACATGCACTCCTACGTGCGAAGCCATAAGAGGTTGCGAGAAGAGGAGGCTGCCCGGCTTTTCAAGCAGATTGTCTCCGCTGTTGCCCACTGCCACCAGTCAGCCATTGTGCTGGGGGACCTGAAGCTTAGGAAATTTGTCTTCTCCACGGAGGAGAGGTGAGTGGCCTCCACGTTCCTCCTGTGGTTTTTGGGGCAGGTGCAGTATTTTGTGGTTTAGCACAAGGGCTCAGTTGTACCAGAGTTAGTGTCCAGAAATCCTCTTCTGTGGCGCCGTGACTGGTTGGTCTATATTGTACACTCTTGTGAATGTGACTGGGGACACCTTGGTGCTTCTGTGAGTTGTGTGATGGCAGGATCATCGCTCCCATCTCTGCCCTCCCCTCTGCACTTCTACCCCAGGATCGAGTTTATTCCCTATTGTCAGAAAAGTCACTTTTTCTGAGGGGCAAATGTCCACCTGTCCTTTCCAGCACTGACTCCTAAAGGACGTTTTCAAATCCTCTCTTACGCCAAGTGGGTTTTTTTTTTTTGTACTTAGAAAGTATCCCTAGTTAGACTGTCATATTTGTAGAATTCTTCCATCCTCCTTCACACCACATTCCTGTTTCGTCTCAGGCTTGGCCCCCAATATTTTCTTCACATTTTTCCGGTGACTTTTTAGGCATCTTGTTTGGATACATCTTCAGAAAATAGCCACATTGAGTAATAAATGGAAGTTGGCTGGAATTGGTTGCTAAATATAGATCATGGTTTACCTCCTTTATATAAAGGACATGATGAGCCTGATAAGAGAATAATGAGACATTAAGATTCAGAGTTGAGGTTTCAGCCAAGAGAATTCAGGAAGCCACAGGAGATAAACGTTACCTGATTTTAAGAGGTGGGCCACATCCCTTGTGGAAAGATTAAAAGCAATACCACTCTAGAACGGTAGAGGTGGTTTGTGTTATTTTGTTGTAGCCATTCATGCAGCCTTACCGCACCTGTGCATTTCTACCCTTCATTTCAGATCATATGAAAAAGTACAGGGTTGAATGCCATGAAGCATGGCTTTGCTTTTGACCTTACAATAGTTACTGGAACATGCTGATTAGCAAAGAAAAGCACAGTGTTTGCAATGGAGAAGTTTCCAATTCCTGGAACATGCTCCTTTGATATGTTGATGTATTTTCTGAAACATGCCTTACACACCTCCTTAGCAGCTTTTGAAATCTGCATTGCACAGGCGAATGTCATGTGCATGGAGTTTGGCAACCCGAGGGTTAAGCAATGGCCGGCTGACGCTGGTCGGGTAACCAGCACAGGTGCAGGGTTTTAGTACTACAGCAGCCAATCAGGGGCAGACCGTAGGGGTTGAGTCATATTTTCCGTTTACAGAACCAATGGGTATTTTACATAACGACAGGGAGGTCAGGCTGAGGACATACTGAAGTTAGCACATGCATACTACACTCCAGGGAACAGGAAGGCAGGAAGAAAAAAAAAACAACCGGACCTTTGAGAGGAAAAGGAATTGACCCATTAGCCAGTACCAAATGTTTGCATTTAACTTCACAACAAGTGACTTACTGAAACAGGACTGTTTCACAGAAGCAGGGAAGAGCCGAAGCTGCCACCTCTGAGATATGAGAGGTTCCTGAGGCTCTGAACTTTGTTGGGGGACAGGTCCAAGAGATTTGGGTGGCTGGGTCCAAAGAAGGAGGCCCCTACAGTTTTAAAGAAGGCCTTTGATTAAAGAAGTTTTTCAGACTTTAGTTGTTACCCGAACAGATAAACCCATGTAGAGTATTAGTGTAGGGGCAGTGTGTGTGCGTGTGCGCGCACGCGCGTGTTTGTAGGTATTTTAGGGCTCCTGCAACCTTCAAATCCCCCAGCTGCTACTGTTTGCTCATATAACCTCTCTGTCCAGGCTAAGTGTTCTTTGCAATATTAAATACTTCAGTAAGTGTAATTAACATTCCTTCCACCTTTCCCCTCACAGTTATCGCAGCCTGGGCCCAGGCAGGCAGAGTTCCCTCTGTGCGTATATATCCATGTGAGCAGGAGTGCTGACCACCTGCTTGTAGTAACAGTGACTTTGGGCTCCATGTTTTGTAATGCAAAGTGTGGGCCCACATAGCAGTGGCATGAGAAGAGATAAGACCTGCTTGTCGGATGCTTGGGCCCTCCCTGATGGAGGAGGATATGCTACTCTTCCCTGATAGCTTTTGGTCAGCATTCCCCTGATGGCAGGCTCTGACTTCTGCAATGTGGACTTTGTAAATTGTGTAACCCTATTAGGGTATCTCTTTTAAGCTCTAGCATAATGAATGGTATTTGGGGCTTTGCATCACACCCTCCACCCCAGCCACTCTCTCAATACTCTGCGAGTGCTCATTGCAGTGTTGCAGTTTGTACTGGTTTGTGAAACCCTGAGTCCTGGGTGGTGGCAGGGCCCTGTGTACTGGCTGAAGGGGTTGACGGCACTGCCTGGGCCTCTGCTGTTAGTGCCATGGGCACTGCTATTGGGAAGGCCTTGTTTTCCAGAGCAGCTGGCCTGGAAGTAATGGCTTCTTTCCTCTCCTGCAGAACCCAGCTCAGACTGGAAAGTCTAGAAGATACACATATAATCAAAGGGGAAGATGATGCTCTGTCAGACAAACACGGCTGCCCAGCTTACGTGAGCCCTGAGATTCTGAACACCACTGGAACCTACTCTGGAAAGGCAGCGGACGTATGGAGCCTAGGGGTGATGCTCTACACCCTTTTGGTGGGACGGTACCCCTTCCATGACTCAGACCCCAGTGCCCTTTTCTCCAAAATCCGACGCGGACAGTTCTGCATTCCCGACCACATTTCCCCCAAAGCCAGATGTCTCATTCGCAGCCTCCTGAGACGGGAACCTTCTGAGAGACTCACTGCTCCTGAGATATTGCTCCATCCCTGGTTTGAGTCCGTCTTGGAACCTGGGTACGTAGACGCAGAAATAGGAACTTCAGACCAGATTGTTCCAGAGTACCAGGAGGACAGTGACATTAGTTCCTTCTTCTGCTAATCCCAAAACCTCAGAAACCTCATAATTCTCACACATGGCATTTCCATTTCTAAACATGGACAGTCCTCTCAGCGTGGTGCCAACCACATATGTGATGGCGTAAAGATCGTAGCTGCTGAACTCCGCGTGGTGTCCCGCATATTTGTTGTTGATGAATGACTTGATTTCAGCAGCATACACTCTGATAGGTGGCCGTGCACAGTTGCTTCCTTTCTTAACGAACCCTTGCCAGCTATCCTTTTGTGTGATTCGGGGCTTCTGCGTCTTTGTAGCTGGCAAAGAGTATGGATGTCCTGCAGCCTGTGGCCAAGTGAAATGAACTTGAACATTCTAAAGGGAGAGGAAGTGAATCTCACAGTGGCCTTTGGGGCAATAACCATAATTTAACAGGGTGACAAATAATGTGGGCCAATAAACCTGCCATCTTCAAATTTGTCTTTGGTAACTAGACTCCCGCTACTCCAGCTTCTCTGATCAGAAAGTTCTTTCTTCGGTTTGGTTTGGGTTAACACCTGCCCCTTTCCTCACACTCACATTTACCAACGACTCTGCTCCATTTCTGGAGCAGACTGAGGCCATAGGAGCCTGCCTGAACCATGAACCCAGACTCTCCACCATTTCCTGCCAAGACCTCATTTGCACTAATGCCTTCCTTCTGACCTTGAAACATCCCCCACTTCACTGTAAAAGCACTTATTAGCTAACCATGGAAAAGCATCACAAAAGACTCAAACTCTGGCTATTTCAGAACTCTGAGCTCAGACAGAGAGACTGCAGGTTTTTAAAGATAATTTGAACACTTGGAAACTACTAGCTTTTTTGGTTCCCCTCAAATATGTTAACATTTGTTCTTCACCTGTTCCCAAGACCATCTCAGGGTGGAGCATTTTGTCTAGAAGGAGGAAGATAAGGACACTTTCCTCTCTTCTCTCCCAAGAGCAATTGTTAAACCTCTATGTGCTTCAGAGAAAGTGGATATTGGATCGTCTTAGACAATTCTCAGATCAGCTTTCAGAAGTGTACTTTAACCCTTCGTGGATGTGGTCTGCCTCTGGCATTGTGTGTGCATCTGCAGTTTTGCATGGTGGGTTGTTAATAATTCAGTTTGGTGTGGTTTATGAATCCATCTGTATAATCAACATCTGGAGTGGAATAGTAAGCCCCAGATCTTCACAGTCCAAAGGACTTGAAAAGTCATCTGGTCCAACTTTTTTCTTCTTTTTGCCACCTCCCAAAGCAGAAATCCCCCTTTCAGTTTCTTTCACAACTGGGAGTCCAGCCTCTGAATACTTCCAGAGTTGGAAACTCACTACGTACAACAGGTGGAGAACAAAGAAACTGTAACTTGAATTAAAAAACGAGTACAGATGAAATATCAGTCAATGTCTCGGACAGTACTGAAATCAGGTGGTTAAACGGGTAAACCAAACATACTGTATTTTGAGAAATGGCACAAAATAGGCAGTCATCTTTAAGGGCTATGCCTAGGCAAACTACTAACATGCATTGTGAGAATGCTGTGTATACCTCATGTACTGTGTACTTTGTACATATATTTTACCTTTTATACATATGTCTGATATTTTTTGTTGTTTTGGCTTTGAGGCTGGTTTTGTTGCCTGTGTCCGTCTGAATAACCTGCGTGTCTAAAACCACGTGAAATGTGAATGATTATTGGCAATATTACCTTGACAGAATCATGGGACTTGGAGAAGAGGGGGGACAGAGGCCTCTGTCGCACTAATGCTCTCGTGGTTGCTGGACTGTTGTATCTGTGATACGTTACCCGGCTAAGGACTCTGGGCTGGCTGGGGCTTCTGCCGGGAAAGCTCGAAACACTAGATCCTTCCTGTACATGTGTATATATGTGAACTGTGAGACGACCATTTCTGACTTGTAGAGAAATTTTAATAAATCTGGTTTCGTAAATAGGCGCAGTGAATTTCTTTTGAGTGCAAACAGCTTTTACCTTGTGCAGTTTTGTGCTAGGAATGCAAAGGTCTCTGGCCTCAGGGCTTAGAATCTCATGGGGGAAATGGAGAAGTAAAGAGATGATGATTATTATATATGACCTCTGACAGAGTTGAACCCATTCACTTTTTCCACTGAAGTGGGCATATTCATTTTGATGGGTGAAGCCAATTGGGTGAAACCAGATTGTTGAGGGCTATGGGTTGAATTCATTGTAGAGAAACATTTGAAGGAGAGCGTTCATAAATAAGTCTTGACTTGTAAGAATCCCTCTGGCTTTTGGCCTTATTTTGGTCAGGGACACGGGGAGAATTTGATGAAAGCTGTGGGCACTTCTCAGAAAAGTTCACATGTGCATCTAACAGAATTTTGTTATAATGCCAGTGGTCTGTGTACATCCCTGAAGGCATCCAGGCTTCCTGTTGAGAACCACTTGCCTCTCTCAGCCCCCAATAGACTTAATTAAACTGGCTAAAATGGCTAATTGAGGCTTTTCCCCTCCCACCCCATAAGTGTAAAAATGGAAATGAAGAAAAACCTAAAGGGACATTATTTTGAATCAAAGATAGAAAAACAGGATTTTTATTGATTAGCTTTCTAACATCACTTACTATTCTAAATGAGCTAAGTCTGCATCCAGAGTGGTTAAAAACGTTACATTGTAAACTGCCAGCAAATACCCAGTAAAAGGCATGTATGTGTGCTTAGCCCTGGATTTCCACAAACCGAGCACACTGGTGTAACCAGCAGCCAGATCAAGAAAACAAAACACAGCCGAGACCCCAGACGCCCCTCCTGCCCCCTCAGTCCCTGCCTGATGCCTCCTCTAAGGACCACTACCATGGGTCAGAATTTTAACTCAAGCTTTAACAGTAAAATTTAGAATGGGGCTAAGTCATCAACGCTGGGTTTAAATGAAGGGGCGTACAGCAGTTACAGATGACACAATTGTCTTTTTCTAAGACTCAGGCTGAAATCATGCAGGAAAGCAGACCTATGACACAGAAGTAAGTGCAACTCAGGCCTTGTGACCCAGAAATGTAAGAAAAAAATGGAAAAAGCCCATCAGAAGTAATGTGGGAAATGGCCAAATGCCTGGGTAGCTTAGAAACTAGGCCAGTCTAGGGCCAGCCCAGGAATAGGACCCCAAAGTCCCAAAGTTCCTGGAGCCTTGGAACATAACGTCGTAACGTCTCCCGGCTCCAAGGAACCCAGACAAGGCTCAGCATGACTCCTTGGGCATAGGAAGAGTAATACTTTGGACTTCACCTAGCTTTTTAACAGGATTTCAAAATACTTTGCAAGCAATTAAGGTTACAACACCTCTTTGTACTGTTGTTACATGCACCAAATGGACAGAAATATGGGTCAGGATTGGCTGGGATGACACGTGATGCCACGAATCCATAAATTTAATCTCTTTGAAGGCTGGAACAAATCTGGGGCAATCACAACCAGTTACGTTACAGAAAGTTGGGATGTGGGTGTGCTGAGCACTGGCTAAAAAGTTGATGACTTTTATTTTCCCGTGCGTCCTCAACATACTCGTCATTGGAGTCAGTCAAGTAACATCTCAATAACCTTTTATTCATAGACCTTCTAGAAGCTTTACTCTTTCTCTCCCCTCCCTCTCTCTGCTCCCCTCTCTTATGTATTCACAGAGGTTGAGTGAAATAGTTAAGTCAAATATTATTTGCTCCATTTTATAGGCGAGAAAACTGAGGCTCCTGTGTCTTTTGTAGCTTGTCAGCAGTAAGCAACTCAGGGCTAGGACATGAACTTGGATCTTTGGAATCCTTGCTCACCATTGTTGCTATGTCTGCGACCCACCATATAAAGTCTTCTGACAAGAATGATGACTGCAGAAGGTGGTTCAAGACAAATACAAATACTGAGTCTTTAGCTCATTAACCTCTTCAACATAACCCAGTGTTATCAGTCATAAGGGTGGGAGCATCACTGATTTTATTTGAAAAACATCGACTGTACACCTGCCGTGGGCCAGGTACTGTATAGACCCTTGGGGAATGGATGACAGGCCAGCCCTAACTCACTGAACGGAAAGCTCCATGAGGTCAAGGACTGTGGCGATCTTACCCCCAAGCTAACAGCACAATGCTTACCGCAAGGAAGGTGTCTGATGCCAATTTGGATGGATGGAGGGAGAGGGTGGGGGGAAGGATGGAGGGATATTATCCTCAGCAGCTCAGAGTCTAATGGGCCTCCGAGTTGGAGAGCCAAGGGCACAGAAGTGGAAATCTTGTGACTGGGTCTCATTCTAGCTCTGAATCCTTCCTCCTGTGTGAACAAGCAGATCTGCCACTCTGGTTCTCATTTACTCATCTCTAAATAGATTGATGTTCTTTGATTTCTTCAGTCCCTTAAGCTGCTGTTCCGCGATGCTGCCTCATAATGATCTTCCTCAGAGTGACCTCGGGAGCAGAGTGACCTTGGGAGGAGTTTTGTGCTTCCCTGTAACACAGCACAGCCTCGGCACGATGGGGCTCCTTGTCTCAGTTCATTCTGGATGAAGAAAGGCATGTGGTCATGACACTCATGGGACTGGCTTTTCAATATGAACAGGCTGGGAAAGGGAAGGCAAATGTTTAATTAATCACCCTGCCCCCAAAAAGAGGAGCAGGATCTCATTACCCGGCCCCTGGGAACTGCACATGTTGGATTTTGGTAGATTCTTTAATGATCCCAATCGCAGCCAATGATTCAGCGGTTCCTAGAAGAGGTAGAAGAGAAAGATGTGGCCACATACCACACCTCAGTCCTGCTGGGTGTCTTACAGTCATTTTATCTTCTCAGTAGCCGTGTTAGGTGGGCGATTTGTTCCCATTCAACAGATAAGGATGCTGAAACCCAGAGGCCAGTTTGTCCAGACTGGTGAATGAGGGGGTGGGACTCTAGATTTTCACCCTTTTTGGTCCTCTGCTTTCCACATTGGGTCTGACAGGCTAAACCAGCAACATGCTGTCTTCTTTCTGGAGCAGCCAGTTTGCTGGGAGATTTTTTTTGCCAGCAGTGTACATATGTTGGGTTAGTGTTGTTTTCAGTCTACGATTTCTACCACTGAAATTTATCAAGAGTGTTCATGATGTATGAAGAGCTAAGTGCAAAGGATTTCATCACAGCACCCCTACAAAGCAGTACTGGTATCATCACCTTTTTGTAGATGAAGAGACTGTGGTTCAGAGAGGGTAAGGGATTTGCCCAGAGTCACACAGTGCAGTGTTCATTTGCTAATAAACTAAGAGCACTTAACCATGAAGGCTTACTGTCCCTTTGCTTTTAGAACTGGGAGGGGACATTATAAATGATTTAGTCCTAAAGGCAAGGTAGTATCCTGGGACAGAAAAGCATATCAGTGGGAAAATGAGTGAAATCCAAATAAAATCTGGAGTTTAATTATTAATAACTTGCCAGTGTTGGTTTTTAAGTCGTGACAAATGTTGCACAGAGATGTACATGTGACGTTGGAGAAACACTGAGTGAGGGACATAGGCTTTGCAACTTTTCTGTAAATGCAACACTATTCCAAAATACAACAGTTGATTAAAAAAAAAAAAGATTTAGTCCCTATGGCGCCTATTCTCAGCAAGAGAAACCAAGGCTGAGACCTAGCCACAGCCAAAGGCTGGCAAGGCTGCTCCCGAACCAGCACCCCCGTCCCCCCCCCCCGCCCTGCAGCTCCAGCTCCCTGGGCGCCGGCTGGGGTGCTCTGGGACCCGGAATGTGTCTAGAGCCGAATGAGGTGGATGTGAAGCACTTCCCTGGAATGTGTCAGAAACTTTCCTTGACACAGGACATTGGATTTAAAAATTTTTTTATTATGGCATCATTAATATACGTTCACATGAGCAGGACATTGGGTTTTGAACACTCGGTGCTGGGTCTGACCGTGTGTTCAGTGGCCACAGCAGTGTGTCCATCAGTTCCCTCACCTGGTCACTGCTCCTGGTCAGCTGCAGCCGGGCGAGCCAGTCTGAGGGCTGTGCCGCTCAGCGACGAATTTTAACTGCACGCCTCATTAGCTGGAAGGCAGCGGGAGCAAGTTGGGGAGAACATCCACGGGAGGACGGCTTGGCATCATCTGAAGAGGAAGGCATGGGGGGGTCAGGGCTGCGGCGCACACCAGACGGGTTTCTCATCCAAGCTCCTGTCAAGAGGTTGGTCTCTGGGAGAGGAGGGGCTCTGAGCCTGCTCTCTGCCTTCCCCAGGGGGTTCCTGGCTGGAGGAGTAGGCAGACAGTATTCCCACCAGTGGATAGTTGGGAAGCCAAACCTGAGAGACGGGAAGGAACAGCTGATTCATAGCCAATGCTCACTTTGTATCAGGAAATTTCTTTCTCAGTAGTTGGAGTTAGAGTGGGTGTCCCGAGTCCCCACTGGGCAGCGTCTTTCTTACTTCTTCACTGGGGAAGTGAATTTGTGGATGACATTTCCCAGGCAGCTCTGAACACTCAGTGTACCTTAGACATGCTGCTGGATAGCCTGTGCCAATTCTCAGTACGGAAAAGGAATAATTAAAATGACAACGATGAAAGGAACCCACATGTACCAGTACTTAGCATTCGCCCGCCTCTGCTGCAGCAGGTCAGAAGCACGCTCTTATCTCATCCTTACAGCAGCTCTGAGGAAGGTAGTCTTGTTTGTCCCATTTTACAGGGGAGGACATAAAAGCCCGGAGAGGTTAAGTGGCTTGGAGGTCAGCCTTCTACCACCTGCTGCCCGGGGGCCTGCTGACCTTGGTCTGAAGCCAGTTCAGGGGAACAGCGGGCGGTCTGGCTTCTCTGACCCTGTCCAGCTGGCCATCTCCCCCCAGGGCGTCAGAAACCCACCCTAGGGGATGGGGGGGCAGATCTTGAAACTGTCATTTCACAGATAGAGCCTTGATTCCCAAAGCAGATGTCTCACGGGGATCGCACAAGGAGAGTAGGGATCACAAAGTCTGATGCACTGCCAGTTTCTGCTGAGGCAGGGGTAGTTCACTTCCAGACATCAGGGTGGCAAAGTGAGGGACCTGGGGTCACAGAGCCCCAGGGTTTGTAGTGTGGCTTTAGTGCTTACCTCTGTTGTCTTATCTGTGAAATGGGGTTAGTAAGAATTCTCATCTCCTGAGATTGTGCTGTTTAACTAAGACCATGCTTGTAAAACACTTATCACCTGCCTGACATGTACAGAATGCTCAATGAATGTTGGGTACAAATAACTGGGGTCAAAGATAGGCAAAAGCAGTCAGTCCCTCCCAAAACAGCGCTGCTCAGTAGTGGGCAGAGTCGGGGGTGGGGGGCAGTGGGGAGGATATCGTTAAAATGCAGATTCTACCCCTCATGGCTGGGGCCGGGGAATCTTCATTTCCAAGTTCCCAGGGGAAGTGAATAATACTGTGGCCCATTCACCACAATTAGAGCAGCATGGGGTTGAAACCCATGTCCAAAGAGAGACCTGTGAAGTCTCCATTAAGACGAGCTAATTCCTGAAAACTGGTGTATTTTGGGTAAGTCCAAGGGGAGAGGGTGGACTATTATGGGGTAGCTGTTTGGCATGGGTGTGCTGACGGATTATCTCTTGAAATCCTCACAGCCTCACTGAGGGAGATTATCTCCAGTGTGCAGACAGAGGAACCCGGGTCTCCCCCAACCTGTCCTGTCCGTCTGCACTTCAGAGGCAACTGTGGGAGCCTGGGCACCCAGCCGAGGGGCTCCTGGACAGCCCACCTCCTCTCTCCGGACCTTGGCTTCCCTTTGGCAGAGAGAGTGGCCTGGGCGTAAATGACCTCTACTCTCTCTCCCACCCTCCTGCTGGAAGAGCTTACAGTCCATGTGCTCTCCCCTCTCACTTAGCATTCACTTGGCTGCGTCCCCATTCTGCTTCCGAATTTGGTGCTGACGTTCTGGTGGCAGACATATCAGTGTCACCCTGTCAAGTCAGGAACACCCAGCAGAACTGCTGGACGCAGTCATCTTAACCACAGCAGACCAAGTGGTGTAGTGGTAACCAGAATAAACTCAGCGCCTGGTCCAGAGAGAACATTCTTCCACACTCCAGAGATGAGCCTTTCAGTGTCCCTGCAAGGTAGAGAAGTCATTTGCGTCAGCTTGAAGTCATGTGGGCTCCAGTTTCACCTGGAGCCCAGTCTTGGAGTCTTGACCCCACAGGACCTGAGAGCTAGAGAGACTGGTTTGAACCCTCAGGTGGAGAAGCCCAGGCAGATGGGCCTACATTCCTCAGGTGGGCTCAGACATACCTCTTGGTCTCCCAGATCAGAGGTTCTGAGAACCAGGCAGGTTGGCCAGAGCGCAGAGTTCTGGGTTCAAATCCTGCCTCTGCCACTTGCTAGTGTATGAACTTGGGCAAATTACTTAATTTCCTTGGGCCTCAGTTTCCTCTTCTACAACATGGAGCGAATGGTAGTAGGTGCCTGATAGGGTTGTGGTGCCAGTTAAATGAGATTAAGAAAATTAAATTTAAAAAGTACTTAGAGCAGAGCTTGGCACATGGTAAACATGTAAACCATCCCATGCAAGCCATCTGCATAAATGTGAAATTGGTCAGAGCAAGGACTTCCCCGTTTTTGCTTATTGGTGGATACCCGGTACTTGGAACAATGCCTAGCACATGGTAAAAGCTCACAAATATTTATGCAATGATTGAACCAGGGAACTTCTAGAGTGGTTTTCAAACTGCATTCCAAGGAACCTTAGGGTTGCTGGGGCCACTGAATGGTGGGATGGAGGGAATGTGAGGAAAACCCAGCATCACTGTGGTCTCTTCTGATGCCCAGAGCCTCTCTGATTGATATGTTGTATATGTGGTTTCCTGGGTAAAATTTTATTTGGAGGAAGCTGAAAAATGGTTTGAAAATCATCAATATCCAACATTTGGTCCCTAGACCACCTGCGTTAGATTGTCCTGAGAGAGGGTTAAGAATGCTGATTCCCTGATCCCACTTATCATCTACTGAATTAGCTTTTCTGGGGAAAGAGCATGCATTTTTCATCAATTTCTTAGGGAATTTCTGTTCATGCTAATATTTGATAAATAAATGCATGTGTAATTATTTTATAAGTAGGGAAATGGAGGCCTTGTTAGATGAGGTGCCTGGCTCTGTGTCTCCAGGAGAATGTTGGAAAGGTTTGTGAGGGCACGTCTTACGTCCTCAATCTGTGCTCTCTCCATGCTGTGGCTTCTGTGACCCTAAAATGGGAGAGCTCCTTGCAGAGACCTCTACTAGGTCATGAGAGGGGTGCTGGGTGGGGAGATCGGCTGGGCATGATCAGCCTATCTCAGCCTTGGGGCAACTTTCTGCCTTGGGGCTTCAGGCTTTGCCCACATGTGCTTCAGGAGAGGTACTCAGTGGGTGCTGGTTGAATGAAGAAGGAATGAATGAAAGGGTGGCATTCTTATGGTAAGTTATGAACAAACAATATGGAATAGTACTGACCTCTGTGAAGAAAATAAAACTAGGTAATGGAGGAAAGGTGATGGGTTTGGTGGACTATTTTAGATAAAATGTTTAGATGCTATTTTAGGGAGAGGGCCTCTCAGGAGGTGACATTTGAATGGAGACTGGAGGAATGTGGGAGATGGCATCATCTGGTGGAAGAGCAGATGCCAAAGGGAACAGCAAGTGCAAAGTCCCGAGACAGGAAAGTGCTTGGTGTGTTTGAGGACCTGCAAGGATTGTTTGACTTAAATGAGAAAATATGTGTAAATTTCTTAGAACAGTGCCGGCTCATGTTGGCTGTTGCTATTATTAGTGTCATTTTATCCTCATGATGTGACGGACAGGTCCCATCAGATTTACTTTGATTTTATTTCATTCTATTTAAACGTTGTATCCATTGAGGTATATTTTCCCTACAGTAACATTCACTCTTGTCTAGCATACAGGTGGATGAGATTTGACAAATGCTCCCACCGTAAGTCCCATCTCAACAAGCTATCAAACATGTCCAACACAAAATGTTCCCCTGTGCTTTTTGCAGTCAATCTCTTCAGTTACCCACTGATCTGATTTCTGTCTCTGTAGTTTTCACTAATACAGATAGAATTTTTTGTGGCTCTCTACTTTCACTTAGCAGAATGCTTTTGAGATTTCTCTATGTTGCTGCATGTATGCTAGCTTTTTTATCGCTAGGGAGTATTCTATTGTATGGATACACCACATATTGCTTATCCTTTTACAGTTGAAGGACTCTGGGTTCCAATTTGGGATAGTATGACTAAAGCTGCCATAAACATTATTGTACATGTCTTTGTATGGAGATATGTTTTCATTTCTCTTTGGTAAATACCTAGAAGTGCAATTGCTGGATCATATGATTAACTTGATAAGAAGTCACTGAGTTCTTTTCCAGAGTGGTTGCACTATTTTGCATTCCGATAAGCAGTACATGAGCATTCTAGTTGCTCCACAGCCTCATCAACACTTAGTATTGTCAGTTAATAAATTAGTCAATCAACTAATATCTTAGCCATTCTAGCAAATGGGTAGTGATATTTCACTGTGGTCCCAATTCCATTTCCCTAATAACTAATGAGCTCCAGCATCTTTTCCAGTGCATATCTGCTATCTGCATCTCCTTGTTGGTGAAGTATCTGCTTCAATATTTTGCTTGTTTTTCAACTGGGATGTTTGCTTTCTTATTGAGTTGTAGGGATTCTTTTCATATTCCAGATGCAAGTGCTTTATCCAATGTATGTTTTACAAATAGTTCTCCCGGTCTGTAACTTGTATTTTCACATTCTAAAAGAGTACCTTTTGAGGAGGTAGTGTTTAAAATTTTTATCAAGCCCAATTTGCCACTTTTTTCTTTTATGGTTCACGTATTTTCTGTTTTAAGAAAAGTTTTGCCTAACCCAATGTTGCAAAGATTTTATCTCACATTTATTTTCTTCTAAAAGTTTTATAGTTTTAGGTTATATATTCAGGTCAACGATCCCTTTTGAGACCTTGAGTTAACTTTTTTTTATATTTATTTTTTTTATGGTATCATTAATATACAATCACATGAGCAACATGACCTTGAGTTAACTTTTATGTATGATGTGAACTGAGGGTCAAGTTGATTGTCCAATTCGTTCCTGTACCATTTGTTGAAAGATCCTCTTTACAGATAGCAAGACAGAAAGCTGTAAGGCCACAATTCTGTGTAGAATAGCAATTCTAGTCCAGCGTAAGTGATGTCAGAGAAAGGGTGAAGGTTCGGATGGTGGGAATCCTCTTGTGAAAAATGGGGCTCCAAGTGACCCACCAAGTGGCCCCCGTGGTAACGAAAAGCAAGTACCTCCACGATGAGCCACCAGCCCGAAAGCAGGGTGGGTGCAGGCCAGCTCAGGAGGTGCCTGGTGAGGTGTTTCTCCTGGTCTCAGAGATTTGTACTCGTCTTGCGTAAACTGCAGATTAGGAAAGCATTAGGTAATGAGAGGGTGGCCGGAGCGCATTACACACCAGCCTGGCATGGGGCCACGGAATGCAGCCTGCGGGGATGGCCTTGCCTAGCGAGTCAGATATAGCTGGAACCAGGATAGGGATGGCCTCCTCTCTCCCTCCTGCAGCCAGAACGGAGATTCTGCTGGGTCTGGCTGGTCTCTGGAGCCTCCTTGTTGTCTTGAAGCCTCTGGAGGGGGATGTGGGAAAGGAAGCCAGGAGTCTCTGGGAGCCACATATTTATTGACTTTAGGGAGGCATATTGTAAGGCTTTGCCCCGAGGAAAGTCAGCACCAAATAAAAATTAATTCTAGTCCTCCTGTCCCCACCAGCCCCCACATTGCCCACCTTTTCCCAGGACCGCTTAGATGTTTGTCCCCCATGACCCTGGCCCAGGGACCAAGGAGGGAGCTCACAGGATGCTGCCTTTGTCAACTGCAGCACATTCCATGGCTCAAGTTCTGGTTGAGCATCTGCAGGGAGCTCACAAATTCTCTCATTTTTTGGTCTTGGACATACCCCCTGTTCACTAGGTGCTTACACTCAAACTGGGGAAGATGCGAATTCAACATGTATTAAAGGTGAAAAGGAAGCTAACGTTTGCCTAGGGTATCCTCTGTGCCAGACACCATGTCACGGGTCCATTATTGGATTTATTCCCATAGCAACACTGCAAGAGTGGGATGACATCCTCATTTCTAATGTGGAAGCTGGGGCCCAGAGAGGTTAAGTAACTTACCCAAGGTTGTACAGCTAGTAAGTGTTGGAGCCAGGGTGTGAACTTGAGACTGGGTTTCCTGTCTCAATGAGATGCAGACATCAGCCCACTTAGCTGCTCAACACAAAAACCTGGGACTCCTTTTAGATTCTAATTTTCCACCATTCCTCATTCATTCCATGTCCATTAAGTCTGGTTTCCCTGCTTCCTAGTTTTCTCTGGTATCGACCATTCAACAAATATTTATTGGCCACTTAACAACTATTTATGAGAACCTACTATGTGCCAGGTGAGGAGCCTAGAGAAGTGAGCCACAGAGAAAAATCTCTGTCCTATGGAGCTGACACCGCAGTGGCCCCCACCTCTGTATAGCCCTTGTGATCTTCTGGTTCCTCAACTGGGATTTGTCTGGTGCTGTGCATGATTAGTTTGGCGTTATGGTGTTTTGGGAGGAAGACCATGGAGGCGAAGAGTTGCACTTATGTTTAAGATGTAGATTCAGTTAGTTCAGGTGAAAGTGTGCTGTGGCTGACATCATATGCTTGCAAAATTGACGTGCTGATAAAGGATAAGAAAACCAAAACCCAAAATGCAAACAAAATATTATACAAACATGTTTTCTGCTCCTACCTTAATTCTCTCCCCTAGCCCCCAAACCAACATTCACTGCCGCTTTCTGGATCTTGGCAATTCTCTCTAAAGGGAATTCAGCAGGCGCAGAAGGAGCCAGGAACCTACTACATTTCCCACCTGAGATCAACCTCTTTCTGCTTCAGTGTTTTCTTCCTTTCCAGGATCAGAAGAGAGGATAATGATTATATTCTGAAAGGTCTGCCCAGCCAGGAAGCTCCTCATTCTCTCTCTTCCTTCTTCACACACTTATTAAGTCTCTGTTATGTTCCAGGAGCCGTGTTTTATCTGAAAAGATGACTGAGACAGGGCTGCTGGCTGCAAGGAGCTGGAGAGTCAAAGGGAACACACGCAATGAATGGAAGCTGTCACAGCTCACAGGTCTTGGGGAAGTGAGTATGTACTGGGATTACGTGGATCAGTGGAAGGGGAGTCATTCTTCTAGGTTTGTATGAAGCTTGCCAATCAAACACAGTTGGGCAGCACAGGAAGCCAATAAAATGAGCATGTTAACGGGTGGGGTGAGCTCCACCAGTCAGAGGCCAAGGAAAGCAGGATTAGCCAGGACGATCTTTCCCCAGATACCATCAGCTTGGGATGGATGACAAGGGACTCTTCCCTTTCCAGGTCTCCTTGTGTGGTGGAAATGGCTTCCTTTGTACCCAAGGGAGGCTACCCAGCCTATCCAGAGGCTGTGCTATGCTGTACCAGCCCCTAATCCTTAAATCCTTGGCTTTTTTCCACAAGCTTATGTTAAACCAACCCCTAGGAATGGGCAGGATGGTGCTATGCAAAGTGCTTTGAATCTTGAGCCACAAGTTTGGATTCAATTTCATATGAATGAAAATTGCCTCTATTTGGGGGACACATGAAAAGCTAGCTCCCACACTGAACGCCTAATATGCATTGTCTCCTCCAGCCCTCTGTTATGAGATAATGACCTCACTAACAAGAATTACTAATTTCTGAGCATTTTTTAAGATAAATATGCTATTCTTATTTATTTATTTATTTTACTGACATGCATAGCTGTCCAAGTTTAAGGCGTACAGCATGATGGTTTGGTTATGTGTGCTGTGAAATGATTACTGCAATAGGTTCATCTAACATTCGTCTTCTCTTCCAGATACAATATCGGGCACTGATTATGTGCCGGGGCTGTTTAAAGAGCTTGGTGAGGATTACTTCACTTAGTTTTCACACACGCTCTCTAAGTGACTAAATCTCAAGCATGGAGTTTGATTGGTCTGTTCCTTTGTGACCGCCCACTACCTAGATGAAGACACAGAACATTTCCCAGCAGGCTCCCTCCTGTTCCCTCCCAGTTATTACCATTCTCCCCCTACCTCTCAAGGAACCGCTCTTTTGATTTCTGTCACTGCTGATGAGTTTGGCCAAATTAACAAAATCAGTTAATTAATTATTTTTATTATGGTGAAATTCATGTAACAAAATGAACCATTTTAAATGGGACAATCCAGTGGCATTTAGTACATTCATAATGTTGAAACTTTCAGCACCCCACAAGGAAACCCCACACTCATTAAGCAGTTGACCCATTTTGAACATCAAACAAGTGAATCACACAGTGCGACCCTTTGGGTCTTCTTTCTCTCAGTGTCTGTGTGTGAGATTTACTCATGTGTGTGCAGCGAGTACCAAATCATCCCCATTCTTAGATGAGGAAATGGCATATGGCGCATGGTATTTCAACTGGTGTATGGGTGAGCTGTGATCTCTGGCCCCGGGGCCCTGTTCCTGGATGGCGCACTTCACTGCAGTGGAGGAAACGGGCTCCAGGGAGTGAGGTAATGAGCTGAAGGCGGCCAGCCAGGATTACAGAGAGATTCCTCTGGCTAACAAAGCCCAAGCTGCTGACCACGAGAGTATTTTCCCCATGACTAGCTGTGTGACTTGGGGCCTTTTGCTGGGCCTCTGTTTCCCAGTCTTGCTAAAGCCCTCTGAACCTTCCTTGTTGGGCCATGAGAGGCTCGGGTGGGAACTCTTGTAAGACGCTAGGTGCCTGGCAAACAGACGTTAGGCTTTAGTTGACATGATATGATTCTTTGGGAACTTGGCAGGGCCGGATGGGCCCTTGAGGGGAGCTGGTTCTCCTTGGGGGTTGTGGGGTGGTGGGGACAGGGGCCAGGGGGAGCCCAGTCCTTCCTGTTCTGAGTGTCACTGAGCTTTGGTATTTCCTGTGCTTAGCTCCAGCCAGAGTTAGCATGTCAAACACCTACAACCCAGAGGCTCTGCATTTAAGGAAGGTCACCTTCTGACATATCCATTCCCAGCCTCTATTCCTAGGGTAGGAATCCTCTGGACAGGTCCTGCTGGTGTTCTATAGGATGGCAACGTTATCATCTATGAAATTAGTTATCTGTCGGTCCAGAAGTCAAATTAGGAGAACAAAAGAAAGTCAAGGGACCAGATGTGGGACAGGTGTGCTTTCTGAAGGGATGGTGCTTTGTTGAAGTGAATCCCTATTACATACCCGGTGTCAGAAAGCTGGCATATTATCATCTTCTATAGAACTGGCTTTATAGTTCCAATCCTATAAATGAATGTGAAGTAATGGAGTGTCATGTCAGGTGTCATGTCGTGTCATGCACTGCCATATTCTTGAATAACTTCTCATCTCTGAAAGTCTCCATATTCCTCTCAGTCCTGTAGCTGTTCCAAGTGTCCACTGGGAAAAAGGAACTTGGGGCGTGGTGTCCTTCTGGTTCTGTTCTATTATCCTTTCAGGCACGAAGTCTTCCACTCCAGCCTTGTTTAAGTCCCAACCCTTCCCTTTCCAAATGGTTTCTAAGGGGAAAAATAAAAAGAATGTTCCAGAATGCTCTGCTGGCTCAGGGATGATTTGCCAGGGCAGTTTCCTGGATTACAGCCTCTTCCTCCATCAGCAAATCATGTGAAACAAACTCCTGTCAGCTGTAAACCCTGAATGTGGGAAAAAGAGCTGACACACAGGGCTCGTTTTCGTAAAGTTGACATTTCTCATGAATAGCAAATTCCTGAGCGTAGGCAGTTGACCAAGGCCAGGAATTCTCATTAGCTGGTGATAATCAGGCATGACTCTAACTGCAGAAGGCAGCTGGGAGGAGAGGTCATCTGTGTGGGCAGGGATGACCCACAGCTGATAACTGAGCACGATCTAGCCAGAGTGGTTGCTAAAATACTGAAATGCCGTGTATAGGTCAGTAATCTTTACTGCCCAGCAGCTTTGACCATCCCTGAGGACCCCCATCTCCCCACAGTCCAGCAGGAAAGGGTCAGTGCTGATCCAGCAAAGGTTTTCCAGACAAGGTCCAGGTGGGGGTCCGACCCTCTTCTGGATGGATCCATGGCGAACTGGTGGGCAAGTAAATTACATGCCTCTCCTGGCTGTGGAGTCCCTTCCACAGGCCCTGCAGAGAGTCATGGGCTCCAGCCTCAGCCTGCTTCCTGCTTCCTGAGACCACAGCTTCTGATCCACCTCTTCAGAGTTGAAGGACATCGAGGAAATGAGTTAAGCTGATCATTTCCCATCCAGAAGCCAATCCCACCTCTCTTATATCCACATTCCCCAAACAGTCAGCATTAGCTGTTTTTTTTTTCCTACCCTCATCTCTGCAGCATTTCCTGGCTTTCCCAAACAGAATTAGTTACTTCCTTCTCTGGTTCCCATAATACTTAGAAGCCACCATATCTCTGTGATCCAATTTTATTTTATGAATACTGTGATTTTCTCTTATGGACAGATGGAAGCTTGCAAATGTTTGTTTTACTCCTTTTGCTTTGGCTCCTGGGAAGCTCAGAGCCCAGTTTCTAGCTTCCCTCGAACAAGGGATTGTTGTACCCTTTGTGAGCTGACTTTCTCCCTGGCTTCATCTTGCTTCCGGCCTTCGTCCCTCCATTCTTTATTTGTAGGTACTTGGATTATGCCCACCTATGTGTCCCACTCAAACTAAAAAATTTTTTTTGCATTATCAACTTTAATGAGGTATAACTTACATAACTAAAAGGCATCTATTTTCAGTTTATTGTCTGGTGAATCTGACAGATGTAGTTCCCATGCAGCCACCACCGTAATGACTCAGTCCACATTTCTACCGTTCCAAAGCGCCCCTGTACCTGGTCCCAGCTACCACCGACCTGCTTTCAGCTGCTATATATCAAATTCACCTTTTTCTAGAATTTCATGTAAATGAAACCATATAGTATGTTGGTCTTTTGTGGCCGCCTGTGCTGACTTGGCATAATGCTGTTGAGAGGCATTCACCTTTTTGTGTATGCCAGTGGCAGCTCCTTTTTATTGCTTAGTAGTATTCCCGTGTGTGGATATACCACAGTTTGTCTTTCCACTTCTTTGTGGATGGATATGTAAGCTAGTTCCATTTCTGGGCTATTATAAATATAGCTTCTCTGACCATTTACATACAAGTTTGACACCTGACATACTAGTGAGGGTTCTCCAGAGAAACAGAACCAATGGGATCTATCCATCTATCATCTATCATTTATTTAGTATAAGTGGCTCACAGGACTACTGATATTGATAAGTTCCAAGGTCTGCAGTTGGCAGCTGGAGACCCAGAAGAGCTGCCGATGTGGTTCCCGTCCGCACACAAAGGCTGGAGTGCCAGGAGAGTGCAGTGCCTGTCCAGAGGCCAGCAGGCTTCAGATGCAAGAAGACCTAATGTTTTGGTTTGGGCCTGAAGGCAGGAGAAAAGTCGATGTCCCAGATCCAAGGCAGTCAGGCAGGAGGGATTCTCTTTTACTGAGGGCCTGGTCAGTGTTTTTGTTCTATTCAGGCCTTCAACTGATTGGCTAAGGCCCAACAGCACGAGAGAGGGCAGTCTGCTTTATTCCATCTACCAATTTAAATCTCATCCAAATACGTCCTCACAGAAACAATGGAATAATGTTTAGCCAGATATCTGTGGCCCAGTCAAACTGACACAAATGAATAATCAAGTTGACAGAAAGATTTAAAATACAGCAGGTGTCTGTAAATGCACAAATAACTATATAGCCTAATTGGATTATTGGTTTTGGCTTCAGGCCTTGCTCCCTACTGGGGTAGGTCTATTTGCCAATTAGGAATGCATTCATTTGGAGGTGCTGGAAAGTCTAATACTAGTGGAGGGATCCAATAAATGTTTTTTCTTCTCGAATGGAGAAAATTTTGGAGGTAACTGGATGCTGATATCAGTTCAGCTGCTCAATGGTGCCACCAGAGACCTGAGTTCTTTCTTTTTTTCATTTTCCACATCCTGACGCTGTGGTCTCATATTACAAGTGGCAAGGTCACTATCCCTGGGCCCCAGACCATAAGTGAGGCCGGGAAATGGGCCTAGGGAAGGAGAAGCACTGGGAGACACAGCTGAGTCGGTCCCTTTTTTATCAAGAAAGCAGGATCTTCCCAGAAACCTCACTTGGCAGATTTCTCCTTATACCTCACTGGCCAGATGGGGTTGTGTTACCACCCTTAAGCTGCAAGAAACTAGGGAACAGGTGTGTCACGTCTGATTGAATCCAAAGGCACGTTGTTAGCCCAGGTGAATAAGAGTAGCAACAAAGGAGTGTGGAGTGGGTGCTGGGCAAACAGCTGACATATCTGCCACTCACGAAATGTTACAGCCTAGCATGGCGCCTGGCACATGAGGGCCCTGAAGAAGTGTGTGTTCAGTTGGACTGACTTCATGCAGAGACAGAGTTGGACCATGAATCATTGAAAGAGGGGTCTCCGTCCCAGCCCTACTACTCCCAGCCATATGATCTTGAACAAGCTACTGAACTTTCCAGACCTGTTTCCCAAGTCTATAAAATGGGACTAATTCTTCTTAAATTAAGATAGTATCAGTGGAAGCCCTTGCAAAGGATCAGACAGGTATTAGTTACCATGGAATGCCAATAGACTGAGCTTTCTCCTCAAATCTTACATTCTGCTCCTCCTTCTCCTACTCCTATGTTGTCCCTAATGGCTCCTGGGCTTTCACAGATTCCGGGGGGAGGATTGAGAGGGTGTCCACCTGGCTGGACTTCATCGTCTTTACCTTCTGAGTGTCATGCGGTCAAATGTGGTGGTTCTCCTGCTGTCCCCCAGTTCTCACACACTTCCAGAGACTGGAACTTCAGGTGGAACCCCCACATACATACCGTCCCCCTCGGCCAATGTGGCATAGGGTTACCAGGGCTGTTCACTTCCCTGACCTTGCCCTCTGTCACTCACGAGTCAAAGCTGCACAAATTCATCCAACAGCCCTTGGGAAGGGTTTCATGGCAGACCACTGTGGCCAGGGTCTTGGCGTCCACACACTGATCCAGCAACACTCCTGGCCCTGGTCCTTTCTCCCACTCTTTGGTCTCTCCTTCCCCTTCCTGTGACTTTCTCATGTGCTGAGATCTTCCCCGTCTTGACCTTGTCACTTGACCCCACTGGCTTTAGCTTCTTAATTGTAGTTCCTTACCTCTCCCCGATCTCAACTCATTCATCCACACCTCTATAGTTCTACCACCTTCTCCCTCATGAGTCCCTGGAATAAATGCCACTGCCTGGGGCATGTGTCGGGTCTTCTCTTCCAGGCGCTCTCTGTTCGCCCTGGCGTCTCCTTTAGCCTTTCTTCCCTGCGTTCTTCCATGTCATCGCATCCCCCCTCTGGCCCCCGGGCACTGCTGTGCCTGCTGTTCTGAACTCCCCCATCTCCCCTCTTGAGGCCTACTCCACTGTTGCTTCTGCATCCGCCAGTGGCATAGCCCAGATCAGCATTTTCAGCTCAGGTCCTTCTCTTCAGAACCTCATTTACTGATATGCAAGCTGAAACACACAGGGGTACTGTGCCCATGTTCACACAACTAAGACAGGGATGGGAATCAACTCCAGTTGTTTATTTCACTGACTTGCTCTTAAACCGTCTGCATGGGAAGGAAGAGGAAAGGTGTAGCAAGGGGACTAACATTCATTGAGAGCTCACTATGCGCCAGGAGCTAACTGTGCTGGGCATTTTGGTTCATTTCATGTGTTCCTTTGTTACTTCATGAATCCCTGTTTTCTAGGCGAGGAAACTGAGGACAAGGGACAGGGAATAAACTGCCCTTAGTCACATAGCTAGTATGTGGTGCGGTGGGGCTTTAAGCTCATGCTTCCAGACAAAGTTTGGGCACTCTCTTTTCCATTACATTGTGTATCTCTCCAGATTTAGACAAATGGCCTTTTAAATCCAATTAGTCCAGACCATGTGACCTGTTATGCCAACTTTTGGGACAATGGCCTCATGGGAATAGCTGCATAATGGGCGCATAACATGGCAGCAGGCACGGACGCTGTCTCGAACAAGACTGGGTCAGCACCTGCAGCTTGGGTGTCAGCAGCCATGTAGTGCCATAATGTCAGCCCTGAAATACCTTAGGCTAGCTAGCTCCAGTGAGATCCAGAGCCAGCAGGCCCAGGGATGCCGTGGAAAGTCTGCTCTGTACTCTTGCCCCTTCCTGGTTAGCTGGGACTCTAATTGTTCTGGAATTACCCAGCTGGTTCTAAGTGTAAGGGCAGGAAGGAGTTAATTCTCCTGGCTGAGCAGTTCGCAGGAAGCCATGTGCTTTGGTTATTAAAGTCTGTCCTTCCGGGGGCCTAGTAAAGAAGTAGAAATAGTTTTCTCTAGGTCAGGCACATGGCGGAGGTTGGAGGCCTGCCTGCAGGTTTACGATGGCCGGTGCCAGGCCGTGGCTCTTGTCTGCCACATTTTCCTGCTCATTCGGCAAGATTCCTTCCTCTGTTATCTCCTGATCAGGCTTCTGCCATGAGAGTCTTGGGCTTACAACACTTCTGAGCTGCCTTTCCAGATTGCTCTGAATTTTTGTTCTCATTTGATGGTCATTGTCATAAGCAAAGATTTCAAAAAATTACAATGCACCAAATGAAAACCCAGTACCGGCACCCCCCCCCAAACATAATTGTGATGTGTCAATTTAACCTTCTAAAGTCATTCTGTTTCCTCTTGCAAAGTAAGCTCTCTGGGTGAGGCATAAACCCAATTTTAAATCATGAAAAAAACAAATGGCAGCACAACGAACCACACAAGAAAGAAAATGGTAAGTTTTACCTCATTCGTATGAAGACTTTGGCCCTCTGCAAGACACTGTTAAGGAAATGAAATGACCAGCCACAGAATGGGAGACAATAGGTGCAAGACAAACAATCCAATTAAGCAATGGGCAGAAGAGTTTTTAGAAACACTTTACCAAAGAATATATACCAATGGATAGTAAGTCTGCAAAAAGATGCTCAGCATTCGTCATCAGGGAAATGTAAAGTAACACCACAATGAAATACCAGTACATACCCACTGGAATGACTAGAATGAAAAAGACTGACTATGCCAACTACAGGTAAGGCTTTGGAGCAAACTGGAGGCCTTGCACATTGCTGGAAGGGAAGACAGAATGGGATAACGGCCTTTTTTTTTTTTTTAAGATGGTCAAAGAAAGTTTATTATAGACTTAGCCAGCTGGGCTCAGCAGATGATGCCAATATTTTGGCCAAGTCCAAAGTATTGGACAGCTCATCTTGGGACTGTTTCATGAAAAGGAAACCTCAGTATTGCTTAAACCATCGCATTTTGGCCCTCCTTCTTCCAGCAGCTCGGTTTTCACCTGGTTAACCTGGTCAGACTCTGACTAGCTAAATAACTTGCCTCTCTCACCAGCTTTATTGCTTCTGCCAGTTCTAATCCAGGCCTCAGCTCAATTCAAAATCACTCTCTGTCAGAGGCCTTCAGATGCTCATGAATAGTCAAAACTACTGATTGTGGAAAATAACAAAGGTCCAATCAATTAATCATTTGATCCATCAAAGCACATGTCTGCAAGTCATTTATTTTTAGCTTAGGAACAAGGAGAATGCCTCTCAGGAAAAGAAGAAGGAAGCTCTTTTAGGGAGCGGCTCTGATATGCTAGGTGCTACTAGGTGCTAGACCAAGTATTAACAGTATTACTAAGTATTTAATGAGTTTGACCACAGAACTGCTGCCACTTTACATTGCAAATGAAGGAATTGTGGTTCAAAATGGTAGAGCAGCTTGGCTAGTATGTACTGTGGAGTTGGAGGGTCCCAGACCATGGTGGTGGAAAGGAAATGGGCCTTGCGCTGGCTGTGAGGTGCCCACAGCATACTGCAGACTCCCTCTTGGAGATGGGAGACTGGGGAGGCCTGGACGTTTATGAAGGCAGGTGGGCAGAGCTTCGAAGCAAGCTGAGCATGACTTCCTCGTTTACATCCTTTAATGAGCCCTCATGGCCTTCCAGTAAAACCCCCACTATTTAATAGCTTGACAGCAAGTCTTCAGTCACCTGACTTCTGTCTTCTAGCTTCACCTGTCATCAGGTCTCTTTCATGTTGCTCATGATCTCTCTGTTCCCTTGGCTCATGTTTTGCTGTCCCCTTACCTGGCTCTTTGAGTTGCAAGGTGCAGACATCACCTCCTTCAGGTAGCCTTCTCTCCTGGTAAACCCTCTGCTCCTGCTCTGTGCTCCCCTCTCTTCCAGAGCAGTTGATTAGCTGTGTGACCCAGTGTACATTATGCACCCGGTTTGAGCCTCAGTTTCCACAGATGTAAAATTGCTCTGATAATAATCAATATAGAGACAGAGCGAGGTGGAATGAGATCATCTCTGTAGAGCTCTGCATAGTGTCTTGCTCAGAGTAAGCATTCAATGCCTGTTAGCTCCTCAGCACCACTAATATAGTTCTCCGCTCACACCTCTGCCTCGTTCAGGAGATTGGAAGTACGGGAAGGCTCACAGCCCTGTATCTCCAGCACTTCACCCAGGGTGGGACACAGCAGTAATCAATAAATGTTTGTGTAGGGACCAACACTTAGGAGTCTCTCTGGCTATTTCCTTTGGGGAAGGCCCAGGTAGGCTAATTATGTGAATGACTTAGTTGATGGAGTGTTTTACCAGCGACTGTGGTTTGAAGATATGTGGTGACTTGCCCAAGGCCACACAGATGGATTTGGCAGAGCAAGGATTTTGTCCTCTGTGCTTGAAGGCTACCACTTCCTCAGCTCCCTGATGGATCACGGAAAAGAGAGTTTTTGTTTTGGCATGGGAGGGAGGAGATGGAGAAGGCACCAAGATCCATCCCTTCCTCTATCTTGTTCTCTGTAGCACAAGACACTGTCTCGTGTCTGAGAGGACGGACCCTCAGAGAGCAAGCTCCCATGCTGACAGTACCATTCTTGCCCTGTGTCCCAGCCCTGTGTTCTGATAAACTCTTCATGGCATTATCTTGCTTATCTGCACACAAATACTATTGGGTGGGAACTGTTTTAGTCTGCATTTTATAGGTGAAGAAACTGAGGTGAAGTAAATTGCGTAAGCCACCCTTTGGTAAGGAGCAGGGCTGGAATTCAAGCACAGACATTCATTCACTCTGAAGCCTACACACGAACCTCTGTGCGTTGCTGTCTTAAGCTTTCCAATTCAAGTCCCATCGACTACTTAGCATATCTTTCCTGAGCACCTCCTGGAAAAGGCATTATGCTAATGCAGAGCCACGAGGATTCCCAGAGGAGGGAATAGAGGAAAGCTACACGCAGTGACTGGCCATCACTAATGTCGATGCAGGACTTACTAAGTGTCAGGTGCTAGTCTAGAGACTGTACGTGTATTAGATGTATTTAATTCTCACCATGAACCTTTGTGATAGGTACTAGATTACTCCCCATTTTACAGATTAGGAAACTGAGGTTAATAGCTTGCATAAGGGCACATAGCTCCTAAATGGTAAAGCCTGGATTTGGGCTTCACAGGGTCGAGTAATGCCAGAGGTAGCATTTGGAAGAGAAGGGTCAAGGGAAGATGGGTGTAGCTAGGAAAGCCACCCAGGGCGAGGGTATCCACAAACCCTTCCTGACTCTACTCATTTCATATCGTAATCCATGACCCATGACTGATAGCATCTCTGCGGACAGGCCGAGAACACCCGTGGGAAACTGAGCGTGATAGCTGAGCAATGCAGCTTCATTTTGTAGGGAATGAAAAATTCTGGAAAGGAAGGTTCTGGGAATTTGGGGAGGCAGAGCCATAGATCTGAAGGTCCCTTCCATTTTCTCATTCCACCTTAAATTTAACCTGCCTGTTTTTTCACCTCTGAACCTTTTCTGTTGCCTAGACCCCCACCCCTGCCCCTCCAATCCCTGTCTGTCCTTCATGGTCCCTCGTGGTCTGTGCCAGTGTATGCCTGCCCGTCCTCCCTCCCTCCACAGTACAGAGTTAGCCAGCTGTGGGTACCATTAGCAGCGTCATTCTTGAAGGGCCAGTTGAGCCTAGGTGATATCTGGGCTCTGGAGGCAGACCGACTGGTATTGAAGCTGGTAGAATAATTAATAATTAAGATGGTGACTTAGCTTGGATTTTACCAGGATTGAAGGTTCAGAGCGGTGAGGCAAACCTCCCCAGGCCATACGGAGTACTATTAGGGCATTCCTGTCCTCACTCTGCTTAACTAAGCTGAGACTCTAAAATGGGGATAGTGACATCTATCAGGCACAGCGTTTCCTTCCTTGCTCAGTCAATGTAGAGTTAGCCCTGCTCCCCACCCACCCCATCTGTCTTTTCAGATACTTGTGTCTTCTTCTATGAAATGGTAGGAAATTGGGGGTCAGAGGATCTTCCTTAGGCTATTTCCATAACCCCTACTGGAACTTGCCTATAAAAAAAAGCCTCAAAAGATGCTGATTAACAAACGAGTTGCCCCCCAAAATGTCCAGAATGAAAGCAAGGTTCAGAATCCCTGGGGCTGTTTTGGCATTTCAGTTGTCATGTCAAAATGGCCACCCTTGTGGCACATAGGAGTTAGCTTTCTAGAAAAACCTGTCCTGGAAACAGAGACTAGCTCAAGGGAGTAGGGTGCTAGACAGCCATCCCAGAGTGAGACCCTATTTTTCCCCATTCAGCTGGTTGGAAGGGAGCTGAATAATCATTTAAGTACTCATCGCAGCAGGCTCTGGGGCCCTGGGCTGAGACAGGGATCCTGAGATGGCCTGTGTGTTGATGTGGCTGATTATGGGGATTGCTTCACTGGGAGAGGGAAGAGATATAATCAGGCCCTGGGAGTCCCAGTGGGGAAGACACTGTGAGACCCAGCCCTTGGTGTGATCATCTGTGTGCTGTCTGGGAAAGCCGAGGTGCCCCAGCCAGTTTCTGAGGTGACTGGTCCCTCACAGCTGCTCCCTGCAACAGTTTGCATCTCCAGGAGGATCTTGGTGTGGCCTGAGAGGGAGAGATGGGCCCTGAGGGAAGAAGCTCTGCGGCCATACTGAGTGGTGCTGACGGAAGGCCTGATAATGATCAGAAGGTGCACCTTCCAAGTAAGGAGGGAAATGCTGCCCCCTGGAAGTAGAGAAAAGAAAAAAGAAAACTGCTAAGAACATGTCCTTGCAGGGTATTTGATCCCGAAGAAGGCAAGTCTGGTTTCACTATGGATCTTGGCTTGACCATTTTTTCTGGCTCTGCAGGGGATGAAAATTTAGGTTCTATTTCCTGTTCCCTATGGAGGGAATTGGCCACCCCTATAAATTCCGGTGAGGACTAGTGACATACTATCTTATGTTGGAGCTTTAAAAAAAAAAAGAAAGGGAAACCCAAAAATCAGTGTCATTCACAAAGCTACTGACTTCCCTTTACAGTGAGTAAGCAACAGCAAATTAGCAAAGAGCCATCTCTGCCCTCCTTGCAGGTGCTCAAAGCCCAGAAAGTCTTGTATTCAAAGACAGCAGATGGGAGATTTGGACAAACCCAGCTGAAGGGCAAGCCAGTGTGTCTCAGTCAATCAAACAGAAATGAACCAAGACTTTGGAAAGAGTCTTCAAGTACAATTCTCAGAAAACCAAGTCGTGTATCTCCTATCCATTTAAACAATTTGTCCCCTGGTTTTTGTGAATACCTATAATTTGGGAAAACATTTGCTGCATTTATAAATGCTAAAAGCTTTTAATGAGTTCTGAGAAAACACCAAGTTGGGTCAGATTACACTTTGGTGATGTTTTGGGGGGTTGGGAGTGAGGGTGAGGAGTGTGCAAACCAAAATGAACTTGATTTTTCATCTTTTTGAGCTGGAGGGTCTATTGCTTTTCAGCAATAAGGCTCTGATCCTTTATCATGCTTAACTGGAAAAATGTTTCTCTTTTCCATGGAAAATTTTCCCCTCTCCTGTTGTTTGATGAGACAAAATGTGACACTTCAAGCAGGATTCTTGGTCTACCACAGATACCCAGTAAGTGCTAGATCCCTTTAGGACTTTTTTGGTGCCTTTCCCCTCCTCATTGTTGTGACAACATATTTTTTTCCCCATTAATTGATATAAAATGCTGTATTGATTTAGTCACAGCCCTTCTTTCTTTCTTGTCAAGTTTGGTGTGTGTGCTGGGTTCAAATACTGACTGCAAGGGGTGCCCTGATTTCTTCAATGTTAGAATTTGAAAACAAAAAGCAAATCTTAGAATGGAGGGTATTTAGTAGCCTACTTGAATAAACTCAAGAACAGCATGGCTCAGAGGAAGAGGCATGGGTCAAGGCCCTTGGCAGCATCCGCGTGAAGCCGTGATCACGTCTGTCATCTGGAGGTGTCTGTCATCTGGAGATGTTTTTTCCCCTGGCTTACAGGATTTACTTTGCTCTCTCCCTTGCTCTCTTTTTGAAAAAATTTCCCCCAGCTTTATTGAGTCATAATTGACATCAAACATTGTGTAAGTTTAAGGTGTACAAACTGATGATTTGATACATGTATAAATTGTGAAAGGATTGGTACAGTAATAGTTGACACATTCTTTGCCTCACATAATTACCTTTTTTTTTTAGTTAAGAACTTTTAAGATTGACTCTCTTAGCAACTTGCAAACATACAATACCATATTGTACAATACAGTCACATGCTATATCTTAGATCCCCGGAACTCATGTGTCTTATAACTGGAAGTTTATACGCTTTGACACCTTTCCCCACTTTCTCCACACCCTTTCTCCAGCAACTACCAATCGGTTCTGTTTCTATAAGTTCAGATATTTTTTTAGATTCCACATTAAAGGGACATCACGCAGGATGAGTCTTCTTCTGTCTGACTTGTTTCACTTAGCATAATGCCCTCAAGGTCCATCCATGTTGCAAATGGTGGGATTTCCTTCTTTTTTATGGCTGAATAATATTCCATTGCGTGTATATGCCACATCTTCTTTATCCGTTCATCCATAGATGGATATTTAGATTGTGTCTATGTCTTGTCTATTGTAAATAGTGCTGCTAAGAACATGGGTGAGAAGATAACTCTTTGAGATAGTGATTTCATTTCCTTTGGAAATGTGGAATTTCTGGATGATATGATAGTTCTGTTTTTCATTTCCTTTTTTAAAATGTTTTTAATTTCTGAGGAACCCCCACACCATTATCTATAGTGGCTATACCAGTTTATATCCCTACCAACAGTGTACAAGTGTTCCCTTTTCTTCACATCCTCACCAGCACTTGTTCTCTCTTATCTTTTTGATACAGCCCTTCTAATTGGTGTGAGGTGATATCTCATCATGGTTTTGATTTACATTTCTCTGACGATTAGTGACATTGAGCACCTTTTCATGTACCTGTTGGCCGTTTGTATGTTTTCTTTGGAAAGATGTCTTTTCAGGTCCTCTGCCCATTTTTAAATCAGATTATTATTATTATTATTTTTTGTTATTGTTATTCACTTGGACAATTTAGAGGCACCCCAAACAAGGCACACCCAAAACCAAACTTTGGATTTCCCTCCATAAGCTGCTTCTCTCCCAATGTTTCCTATTTCAGTTAATGGCACCCCCATTTGCCAAATAGCTAAAACCCCAAACCTAAGAACCATCCCAGACTTGTCTCCTCTCACATCCCGTATTTGAATCATCAGCAAGTGCAGTCAACTCCACCTTCAAAATGTATCCTCCCCCTCCAACAGCCTAGCCCTGTGTGTGCTTCTCCCCCACTGGACCTCTAAACTGGGTCCTTTAAACTGGGCTTCCAGCTCAGTCCTCATCCTGTGGGGGTCACACAGAGGCCAAAGAGTTCTTTAAAGGCAGCATTGAGATCATAGCTCACCTTGATTCAAAGTCTGCCCAAAGAATGGGTGGGCTGGTCTGTGAGGAAGATACAGTACACCCTGTATACCTCAGAGATCTCTCATGGGAATCAAATGAGAAAAGCGTGACTTCTTGGTGAAGCAAAAGGCTCATGTGACTGCTCGTAAGGAATCATTAATCCTATGGAGCAGGGAGGGGGCCAGGATTATTTACTATGTTACTGAGGGGAAAATGGTTCAGAGATGTTTAGTAATTTGCCTAAGGTTGCTCAACAAACAGGAGGCAGTGAGAAATATTTTTCTGAACTTTGACCTATAGCCACCCCTCCCTCCTGCTCCCCCAAACAAACCATGCACAAGGCTACTGTCCAGTCTTCTCTCCAGGATTCCTTTTTCATCACTGACTTTGGGCCTGGTCGGGAAGCACTGGCAATGTGTCTGGTGCCCAGCTGCCCAACCAGAACTTGGTGGCCTTCTCCCGCCTCCTGTCTGGTGGCTGGAGCCCCTCCTTCCCCAGACCCCCAGGCTCTTTTTTGAAACACAAAGAAAAGGGTCAGGAAGATGGGTTCTCCTCGGGCTGCGGATGTTTACTGGGTCAGGCTGACTGATTGCAAAATGGAGATTGGGAAAGGGTACATGGGGGGCAGGGCCCAGGAGCTCAGGGGTATGGCTGGACCCCAGTAGACCCTCTGGCCATAGCCAGTGCCCTGCCAGCCTTGATGACAGGTGATCCTTGGACCCGACCGTCTCTGAGGGCAGAGAACATCTAAGCGTTCTGTGGAGCCCACAGCCCGGGGGGATGCCAGGCTTGAAGAGCGTGAGACAGCTCCCGGTACAGAGCGCTCACCCATGTCAGCTGCCTTGACACAGCGCTCCGTGCCTGGTGTTGCTGGGTGCTGGCTCCATTAGAATGTAGGGCCATCTCATCCTCCCCTGGGACTGGTCCCACCGCCCACCTAGGAGGGTGGAACTGATGTCTGGACATCCTGAGAAGGGCAGGAGGGGCTCTCAAGCTCTGAACAGCTGCTGGGCCTATTGTAGTGGGTGTCAGCCTCCTTACCCTGAATAGTGGGCTCTGAGTGAGGCAGATGGTCTAGGGGTTAAGGGCATGGGCTCTGAAGGCAGGTGGCCTGGGTTTGAATTCCATGTCTATCTTTTTATTGACTGTGTGACTTGGGACAAACCACGTAAACTTTCTGAACTTCAGTTTCCGTATTTGCAAAATGGGGCTCATGAAGGCACCCACCTCATGGAGCTGTGGAGACTGAATGGGTTGATGCATGGAAAGGACAGAACAGGGCTTGGTGTACGGTGAGCACTGGCTGTGACTTGAGAGCAGGAACTGTGTCTTGTTCACTCCAGATCCCAGGGTTAAACTCTAGTGGCTCCAAAAATGACCTTGTAGGTTGGATTAAAGAGAAACCTATCTATAAAAGATAGACACATGTTCCATGTTTCCAGACATTCTGCCTTGATCTTATTTCCCATAAAGCTTGTTTCCTAATCCAGCAGTTCTTAACCCTGGTTATGGATCAGAATCACAGGGAGAGCTTTTGAAAAGGCACATCACCAGGCCCAATACCCCCACCGCCTCACCCCTAGTTACAGTTCTTATTCAGTAGCCTTGAGTGGGGCCCGGGAATTTGGGACTGGAATCCCCTCTCAAGTGACTTTACTGTGCAGCTGGGACCACAAAACACTGCAATCATGAATGACCCAATGTGAAACTGTTGACTTACTATTATATGTACATTCACGAGTCAGAGAAAAGTTCTTGTCAATCTGGGAGTCTGGATTTTGATTCAGAATATATAACTTTGCCAAATTATTTTCTAATGGTGGGGAAAGTTTTCTATGGAGAAAGTTAGGTTTCCTTGCCTTGTTTACCTTGTTGGAGATCAAAAAACGTATTTTGCAGCAACTCCTAATAAGAGGCAGTCTGTTTCACTACCCCTTGAACCTGAGCTGGTCTTGTGGATTGCTGTAACCAGCAGAACATGGTGGAGGTGATATTGTGGGAGCTCTGGAGCCCAGAGCGCCAGATGTGGCTTTCACCTTGGGATGCTCTCCTGAGACCACCATGTAAGGAAGCCACCTAGCTGGCTGGAAGATGAGAGGCCACGTGGGGAGCTGAAGTGCCCCAGCCAACAGCCAGCATCACTTTCTGGAGTGAGGCCAACTTGGACCTTCCACTCCAGCTGACCGTCCAGTGAATACAACCGTGTAAGTGAGCCCAGACAAAATCAGCAGAGGGCTTGTCTAGAACTGTGAGGAATCACCAGTCATTACTGTTTTAAGCCACCTTATTTCGCACTGCTTTGTTATGAAGTAATAGATCCCTGAAATTCATCTTATCCATCCCTTTCAATTCAGGGTCTCCATCAGTAGGAAAGGTCCCTAGAATTAGGGCAAAACTGATGCCTTGGAACATTTACTTCCCCAGTGCCCCAGGGGTTGAATATGGGTCCTGGGATTAGCCCATCAAGCTAAACAGTCCCAGAGGCCCACGTGGGGGCTACTGGGGCCAAGGTGGTTATGCAGACCCCAACTGACCTGTTTTCCTTTGGAAGCCTCATCCTTTAGGTCACCCAAGGCTCCAACTGTCCCTACCATCCTCTGCTTACATTGTGGCTATATTCATTCTGTGGTCCCAGCGCCTTGGGAAAACCTAGTGCAATCATGAATGAGTTAAATGCTATCTGATCGTAAGCCAGAAGGCCTGTTTTCATTTTCAAAACTCTGTGTGTCAGTGACTCTAATGCAATGTCCAGCAATGTCTTGAGCAAGTGAGTGGCAGGGGACATAGGATGCTGTTTACTCAAGATAGCCCCATCACGCAAAAGCAGCTTGCCTAACTAGGTTTGTAAGCGATTGTTACGAGACCACCATTGCAACAGGGATGGCCCTGGGTGATGGTCCCCAGAAGGGGCTGCTACTCTAGACCAAGTCTGGGGACATCTCCCTCTTTTTGGAACCCTTGGCAAAGATCAGAGAAAAAGCATAGGGAGATCCCACTTGGATGTGGAAGGGTCCCTTTAAAGACGGGTGCCCTGGGGAGGAAAGCTTCATGCTACCCTCGAAGGAGACAGCTTCTGGATCAGAAGAGGCTGGAGGGAGGCTGGGACTTGTGGAGGGTGAGGATGATAGGCCAGTTGCTGAGTAAGAACCTAGTGGTTCGGGCTTTTGGAAGGGATGGTCTGGGTAATGGGTCTAGGGTGTTGGGACGGTGAGGTGTGTGTCTGTGTGATTCTTCAGCACCAAAACCATGGTGAGTAGGTGGCCACCTGCCCTGCTTACCTTATGGGTGCTTGGCACAAGGTCAAACTATTAAATCTTTCATCCTTTCAGGCCCCCTTTTCTTTTGGGCATATGCTGAGTTACGACCACCACCACCATCACTACCCTCATTCTGAATAGTTCTTTATGATTTAAAAGGACTTTCGTATTATCCTCTCTCAGTTAATCCTCACACCAACCCCAAGAGAGAGGCATTATCCCCATTTTACATCTGGGAAAATTGAGACTTAGAGCATTTAAATGTCTGATGCAAGAGACCAAATCAGTGCATCCCATAGAAATGTAAAGTGAATAAAAAATGGGAGCTGTGTACACAATCTGATTGTGGTAGTCACATTAAAAAAAAATAAACAGATAAAATTAATTTTAATAATATACGTTTAACCCAATATAGCCAAAATATAATCAGTTTAACATGCAATCAGTATAAAAATGACAGCAATTTTACATTCTCTTTTTCATCTTAAGTCTTTGAAATCTAGGGTGTATTTCATACTTTCAGCATATCTCAATTTGGACTTGTCACATTTCTAGTAGCTGCTGTACTGGAAGGCACAATTCTAGAACCTCTTATTCTACTCTTTGTCCTTCCCTACATCTTCTTCTCCTCCTGTAATATGCATTCTATTTTCCCCATTTCTAAAAGGTGGTGCTTGGGTCAAGGTTTTTCCAAGGTTTTTTCCACCTCTGGGGTTTTCTGATTCCAGAATGAAGCCAGAATTCTGCCCATGACACAGAGGATCCAGGAGACATGGAGAAAGAATCCTAAAAGCTTTCATCCAAGCAGCCGTGTTTCTTCCTCTGTGGCCCATGGGGCAGACAGTGATGGATACTCAGGTAGGAACACACTAATACATAGGAATGGAAACACAGACTCAGGGACACAAAGTCCCCCAGATGTCCAGACACAGCTGCATGACACGCAGTTACAAAGACAAACATGGAGATACAGCCCCCATGAGGGTAGCTGAGGGAGAGCGGGGGGGGGGGACAGGCAATTCTGAGTGCCCAAGCCAGATGTCACTGGGGACCATCTTGCCCTTAAGATCCAGACAAATTGTCATGAAAACCCCGACTAAAACCCCAACCCATCTCCTTCATTTTCCTGTCTGTGTATGTATGTATGTATGTATGTGTGTGTGTATACATACCCAGATCCCTGGCTACATGTGGACACTGGGTCACCATGTAAGATTTGTGACGCTGGCTGTGGTTAAGTGAAGTTTGACAGCCACGGTCAAGGGTTCTTTCTCTCAGGGCCCAACCCAGACACTTCCCGTTCTGTCTCTCCAGCCTCTTTGGATTCTGCCTACATTTCTCCAACTTCCAAATGCTCTTTTCTTTCCTCAGAGCCAACATGCATTCCCTACTTTCTGGCTCTTACAGTTCACAAATCCTCCATTTCCTTTGCCCGTGGAAGCAAAGCTCTCCCAGGACTTCTGTTGTCGGCAGGCGGGACCTCAGTCCCACACTAGCTACATCATCCCAGTGGGACTTAAACCTTTCTCTGCTCTGTATCCCCCAAATCCCCAAGCACTTGAAACTTTGGGAGATGCTCCTGAAGGTCTGGTGCTCACAGACAGGAGTCCGGCCCCCTTCTGCCTCCCATTACTGCCCCTCCCCCTTGCCCAGCCGGCTCCCAAGTCTCCATTTCTGAGGCAGACCCCCCCTCCTACGGAGGCCCCCTCCCAGTCTCACCCTATCTCCCAAGTACCTATCAAGGTGTTTATAGCTCTCCCACTCCCCGCACACCGTAACCAAAGCAGTTCTCTTCTTCAGAGGAATTTCTGAATTTAATCCGTCTTTAATCTCTAGATGGAGATTATAACTGGGCAAAACCTCTTAATCTGGAGTCTCCAATTCCCTAGCTATTTGCCTATCTCAGCTTTCAGGAGGGGGAAGGCAGACATCTCCTGGCGAGGTGAGACCTTTCTGCTGCTGAATGCCTGTCCCCTGCCGCGGTACCTATATGCCCACAGGCTCCAGGCGTTGCTCTCAGGGTTTTACATAATCTCACTGAATTTTCAAAATAGTGTTATGAGGTATGTATCACTATTATCCAGACTTTACAAAAGGCACAACTGGGACAGCGGTGTTAATAACTCCACCAAGACCATGCAAGTCGGAAGTGGTGACCCTGGGAGTCTGCCCTGATGGTGTCTTACTCTCCATCCTCCTCTTGAGGGCTTTCTGGCCTAGGTCTGTGCCTTGCAGGCCAGTTCTCCATGAGCAAGCAGAGCTGTGGATGGGGTGACAAAATTGTGCTGAAGGTGGGTAGGGGGTCAGGATCCGGATCTTCACGGGTGGGGTGTCTAGTGGTGAGACTCTGTGGCCAGGTTGAGCTGGCACCAGCCTCCTGCCATCACACACCAAGGACATCAGCAACTCCCGGTCTCTTTGGGGTGGTAGCCTTAAAAAGAAGGATGCAATGTCTGAGTGTCTGGATTCCTCCTCCTCTTTCTCCGATTCCTGTGTTCCCCATCTAAGTGAGTGAGCCTGGCTCAGCCACTTCAAAGCCCTTTGTAACCCCGATTGTTCACCCCACATGGAGGGGGTGATGTCTCTCTTGGCCCCTGGAGGCATTGCCCAACACTGTGTTTGTCAAATGATCAACATGGTCCAGTGTTTTGAAACAAAGTTCTTAAAGAGAAGGCAAAAGGTTTTTTGTGTTTTTGTTTTGTTTTTCCCGCAGAGCAGAATTTCTCTGCACCACGGGAGGGGAGCATGACCTCAGGTAGATAAAGAAATCTGTCTTAATTCAGAAAATAGAAACATGACTAGCATCTCATTGGCCTTTGGGAGAAATCAGTTCTTGCATGGTGGTGGAAGCAGTTTAGTTTATAAAGCTCAGGGGTGGGAAGGGTGAGGGAGGAGGTGATGACAGAAGTGAATGGTGGGGAGGGGTCTCAGGGGAGTGTATGGTGGAAGGAACCCTTCGGCCCCCATGGAGAAAGGCGTTTGGTGTAGGGGTTTATGCATGTATGCTGGTAGGATGGGAAGTGGGAGAGTGATTCTGTGGGTCAGTAGGATAAGGGGACGGGTACTGGGTGGGCTTGGGGGTGTGTATGTGTTTTTGTTGGCGAGTAGGATTACAATTTAAATAGTGTATTAAGTGTATTCAGTGACAAGTAATAGAAAACTCAACCCATTGCAGCTTAAATAACGAGGGGATTATTCTTCTCACAAAACAAGAGGTTTGGAGGTGGGAAAGCAAAACCTGGTGCAGAAACTCAGCAACATCGTCTGGGTCTGGCTGCTTTGATCATTCCGCCATCTTGGTCTGTTGATGTTCAGCCTTCTCGTTTTGAGATGGCAGCTGCACCTCCAGGCATCATGCCCATCGACCATGCAGGAGGAAGGAGCAAGACATCACACCAGCTGGGGCTGTTTACTTTTTATTGGGAAAGTCATAAACTTTCCCAGATGCCTCCCTGCCTCCCAGCAGACTTCTGCTTCTATCTCAGTGGTCACAACTGTGCCATATGGTAACCCTTAGCTGCAAGGGAAATGGGGAAGTTGGTTATTTGGTGTTCCCTTTCTACTGGCGATGGACATGGGAGAAGGAGGTTGGGGTGGATGTGGAGTGGCCAAACTCTAGTGCTGCCCCAAGTGGGAAGCTGATATGCCTGTGGGAATTGCGTGTAGGGCAGGCAAGAAGGTGGTTGGGGAGGTGGTCTAGCAGAAGGAAGATGGCCTTTTAATTCAGACACCATATGGTCCGACTCTGTTAGCTATGAAGTTCTTGGCAAGTTCTTTCCCTCTCTGAGCTTTGCTGTCCATGAGTGTCTGCATCTTCCGTGTGGGTCACAGGCGCTGCTCTGTACAGATATGCCCAGCACAGGGTGCAACACTTCGGTGCCTAGCAAAGGGGATTTTTGTTGTTTGTGTGATGTTGGTGTTTGTTGTTTGGGAGTGATGGGTTTAACAAGGTGGGGAGGGATGTTTAAAGTCTGCTCCCCTATCCCTGTCTTGATCAAAAATTCTATCTTGTGTAAGCTTTAAGTCTCAGGTCTGTTTGTCTTTGTGTTCAAGGCAGGTTCTCTCAACACAGCCCGGGGGGTCAGGGGGTGCATTTGGCCCCTTCAGGGCAGAGGCCCATGGGAACTCGGAGGAAGCAGCTGGAAGGGGCGGGGCTGTGGACGTGGGGAGCTGGACACGCCCTCCAGGAAGGGGTGGGCGACCCGCAGTGTGTCCGGCTCTTTCCTCGTAGTTCCTTCCAATGACCCTGGAAGGTCACCAGCCGCATTCTAAACACCAGGAAGCCAAAGCTCAGAGGGCGGAAGCTAGTGGTCCAGGATGCCCACTGGGGATATGTGGGGCCTAGAGGGCAGAGGAGAGCCCAGGGCAGGCTGAGGGCGGGGGTGGGTGTGGGACGCTGTGAGAAGGAGGGAGCCCAGCTTCCCAAGCGCAGCCTTGAAGAGACTAAAGGGCTCTGTGGTGTTGAAACTTGGTGACTCATTTCTACCTGGCCCACTGGCTTTTCCACCTGAGAGCCCAAGCGGCCCTGGGGCGGGGGTGGGGGCCTCACGGAGGCCGCCTGCTCAGAGCGCTTTTCCAAGGCCTCCCAGGCCTGGTCTCTTTGGGGCTGTTGTCCCTGAGCCCTTGATGTGTCATTTCATCCCTCAAGCCTTCCCTCCTCCCCACTGATGCCTGCTTTCACAAAGGTGGCACAAATCTCACCTCTTCCCGGAAGCCTTCTCTGATTGCTCCCACCTGCCACACACACGGCTACCATCATCAGCTCTCAGAGGGCACTTGGCTTCTACAGGTGGGTCCAGCTTTACACAGTATGAAGGTGAGGGTGCATAGGACAGTTAAATAAAGGAGACTGTTCTTCACTTAACAAAAGATCCAATATCTGCCTTTGCTAAATGTCATCCATGTATTAGAAAATGATCTGATGTGCAGAACTTTGATTTAGGCCTAGACCAGTACTCAGGCCTAAGATGAAAGGCACTTGTTTTCATATTCAACACTGATATATGTATATATTTTTGAACAAGCTTTCTTTTTTAAAACAAGCTACCCCGCCCCACTTCTCCTTTTGATGGGAAAAACAACATAAAAATAACATTAAAGATTTCTTTTTTTGGAAAACACAGAAAAACCCTTTCCTCCCATAAACTCTCTTATTTTTGAACATTCCAGTCTCTGTTCACAGGCATGTTGACTTAAATAGCTGCAACCGTGGAACTTTTACTTGGCTGCTGGGCTGTGAGCTTCCTGAAAGCAGAGACCCAGCTGTCAGCAGAGTGCCAGCGGCCGACCCTGGAAACAAGGGTGATGGTCGCTCTGTTTGTGCTCGCTTGGTCCAGTAGAGGGACCACCGCCTTCCTTGGGCAAATAGAGGCACTACCTGCAGTCTCGCAGGGTAGGTATTATTCCCTCCATTTCACAGAAGAGGAAGGCCGGTTATGTGACCTGCCCAGTGACAGAATTAGAAGTGGCAGAGCTGGGATTTGAACCTCTGAGCTTAGAGGTTCAATAATAATATTCTTATTATTGCAGTAGGGTTCCTCAGCCTCGGCACAATTCGCGTTTTGGGCTGGATGCTCTTTGCTGGGCGATGCTCTCCTGTGCTCTGTAGGAGGTCGAGCAGCGCCCTCGGCACCCCCTAGATGCTAGTAGCACTTGCTCCCCATGACCCCCTGTGTGGTGACCACAAAATATGTCTCTGGACATTGGCAAATAAATACCCCAGGGTTGAGAGCCACTGCAATAGGACGAAGAATAGCAGGCCATGCTGCCTGCCAGAGTCCTTCGCCATGTGGGCTTGTGGCTGGCTCAGAAGCAGACCCAGGCTGTGTAAGGGGCTGAAATGAGGGTTTGTGTACAGCGTCTGCAGTCCACCTGCCTGGCTCAGCCCAGGCCCTTCTACAGCCTCTCCTGGCACCCTACTTGTCCCTCACAACATCCAGATGTGTTTGGGAGACTCGAACCTATGGAGCGAGGCTGTGGCTGCTCTTGGCATGCTCGGTGGCATTATGCAAATCAGAAAGATGCACCCCTTCCTTAGCCCTCTTCCAGAGTGCACTGCTTGGTCAGAAGAGCATGGGCTGGATTCCTGCCTCCACTCACCATGTGATATTCTCGAAGAGTCTACAACCTGCACGACCCTTCACTGCAGCCCCAACTTAAAAAGACTAGCCGACTCTCTCCTCCCTTCTGTTCTCAACAAAGCAGGGCCTAGGGAATGGGATCCCACAGATAAAGACTAAATCTGTTTTTTGACCTGAGGCTGGACTTCTTTCTCACCTAGCTTTGTCCAGGACTTGCTTATTTTTCACTCAACAAACACATTAAGCATCTACTTTGTGCAAGTCCCATTTTAGAAACTTGGGTTTAGAGCATCGGAAAGGAGGGAGCATGATGTAATGCAGAGATTCTCAAGGTCTGGTTCAGGGACCCTTTCAGGTGCTCTGTGAGATCTAGGATGGTCTTCATATACTTTAACTCAAGCACATATTGCAACACACTGAACGCAGAAGGCCAGCTGAGGAAATCCAGCTGTCTGCTGTCAGCCCAACATTAAGGAGTTTGCAAAATGTTAAACAATATCACCCTTCTCACTAATTTGTTTTCTTTTGGAAAGTAAGGTTTTTTTCATGGAAGATACTATTTATATTAATATGAAATGGGTTCATTATTGTTATTTTAAGTGAATGAATCTTTTTAGTTTCTAAATACAACAAATAGCAATAGATATAACCTGTGAAAATGAAAGCTCTCTGGGAGCCTCGACAACTTTTCAGAGCATAACTAATGCCTGGGACCCTAAGTCTGAGAGCTGCGCACGTGCTGAATGGGGCTCTGGGCTTTGAGGCTGACCAGCCTGGACTCCAGGACCTGTCCAAGTCGTCATTAGCTGGTGTGAGCCTTGGGCAAGTTCCTTAACTTTTCTGAGCCTCGGTTTGCTTATTTGGAAAGTGGGGGCCAAATGGCCCCTCGGGAACCTGACTGTGAGGATGTCAGCTCATTGGTTTGCACCCATGTTCGGCTGGAGGCAGGGGTGGCTTTCAGGGGGACGTGCTGAGTGGAGCCCTGCCGTGGGGGTGGGGGTGGGGTTACCAGCCTCCGCGGCAAGGTAAATATGTGAGGATTGGGAAAGTTGGTCAAAAGAAAGGAATCCAGTTTGTGAAATAGCTTCAAAGAAGAATCAGAGGCAACCTGTTTTGCCTTTGATTATTTTGATTACAAGCACTTTCAAGTTTTGTAAAATGCTGCTTACTGCCTCTTTTTAATGGACAGAGAGGCCTTCTCAGGGTGGGGCTGCTCAGGGGAGGGAGAAGGCAGCCCATGTGCTGGGCACGCAGCCCTGGGAGAGGCTTTGGAGAAGTTCAAAGGCCCAGGGTGAGGCTCCACCTGCCAGGGGGACCGGGTACCAGTCCCGACCAGGGCGATGGAGGTGGGCCTCACCATCACGTGTGTCATCTGGGGCAGCAAAATGGCTCTGCCATCCATCTTCATGGCACTGAATTTCCATTGCGTGAGAGTTCTTCTAAGGGCAAAAGTTCTTTTTACTACAAAACTTCTACTAACGGGTGAATAACAACAACTTGTCACCAGCCACTGACACCTCATGGTACCCTCCTTGATATGATCTGAGGAAGCAGGACTCTGGGGCCAGAGGATGGAGGACAGGTAAGTTTTGAATGCCGCAGGCCTGACTGAGTTTCCAGCCTCCATAACTTGGCTCTTTCTTCTCCTGAGGCCCTGGGACCCATCCCTGGTGTTCGGACCACTCCTGACCTGGAGGTGATCATCTGTTCTCCCTGTCCCTCAGCTCCCTTTTGCCTTATTTGCCCCAATTCTGGGTTCAAGTCTTCTGTGACTCCAGCCAGGTTGAATCCTGATAAATGCCAAATTGGAAATTTGTATTACAAGATTTGGAGACTCGGGTTGGCCCTGAGATCTCTGTCATAATCTTGTCAATGACTGTCCTACTCATGCATTTTTAAGTTGTTTAACTTAGGGCTCTATTTGATGGCCCAGGCAGAATATTATCTCCCCCTCCCCCCAAAATATCCACATTCTAATCCCTGGGACCTGGGAACATGCTCCTTCATATGGCAAAAGGGGCTTTGTAGCTGTGACCAAGCTAAAGCTCTCGAGACGGGCAGGTTATCCTGGATCATCCAGCGGGCCCATAGAATCACAGAGGTGCTTAGGAGAGGGAAGCAGGGGGTCACAGTCAGAGCCGGAGGTGTGACGATGAAGCAGAGAATGGACTGATGTGATTTCTGGCTTTCAGGATGGAGGAGGGGGCTGCCATGGAATGCAGGTGGCTTCTAGAAGCTAGAAAAGGCAAGGAAACAGATCCTCTCATGGAATCACCAGGAAGGGACAGATCCTGCCCATTGAAACCCATTTTGGACTTCCAGAATTGTGACACAATACATTTTTGTTGCTTAAGGTGCTAAATTTGTGGTCATTCGTTACAGTAAAAATAGAAAATGAATATAGTTAGGAACAAGGACTGGCAGAAGCAGATAAAGTGGCAGGTAGACCTCTCAGGGCTCCATGAGGGCTCCTAGCATAGACAATGCAAGGACTCAATCCTCTTAGAGCCTACAGACTAGCCGTGGGAATCGGGCTTAAGACGTGTGAGTCTAATGTGAGGTGCCGGGAGAGAAACTCTAGGGTGAAGCTACAAGTCAAGAGCAGAGCACCGAGATGCTGCTTCCGGAATGATGCCCATCGGAAGTGGCATTTGAGTTGGTCCTGAAGGAAAGGGTAAGTTCCCCCAAACAGGCAGAGGGAGCAGTGGGAGCAGTGGCACAGATGGTAAAGCACAGTATGAGTCTAGAACCGGAAGGGAGTTGGGTTTGGAGCCAGGGATTTGTATCAGGTGGCCTGTCCATGAGAACAGAAAACGTCAGCTCACTTCCTATGGGAAGAAGTCCTGAAGCAGGGCGCTTCCAGGTGGCCAGTATGGTGGCCCAACTATCTTCCGAGAGACCCAGCTCCCCTGCCTCCTCCTCTCACAGGTTTTGCCTTGGCTGTGGCCGTGAAGGCTGCTTCAGGTGTCACTTGCAGACATGACGGTGTCTAGCAGAGGACCAGGGACTGTTACTTTACACGAATATCTATTTATTAGCAAAGAAACCTTCCCTAGGAGTATCCCCCAACCCTTTGCATGTTTCCAAGGCCAGAATTTTATCTCCTGCCTACTGGTAAGAGGACTGGTCTAGGGAAGCAAGTGTGTGGAAGAGGAAAGATTATCAAAAAACACTGGGGTTCTGTTAGGTAGGAAGATGGGGGAACAGATGTATTTTGGATAAGTAACCAAAAGTGTGTGCCACAGGGATGGGACAGGGGCTAGGTGAGGGAGAGTGGAGATGACTTGAATGCCAAGTGGCCATTGTAAGTCAATTGTCTTGGGCTTGGGGAGCCATGGAAGGTTTTAGAGCGAGAGTGTTGCTCAGGAAGGTTTCACACCTGACCTGAGCTGAGCTTTTGAGAGGTCACTCTGGCATTACTATGGAGTGGAAAAGGGTTTCCCCAGAGACCAAGAGATCAGTTCTGAGGCTAATGCAATTCTCCACATGAGAGGAGGATGGGAATGAAAAGGAGAGAATAGGAGGGGCATAAGGGGGTAGAATGATTGGGGCTTGAAGAGCTGATTCCTTCTTTCCCCACATCTCATCCATCACTGGGTCCTATTGGCACAGAGCTGTCTGCTCTCTTCATTTTCACAGCTGGTACCCTCCTTCATGACCCCTGCTTCTCCCACTGGTCTCACAGCACTGGCGTCTACACCCCCTGTCCTGCTGCCACTCTCGCTTTCCTCCAATCTAGAGAGTCTCCAGCTAGGTATTGTCAACATCTGGGGGCAGATGACTCTGCTGTGAGGGGCTGTCCTGTGCGTTATGGAGCGTTTAGCAGCATCCTGGCCTCCACCGAGTGTGAGTGATGGATGGTCATAGCAGCCCTCCCCCAGCTCGGGCAACCGAAAATGTCTGAAGACATGGCCACATGTTCCCTGGAGGGCAAAATCACTCCAGTTGAGAAGCACTGCTCTAATCCTTCTTCTATAGCTGCCTGAATGATCCTTAAAATGGCAAATTTGAAAGAACCACTCCTTTGCCTCCCATCGTAAAAGTCTTGAGAGGGTTCCCATTAGACCCTTCAAATTTTCTGCCCAGCCATTCCTCCTTCTCCCCAGCCCATCTCAGATATACTGGACTTCCTCTGCTCCCCAAGGCCTTCCCGTGAGTCGTTCTTCTGCCAAAACATTCTCCCACCTTTTTGCCTGGCTGCCGCTGAGCGTCCCTGAGATCCTGGATCAAATGTGACTCCATCCAGGAAGCCTTCCCTGACTCGCCCATATCCAGATGGGGCCCCCAGTTACATAAAACTCTGGAACTCCACCCATTCGACTCACAACGAGGGGTTGAATTGGAAAATGAATGAGGAGTTATTTCTCATAAGGATCTGAAGTCTTGGAGGTCAAGTGGAGGTGTGTTTTGTGACCAGGGCACCGCATGGAATGGGACGGTCGGAACAGTAACGCTCCATCTAAAAGCCACAAGCTACCTCTCATGCCTTCCAGAGGAGACCCTGTCTGTCTGGCTCTGTTTAAGAGGGCTTGGGGTCTGGATACAGTTGGGAAAGCCTCTCTGATCCAAACAGACCTCTTGTTTGTGAAATAATGCTGGTTTTCACACCAGGCAGACTTCCAGCTATGCAGCCTCAGGCAACTAACTCATTTCACTTTTCTGAGCCTCATTTTCACCACATACAAGATGAGCACATGTACACATATGCACACCTAACGTCTGCCGGTATTGTAGTGAGGCCCATTTTGTAGTTGCAAATCCAGTTAATGACAGACAATGTATATAAAAAGCCTGGCATTTCCTACGTGCTCAACAGGTGAATACGTGGAAGCTGTGCTGGGTTCTTAACTCTTGCTTCAGAGGCTGCCTTCCCTCCATGCCCCAGGGCTCCTGCACTCGTGTGAGGGGGAGGGGGCTGCAGTGCCCACCTGCTCTTCCTCCCCAGGTAGTCGGTGCCAGACTAACAGCGCCTAACATCTCAGTGGCCCTGCTGCCCCATCACTGGCGCAGCACCCCAGGTGGTTAGAGGCAACCGGTTGGGAGTGGTTTGGGTTTTCACAATGACAGTTTCCTGAAAGTCACCCCGACTCTGGGGCTGGGGATAGCTGGGTCCAGGCCAAGGGGGGAAACATAGAAAGAGGAAGGCACTTCCTGTTAGAAAGCAGTGGCCTGGGAGGTGAGGCTGGGGGGAGCATTGCATCCAGGCCCCAGAACCAGAGGGACTGTGGAGGGAGCCTCCATGGACCCCCCAGAACCCCCATAGGTACCCTCCATGGTCCCATAGGCAGAGGGGCTGGCATGACCTCCCCTGGCTGGGACTGGCTGATTTTGCCCGGGTCTGCCCACATTGGCTTGCACACATCTCTTCTGCTCAATTCCTCATCCTATCCAGTTTGGGGCATTGTCTTCCGTCCAGCTTGCCTGAGGTCGCTGCTTGTCTGAGAGCCCTCCTGGCCCTTAGACCCCAGGCTGGTTGCTTTCGAATTTGCTTAGAGAAAAAGGGAAGGAAGCTGAGGGCTTCCCTCTCAGAGAAGCCAACACCCAGGGAGGGGAAGCCACATGCGGTGGCTCCTTCTAGCTCCCCTGTAGTTCCAGGAATGAGACGCCTTCCTGGGAGTGCAAGACCTGTCCGCTGCCCCATCCCCCATTCACGGTGACCTCTATTACCTGAGACACCCAGGAGTTCCTTTCCCTGGAGGGAATATTAAACATATTTAATAAGCAGCGTGCCAGGGGTAATGCCCGTTCACAATGGACAGATATGAGCCATACCCCTCCCCAAGGCGACTGGACCATGTGGCTCTGCCCTGCTCTTTCCTCTTCCCTCAGGACCCAAATTCTATCCACTCACCCCCACTTTTGCAGTTAGCTCTGGGATGGTGAGTAGGCTTTATTATCCCCCTGAGCCTGTTTCTGAACAAGTCAAATAGAGATGTAACACTAATATCTACTTCTCAGGGTTGATATGACAATTCAGTGACATGGAAAACTGCTCTCGTGACTGACACATCACAGGCTAATGGTTCGTGTGACCACAGGTCATGGTTTGCCTGGGACAGCCTGGTTTATGACTTTGTCCTAGTGTAATTATTAATAGCATCATCCCCTTTCATTCTCAAAGCTGTCCTGGTTTGGACAATAAATGACATAGTCACTGTCTATTCCCTCTCGTAATTGCTGGAACCTCTTTTCCCTGGGCTAACGGCAGCCTGTGTAGAGGAAAGAACACTGGGTTTGCTGTTCTTGTCACAGTTCTGCCACCAAGCACGGTGTGGCCTCAGACAAGTCACCTGCCTGAGGTTGTTTCCCCAGCTATAGGGATAATGTCGCCCACCCACCTGGAGGGCCTGGCCATGTGTGTTTCTGGCCTGCACTCCCAAGGCCTGACACACAGTAGGTGTTTAGCTGGGTGGGTCACTGACCCAGGGAGCATTTGCTATGAGTGGAGATGTCACTCCTGTCCCCACTTCACACTCATGGGGATTCCTGGTGCCTGAGGCAGGGCTGCATGTGTCTGTAGTCAGTGCCCCCGAGGCCTGCCCACTGCCTTCCCCGAGCCACCCCCACTGAGGCAGGCAGAAGACAAGGCCTGAGGCACAGGCCCCACCTTGATGCTAGCTGCTCCAAACTGTTTCGCTGAGTTCTCTTCTCTGAGCACCTGTTTCTTCAGCTTCAAGCTGAGAGATTGGGCAAGAGGGTCTCTCAAACTGCTGCCCAAAGGAGCTGGGTTTCTGGCCTCAGGGGTCACACATTGTAATGGGCTTGCAAACGCCTAGGCCTCATTTGGATCCTGGCTCTCAGTAATGGTGTGACCTTGGGCAAGTTGCTTAACCCCTGTGGGCCCTGTTTTCTCAAGTGAACAATGAGATCTTATGAGGCCATTGGGAGGTGTCAGTGAAAGCCTGGGCTAGGCGTTAGCACAGCGCTCGGGACCAAATTACAAAACCTCTGTCCCTCTTGCCAGGCTTTGTTTATGACAGAAATGCAGCTCTCCCTCCATTCCCCCTCCTCCTAGCTTGCTCCCCTGGGCAGGGGAGGTGGGCCAGCTGTCCCCAGGAGAACAGTGGGAACCTGGTCACCCATCACTACACATTATCCAAGTCCAGAGAGGTGTGGCGCGTGGCCTGACAAACGTGTACAAGGGAGAAGTTTCAATAAACCCGTGTCACTGGCAGTGTCACACAGGCACATGAAATATGGCTGCTCCCACACATCACCCTCATTCCTTAGGGAGGAAGCAGGCCAGTCCAGGCATGTTTCCTGAGTACCTAATAGGTGCTGGTATTTGCACTCACATGATTCCATTTAATCTCCATCATGACTCCAAGAAGTAAGCATTGTTACTCGCACTTTAGGCTGAAGCCTGGAGAGATTGCCTTGCCTGGACTGTCTTGCATCTTTTCAGCAGAGGGGGGATCTGACTGTAGGTGTTGCTATCACCTAAGATCCAATCCCTTCCCTTGCCTTTCCCCTCTGGGGTCTCCAGGTGTTTTCTGTGTCCCACTCTCCACCACAAAGGTGCCTGCCTCTTGGCACTGCATCGGTTTTCTTCCTCCCTATAACCTGAGACTTGCCTCCCACCTAATTCTCAGGATTGCTCTGACGATGGTTAAGTGTGTGTTCCCAAAGGTCCCTGGGCCTCCTGGGGCCTCCTCAGGACAGTATGTTATTAGCTAAAGCACAATGACAACAGCAATACAACCATAATGAATGCTCTCTAAGCATCCTGTCGCCGAAGCCGGACGCAGGCATCATTAGCCCCATTTTAGAGATGCGAAAGCTGAGGCCAGATCATCATTTGTGATCTCCCCACAGTGCCATGATGAGTCAGTGGAGGCCTGATGCAGTCTCCCTCTCCCTTTGTTCTCCTTCCTCCCTGAGAAAAGGAGGGTGAGAAGGAAGATTTGCAATCCCTGGAAACCTTGGGCCTTTCCTAGGAGAGGGAAGAGGTACAGCCAGACTTGGGGGCTCCATCTTGGCAGAGCCTGGCCTAGGGTGGGGCAGAGACAAATGAGGACTGGGGAGTCCAGAGCCCCCTTCCTCACTGGACACCAGCCCTGGGCAGCAGTGCTGGAATTGTGTCCAGCTTCTCTTGCTGTGACTCTGAGGCCAAGACTATGGTCCAGGTGTGCTGGCAGTGGGGGTGGGAGAGGTGTGTCCTGAAAGGGAAGAAACTGATATGGAGGAGGGATGGAGAACAAAGAACCCACATTTGCTCAGTGCCTTTCATGTGCCACATACTTTACATGCAGTTTACTATCTCATCCTCATTCTACCAGGAAACTGAGGCCCGGAGAGGTTAAGCAATTCATATAGAGTTTCACAGCAGGTGAAAAGCAAAAGCTGGGATTCCAGCCCAGGCTCATTTGGCTGGAAAGCTGTTGCTTTGGAAGTAGCCCATCCTGTCCCTTTGGAGTTTCTCTGGGAGCAGTGGGGTCTACACAGAGCCAGCTTCATGGGTGTGCAGCCTGTGTGATCACATGGGGCCCCACACTCAGAGGGACCCTGTTCCTGGTGTAATTGGCTCTGCTGTTACTCTTTTGCAATTCTTAATACTTTTTGAGCAAGAGGCCCTGCATTTTATTTTGCACTAGGCCTTGTAAATTATGTGGCTAGCCCTGGGTCTGTGCACAAAAGGCTAATAGGACTAGATGCCTCTAACTGGCAGGGGGCCTCGGGCCAGTCACTTCTGCTCCTGTCTCCATCTGTACCATAAGGAGTCTGGGTGAAAGGGCCAGGTCATGCTGCATTGTATTCGTAGGTCCCAGGGCACAGGGGCTTGGTGAGGACTTCTAGTGGGAAGAGGGACCCTGAAAGACATAGAACCAGGGTTCAGCCTGAGAAGACCTGGTAACTCAAGCTTCAGAGTGGCTAACAGGGGCTGGAGATGAAAGAAAGAGGACACAGTAGCCCTCTGGGCCCCTGTGGGTTGGTGAGAGTCTTACTCCAGCTATTAGTCCAGGAAGATGCTGAAAAACTGTAGATATGTAATCATGACTCTTTGATGGTCAAAACTGGATGGGACGCACAATTAGCTTTTTCTTTCAAATAAACACACTTGGTCTACTTTCAAAGTTGTCACCAGGGGAGATGGTGGACTTACTCCCATGGCATTTCTGCGGGGACACCTGGTGCCCTGAGCACATGCCACAGCCTGCCTCTGGTTTCAGCTGCCCCTGAGGTTGGTGGCAGGTTCCATGTGAGTTCCCATTCCTGCTTACAGCCTCCCACTTCTGGCACCAGGCAGCTGACTTTCTGACTTTCTACCTCAGGCCCAGTGATGGGAGCCCACTCTGCCTTGTTCAAGGGCAGCCCGTAAGGGGTTCCCGAAGAATCTAACTCGTGTACCTACAAGGGCAACATCAAAAGCACACAGTTATATTGACTTTTCCTCCTTCCCTGACCCATTACCCTCACCTCTCATCCCTGCTTCTTGGGGTCACCTCCTAAGTAAACTGTGTGAGCCCTAATAATTGTCTTAGACTCTGCTTTTTGGGAACACAAGCTGATATAGGGAGGTGTTACCTTACCTCCAGCATAGACAATCCCTCTTCTGGACTGACTGTCAGAAGCTGAGGCCCAATCTTTTGTATTCCTTTGAACCTGGCAAGCCTTTCATCTTCCAGAAGGGGAAGATTTCTGGGACAACCAAACACGATCCAGAGAGAAGCTTGGCTACTGAGGTGGGTGGTAATTCACATGCCGTGTGGATTGGCAGCTGGTGGAGGCCAGAGGCGAGGACTGGCCTTTGTTAAGATGCAGTTTCAAGTCTGGTCTGGTGGTGTCCTCAGCTGTGAGATCCGCTGGGGCCCAGCAACTTGGCTTTCTGGGCCCCAGGGGCTTCCTCTGTAAAATGCAGGGCAGTGGCACCCAGCCTCCAGTTTGCCGTGAGGATTGAACATATTTGTGAAATCAGTTTGTGATTGATAAACAGCTGTACACAAACATGTTTTGATTGATTGAAAGTAAGCTGGAGGCTGCAAATCTAAAGAGCAGGGGCCAGTGAATTGTGCAGGTCAGGTCTCCATGGGAGCATGAACACATTTAATGGGTGGGAGTGTCATTGGAAGGACCTCCCCAAGAGGCTTCTGGGCTGGGACAACTGTTCCCTGGCTGCGGTCACCCTGGCATGCTGGTTATGAAGCAGCCTTGGGTCCTCTGTGGGTGTTACCTTGGAGACATGGTGTGTACAGAGAAATGGTCTGGCCTCTGAGCTTGTTATGTGGGCCCTCATGAGCTAGTTCTTGAAGAGAAACATATGACCCCCGGGCTTGGCAGACAGTTGGTGAGCTGGTCTGGTGGGTGTGCATTGGGGGTGTTGTGTCATTGTGAACACTAAGCTGACGTCACCCATCCATTTGACAAATATACTCACGGGGCAATTGCTCTGTGCCAGTCATTGTGCTAGTGTTGGGGGTACAGCAGGAAGCTCCTGCCCTTCTGGGACCACATTCTGATGGGCTAAAAGGCGATAAACAAATACCGATATAAGGTTGGGTTGTTCCATGAAGGAAAATAAAGTGGGGAGGACATGGAGAGACACAGGAGTGGCTGACTTAGAATCATGAGGGACTTGTAGTAAAGGCAGGGGTAGTAGGCAGTGCAAAGGCTCCGACGTGGGGGAGAGAGAGAGAGAGGGAGAGAGGAGGGAGAGAGGAGGGAGAGAGAGGGACGGAGGAGGTAGAGTCAGAGAACTCAGAGAGGTAATGTGGCAATGGGGAGGTCAGATCATGTAGCGCTTTGTAGACCAAGGTAAAGGTCAAGTTCAATCTTTGCCACTAGCTCTCACATCCTAGAACCCTCAAATGCAAAGTGAGGGCTTGGACAATGCAAGTAGTTCTCAACTACTTTGTTGAGAATGTCTGCTTTTAAAAATTACCCATGCCCAAGCCCCACCCCCGTCAACTGAGTCACAGTCTCTGGAGATGTGGCCTGAGCATCCGTGTTTATTATAAACCACCCTTCACCCCCGCTCTGCCTCCCCCATCCAACCACCATCTCCACCAGGTGACTCTGTGGGCAGCAGAGCCAGGAAACACTGAACTGGAAGGTCTTTGGGGCCAGAGACAAGAGCTCCTGATGGGAACCTCTCCCTTCCTTCTGTCTGTTTTGCTGTCCTCCCTAGGCTCAGACCAGCTTCAGCCAAGGCCAGCAGCCTGTCTCACCGCCAAACACCCAATATGAAAGAGCAAACCAGCCCTATCCAGGCCCTTCTTCCTATCCCAGACCCCAGGCCCCGAAGGCCAGGGCAGCAGCCACCCTGGGCCTGAGATTTTGTTTACGGTGCACATTTCACTTCTACAGGAGCTGTACAGCTGCGATCTTGCCTCATCACAGTTGCCAACAATAGGGGTGGACTTCACCCTGCCTGCTAATTTCCCAAGTTCCTCTTTTGGGCATGTGCCTGACCCTCCGTGTTCCCGTGGCTGCGTGGAAGTGGACTGAGGCCCAGAGGGTGACTAAGAGGGGAAGCCCCTGTGCCACAAGGCTCCCAGTGGCTCCTGGATTGTGTAAGGGCTATTTTTGAGGTGATTGCAGACAATCTGATGAATCATAGCAAACACACAGGGCCCTGGCGGAGGACAGTCCTTCCTCATGCTGCTGTGGAAAGTGGAGCTTCTCAAAATGAATCAGCAGCAGCTGAACCCCGGGTCCGTGGGAGGAGGATGAGGGTGCAAATTACACATTTCCAAAGTATTGGGGTGTGGCCACCAGGGCTTGGGAGTGGGGGCTACAGGGACCCAAGTCTTTGGTTTCTCCAGTGACTCAAAGGTCCTCGCTCACCCACCTGAGGCCACCACCTGGAACCTAGCGACACTCCATCATGGAACCAGTTCCCTTGCACTTCCAGAGAGTTGAAGATTGAGGAAAGTCTGAGGAGGTGCGGCATAGTGTAGATGCTTGATCACACAGGCTCAAATTGAGGAGCGCTTGACAGGAAGCCCATCCAAAAGTTCCTCAGCATGAGGAGAAGGTTCAAACTGCTCCTGTTAAGGATAAAGGGGGGCCTTTCCTGATCCCCCATGCTCAGGGTCATGTGAGTTGTCGGGCAGAGCTGAGTGGTGGTTGGGAGCCCTTGGATTTTGGAATTAGGCAATACTGGGTTTGAGGTCCAAATCCAATATGGCTACTTGGAGCAAGTGGCTAGACATAGCTAAGCCTCAGCTTTCTCATTTGTAAAATCAGAGAATGATATCCATCTGGTGAGACTGTCACTAAGAACACATGAAGGCTGCATAAGACAGCAAAATACAGATGCTAAGAACTGCAGTCAAGGGTTTAAGTCCTTGCTCTGCTGCTCATTGGCTGTGTGTCCTTAGGCAGGACACTTAACTGTTCTGTGTTCCAGTTTCCTCATCTTTGAATGGGGATGATATAGTAACACCTTCCTCATAGAGGTGATAAAAATCTATATATGTACAGTTGAAATAAGGATGCCTAGTACATAATGAGCTCTCAGTAAGTGCTAGCTCTTATTATATAAGTATCATAGCATGTTATCATAGATTTATTATAGCCAGAGCTCAAGAAAGAGTTGTTGTCATTATCATCATTACTATTTTTTTCCGGAGAGTTAGAGTGGATCTGAATAAAAGCTAGGGCCTGAAAAGCCACTGGAGAGTAGAAAATCTGCTGTCAGAAACAAATAATCCTAAAATATGTATGGAATCACAAGAGACCCTGAAGAGCCAATGCAATCTAGAGAAAGAACAACAAAATTGGAGGCATCACACTCTTCAGTTCAAACTATATTACAAAGCTACAGTAATCAAACAGTATGGTATTGGTATAAGAACAGGCACATAGATCATTGGAATAGAATAGAGAGCCCAGGAGTAAACCCATGCTTACATGGTCAATTAATTTACAACAAAGGAGTCAAGAATATGCAAGGGGGGAAAGTATAGTCTGTTCAATAAATGATGCTGGGAAAATTGGACAGCCACATGGAAAAGAATGAAACTGGACCACTGTATTATACCATACACAAAAATTAACTCAAAATAGATTAAATAAATTGAATATAAGACCTGAAACCATAAAACTCCTAGAAGAAAACATAGCAGGTAAACTCCTTCTTTAGGCTTGCTAATTTTTTTTGAATCTGACATTAAAAGCAAAAGCAACAAAGCAAATAAATAAGTGAAGGAAACCATCAACAAAGAAAAGGCAACCTACTGAATAGGTGAAAATAACTGCAAATCATGTATTTGATAAGGGGTTAATATAAAAAATATGTAAAGAACTCATACAACTCAACGTTAAAAAAGTCAGTATGAGTAAAAAGTAAAGGATCTGAATACACATTTTTCTAAAGAAGGCATGCCAGATGGTCAGAAGGCACATGAAAGGATGTTCCACATCACTAGTCATCAGGGAAATGTAAATTAAAACCACAATGAGGTATCACCTCTCACCTGTCAGAATGGCTATTCTTATCAAAAAGATAAGAAATAACAAGTGTTGGTGAGGATGTGGAGAAAAAGGAACCCTTGTGCACTGTTGGCAGGAATGTAAATTGGTATAGCCACTATGGAAAACAGTATGGAGTTTCCTCAAAAAATTAAAAATAGAACTATGATGTGATCCAGTAAATCCACTTCTGGGTTTTATTCAAAGAAAACAAAAACACGATTATTTTTTATTAAGGTATCCCTGATATACAATCTTATGAAGGTTTCACATGAGCAACATTGTGGTTACAACATTCACCCATATTATCAAGTCCCCCCACACACCCCATTGCAGTCACTGTCCATCAGTGCAGTAAGCTATAGAGTCACTGCTTGTCTTCTCTGTGCTATACTGCCTTCCCCATGACCCCTTCTCTACATTATGTGTGCTAATCATAATGCCTCTTAATCCTCTTCTCCCTGCCTTCCCAACCACCCTTCCCAATCCCTTTCCCTTTGGTAACCACTAGAACCTTCTTGGAGTCTGTGAGTCAGCTGCTGTTTTGATCCTTCAGTTTTGCTTTGTTGTTACACTCCACAAATGAGTGAAATCATTTGGTACTGGTCTTTCTCAGCCTGGCTTATTTCACTGAGCATAATACCCCCTAGCTCCATCTATATTGTTGCAAATGGTAGGATTTGTTTTTTTCTTATGGCTGAATGATATTCCATTGCAAAAACATTAATTTGAAAAGATACATATAACCGCATGTTCATTGCAGCATTGTTTATAACCTGTGCCCATTGATGGATGAATGGATAAAGAAATTGTGAAATATGTATACTATGGAATATTACTCAGCTATAAAAAAGAATGGACTCTTGCTGTCTGTGACAACATGGATGGACCTCAACAGAATTATATGAAGTGAAATAAGTCAGACAAAAAAGAAAAAAGAAAGACAAATACTGTATGATCTCACGTATATGTAGAATTAAAAAAAACCACTATCACAACAAAAAAAGCAAGCTCACAGATACAGAAGACAGATTGGCTATTGCCAGAGGCAGGGGGTGAGAGGGTGGGAGAAATGGGTGAAATTTTTTGTTTGGTTTAAGTAAATTGAATAATTTCTTTTTTTTTTTTCAATCAGGAAGACTGTGAAAGTCAGACTTTGGGATTCTTTTCTAATTCTGCTTGGTTTGGTCCAAAGCAGAAGGAGACTTTGTGTTTAGCTGGACAGTGGGAGACAAACAGGGGAAGAGTCTGCTTTGGAGAGTTGGAGTTCCAGGGTGACCCCAGTTATCTCTTTGCAAAGATGAAATGACTTCGAAGTTTGCCCAATCTATACCATGCAAGAAGACCCTGGAGCTGTCCCAGCAGATGCCCAGACCCACAGCAGAACCCGGCTACTGAGGCTGAGATGAGAGTTCCCACTCACACGTTTGCCAGGACAATGTGCTCTCTTAGGCAATAGCTGAAAATTCTAGAGATTTTCTGCGACTGCTGCTGCTGGCAAACATGTTCTCTCACAGACAGGCTGTTGTAGGAGTCAAGCTTCTGGCTGGTAGCTCTTCTGGGCATAAGCCTTACAGCAGGGCTTGAGGTTAACCTAATTTCTGTAACCAGAATGTCCTAGTAGACTGGTTCTCACCCCTGGCTTCAAATTTGAATCACATGGAAAGCTTTAAAAAATAATGGTGCTGGGGTCCCACCCCAGTCTAATTGAATGTGAATGTCCATGGGCAGATCCAGGCATTGTATGGTTCAAAGGCTCCCCAGATGGTTCCAATGTACATTGGACGTTGAAAAGCCTCTGCTTCAGTCCATCCTGCTGTTCTGAATTGAGTATTTTTTTGCTTCCTTTCATCTTGAACTACCTGCCCCTCCCCATCCCACCCACCCTATTTCACTCCATCCCATTTTTCCCATTTTATGTTCCACTCCACTCTACTTTGTTTTATTGTGATCCATTCTCTTTGAATATATTCCAATGAGATTGATTGGGTGAGTGATTCAATCATTCAAAAAGTATTTATTGAAGGCCTACTCTATACCAGATGCTGGTCTAAGAAGGGCAGACAATAGCAGGAAGTAGCAAAAGACAAAGGTCCTGATCTCATGGAATTAGAAGGGGAAGATAGGAAATAAGCCAATAAATAGAGAATGTTTACAGACGGAGATTAGAAAAATAATTAAGGGAAGGGGGCGTGAGAGTGATGGGTGGTTAGAGAATCTAATACTTGAGCAAAGACCTGAATGAAGTGAAGGAGCTTCCATAAGGTTAGATAGAACCTTCCAGAAAAAGATAGAACACTCCCGGCAAAGAAAATAAATTATGAAGGAGTGAGGAGAGCATGCTGAGCACATTCCCTCCCAGTTTCTTCTACGCCATACATCTCATCCTTTCATTTATCATTCATCCCATTCCAACCTTTAAATGCTCTGTTATTATGTCCTAACCAGTTTCTTTTGACTTGGCTTAACCACCTGGGTTACTAGTTTAATATTAGGTAACAGGTGGATACAATAAGTGCTAATTCAGGGGTCTTCCAATGGAGATGACACTGTCTCATTGGGCTCAACTCAATCTGGATAGATGTTCTGCCTGACAACCACATGTTAAAACCATGTGCAAGTTCAGAGAGAAATTAGAAATTGGTCCCTTCAGATGTGTTTCCCCATATATAGCCCTGCTGATTTAAATGGAGTTCTTGTTTGATAATGTACTCCAACTATGGGGCCTCAGTGGACATCAGAAACCCATCAGGATTCGAATATACTCCCTTATCCCCTTTTCTTACCTGCCACAGGATCTGAAATTGTCGTCTTTGGATCACTTCATGAGAGGCCTTCTAGAAATGAGCATGTTTAACAGGGATCATGTATCCAGTTATTCCCTTAGGATCTCTTGGGAACATTGAGGCAACACAGACTGGAATCTTGAGGCAACAGGACATAGGGCAGGTGTATTCATCTGTTTGGGCTGCGATAACAAAATGCCACAGTCTTGGTGGCTTAAATGACATATTTATTTTGCGTAGTTCCAGAGGCTGGGAGTCCATCGGGGCACCGGCATGTCTGGTATCTGGTGAGAACTGCCTGCCTTGCTTGCAGGCAGCTGCCGTTTTGCTGTATCTCACATGGTAGGAAGAGAAAGCACTCTGGTGTCTCTTCCTTTTCTCACAAGGACACTGTCCCATCATGGGACCCCTTCCTGCATGACCTCATCTAAATCCAATCACCTCCCAGAGGCTCCACCTCCCAGTACCATCACACTGGGGATGAGGGTTCCAACATATGAGTTTTGGGAGGACGTAGGCCTTCAGTCCATAACAACAGGCAAGGTTTGGGAGAGGAGAAGAGGGAACTAATAGGGAAAAGATCTGTTAAAGTAGGGGGCATCAAGAATCATGTACATATCCCAAGATAGTAGGAAGAAACCATGGAAGTGGGGCGAACAGGAAAGGCCAAGGCCAGTAGAACCACATCAGTGTTCTACTGAGGGCCAGGCTGACATCTTGCATGGCAATTTTAAGACAAGTTTGCAAATTCATTGACACATCTCCCATTGAGTCCCATACGTCTCCTCCCCTTAAATCTGAGCTGGACTCTCTTGTAAGCAATAGAATGCAGTAGAGCTTTTTTCTCATGACCTCCAAGGTTAGGTCATAAAAGCCCAGGGGTTTCTACCTGGTTCTCTTAGGTCACTCATTCTGGAGGAAGCTAGCTAGCATGTAAGATGTCCAACTACCCTGACACCCCCACCCTGCTAGAGAGTCATACTGGAGCAAAAAAAAACAACAACAATAAACCCAGCTTCAACTGCCAGCCATCTTGGGCTGGAACTGGGTGTGACGGAGCAATCTTGAAAGTCCAGCCCAAATGAGCCTTCAGATGGATCTGCCCAAGCCAGCACTGACTCTGGTCTCATAGTTAGGAGACCTTAAGCAAGAACTGTCCAGTCAAGCCATTTCTGAATTCTCAACCCCAAAAAATCACGAGCAAAATAAAATGGTGGTTGTTTCACACTACTAGATATTAGGGTACATTTATTTCATAGCAATAGTAACTAGAGCAACTTCTGTCCAGCCAGCTCTTTTGTGGACTGCTTTAGATAGTTGGAAGGGAGAGAGGGGAAGAAAAAGGGGCTTATAGAAAAAAGAGCTTATAGACTTGGAAATGATTTTAGTATCTTGTCTAATACCCTTCACTTGAGATACTGAAGGAAAGTGACTTGCCCCAGTATCATATGTAGGTAACAGGTTCCTACATGTAGACTTTTATTGTCCTTCTTCAGTTTTCTTTGGGCCAACAGGACGTTAAGGAGGTCGGGGGTGCTGGGGAGGTTGGTTCTGGCTACCTGGGAATGAGTTTGTATTTCATTAATTAACCACCACCCTAGATCTCCCTGGAGGTGCTCCTCATGGAATTCCTTGCCTAGAATATCCTCCCTCTGTCCATGCCCGCATGTCTAGATCTCCCCCAGATGATCTTCTTTTTGATGCATTCACTGATTTCATGCATAAGTATTTATAAGGCACTTCTTATATGCCAAGAGCTGTACTGGGTCTGAGGCTCCCTTGTTGAACCAGGTAAACATAGACACTGCCATCCTGGTCTCCCCATTTGGAAGAAACAGCTCTCATCTGGAACTGCCGGCCAGTTTTCTTCACTTTGCATAAGACACCACCTCTCTGTATAATAACTAGATTTGTGACTCATCTGTGGAATCTCGGCTCCTCCAGGGCAGGATTAGTGCCTGACTGGTGGCTGTCTCTTCTAAAGCATGTGGCTTAGCACCTGACCCAGCTCCCTTTGTAAGTCGTAAATTCCCTGTGGATGTCAGATTAGGGGTGGGAGGACTAAGGTATCAGAGTATCAGACAGGGGATCCTCATTCCTTCAGCTGACAGAGTCTCAGATCCTCAGGTAACATCATAATGTCACCTGCCAGGGACAGGATGCTCACTGTGGCCAGGTATGGTGCTTTGGCTTTACATCTACTTAATCTTCAGATCCACCTTCTCAAGAGGTGGTATTAAAATCACCAGATTACAGACTGGGACTCAGAGGCTGAGAAATATTAGTGCTTTGCTCAAGGGTATTCAGTTTGGAAGTAGCAGCAAGTGAATTCAACCACAGGGTGATGTCTACGCTCACATTTTTCAAACTAGAAACTGTTAACTCTGAGTGGATTATGAAATCAATTTAGTGGATCATGATTAGCATTAAAAAAGGGAATAAAAAAAAGAAAAGACATAAGTACATTACTTGTAGTAAGCCTTAAGGATTAATTTCTGAAAATTTTGTTTCAGATACAAACACACTGAATATGTATGTGTTTGTGTGTGTGTGTGTGTGTGTGTGTGTGTGTGTATGTTTACGTGTTCTGTGTCATGGTATAAAATCAATTTCTTGGTCAAAAATATTTGAAAGCCACTGCTCTAGGCTGTACTCCCAATAATAAAATTTTATTGAGTTCTTACAGTGTGCTGAGAATTCCTTTTGAAACTGAATAGCTCCTCCAGAGAGGAAGCAAAGTCACTTTGAGGCTGAAGCCCTTGCTCTTCCTGTTAGCCCTCCCCACCCCCAAAAATTGGCATTTCAGGCTGCCCGCCCTTGCCCCCACCAGTCTGTGATGAGGGAGCTGTCTCATCTGTTTCCCAGGAAGGCTGCAGCCGAAACTACTGGGCTGAGTTTGAAGTGCTCTCTCTCCCGAATGTGTCCTGTTCAGACAACCCTCTCTGTGCAACAGAGCAGAGGATGTACAATGGGGATCCTTCACTGAGCTGCTTGGGGGCTGGGCCACCATCCCCGCACCTGCCCCAGCTGGGAGGTTGCTCAATCCACCAGTCTCCAGCGCTTCTCGTCTTTTAGGATGTGCTTATGAATTTATTTCCATTCTTGAAGTACAAACACATTGACATGTTTCCAAAATCAGATGCAGGCAGGTGGTTATAACAGGAGTCACAGGAGGAGGGAGGGGAGGGGAAGGCTGGGGAGGAAACTAGAGGACAGGTCTTTCCCTGCATTTTTAAGTTATGAGTCACAGAGTACCAGAGCAGGCAGTCTCCTTAGACATCACCTGCTCCAGCCGCCTGGTTTGATAGATGGGGAAACTGAGGCCTAGAGAAGGGAAGGCACTTTTCCAGATGACAAAGCCATGGTGGACTTAGACCAGGTGTTCTCCTTCAGCTGGGTTTTGCTGGCAAGTGAAGGGGCACTGGTATTCACGCAAGGTTTTCCTCCGTGCACCAGGATTGACTGAGACCGAGTCTCTCTCCCTCAGCCTCACCCCCTAGCGCTGCACCTCCAGAGGAATCAAGGTTTAGGGCAAGGCCACTTAGCTGCAGTCTAGGATTTCCACACACCACAGCCTCCTGCAAGAAGGAACAATACTGGGTTTTCCCACTCAGTGAAATTTAGGCTTCTGCAGCTGAAGCAAAGGGCAGAGGCACAGGAAAGATCCACAGTTCTTACTCCAACTACAAACCCTTTGGCAATAATGCTTCTGCTGGCACTCTCAGAGAGCCCATTCTGAGCCAGAACTTTAGGGGTGAGAGCAGTAGGGAGCTTATTCCTGGACAGCTGTTGGCAAGGCACATGGGCAAGTCTCAGGCAGAATTGGCCCCCAAATAAATAAGACGCGGAAGACTGGGGATGGAGCAAAGCCAGGATAAGAAGAACCCATAGAACATCTGAGCTGGTGGGAGCCTTGAGAACACCTTACTCAGTGGTCCCCAAAATGTGTTTCTTGGCCCCTTAGGGGTTCCCATCCCCCTTCAACCAGGACAGATCTGCTGCAGGAATGAACACTGTGATTTTCCTAGCAAGGCTTGCCATAAACCCCGTGCGGCATTTTTTCCCCCTTAGATTTGCCTCTAATCCCATGGAGCCTGCCGGGGTTTAAGGCTTGAGTGCTGGGGCCTTTGTGCCATCCCAGGGAGTACTGGGGCCTTTGCACAATCCCCAGGACCTGCTGCATGACTCTTTTCTTTTCCAGGCTCCACTCAAAGCTGGCAGTCTTCCATGTCACTTGGGAATTAACTTGGAGCATTTTTCTCATGTGTGGAATATCCTAAATCCAGAACCCAGAAAGAGGCTCCCCAGGTGCGTTTTCATCTTAGTGGTGTAAGGCACAGGATAAAACAATTTGCCCTTTACTTGGGAGGGGATCTCCTGGCCTTCCCCAGAACCCACTAAAACTGGTGTGGCAGGACCTTGACTCTTCATGGGGTTTATCTTCCATCCTCTGGAGTGCTTGTATTTTATCAAGACCTCTCAGATACTTGCTACTTCTAACTCATAACTCACTGGTTAAGAGGAAGTCATTAATATAGTTGACCAGTGTAGTGTTCTGTGCAATGTCCAGATGGTCCACATCTCTTCAGACCACATTTTGAAAGAAAACATAAGCGTCAATGTGACCTTGGGGGAAGACTGTTCACGTACAGTTGTCCATTCCACTTGCACATGAGCTGTTTCCGAGGCTCCTTCCTAAGAGAGATGTAAAGGAACACATTCATCAGCTCAGCTGCCCATTTTGTCCCAGGCTGGGGTGACCTGCTCAGCAGAGACACTACATACTGCACAACACTTACAATTAGAGCTTCAGTCCATGGGCTCCATTGTGGCTTCTGATGATTAAGTACCATCTGGCATCTATTATTTTGGGATCCTATCATTCCCATTCCTATGCGGGAAGCCTAGCTGACCCAGCCTTTTCTGGCTGGATAATGTTATAACAGCCTCAGATTTGGTTGTGTCAGCAGTAGTGTCAGCCTCTAGATGTTTCTAGCTTGTTTTAGTGGGCACATTGGCAAATTAAATGGAGATACGGTAGGAACAACCATCCCTATATCCTTTCGATCTTTAAGGGTGGCATTAATCTCTCACAGGATTCAGTATGGATTTTGATTTTCTATCTTAGCTAGTGGAGGGTGGGTGGAGGCAGTTTTGGAACTTTCTACGTGGGCCTCCCCACTGTGATAGTTCTTACCTTGCAGGCCAAGGAAAAGATGTGAAAGTTTCTGCCAACTGTCAAGTATGTTCATTCAGTTGTATCTTCAGGAACATGACCACTGGGTGAATCTGTGGACCTACTGTGAGGTGAGCCTAAGTCTAGACTCATTTTATTACCTGGTCCCCAGACATTCTCATTCCAACAGGGGCCAAGATTATATTTTGGGTCCCCATGTATCAACTCAGACCCTGTCTCCAGCAATCTTCAAATGTTCTTGTATTTTCCTTCACTGAGTAGAACCCTGGAGGACCCTTTGACATGGTAGTGCAGGGTCTTCTTCCTGGGGGGCTGGTCTTTTCTTCAGCCAGTGGATTCTGTGTCTGAAAATGGGCTCAGGTCTGGAAATTTGGCAAGAGATCCTGATCCTTGATTTATTCTGATTGCATAGATTGAGCAATTCCCGTGCTGGCTGCTCCTCTAGCTTGTTTTTAAAAACGTCGTATTCTATTAACCATCGCTGTCTGTGGGTCAGGCCCCTAGCTGCCTTTGTGACTTTGTTGCTCATTACAGTATTTGCACTCATCTGGCTTCTGATGATTAAGCACCATCTGGCATCTATTATTTCGGGATCCTATCGTTCTCATTCCTACGAGGGAAGCCTAACAGACCCAGTGTTTTCTGGCTGAAAAATTTTATAACTTGGCCTTAGTTATGGGTTTGGCAATCAGGAGCTGATGTGGGGGTCTAAACTGAGTGGGAGGTGGGGGCATATGTTTTCTTGCAACACAGAGAAGGAGAGAGAACTTCTTGGACTGTTCTAAAGCTAGATGGGAATGCTAGTTTTACTATGCATCCAGGCCACTTCTGCAGGCTTAGAGAGTTCTGGAGGATCTGGGGGCTTCCAGCTTTATGAGGGCACACACACTGACATTCCTGTCCCAAGTCTCAGGGCCCCACTTCTTTCTAGTTAAAGCTTTGATTTTGGCACTACAGAATTGCCAGGGTGGGGAATCTTCTGGTGCCCTGTTACCCTTACAGAAGACCCAGGCCTGATTCTCAGCCTTTGGTGTCATCTGACTATAGGGGATGAAAGCTCTTTAGATGCTGCCAAAGAGGCCCTCTGACTTTGACTTCTTTGCCTAAAATTGGTGATTTTCCATGTCTTTTTCTACGTTAATGGCATTCAGCCAAAGCCATCCCATTTTATTGACATTATAATTGGTATTGTGTTGTATCTAAACCTCTCAAAAGCCTGAGACTGCACCCACTAGTTTATTCCCCTCCACAGGTAACCTGTTCTGTTTGCCCCCAGTTAAAAGCTTCATGTTTACACTGATACATATCCCAGGGGCTTTGCATACTCCACTTCATCCCAGTTTGCATCCATTGAAAAGCTTCCTGCTATACCACCCCAGGGCCATGCAGTCCCCACATGTCTGCACCCCCAAGTGAGGGAGCACTCATGGTCAGCCAGTGGCAAATGGGTGGTCCAGCTCCAAAATCCCATTTTAATCCGCTTTCTTCAACCATCCCACTTCTGGTCCCAACTCCAAGTCAGATACTATGGGAAGTAGATTCTGGGAGAGAAATTTGAATCCAGGGTGTTTAATGGAAAGTAGTTTTGGAAACAACACCTGCAAGAAAATGAAGAATGTAGAAATAGGTAGAGGGAGAAATTGAACTCTAATGCAGTCAGAATAGAGGCCTCAGCCAGTCACATGGGGAGCTCTGAAACTGAGATGGCCCCGCACAGTTGTCCCAAATTGAGGCCTTGGAACTTCTACACTGACCAGTAGTACGCTGCTCTCAGGAAGGGGAGGTAACTCTGGGTGAGGCAGTGCCCTTCTGTTAAGAGCAATTCCTGGGAAGGGACGATTCCTGGGCGAATGAGGGCCTTGGTGCTAACAGGGGATTTGGTTAGAGACCACAGCATCCACTACAGCAGTGGTTCTCAAAGTGGGGTCCCCAAACCAGGATCTTCAGCATCACCTGGAAACTTATTAGAAGTGCCAAATCTCAGGTACCAGCCCAGACCTACTGACTCAGATAATCTGCGGCTAAGATCCAGCAGCCTGGGTTTTAACAAACCCTCCCAGTGAGTTTGAATGCAGTGCAAGTTTGACTTCCACAGTACTATATGGAGCAAGATCTAGCCAATCATTTATGAAGAAAAATCCTTCTGCTCTAGGTCAGTTTCAACATACGTTCAGAGAGGCACATTTGAAAATAGGAAGTATATGCCTAGTGATAACTATTTGTAATTGGTTTCCTTGATCTATTTAAAAAAATATGTCCACGTGTTTCTCAGTGGACTGATACATGAGAAACAGGCTCATTCACTGAACTGCTTGGACCCTGAGGTGTTGCCCATAGAAATTTCCAGCAGCTTTCAGGAAGAACCTGGGTCCTGAGCAGTTTGGGTCTCTAGGAATATGGACATAAATCCCAAACAGCCTAGTGGAAAGGGCATGGGCACGGCGTCAGGAGGACCTGGGTTTAGAACCTGCCTCCCCAGCTCCTCTGACTGTGGGGCCCTCAGAAACCATGTTCCCTTTCTTATGTACAAAGATGGGGGCTGATTAGAAGAGTTAAAGGAAATTGCACATAGTAGCTGCTAAAAATGTGAGCTCTACTTGCACCTCCAGTGTCTGGGTTCTCGTCCTGCCCCACCACAGCCACACAGTGTGATCTTGGGCACGTCCCTTCCCATCTTGGGGGCTGTTCCCCATCTCAGAATGGAAGGGATTGAGCTTGATGGATTCTGAGGTTCCTTGCATTCCATCATCCGAGCGCCTGTGAGCACGAGTCATGTGGGACCCTTGGTCACCCAGGTACCAAGAACCTGAAGCCTCAGGAAGGGAAGAGCCCTCCAGAGTGTTTAAGCTCTCCCGTTGAGTACAGTCCTAACTCCTGCCGTGGCCTCGGGCCCACGTCGTCATAATCTAGTGTCTGGAGATTCCTCAGACCTCACCCTCCTCCTCACGCTGCTTCCGAGACTCTGCCCCCTGGTCTTTGCGCAAGCCAACCTTTTCCCCATCTTACGGCCTTTGTCTTTCTGATTCCCTCTCCTGGGCCATTCCACCCCAGCTCCTCACACAGCTGACTCCTCATCCTCCAGGTGTCAGCTTTTCGTCACCTCCTCGGAGGCCCTTTCCTGATCACCCCACTCAGTCAGTATCCGCTTCCTGCCTCAGGTACCGTCATACCACCCCCTCTGCTTCAAAGCACTTTTCACAATATGAAGGTCCCTTGTTTTGTGTCATTGCGAGTTTATGTGGCTATGTTTGGTGCCGTCCTCTAGAATGTATAGCTCTGTGATGTTGGAACCTCTGATCTGGCCTTACTCATGACAGTGTCTCCAGCTAATGACCCTAGCACATACTTAGTGCTCAAAAATAGTTTTTTGAGTGGGTGAGAGAGTGGAGGAGATGTGCTCCTGGGAGCCCAGGCTGGCTCTCCCTGTCTCTCTCTCTCTCTCTCTCTTCTTGTCCAGCCCCCTTTGGCTTTCATCATGGAGAAATGGGTTTCAACAAGTAGCCGTTTCCTCATGCTGCCACATTACTGCAGCCATGGCTCATGCCATCCAGCCTCAGGAACCGATGGGACGTGCCGGATGGGCTGGGCCTGGCTCTGCTGTCATGGTGCCCACTCCCAGCTCCTGGCTCCTGGCAGCCTCTTCAGGCCTCTGAGGCCAGGAGAGACAGAGAGGCAGCCTACAGAAAAAAGGGGCTGGACTTGGCTTTCCCTCCAACACACCAGCAAAGAACTGCAGCATCCGAGTTTGCGCTTCAGGTGAGGATGTGCCAGCCAAGCCTGGTTACGCCAGCCGGGGTGGGTGGGGATGGGTGTGGAGGGGTTATGTCACTGGTGAGGGGCCGTGGTGTGACATAGGGTGACAACACCACGCAGGCCCGGATGTGATGTCAACAAACAGCACGAACTGGGCTGCTGGCAGGGAGCCGGGGTGACCCCTCAGGGAAGGGAAGAGAAACGGTTGTTTCCTGAGCACGTCTACCAGGTGCCAGGTGCTTTCTCAGGAGAATTCCCTGAGGATTCTTCCACCAACCAGGCAGGCCCCATTTCACTGATGTCACCATTACACATGAAGGAATGGAGCTCAGCAGTGGAGGCAACATGCCCAAGGTCATTTGGTCCCAGTATAGAGCGGGGCTCCAAAGCAGTTCTGTTGGAAACCGAGACCCAGCTTTGCTCCCCTCTTCCTAGGAGCTCTGGGTGGACACTGGCTCAACTGTCTCCTAGCTTCGTGAATCCAGGTAGTTCCTCCACTTCTTTGTTTCAGGTTTCTTAGTTACAGTGGAGATTTCATGACTCTCATTGATCTAGTTGGGACGAGGACTGAAAGAATGGTGCTCGCAAAGCACTTCAAACATGGCCTGGCGCTCTCTGCCCAGACCAGCTTTCTGCCCTGCGAGCATAGAAGCCGCAGGCCACGAGTGCAGGGATCACGGGGAAGAGAGGAGACCAGGAGGGAGGGAACGCAGAGGTGGGAGCTGAGCTATCCTCTGATTGGCCCCAAGGGCAGGGGAGCCGTCTTTGGGCCCCGAGCTGCTGCCAGAAGTGGGCACCTTTCCTCTGAGGGACTGCCCTGAAGATGACTCTGTCCCCACTGTGTGGTGACACCTGGGTCAGTCTGTTTCCCACCTTTTCACTCTGTTGGCAATGGTTTGGACTCAGGTCCATTCTTTTTTTTTTTTAATATAATTTATTTTATTATCATTAATTTACAATTACATGTGCAATATTACGATTATTAAACTACCCCTTCATCAGGTCCCCCCCACCAACCCCATTACAGTCACTGTCCATCAGTGTAGTGAGATGCTATAGAATCACTACTTGTCTTCTCTGAGTTGTACAGCCCTCCCCGTGCCCCCCCAACATTACCTCTGCTAATCGTAATGCCCCTTTTTCCCTCTTATCCCTCCCTTCCCGCCCATTTTCCCCAGTCCCTTTCCCTTTGGTAACTATTAGTCCGTTCTTGGGTTCTGTGAGTCTGCTGCTGTTTTGTTCCTTCAGTTTTTTTCTTTGTTCTTATACTCCACATATGAGTGAAATCATTTGATACTTGTCTTTTTCGGCTTGGCTTATTTCACTGAGCATAATACCCTCTAGCTCCATCCATGTTGTTGCAAATGGTAGGATTTGTTTTCTTCTTATGGCTGAATAATATTCCATTGTGTATATGTACCACATCTTCTTTATCCATTCATCTACTGATGGACACTTAGGTTGCTTCCATTTCTTGGCTATTGTAAATAGTGCTGCAATAAACATAGGGGTGCATCTGTCCTTTTCAAATTGGGCTGCTGCATTCTTAGGGTAAATTCCTAGGAGTGGAATTCCTGGGTCAAATGGTATTTCTATTTTGAGTTTTTTGAGGAACCTCCATACTGCTTTCCACAATGGTTGAACTAATTTGCAGTCCCACCAGCAGTGTAGGAGGGTTCCCTTTTCTCCACATCCTCGCCAACATTTGTTGTTGTTTGTGTTTTGGATGTTGGCCATCCTCACTGGTGTGAGGTGATATCTCATTGTGGTTTTAATCTGCATTTCTCTGATGATTAGCGATGTGGAGCATCTTTTCATGTGCCTGTTGGCCATCTGAATTTCTTCTTTGGAGAAGTGTCTATTCATGTCCTCTGCCCATTTCTTAATTGGATTATTTGCTTTCTGTTTGTTAAGGTGCATGAGTTCTTTATATATTTTGGATGTCAACCCTTTATCAGATACGTTTTTTATGAATATATTCTCCCATACTGTAGGATGTCTTTTTGTTCTACTGATGGTGTCCTTTGCTGTACAGAAGCTTTTCAGCTTGATATAGTCCCACTTGTTCATTTTTGCTTTTGTTTCCCTTGCCCGGGGAGATATGTTCATGAAGAAGTTGCTCATGTTTATGTCCAAGAGATTTTGCCTATGTTTTTTTCTAAGAGTTTTATGGTTTCATGACTTACATTCAAGTCTTTGATCCACCTTGAGTTTACCTTTGTGTATGGGGCTAGACAGTAGTCCAGTTTCATTCTCTTACATGTAGCTGTCCAGTTTTTCCAACACCAGCTGCTGAAGAGGCTGTCATCTCCCCATTGTATATCCAAGGCACTTTTATCAAATATTAATTGACTGTATATGTTTGGGTTAATGTTTGGATTTTCTATTCTGTTCCACTGGTCTGTGGGTCTGTTTTTGTGCCAATACCAAATTGTCTTGATTACTGTGGCTTTGTAGTAGAGCTTGAAGTCAGGGAGTGTAATTCCCCCTGTTTTATTCCTCCTTCTCAGGATTGATTTGGCTATTCGGGGTCTTTTGTGGTTCCATATGAATTTTAGAATTATTTGTTCCAGTTCATTGAAGAAAGATGTTGGTAGTTTGATAGGGATTGCATTGAATCTGTAGATTGCTTTAGGTAGTATAGCCATTTTGACAATATTTATTCTTCCTAGCCAAGAGCATGGGATGCATTTCCATTTGTTAGTGTCCTCTTTAATTTCTCTTAGGAGTGTCTTGTAGTTTTCAGAGTACAGGTCTTTCACTTCCTTCGCTAGGTTTATTCCTAGGTATTTTATTCTTTTTGATGCAATTGTGAATGGAATTGTTTTTCTGATTTCTCTTTCTGTTAGTTCATCATTAGTGTATAGGAAAGCAACAGATTTCTGTGTGTTAATTTTGTATCCTGCAACTTTGCTGAATTCAGATATTAGTTCTAGTAGTTTTGGAATGGAATCTTTAGGGTTTTTTATGTACAGTATCATGTCATCTGCAAATAGTGACAATTTGGCTTCTTCTTTACCAATCTGGATGCCTTGTATGTCTTTGTTTTGTCTGATTGCTGTGGCTAGGTCAGGTCCATTCTTTAATACCTTGCACGGCTTCTGGTTCTGCTGTGACTGACCATGTGGGCCAGTGCTTCTCTCCTTTGCTCCCAGATCCTCCGTCTATGAAATGAGGGAGTTGGACCAGAGGACCTTGCAGAGTCCTCTCAGCTCTGGTGCTCCCTGAGCTGTTTTCTTGGAAAGTCTGGCCCAATGCCTGCTTTGTGAAGCTGTTTGCTTGTCTCTGTCTGACTGTGGAACTGGGAGCTCCCTTAAGTATGGCCCGAATCGCAGCAACTTGGGCCAAGTCATGCTGGGACAATGACTTAGGGTCCTCTGGTGTCTCTGGGTCTACAATGGAGTCCCAGAATCCTCACTCCACAGAGAACAGGGCAGCTTGCTTGCTTTCCTAAGTGCTCCCACTCAGCTAGGAGGAACTCACTGGAGGACTGTTTTGCTTGTTGTTTTGGGTGCTCACTTTCTCTGCCTCTCTTTTTAGATTGTGGTAAAATATACATAACATCAAATTTCCTATTGTAACCATTTTTAAGTGTACAGTTCTATGACATCAGCTACCTTCACAGTATTGTACAACCACCATAACGTCTGTCTCCAGAACCTTTTCATCGTCCCAAACTGGAACCCTGTATCCATCACACAATAGCCCTCCCTGCTCCCTGCCGTGGTGATTCGTACCCCAACACTACATCAGACTCATGGGACCGTCACTCCTTCCTTCCCCCAGGTTCAGGGGGAGGGAAATGGACCTGAAACTTGACCGATTTCCAAATGATAGGGACACTCTTAAGAATGGGCAACGAGGGTGTGTGGGTGGTTGCACGGTCTGAGTAGCGCGACACAGCCTGATGGCCTCAAAGCATCCCCGTCCTCAAGGCACACCAAGTGTCTCAAGTTGCACTGTTAGTTGTCATTTACTGTGCTTTCCCTGGAGTTCTCTCTTCCGACAGCTCACACTCCCCCTGTGCCGTAGCTCTCTGGGGCGGAAGCATGGCTGGTGTTCAGGGGACCCCAAGCTGCCATGGGCTAGGAGACCCACCTTCTAGGTCTGGCGCTGCCTCTGGCCGAATGATCTTCAGTGACCAGCATGACTTCTGTGAGCCTCAGAAAGCCAGGGGGACTAAAGGCCCTCTCACCTGTTACGTGGGTGAGGACACCGACTCTTTCAGGGCTGTGGGGATCAAATGAGGTACTTCATGTGAAGGCGTCAAGTGGAGTTCACATGAACGGGAGAGTAGAGTCTAACTGTGGCTAGCTCACTTCTCTCTCTTCGCTCAGAAAGGTGCTCTGGGGGCAATAGGGTGGCAACCTCTGACCCCTATGGCTGTAGGATGCCCCCAAATCCACGGGTTCTGCAAGTGTCCCATGGGGAAGCTTCGTAAAGGTCAGCACTGCTTGTAAGCCTCTTCCTGCACATTTCCCCATGGGCTTGGGAGTTTTCCAGTTCTAGGCAACATTCTTCTCATGTCTTTGAGGTAGTGGATCTGCCACTGGGCCTTGATGCCTACAGATCTGTTCAGGGCAGTGAGCTGTTTCACCCACAGCACTTCTGACACCAAATGTGGGCTTTTTCCTCACGCCAACCAATTTTCGGACCATCCAGACAACAACTGGGTGTCCTACAATTCAGTTCAGTTCTGACACTAACTGTCTGGAGCTAGTGCCACCAGACTCCCCAGGTCTAAGGGTTCAGTCCCACAAGACTGTCTTCACTTCAGAGGCTAATCACAAGTGTGGGGCCTTAGGTCACCCACACTTCTGTCCAACTTGGTCACAAAGTCAGGGGGTTTCCCACAACTCTCCCTTTTTAGGTTTGATAATTTGCTAGAGTGGCTCACAAAACCCCAGAAAACACTTTACTTACTTTTACTGGTTTATTATAAAGGTTAAAAATGGATACCAGATACAAAGAACGAGTCTAGAAGGGTCCTGAGACAGGAGCTTCTGACTCCATGGAGTTGCAGGGGTGGGGTGGGGTGGGGTGGTCCCGTCCTCCTGGCACATGGACGTGTTTGCTACTTCAAAAATTACCCATGACCCTTAGATAAATCTACCCTAGGCTGTGAATTTGGACATAGTTCCACAAAGAAGCAGGGACATGAACGATCCTCTTTGGTGGCAGTAGTGGCTACAATGTCCAGGGTCTCCATGACAACGGGGGCAGTGTGCTGTGGTGGCAGGTGGGGTTCAGGTTGTCCTCAGTGTCGCCAAAGGCCTAGTTCTGTGGCATGATTTTGGCTCTGGCTCTGGTTCCATGACCTGCCTGAGCAATTCCTAGAGCTTCCCAGTGTCCTTCCAAGACATACATTTTCTGCTTAAAGCAGAGTTTCATTCATTTGTCACCACCAAGTTCTTCAACTGATAGGTTAACATATCCAAATCCCACCAATTTTTCCTAGGCTACTTCAGCCTGCCCTAGGATGAATCTTTTGCTCCTTTCCTCACGTTCCTCTGTATTTCCAGCTACTGTATTGAAACATGTGAACTGCTGGCTTCTTAAGTAATAAGGTCAACTGAATTGTGGCAATGTCATACAGTTAAGCCTAACACTGTCGTCATTCCCCTTTCTAGCATAATTCAGTCCATTTGCACCTTTCCCCTAGGATACTGTGAGCTCACAGAAGGCAGGACTCAAAGGCACCAGAGCTGGTGGGGTGTGGATGGATAGAGGAAAAAAGTGGCTTTGGGAGAGAAAGAAAGAGAATTTCATTCATAAAGCATCTTCTATACACTAGATGCTTTCTGGGTGATGGTACACATGTTCTTTAACTACGGCATTTAAAGAACGTAGGATTGTGTCTATTATTGAAGGGGAAACTTAAGTTCCAAGATTTAAGTGCCCTTTGATAGACCACACAGTTTAGGAAATGGTGGAGAAGAACCTTGATATTTTAAGATCTCCATCTTGTGCCGATTTTAGTACCATGTATTGCAAGCAGAAGGATATCTAATTATCCATCTGCTTATTTAACAAAAACTTATTAAATTCTTACCATGTATTGTACAATGGTAAGACAGTGTAAGGGGTTGAGGATAGTGTGAGGGTTAAAATGGGCCTGGTTATTGGCTTCATGGGGTCCACAATTTGGCTTCCAAGTCTTCCTCTAAGAAATTGTGAATTAATTCACCATTCACTGACTGACTGTATCCATCCATCCATCAGCCATATACTCATTCAACTGACTCACACATTTATGCATTAATTATTTCAACATGCTCTGTCATGTACTCATTTAATCATTTTGCTCCTCTTTCCTCTCATGTGTTCATTCACTCACTTAGAAGTTTATTCTTTCATTCACTCATTTGTCTGTTCATTCTTCTATTCTCTTACTCCCTTCATTGATCCATTCAGTGATACGCTGATTTATGTACTCATTCACTCACTCTCATGTTCATTCATTTTATGAATCATTCACTCATCCGGCACTTACTAGGCCTGTTCTGGGTTCCTGAGGACTCAGACACAGGCAGCTACGAGTCCAATAGGAAGGCTGTTACTCTCTTTGTTTGCTTTGATTGCCCAGTGAAGGAGAATCCTCTGTGGTATGTGTCCCGTGGGAGCCTCCGGGGAACTGTGGAGAGCAAGCCCTGCAGCCTGCCGGGACTGCTGCTAATCCCGGAGCCTCTCAGGTGAGGCAACCATCTCCCCACAAAGGGATCCCTGTTGCCACCTCCTAGGAAGTGATCAGCATTGGAAAAGCTGTGTGCTTTCAGCTTTTTGTCTTTCCTCCCCTTCGGTCAGAGAGGACTTCCCTGAAGCTGTGGGTCTTGCTGACTCTGGGCAGGGGCTGAGGAGAGACTGGCAGCATGGAGGCATGCCCAGGGAGCTAGGAAGTCTGCTCTACCAGGCTTATCTCAGGCCAGTGTGACAACTGAAGACAGAAGCCACAATTAGAAGAGAAGCTTGGTGATCTCATCAGCAACTATTGTTTTTGTAGTTATCTGGGAGCGGTGGTAAGGTAGCGGACAGCAAAGGGATTGAGTTGCAGCACGAGGAATTTAGATTAAACACCTGGAAGAACTTCCCAGGATCAATTCTGTAAGGTCAAAGGGAAACACTGCAGCCTCCTTTTGTTGTGAATCTGTGGTACGACAGTCATTATATGTACTTACTGAACATGTAGAGCCAGGAGTCTGGAGGCTTGGGTTAAAGGGCCTTATCCGTCAGTGGGGCCATTTCTTCTCTATTTTCACTCCTTTGAGCCTCTGTGTGTTTATCACCTTGTAGGGTCGTGGTGAGGACTAAATGCCACAGTATGTGACAGTGACTCATCCAGTCCAGTCAACGCCTGGGACATAGTGCAGACCCAGGAAGTATGTGTGGCATCTGAATTCTGGAACTCCTATGCCCTCTGGTAGTCCAATAAAAACAGATCCAGTAAGTCATTAATGTAATTCCACTTATGGGGGTACAGAGTGTTTATTCATGTGGGTTACCAGCCAGCAGGTGTTGGAATGGGACAGACCCGGGCAACATTTGGAGCTGGGTGTGTGGTGGGGAGTCGATTAGGGAGGAAGAAGGGAGAATGGACTGGAAGAGTCAGTGAAGTCAGGAGGACACTTAACCCACCTCCCGGCTCAAGCACAGGAGAGGTTTAGGGGGAAAAAATAGCTATTGAAGAATTTTAAACACGAGAAAGATATATTCAGATTTTGCTCTTTGCAAAGATGATCTGGCTTGTAAGAGACGACACACGTGAGAGGGTCAGAAGTTGGGGCAGGGGGTTCAGCCTGGAGGCTCTTGCAAAGGTGAGATGGCTGAAGTAAGGTGCTGTGATCCAGGTGAGCTCAAGGCGAGCTGAGTCTTAGCTGCCTTATCTCTTTGTGAAGGGCAAGTGAGAAGGCCCTGGCATGGGATTAGAAACTGTTCTAGGCCCTGTCTTCCAATACTGTGACTGGAATGAAATCTGCACTCCTTTTCCAGAGAAGTCTGGTGCCACATACCCGAGGCCTTACCGGTCTCCACCCCCTTGGATCCAGTAATTCCCCTGGAGGACAGTGCAAAGAGATGATCTAAGCTATGGATAAAGGTTTCTGTTGGGCAAAGATTACTATGTGATGGGCCCTCAGGGTACATTAGGGAATGTTAGCACATCTGGGAGAGATTTTTGAAGGGCTCCTGAGGTCTTTCATCTAGTCACTCAGTCAAAAAATATTCACTGAGCACCTGTTATATGTCTGCATCCTTCAAAGCTCTGGGTTTACAATAAGGAACAAAGTGGGAAAGGTGTCTGCTTTCTTGGAGCTCAGAACTGGGATAGCAGAGGTAGGGGGCCAGCTAAGTTTGAGTGCCTGTGCTAATGTAGTAGGCTTCCGTGAGCCCATAAAATTAAGTTTGGTTCTTCTCTTATGTGCTTTCCCTGTACCCATACTCACACAGATGCCAACTTAACTTCCTTCCGCAGTTCACCCAAGGCCTTTGTGTGTAGCAAACTTCACTGAAGATTTGGGGAGGTGAAGGGGTTACATAATGAGAAGGCAAATATCACTGCCCTATTTCAGATTCATTGACTTCCCAACAAATAATCTGGCTGCCGTCTTTCTCCCATTTCCTGTGTCTCTGCTTCCTGGACCATCCTCCTCAGGGGAAGAAGAAGTTCCAGTCAGTTGCAGTTGTCAGTAGCATTTCCCTGCTCCGGCCACACTGGTAAGCATTGCACAAAGCCTGCTATTCCTGCTACAAATGGTAAGCTCCTTGGAGCACCCAGCACCGGGCCCTGGTCACAGTGAACATTTTGGAAATAGTTATTCAGTGAATAAGCAAATGGATGAATGAGACGGCCTTCAAGATCACCAGAAGGAAATGGTGCTCCTGCATCTTTGAGAGAACGGAAAGCAAGTTAAGTTTCATCAAAATGATGCTATATGGAATTCTGAATTACAAGAAGAAATCTAGGTATCTGGGTTTCACATTTGCCCTTTTGTCTTCCCTACACAGAACAGCAAATGGTGAAGAGTATGGGCTTTAGAGTTAAATGCTGTGGATCTGAATCTTCGCACTTGCACTGTGGCTTGGACAAGGTATTTATCTCTTCTAAGCATCAGTTTCCTTATCTATATAATGGGCATATTAACAGAACCACATATAGTTGACTCCAGAACTAGACTCTGGAATTCAAATCTAGTTTTACCACTTATAAGTAGTGTAATCTTGTGCAAGTAGCTTATCCTCATCATCTTCATCTTCAAAATAGAGAGCATAATAGTATTTACCTCACAGGGCTGCTGGGAGGATTAAATGAGTGGAGGATTTCATACATATATATATATATGAAATGTATACTTTATGTATATATATTATATATATATGGCACTGGAGCACAATAAACACTATATAAATTTAGCTCATATTATTACCTACCTCAAAGAGAAGGTGGAATAAGATGATAAAGGTCAGGTGCATGCTTAGCACAGTTCTTAGGATGCTCTAGCAGTTCAAACCTGTTAGCTGCCATCATAATTCCATATTTTATCAGTTTAAAAGCAGTCTTTTTCTTTCCCATCTCTGAATGTGTCTGTCAGTCACTTTTGGGATGGAGGCATCCATGATGTAGTTTTCACTGCCTGCAGTTCATATTTTGCAGAGCTGTGTCAGCAGCTTGGAAGAACACCCCACAGACGGTAGTGGAGCGCTCTCTGAAGAAGTACCTACTGCATCGACCCTGCAAGCACCCCCGGGCTCCAGAGGGCACAGAGGATGACGTTCTGGGGAAACCATGGACGTAAACAGCTCTGGTTTGAAAAGCGATCCAGAGGATGTGGATTCTGAATGCACAAAATTTGAGGATTCCCTTAAGTAATTTGCTTCATGGTATTTTCCTTCCCATGCATGCATGAAATTAATATACATGAAAAACCCATTCTACAGAAACCTAAGAAAGCTTTCAGTAAGTATAAAATATACATTCTAAGTAATAAAGATCCACTGTGTCACAATTTAGTAGGTTATATATCTTTATTTCTCAGAGAGACATAAAATAACAGCACATCGGACAATCATCGGTACCTTAGATCACCGATGCTCATGGCTGCATCATCTGCCTGCCGGTCAGTTTGTCCTGAGCAGCCAGCCCATTGTATGTAACAGGTGTGCTGGGCTGAGAGTCAGAGGTTGGGGGAAGAGAAACATGCAGTGGTCCCTGCCTGGAGTTGGCCGTAGATTCTTCCTGCGGACTGGACACTGCCTGGGGCAGCCCAGGCCTCCCACGCTCTCCTCTTAGCATCTTGCTGCCAAGCGGATCTACTCTGGCTTTTCTTGGGTGGCCTGGTCTTGGCTCACTGTTGGCTTTCAGGCAAGTCATTTAATTTCATCTGAGCAAGTTGCAACTGCTTGGGCTAAGCCTGTCCCATGACTTACCAGGGCCAGGTCTGGGTTGGGCAGGCAAGTAGGTCTGATAAGGAGGATGGGGCAATTCTGGCTAGCACTACCTTGTAGGGAATCCGGCTTTCCCTGCAGGGCTCTGGGCATGGGCAAGGGAAAGAAGGGTGGAGACTTGTACCCAGTGAAAGTGGCAGGCCTCTCTGAATATCAGTGAGAGAGAGCAGGACAGCGTCTCCATGGTAGGCATGTTCTCCTGTTTCCATGTGCTCAGGGCCTATAAGAAATCAAGCAGTGACCCTTGCTTCCACCCCCTCCACCAGTATGAAAATCTCTAGGCTTTCCCCTTTGGTTTTAAGAGGGTTCTGTGGGGAGAGGAAATTTTGCTTATCAAGAAGAGTATCACTTAATTTGGTGACATTGGGTACAGGTGGTGACATGTGAATGTCAGAGAGGGAAGGGCCCATGTTGGAGCAAGAGGATGAATGAGGTAGATGATTGCAGCCAATGTCACATGTCAGAAAGAATCAAGAGCAACCACTCCTTTCTGAAACTCATTCCCACGTGTGAGTACACCCTGTGTGTGTTTTTTACTCCCAAGTTCAAGTTCTCTGGGTAATTAACGGTATTTTGAATATACCATTGACTATGAATTCACCTCCCAAGAAAGGGATAGTTGATGTGGTTTGGTCATTTTAAATTTGAAAATTATTAAAAAAAGAGAGGTGGCAGTGGGGGTGTGGGGGAGAGAGGAAGGAAAAACGGGGAAAGGAAGGAAGAAAATCCAACTAAGATGATTCCTTTCTGTGTGAATACTGCAGGATATTGTTATATTGCTGTAATTTAGGTATTTCTTGATTGTTTTTGACTGACTGATCCATTGAGCAAACATTTATTGGATGTCTAAGATGAGTCAGGTGCTGTGCTAAGGCTAAGGTTAGTGAAACAGAGGGTTCCTGCCTTCAAGAAACTTGCAAGGTAGTAAACACTCAAATGCTTATGATATGAAACATTTGCTTGAGTCACTTGATCTTTGCAACCTCCCTTTGAAGTAGGCATTGTTATCTATTTTACAGATAATGAAACAGATTCCCAGAGGCGAAGAAACAAGGGTAGCTAGAGGACTCTGGGTGTTCAGAGTGGTGAGAACTGATTCCCATTTGGGAGTAGTCTGGAGGGGGTGGCCTTTGAGTGGTGAGAAAAAGGCAGAGCTGGCCTGTAGCAGGTGGAGAGCAGGAACTGCCAACTCCAGGCCTTGGGGCAGAGCCAGGGCAATGGAGAGGGGAGGTTTAGAGGCTCAGAGAGTGGCCAGGGAGGCTGTTGGCTAAGTCTGAGCCCCTGGGACCTTCCGAAGGGGGAAGTCTAATTCCATGAAAACAGGTCAACATAGTGGTCAGACAAGAAGTAGTAGCAATTGCAAATCTGCATTGTCTGGAATTGCACAACTCCAAAGGGATATGCTGCTTTGTTTGGAAGGATAGCTGTGTGCTGGGAAGAGCATAGACAAGTATCCTCTGCTTCACTATTATCTCCTCTGAGCAAATCAGTTCAGCCCCATGGGCCTTAGGCCTATAGAAACCAAGGTGGGCACTAGAGAAGGCCAACTATCCGTAGAGGGTCAACAGAAGCTGTGGCCTCTATTGTTCATTCATTCATTCATTCTGCAATAACTGCAATAACTGAGTATCTCTATATACTAGAGGCTGTACAAAGAGATAATGAAGATGCCATTTCTACAATCAAGAACTTGGTCTGGTGAAAAGATGGGCCAGAGAATAGTAGATTACTGTAATGATCAGTAATGAACACTTGCTATGTGCGAGGCATTGTTTAAAGTGCCTTGCATGTATTAACTTAGAATCTTCAAAACAGACTGCTTACATTATTATTCTTATTTTGCAGAGGGAAAGACAGGGGCACAGACATTACGCAACTTGCCCAAGGTCACAGAGGTGGTAGGAGGCAGAGCCAAGATTTAAACCGAGGCAGACTGGCTCCAGAACTTAGGCCTTTAACCACTCTTCTACACCAACTAAACACAACCAAACCAATTGTTCAGTTCAGTATGAAAAGAGGTGGCAAAGGATGCTACAAGAGCACAGATGAGTTCCGAATCTACAAGGTGAGGAGGAGGGCAGAGAGGACTTCCTGGAAGAAGTGAGACTACGTGGAGGCCTGAAGGATGAGCGGTAGCCACTCAAGTTGAGGAGAGATTGGGGGAAATTTCTAGGCAATGAGACAGAACCAGAAAGAGCTGCTGGTAAAAAGGAGCACAGGCTGTTGAAGGAACTGTGGGAGCTCCTTGTGGCTGGAGGGGAGGTGGGGGAAGAGTCCGGGGTGGAGGAGGAGACTGGCAGGTCGTGATGTCAGAGGAGCTGGAAGTGGCTTCCTGTGGCCTGGTGTTACCCTGGGTTCCCAAGCACTCCGGGGCCTGTAAACATGCCAGTCATACATGGGCCCACTCACAGGGTGATTGCCTTTGTGTAAATAAACGATCCCTTGCATAAATTCCTGCGCATCCAGGGACAAAGGGGCCTACTGAGGCCACCCCTTAGGGAAACTTGGGAAACCTGGGATGCGGTGACTTTGTCTTTCTGAACTTCAGTTTCATCATCTGTAAAATGTGGTTTTGTAATAACCCTATCCAAGATGGAGTCTGATAGGATGTTTGTGAGGGACCTAGATTCCCTCATCTTGTTCCCAGCAGATTTCTCTAAGAGGGGACCTTCACTAAACAAGTGAGGCACTCTGTGGGAGATTCTAGGGCAACAGCTTTCAAATGGGGTTTTCAACAATCTTTGGATATGCAGGAATATGCTAATAAACACAACATGACTATTTCTATTATGTCCCCGTTCTCTCCCAAGAACAATGTCCAGTTGTTAAGCAGGGGACTGTGTCTTAAAATTTGAGTTGAGATTTGGAAGTCAGCCGTGACAATCTGCCAACCCAAGTGGGTAATTCTGATAGGGGAGATTGGATCAATAAAACACTATTTGCCTCCCATCTCGCATGGTCACGTTCTCCAAACACCACTGGTTTCTTCCCTCAGGGCCCATCAGTTGCGTTACCAAGTCATTTGTAATAACCATAAAGGGCCAGTGCACTTTGCAGCATGTTTTAAGATTCTGTGGGACAAGAACAGGCGTTCCTGCCTGCTCTAGCAACTGATGAAATTGGATGAAATGTAATGGCTTGCGGCATCCACAGCACTCCTGTGAAGGCCAAGAGGAATGATCCGTTTTGGTTATACTGATGCAGTCATAAAGGAAATTAAACTTTGCATCATTTTTAGCAACATGAAGTGTGGGACCATCTGGATGTCACATGTACATCCATATTCGTGAAAAATTTTGCTTCTTGTTTCATTTAATGGTTTAGTCCATATATGTACATATCCATGTATACACAGACATAAATATCTCAAGAACATTTTTTTGTGCTCATGTTCTTAACGTGTAGATTTAGATTTAGTAACTAAGGATCCAATCCTTAGTAATAAACATCACTGCTACATTGTTTCCTGAAAGAAAAAGAGAAGGACTATCTAAGATGCTGAGACCTTTTTTTCTTCCAGGATTTTTCTGTACTTATTTTGAAGGATGATTTCTTAACTATGAAACCTTCCATGATTATTTTTTGGCATGATTCTTCTACTCTGTCCTAAATAGTTTTGAAATGATTATTGCTTTGCTCAGATGATAAATAATGAAGAAAGAAAAAAAGAACTGATTATAGTAATTTCATTTTGCAACCCTTTGAAAGAATTCCTGAAAATAATCTGTGATACATTGAAAACAAAAGATAAATTCAGAGTTGAAATTAATCTCAGTACCTGACTCACTTTATCAGATGCTTGATTGTCTAAGAATCATATTTTGCATCTTCCTAAATTCTGTAATCTCTGAAGGGATGTTAAACCCAAATGAACACCACATAACATAATGAATAGCCCAAAGACATTTTCAAGGAATAACCCAGCACCTTGAATGCTGTGCCTTCACTCTGCATGGAAATGTTTTGCAAAATTGCCAGCCTTTTCTCGGATGCATGAATTGATAGAATCGAGAGCTTTCTGGAGTCCTTTTATTTCTTTACTTGCAAATCAAAACTTATTACTACTAAATCTCAAAGCTCATTATAACCATATATATATGAAATGCTTATCTCTCTTTTCATCAACATTGCTGCAAAGCCATTGAATTTTCTGCTCCTGTTAGCAACACTATGATGGGTCTGGCCAAGAATTTTATTGAGATCAATTCCACACTGCAAATCTGTTTTTGCATCCATATGCAATTGTTTCCGGTTTTCCCTTCAACCTTGATGAGCCCAACAGCCTTTCTTTGTTTACGCTGGGGCTTGAGGTCTTCTTGGATCTCTTTTACACAAGTTGACAAGTCTTCTTTCATTGAACTGTTGGTTGGTTCATCACACTTATTATTGACTAAGCTGAGGAAACACTGATGTCATTCTTAATGCCCTGAAACATTTCTTTCTTCATTGTTCTTTAAAAGATTTCAGTTAAAAAATATGTACACTTTTGTAGTGATCGACTAGTAAACTCCTCAGTGCAGGCAAGTTCTATGAGGATAGGGGCTTTGTCTGCTTTTTGTTTTGTTTTGTTTTGCACAGCTAGACACACATCAGATACTGATTAAATATTTGTGGGATGAACAAATGAAATATATTTTTTATATGGTTCATTCTGATTTCAAACATATTCCTAAACACTATTTTGCTTTTCAGGTAACTTAGCTTCATGTTTTAAACCAGGGATTGGCAAAGTTTTTCTGTAAAATGCCAAAGAGTGCATATTTTAGCCTTTATGGGCCATAAAGTCTATCACAAGTATTCCCGTTGTCATTGTAGTGCAAAGACAGCCAGAGACAATATATAAATGAATGAGCGTGGCTATATGACCATAAAATTTTATTTACAAAACAGGTGGAGGGTTGAATTTCACCTATGGGTCATCATTGGTTGACTCTTGTTTTGAATTATTAACTCAAAAAAAAAAAACCAACCAAGTTCTCTTTTTTCAACTTACTTTGGCTGAGAAGGTGATAAATTTCCCTCAGTGATTTTACCACAAATCAATAACAACAACTCTGTGATTGTAATATTATTTCTCTCATGTTTACTGAAAATTTTCAGTTATTTCCACTAATAGAAATAGGAAGTCCCCTTTCCACTGCTAAATTGTCCTGGTTGCACGATCAATCTAAGGAATAGAATGCTACTGAACTCCAGACTGCAAAAATCTGTTTTCCAGAATCTTTATACTTTGTAATTCACCCAGAACTTTCTGTACTTTGAAGGTACATTTTGTCTGATACACTGCAGCTGTTTCTTAGGTTATGAATTTCAAATCATGTGCAGGATCTCAACCTGCGATAGCACGACTTCCTGCTTCTATATTGGTCCCAGATGTTCCCTGATGCATTTTCTGTGGGGATGAGATTTGCTGGCATTCAGCACTGCCATTATCTGCCCTACTGTTTGACTTGCCATGTAAGCTCTTAGCAAGGATTGTGAAGAATGATTATACAGGCTCTCAAATAGTGACAGGTATCAGGGAAGAAACCACAATTTATCACCCTTAGAATATCCAATATCAAAGGCCTTTGAAGAATAAAATTTTTAATTTTTAAAAATTTTGCTAAGCAATGTAGAGTGCTGACACTAATTAAAAAGAAGCATGATGGGACAATGGGCAGGAGAGCACCTGGGCCTATTGAAACGTCATCATCAGTTGACTCGTGTCAGTATGCTCATAGTTTTCGTTTGCTATGGAGATGAAAAATTAGGTTAATACTGTCATGGATTGATTTCCCATAACAATAACAAAACAGTTACATTTATTGTTTACTATGTGCCAGGCACTGTACTAGACGTTGCATGGATTATCTCATTTCATCCCCATTCTAGCCCTACCAGGTAGATACTTTGAGTGTTACCAGGAAGCTGTGTTTTTGTTTTTTTTTTGCACTGCCTGGTATTTTATTTATTTATTTTTTTCAATATAATTTATTTTGGTATCATTGCTCTACAATTATATGTGCAATATTATGGTTATTAAACTACCCCTTCATCAGGTGCCCCCACCAACCCCATTTCAGTCACTGTCCATCAGCGTAGTGAGATGCTATAGAATCACTACTTGTCTTCTCTGAGTTGTACAGCCCTCCCCGTGCCCCCCCAACATTATATCTGCTAATGGTAATGCCCCTTTTTCCTCTTATCCTTCCTTCCCACCTCTTCCCCAGTCCCTTTCCCTTTGGTAACTATTAGTCCGTTCTTGGGTTCTGTGAGTCTGCTGCTGTTTTGTTCCTTCAGTTTTTTTCTTTGTTCTTATACTCCACATATGAGTGAAATCGTTTGGTACTTGTCTTTTTCAGCTTGGCTTATTTCACTGAGCATAATACTCTCTAGCTCCATCCATGTTGTTGCAAATGGTAGGATTTGTTTTCTTTTTATGGCTGAATAATATTCCATTGTGTATATGTACCACTTCTTCTTTACCATTCATCTACTGATGGACACTTAGGTTAGGAAGCTGTGTTTTAGTGACCTTATTCACCTTGGCAAAGGTCACAGAGTTAGCACATGTGGAGCCAGTATGTGTGTTTCTGACAGGCAGTTTTCTTTTCCTTTGAAAGATGTGACTGTGGGAGAGAGTAGAATAAAAAACAGTGACTCTCCAAAGGTAAATGGGCTTTCCATCACTTCCACTTCATCCTGCAGCCTGGCCCCTTGTTACCTACTGAAGCTGCTCTTCTTCAACAAAGTCTGAAAAATCAAAAGAGAAAGTTCCAACTTGGTCATGGGGGTGAAGGATTGGTGGGGGCAGGAGTGGAGTCAAAGGCCCCCAGTTACAGACTACTCACCCGACAGAAAGGGGAGGCAAAGTCAGAGGAAGACATTGGGAGAGCTGTTGAGAATGTTGCAGGTCTATCAAGATCTGGGTAAGCTGAGAGATTTAGAACATCTTATTTAGGACTTATCAGTAGGGTACCCACCCGTGTTCTGGGAGTGTGGTACATTTTCAGTGGGAATAGAACACCCAGAGAATGTGCTCTAAGAGTGTATTGGGGTTCTCTAGAGAAACAGAAGTATTAAGATAGATACAGATATAAATACAGGTCCATAGAGATCTATTATGAGGGATTGGCTCACGTGGTATGAAGGCCGAGAAGTCCCACAATCTGCCACCCGCAAGCTGGAGGCCCGGGAAAGCTGGTGGCGTAGTTCCAGTCCAAAGTCAAAGGCCTGACAACCAGAGAAGCCCATTAATGGTTCAAGTCATGGTCTGGGTAAGAAGGCTTGAGAACCAGGAGCATCCACGTCCAACGGCAGGAGGAGATGGATGTCCTAGCTCAAGCAGGGAGAGCAAGATTGCCCTTCCTCTGCCTTTTTATTCCATATTCGGGCCCCCAGCGGATTGGATGAGGCCCACCTGCACTGGTGAAGGCAATCTTCTTTACTCAGTCTACCTATTCAAATGCTAATCTGAGAAACACCCTCACAGATACACCCAGGATGTTTTACCAGCTCTCTGGGCAGCCCTTAGCCCAGCCAACCTGACATACAGAAGTAACCATCAAAAAAGAGTAAGATGCAGATCAGGCCCTTGCTGCTGCTATAGAGGTAATCGTGGGTGTACAAGAGTTTTTCTAAGAACTGTACCAACTACCACTTTGTGACTACTGTGTGAGGTACCCTACAGTGACATTGTGACCCAGTTACCACCATCAGCCCCACTACACAGCTCTCAGAGGGGTAAGTGGTTTGTCCAAATTCACACAGGTGGGAAGTGGCGCAATCAAGATTTGAAGATGATGCAGAAGAAATCCTGATGATTCACGGGATGCATCTTGTTCAATCAATCCTGTAGTGACAGGTAACTGGCCAGGGTGTGGCTACTCTTAGATTAAAGTGAAGAGGGTGGGAGCTAGTGACCTCTGTTTCCTTAGTACCAGGTTGAACAGAATTAGTTTTACCCCTGGTAATAATAGAAGTAACTGTTTAGAACTGTGATTGTTAAAGAGTATTTTGACACCTGTCATTATGTTTAATCCAGGCACATCTGTGATATGATTGTATTTATTGCTTCCATTTTACAGAAGAAGCTGAGGCTGGAGTTCCTTCCAGGTCCACATGTCTGTAAGTTAAGATTCTGAAACAAGGAGAGCCACTATACAATGTACGGTTAAGAGCGGTCATTTGAATCTGCCTGGCTGGCTGGCATCTTGGATCTACCCCTTCCCAGCTGTATGACTATAGAAGAGGTAAGGGTACAAGACAGGATCTGGGGAGAGGGCTTTCAAGGTAGAGAGAAAGAAGTCTTGCTTAGAACAGCGAGAGGCAGGAAGGGCCACTGTTAAGAACAGGGGTCTTGGAATCATTTATTTGCACTTAATCTTGCCTCTTATTAACTTGGAATCTCAGATACCTAAAATGGGGTCATTAAAATCCATCTCACAGAGCCATAGTTAGGAACATCAGATGAAGGAAAAGAGCTTAGCCCGGTGCTCAGCCTGCGTTCACGTTCCCCCAGGTGAAGGCATTAGCAGTTCAGTGACTGAAATGACTGAGGGCTGAAGGAGTTGGCCTGGGGAACAGTTAGGCTTTGGCATCTGCAACCAGGGGTGTCTCAGGGCCAGCCCCTGGGGAGGAGTAATGAGATTCAAATTGCCCTTCAGGAACCACACGGGGTCTGGAATGGCTGAGCCTGGGATCCATCGTCTGAATGTTCTCCATGAATGTCTCTGCATGTCTCTCGTTCCTGGAGGCCATGGACACAGTGATCCTGGGGTCTCTTTCTTTTCCTGAAGGCATCATCCTTGGCTTTATGCACTCTTGACAGGACAGACTACATCACTTGTGGGGCCCAGTGTAAAATAAAACAGGAGGCCCCTTGTTCAAAAATTATTAAGAGTTTCAAGATGGTGACGGGAGAACATTGGGCCAAGTGGGAGAACTTGCTGAGCGTGGGATCCTGTACGACCACACAGGCCTCACAGCCATGAAGCCAGCCCTAGCTCTTGACCATGACTGTCTTTTCCTGGACATCTGAATAAACTGAAAACCTCCATCAGCTGTCCAGATGTTCTGGATCACATACTATGCATGTGGGCATTTGGGAACATCCATTTTTTTGGTATTTATTTATTATTTAAAAAATGGAGTTATAATTGACATATGATATTATATTTGTTTTAGGTGCAACATAGTGATTTGATATTTTTATGCTCTATGAAATGATCACCTTGAGAGGTCTAGTTGTCATTTGTCACCATAAAGTTATTATAATATTATTGACTCTATTCCCTATGTTTTACATTACATACCCATGACTTATTTATTTTGTAGTTGAAAGTTTGTACCTCTTAATTCCCTTCACCTATTTTGCCCATTCCCCCCAGCAGCCACCAGTTTGTTCTCTGTATTTATGAGTCTGATTCTGTTTTGTTTTGTTTGTTTTGTTTTTTAGATTCCACATATAAGTGAAATCATATGGTATTCATCTTTCTCTGTCTGCTTTATCACACTTAGCATAATACCCTCTAGGTGTTGCTGCAAATGGCAAGATTTCATTCTTTTTTATGGCTGAATAATATTCCACTGTGTATATATGTATGACATCTTCTTTATCCATTCATCTATTGATGGACACTTAGGTTGCTTCCACTCCTTGGCTACTATAAATAATGCTTCAGTGAACATAGGGGTACAAATGTCTTTTCAAATTAGTATTTTCATTTTCTTTAGATAAATACCCAGAACTGGTAATGCTGGATTGTACAGTAGTTCTATTTTTAATTTTTTGAGGAACCTCCATACTGTCTTCCCTAGCGGCTGCACCGGTGATCCTCCCTGCCAACAGTGTAGGAGGGCTCCCTTTTCTTCACATCCTCACCAACACTTGTTATTTATTGGCTTTTTGATAACAGCCATTCTTACTGATGTGAGGTGATATCTCATTGTGGTTTTGATTTGCATTTCCCTGATGATTAGTGATGTGGAGCATCTTTTCATGGGTCTGTTGGCCATCTGTATGTCTTCTTTGGAAAAATTTCTACTCAAGTGAGGAACACCCATTCTTTAATGTACTTTCTCTTAAACCACTTATTAAAGGTATTGGGAGGTATTGGCAAGATCAAACTTTCTTTGAGAAATTCAATGTCTGGTGGGACAGGAAAACATACAAACATACCCATACAAACTAATCAATAAACTTATTCCATTCATTTAGTTAACACACATTTATTACTATCTACTATGTACCAGGCACTGTGCTGGGCATCAGAGATACAGAAATGAATCAAATATCATTAAAAGCACAGAATATGAGGCTGCACTCTATTTTTTTAGTTTATTTTGATATCATTAATCTACAATTAAATGAGTAATATTATGGTGATTACACTACCCCCTTCATCAGGTCCCCCCCCCCCCAACCCCATTGCAGTCACTGTCTATCAGCTTAGTGAGATGAGGCTGCACTGTTAAGGGTAGGATCCCCATGACCTTGGGTGAGTTACTTAACCTCTCTGGGCTGTAGGCTCCTCATCTGTACTATGAGGATAATCATAATACTTTCTTCCTAGAATTGTGAGGATTAAATGAGTTAATCCTCATATTAAATGAGCTAATATGAGGAGATTTTTAGAACAGTGCCTGGCACATATAGTGCACTATGTAAGTTATTTTCTCAAGGAATTAGAAGTCTAGTGGCAGAGAATGACACACACATATGCAAAATGTACCCAGTAATTAATTTAACAAATAGTTCATCCCATCTGCCCTGTTTCAGGTTTCATGTGTGGCACTGGGGAGACGTGAGGAAAAGCAAGATGTGGTCTCTTTCCTCCCTGCCTCTGCTGAGCCCACAGTCCTGTGCTTGTCTAACAGCAGAGCAGGACCCTGTTATGACAAAACCACCATTTCAAAATGTGTTTTTACTGCTTCTGTATTTTATCCTTGGCATAAAGATGTGCCAAGGGCAGGTGTGTGGGAGAGGAGCTTACAAGGCATTTGGGGAGTGCACAGCAAAGTGCTCTCCACTCCGAGGGGGAAGAGAGGTCAGCCGGAGCTTCTCTCTTCCTCAGGACCTAGCTGTCATGTGGAGCAGACCCAGGGTTCCGCGTAGATGGCAAGACAGAGCAAAGCAGAGCCCATATTTGGCCATGGAGAGGTTCGCTACACGCCCTGTGACTCATCCTCCCAGCCCAGCAGCCCCAGGGCTGAGCTCACAGGCCCTCTGACTCAGGCACTGTGGGGTGTTCTCCTCTGGGTAAAGGGAGGAGGCTATCCTGTGCCCCGGAGTGTTGGCCTCCCCCTGCCTTCCCCAGCCTCTGCTCTCTCTGGTGCACTCATGTCGGATACTGGACCTGCTCTTGGACAGAGGAGACTGCCATCCACCCCGGCCCAGAAGCAGATTTTACAAGAGCTGGCTTCTCTGGGGAATTTCACCCTAGCTTCTCACAGAGTGAGCAAGGAGGGACTGTGATCTGGAGGGGTGGGTGAAGCTGGCGGAGGTGGCGCTGTGTGGTGGGAAACAACAGACATCCGGGTATTCTTGCAGCTCTGTGCTACCCTGGACTGCTCACTGCCCCTCTCTGGGCCTTGCTGCTGAAGGTGTTGTCTCTGAGGAGAGGGAAGCAGTGGAGGCCAGCCAGCTCAGCTGGGAAAAACACATGCTAATGAGGCGCTGTTTTTTGGCTTCCGGCCTCTTCTGTGTGCTCCCTGGAAATGCAGATCAGTGTCACCTTGGAGCTTGCTAGAAATGCAGAATCTCAGGCTCCACCCTGACCCACTCTATTAGAACCTGCATTTTAATAAGATCTCCTGATGATTCATGTACATGTTGAAGTTTGAGCAGTGTGTGAACTTGGGTGCACCTGGGAATCTGGGGAGTTTTGACTCATTCGGCTGTCTGAGACCCACTCCCCAGAGATTCTGAATCTATTGGGCTGAGGTGTGTCATGGCACCTTCAAAGGTCCCAGGTGACTTGAAGGCGCAGAAGCCCTGCTCTAGTGTATCAGTATGATGTTGTGGAGCCCAGTCCCACACTCAAATAAATGCACACAGCGTCCAGTCCGGCACAGAAACGGGCCCAGGAGGATGGGGTCAGCGAAGGTGGCGCCCGGTGTGTATGGCAGAGACGGCTGAGAATGGAGGAGGGCTGTTGCCTGGACGACAGGGCCCAGTGGTATTATTGAGCTGCAGCTGTTCGTCACCACACTTCAATGCACACCCCATGGGGCCAGATCTCCCCAAAGTACAGCTGTTGGTGTGGCGACTTCTGATTTTTAAATGTTGGCTCAGTCTTAGTTCAAAATACTCTGTGGTCTAAACAGAATGGGCAGGGGGTGGCCTGGACCTCCTGTTTTGTAACCTCTGTCCAAGGTAGGGTGTCCTACTGTCCTGGTTTGCCAGTGACAGTCTTGGTTTTAGCCCTGGGAGTCCAACATCCTTGAGAGCCGCTCAGTCTCCCCCAAACCAGGATGGCAGATCTTGATGCAGGGTGCTTATTGGGTTAGCAGCATCCGTTTTGGACCTCTCTCTCCCAGGTTTGAATTCTGCCTGTTACTGACTTACTATGTGATCTTGGTCACGTCACTTTATCTCTATATACCTTAGTTTCTTCATTAGTAGAAGGTGCGCATAGGCTTCTTGTGGGAATGAGATGAATTCATATACAAAGTGCTCAGAGCAGTCCCTGGCATTCAGCAAATGCTGTGTGAATGTTAGGTATTATTATTCAATTATTGCATGTTTAGTGTAAACCCATCTAACTTCACCAAATTTGAAACTATCTCAGAGCATGTGCAGTGATGTGCTAAAAATGAGAGATCTGGATGCAGAAGACCTGGCCTTGAGGCCCAACACTGCCACGTATGAGCTGTGTGACCTAGAACAGGTTACTTAACATCTCTGTGCCTCATTGTTTCAAATGTTAAGTTGGGATAATCATATCTATCTTCAGGAATGCTGTGAAGAATCAATGAGGTGTGTTTCAATGTGAAACCCACCTGTTCTTGTTAGAGGGTTGATGCTGCCTCTTTGTCCTTCAGGAATGTTAAAAAAAAAAAGGTTCAGGGTGATTTTTAAGAAGTGGTTTCATTGCAAAGATATATAAATGTTTCAAGAAATTTAATCAATCACTACAACAGGTTGCATCATCTCTAAAGGAAGTCGAACATATACCAGGGTGAGCTTCAGCTCTTCTTGTGGTCAGAAAGCTAGAACACTTATTATATTATAATATTTTATAATATGTAAAAAATATATATAAGAATGTTCTATAATATAAAATAAAATATTATAGTATTTTTGTGAGTATCTGTTTCCTTCTCAAGTGGCAGCCCTCAACCTGAAATACTTTCATTTAAAAAAAGAGTCTTTGCAAATAGTTGGTCATGATTTGGCTGCAGAATTTTTACTTTTTTTCCTTTCATTTGAAAAGTCACATACAGTTGAGCACTTTGTTTAGAAACCATGTGACTAAAATAATTTGTATCCGTATCTGTTATTGCATGACAAACCACAAACCACCCCAGAACTTGGTGGCCTGAAATAACACCTATCTATTTAGCTTGTGATTCTGCCAGGCGGTTCTCTGGTCTTGGGGTCGGGCTTGGACAATCTCGGCCACACTGGCTCATCATGTCTTCAGTGGACTGGGGTGGTCTAGTCTCAGATGGCCTCAGTCACAGTCCAGCGGCTGGGTGGCTGTTGGCTGGTGGTGACGGTAGACCTCCTGTCTCTCATCATTCAGCAGGCTAGCTTGAGCGTCTTCACATGGTGGCAGAGCTCCATGTGCAGGTGCTTCTCAAGCCTCTGATTTGGTCATGTTTGCCATTCTTCCATTGGCCAATAAAAGCCACAGGGCTCAGTCCAGAGAGGATACCAAAGAACATGAATTCAAGGAGAGGTGAACGAATTGAGGTAATGACTGAAGTCAGCTCTCACATAATTTTTAATCAAGATCAAGTTATTATATAGTCAGTGACTATATTTTCTCTACCAGAAGACTGGAGACATATTCTAAAAACTATCCATGAATTGACTCTGATGGTACCAGTAAACAATTACAATGTTTAATTTTTTCCTACTTTACATTTGAACTTTATTGCTTTTTCCCGCTTTTTTTTACAAGGCTTCTTGTAAAATATTTGTTAGAGAAAAGTGTGATTCTAAAAATGGTGAATCCTTCATAATCGTGCTATTCTGAAGATGATACCTGGTAACAGTTTGGTATATAGCCTTTCAATTTATTTCTTTTTCTATGTATATACTAGCAAATGCCATACACATACAGTTCTCTTTCACAGGAATTAATTCATCCAAAAGCTATTTAGTGGATGCTACCTCTGTCCTGAAGGGTATATATCAATGAACAAAACAGCAACATCCCTGCTAAAATGAGATAATGTCATAAAGATAAAAACCAATTTGCCCCGACCCCACTTAGACTATGTCTTAAATACCAGTCCATAGCAATATACGACTATGACTTACTGAATGCCATGCTTAGTTTGTGGCAGGTACTGGGATAAAGCCACTGTACCTATTATTTCATCCTAATACTCACTAGAACCCAATGAAGAACATAGTATCATTCTTCTCATTTTATGGGGAGGAAATTAGGCAGACAGAAGTTAAGGAACATGACACAGCTAGTGAGTGGTGGAGCCAGGATCTGAACCAGATTTAACACATCTGGTTCCAGAGCCCATATTCCCAAACGCTTTACCCAACTGACTCTTGGTTCCCATAGAGCTACCCCTCCCTTTTAGTGGTGGTATACTCTTCTATCATAAGAGCATTTTAAAGTGGTAAGTACTGTATTCAAAGTGTGTGTTTGCTGTGGTTAAAATTACCCATCTTTCCATATAATCTCATGTGCTGGATGTGTTTTGTTCTTTATGCCCGAAAAGCTCTGCCCCTTCCTTCTTCCTTGTAATTAAATTCTATTTGTCTCTCAAAACTCTCTGCAGACAGTACCTCCTCTAGGAGGTGTTAGGTGCCATCTTCCATGGCTCCATGGTTTTCAGGGCTTTTCTCCATCATAACACTAATTTTTCCTGTTGTAAATTTATTTAGCTGTCTCGTCCACTTGACAATGAGCTACTAGAAATCAGGGTGTCTGTTTTACTTTCCTTTGTGAATTTTTATAATCCCAGCACTCAGCACTTGCTTGGAGCATAGTAAACCCTTATTCAATGTCCATGAATTCATTAATGGATTTTGTTTGTATGGCACATATTGTGGTTCAAATCAATCAATAGAGCTGATTTATAGGCAAGTAAACCTGTAAATTAGTCTTCATTATGGAAATAGGATATGCATTTGGCAAAAATTAAAAAGCAAAGGATATACCAATGAAAAAATAATTTTTCCCACTTTAGACCCTCAATACTATTTCTCAGAGGCAATTGCCTTAAACAGTTTTTATGCACAACTAACTCCAATTTTCCATGTATGTAACCCATACCTATGTAAGTAGTCTCTCAAAAATATCACAAACAGTCACATACTGTAGCATTGTTCTGTACTGCGGCTTTCATACTTAATTTATCATGGATGTCTTTCCATATCGACAAATGGCCTACTTTCTAAAAGTAGGCACCACAATATCCAGTGGTAGAAACTGTATCATATTTATTTCAGTTGACCCTTATTAATGGGTTTTTCATTTGTTTCTAACTTTTGTTTGTTGATTACAGCATTTGCTACAGTGAATCTTCTTGTGTATCTATTTTGGCTTTCATATTTGAATTTATCCGTAGGATAAATTCCTAGAAATGGAATAGTTAAACATTTTTTTCTATAAATAACCCCATACAAAAGTGATAGAGACAAGGGCTATAGAAAAGAATTGCCTGCAGGGCTGATGAGCTCCATTCCTGAATTTTCCACTTCACCTTTGCAGGGCACATATGGCCTGTCAGCTGCCCAGTGTCTGAACCCTTTCTACATTTTGGCTACTATGTGGTACTTAGTGGGAGCAAGGCCCTGCTGTAAAAGATAAAGGGGTGCATATTCCCTCCTGCCTCTTGGCAATACTGCAGTTGGATTGAGATTTAGGATGGGCAGGTTGTGAATAAGACATGGGGATGATTTCAAGCTCCTCTCAGAAGACGAGAAGCTGAGAACCCCTTTCTCCAGCCCATCAGGCACTCCTTTGAGTCCCCTGAATCTCCTGGTGTCCTCCCTTGGCTCTAGCCTCTGCCTGGAATGGTGGCCCCACCTTCCTATCTGGGGGAGCGCCTACCCTTCTTTCTTGACTTACCTAAAAATACCACCTCCTCCACGAAGCTTTCTGTATTTTCACCTAGAATCATTCATTCTTGCCTTTATGCATTCAACCTACAGGTTTGTTTTTTAACACCTGCTGTATTATTTGAGACATATTGACTACTGTGGGTGTTTGTTTTCATTTGGTGTTGTGGTGCTACAGCACAGAGCTGTGATGAAAGGCCTGGTGCTGAAAGAGTCAGGCTACCAGGGTTCCAATCTTAGCTTTACTGCCAGCTTCAGGACAAAGATTTTTCAGCTAAAAGCAGGGTTGCTGGGTAGAAAGAGGGCCGGGGCCTGAGTCCCCACCCATGTGGCTTTCCCTTCTCTGGGCAGTGGCACCTGTGGGATTGCCACGGAATCCAGGAATTCTGGAAAGTACAGTTTGCAAACGACTCATCTACTTCATCCCCTTTGCTTGTACATGTGAGGCATGTGTGGTCTGCCGAGGTTTGGTGACCTTCACAAGGTCACACACCCAAGGCCAGATGGACCGTAAAACTTGCGTCTTCTCACATCCAGTGGAATATTTATTCCAGTGTGCCATGAGCTTCCCCGGAGCACAGTGGGGAAGGGAAAGGGGTTTAAATGACCCTTTAACGAACTGAGCAGAGTTCATTCAGCCATAAGCTCATTTGCTGCATATACTAAACAGCTCCTGTGTTCCAGGACGGGACACTGGGGATGTAGTGGGGGCAACAGACAGAGGGCCTCTGTTGCAGTCTAGTGGGGAGACAGAGAATAAACAATTATTCATACGTGTAAATATGGGTTAGGATGCATAATCCTTCTGAAGGACAAAAGCAAGGCAGGCAGTGGGGACGCCTGCCATTCTGGGCTTCTTGCTTGTGGGAGATGCTGCTTCCCCAGGGACTCTGCAGATCAAGCTGGGGGTGGGGCGGTGGTTGGGGAACCACTCACTCCTCCTGAGAATGCAAGTGCTAGGCCTGAATAAGTGCAGGGGAGGGACCACTAGGTCATGCCATTTCCCATTCAGGGTCTTGGTGGAATAAGGCAAGGGTACAGGACTCAAACACATAGGATAAGTCCATCACACAAATTCCGGGTCACATTGCCAGAAAGCGTTTTTTAAGATCCACTTTGGGAATGTCAGGAGCTCTAAAGAGACTGTGTGATTTCAGGCATGTCCTTAATTAATTATTCCATATGCAGGGCTGTACTGAGAATTTGTGCCAGTCCTGGATATGAGCATGGAGTGGGAGTGTTTGTGCTGGCAGGGGACATAGAAAGAAAGGTGGGGATGGGAAGGAATCTGGTACCGGAGGGAGAGGCTGTCTGGTCTCTTAGTGAGGGCCTACTATGTGCCAGGCACTGGAATCCCTTGTCCACGCAGAGAGGAGTGAGAACTGCTGTGCTCCTGGACTGCACTTCAGTGCTTTATGCAGCAAGGGCTTTTTGCTGCAGAGTGAAGACTTCCACCCAGATATTTGCCCTTGACTTTGCGTTTCTGATCACGGCAACCACCGATTTCAGAGTGGCCTGATTTTTTCTGATCTGCCAGCTTTATCCTAAAGCTAAAAATGGAGTTTGTCGTATTCATACACAGATTTTATTTTTCATGGGTAACTATTGAGTAATTACCTGGCATTTGGCTAGGCAGTGGGGATACAGAGACAGGGTTCCTGTCCTTGAGAAGCTTTCTACTCCATGAGGGTACAAAATATACCCCAACACTGTCTGCTTGGGGGAGATGAAGGGGTTGGAGTGAAGAAGTGGAGTTATCAAGAGTCCTAAATAATGCTGTGGGTCTGGGAGTGCTTTTCAATTATTTAAAAAAATTTTTTAATTATCCCATGATAGAGATAACTAAACTCTGTTTCTTTGCTTTGACTGGAATTAATTAATCAATGTACTGTGTCAAAACACACACACACACATGCAAACACATGCAAACACATGCACAACTTTGATTAAGAAGTGGGGAAATGTATTTGTTATTACTCAATAAGCGCAGTTTGTTTGTTAGACGAAATCTTTCAAAACATATAAAGTCCAAAGGGAACAATTATGAAAGGGGCCCTTGAGAATGAAAAGTGTGGGAACCTCTGATGTAGGTCAGTCCTCTGATGGAAAACTTAATTCTTAAATCTCCACCAAGTGATGAGCCTCTCATAGCCTTCTCTCAGTGACAGGGAACCCACTGTTCCTGAGGCAGGGCAGAGCCTCTGCTGGGCTCAAAGCCCTCAGTCTCTCCCTTCTCCCTCCACATACATGATTTAGATTCTATGATGCCTAATTTTCTTCCCACCTCTGTTGCTAAAATGGCTGTGTGCTTTGGGCAAGTTAGTTACATGCTTTGATTCTAAAAATCATCGTCTTCACAATGAAGAGATTAGACCATGTTGGGGTATAGTGGAGAATGCTAAACTTCACCAATGTGTGTCTCTCTTCTCTGGCACATGAATAAGCCACACTCCCCAGCCTCCTTGGTGTCCAAGAGGCGCCATATGCCTTACTTGCCCAAAGGAGTGTAATGGAAGTAATCTATGACATTTCCAGGCCCGGCTGTTCACACTATAAAACATCCTGCAGTATGTTCTAGGCTTGCCCCATCTCCCAGGGCTGGGTGATTCCAGGTTGATGAGGAAGACACAAAGCGGTAGAGACACAGTATGAAAGCAAATGGGGTCCCTGAGTCACCCTTCTATAGAACGGCCTCTTGACCAGAAACACCATCATCAGCCTTTGCGAGGTAAGAAATGAAACTATAGCACTGAAATGGTGAGATTTGGGGGTTGTTCATAATAGCAGCAGCATTAATTATCCGAGGGTGCCCCCCAACAACTGACTCCCTCTCTTCCTGAATTCAGTATCAAAAGAAAGATGAGATAAAAATATCAACTTTCTTCCTGATAACAGTTGAGTTGAAGGATGTGGCACAGGGGTGTGATCACAATGGATAAGCTTCATAACGCTCCTTCTGAGAGTCAGACCTGCCCACCCATCCGTGGAAGTTCTGGACAACCCCAGAGTTCCTCCACATGGACATGATCCTACTGGCAGATCCTCTGTAGAGAGAACCCAGAAGGGCTTATCTGTTTCCTCTCTTGAACTCATTGGTCAGATAAGTGGCTCCACCTCTCATGAGGAGTGAGCCTAGTAGGGAAATGAGGCAGGAATTAGGTCCTGGGTTAGGTCTGGATCAGGTGCCCCCGCATGGAAATATGAGGCTAGAAAACGAAGGTTCCCAACAAGGTTCTTCCCAGTTGTGAGAGTGTGTGAGTGCCTGCGAGTGTAAGCTCCCTGAGAACAGGAGCCCCCTTTTGCTCCTTGTGCCTTCCCCTGCAGCTCCTAGCACCAGGGCAGGCACAGAGGTGATGCTGAGTTAATGTTGCCGTTGACCAGGGACACCTTGTGAGCCTATGTGACATTTCCCCCACTGGGCCACTCCAGAAAGAGCAGAAATTGCTGTGGCTTGACCCCTCACACTGCCAGTCCTTGCCTAACACAACAATTTGGGAGTGTGAAAGGCCAAGCTGATGATCCAATCCTTCCTTGGGGAGATTCCAGCGCTCTCCTACTGCCTACCAACTCCCATGCTGGACAGGATACTGGACCCTGCTGCGTTCCTGGCCACCTCGTTACCCTGGGGGCGCTGAATCCCATCATTGGTTGTAAGTTCCTGAAGTCAGGGACTGAATCTTATTCATGGTATAAGCTGAGAAGTGACTGAAAAAAAGGGTTTATTTTTCTCTCAGTTAAGAGACATCTGGGGAAGAAGAGAGACCTGGAATGACAGCAGGGTGACATCACTGATGTCCCAGGTTCCTTTTATCTGTCTGCTTTACATCCTTAGCTCACAGCTTCCATCCTCAAGGTTGACTTATGGTTGTAAAATGGCCACAGCAGTCCCAGCCCTTCTGTCCACATTCCAGGTAATATGACAGAGGGAAGGAGAAAGAAAAATAACGTTCCCCAGTGGAGTCCACTCATCCTCTGTAGGAGTTTTCCTAGAAGCACCAGAAACAAAGAATGCTTATGCCACATGGGCCAGAATATAACCAAACAAGCACCCCTCTACAAGGGTGCTGGGAAGTAGAGGTTTTTAGCTAGTCCCATTGTTTCCCCTACAAAATCAGGATTGTGTTATTAAGGGAGGAAGGGAGAGTGGATAATGGCAGGCAGCCCAGAGTCTCCACCTTTCCTGACTCTATTCCCTGCAACACTGACCATACGTGAGTCTGTATATGTTCCATTCATTCACTCGTTAATTCTTTCAAACAATATTCACTGAGTATCTACTCAGGGCAAAGTTGGGGAGATAGACATTGGAGAGAGAAAAATACAAAATAAATGAAAGTATAGTATAATATTAGGTAATGATACATGCTAAGAAGCAGAATAAAGCAGGGCAAGGATGGGGTTGGGGGACAGTTGGATTGGGTGGGTCAAGGGTGGCCTTTCATCTGAATGAATATGAATGAAGCAAGGAAGGAAGGCATGCAGGAGAAGAGTGCTCCCGGAAGAAGCCATGGTGCAGAAGTTTGCCTGGTATGCTCCAGAACAGATGGCCAGCATGGCGAAGTGGAAGGTCTGGATCATATCTGACTTTGTAGGTCATGATGAGAACTTTGAAATTTCCTCCAAGAATGAGGGAGGCTCTTGGACACATTGAGCCAAGTGGTTTGAAATGTTCAAATTCAACTGCTTTCCTATTCTCTTGTTTCCTCTTCTGACCACTGATTAGACATATGTTAGACTCTCTCATTCCATACACCATGTTGTTTTCTTTCCTCCTTCTGTATTGCAGGGTGAATAATTTTGTTAGATTTGCTTTCACTTTTTTTCCCTTAAGATGTGTTAATTTTGTTTAAGTAATCCATTGGGTTTCTAATTTTAATTATTATACCTTCTCATTTCTAGAAATTCTACTTGGTTGTTTTTTCAAACATTCCTAGTTGCTTTCTTATTCCCTTATCATGTGCTCAATTTTCTCTTTTATTTCTTTAATTACATTAAGCATGATTTCTTTACATGTTGTATCTGTTAACTCCAATATGTGTATGGGACTGATGTCATACCTTGTTGATTCTGCTGACTTTCACTTAGGAGGATTTGCTTATTTGTGTGTTTATGATTCTTGATTGTATGATCCTTGGAACAATATCTGTGGTTATTCTTTGTGGCTTAGCTTTAAAGTGTACACCTCCAGGGAATATTTGTGGTGTGTTTTTGTTAGGTGCTGGGTCTATGTGTGTTGTTGTGGGCCACATAGGAGCTGTAAATAATTGCTCCAAACACTGTGAATTTAGGCTTGTGGTTAGACATTCTCAAGAGAATAGTTTTTCTTTGTTTCAACTTCATCCAGAGCCAAAGCCTAAACCAGCAAGTTTCATTCTGTCGAGTGAGTTTTTATTCTTTATTGAGGTCACTGAGGTTGTCGTTCTTGGTGGTTCTGACTTTTTATGGATGGATAAACAAAATGTGATATATAAATTTAATAAGTAAATGATTTTATTTGTTTTGGGATATTGCTATATTGTTCATGGAATATAGCAATCGAATGTTAGTCAGGCTTTAAAGGAAAGAAAATTCTGACACAGACTACAAAATGAATGTACCTTGAGGGAATTGTGCTAAATGAAATAACAGATACAAAAGGACAAATTCTGTATGATTCCACTTACAGGAGATGTCAGGTGTCTACAAGCTGACAAATTCATAGCGGTAGAAAGTAGAATGGTGATTACCAGGGGCTTTGGGTGGGAGGGGAATTATCGTTAAATGGGTACAGAGTTTCAGTTTGGGATGATGAAAAAGTTCTGGAGATGGATGGTAGTGATGGTTGCAGAACAATGTGAATGTACTGAATACCACTGAACTGTATACTTAAAAATGGTGAAAAAAAATCAACCAAGAAACCAACATTAGCAGATTTTAATTTTCTCCACTGTATGTATTAAAAACCAAATTATGATTTGTTATAACCATCATGTCATCCAAAGAAAGGATATTTTTAATCCTTAAGAAAGCAAGAAAGATAGGTTTTTAGGATACAGGATAATTCTTTGAATGGGAAAGCATTAATTTTATGAAAAAGCTAAATAGTAAAAGTACATTGCTTTCATTTTACATTCTTTAGTGGGCATGTGGTCAGTGTCTGCAAAGCCCTGGAATGGCTGCGTGACCCCTTATTGGGGAGGGTGAAGGAGACCCCAACATGGGACAGTGTCACTGGTACTTGCTGCTCTTCATAATTAATGCCCCTGCCATTCTCAAAACAGATCTGGTTTGGATGCTAAATGATACAGTCACATTGGCTATTGCGTCCAGTGCAGGAGACGAACCTGGGCAGGGACTGCTGTGCCAGGAGACCGCTCAGGCAGAGTCCATGTGACTGCATGCGTAAAGGGCCTTCCTAGGACTTGGCAAGTAGCAGGTTTTTAATAAATGGCAGTTATTTTTAATCTAGGCCATCTAGAAAAAGTACTGGCTTCGGAGTCTTCAGAGTTTGGATTGAATCCCTGTTTACTAGGGCTTTGACCTCGATCAAGTTACTTAAAATCTCTGAGCCTCAATTTCTTATCTGTGGAGTAAATTAAACCTTTCTCACGGTTTTTTTTGAAGCAGAAATTAAATATAACAGTATATAATAATGCTTGTAAAGTACTTAGCTTGGTGTCACGCACACAGTATATGTCCCCTAAATAACTACCTTCCCATCTTTTCGTTTTGTCTTCCTTTTATCCTTCCCTCCCCCCCCCCCACCCTCCCTTCTTCTCTCCCTCCCTCCCTCCCTCCCTTCCCTCCCTCCCTCCTTTCCTTCCCTCCCTTCCTCCCTCCTTCCTTCCTCCCTCCCTCCCTTCCTTCCTGTCTTTCTGCCTTCTCCAGATGGACAGCATATCTAAGCCTCCTTATCTCAGTCCTTTAGGTACCTTCCCAGACCAGCTAGGGAGAACCTTCTGGACCTGCCAGGGAAGATTCAGCTCTCTGGAGGGGTCCCCCTTTCCTGTTCAGAATGGCTTATTTGAGTACTGTCTCAATCTCTTTGGGCTGCTGTAAAAAAATACCACAGATTGGGTATTTATTAACAACAGACATTTATTTCTCATAGTTCTGGAGGCTGGGAAGTCCAAGATCATGGTGCTGGTTGATTCAATGGAGTGGATGTTGAAAGCTCACTTCCTGGGTCATGCCATAGTGACCCTGTTGGCCTAAGCACCCCCAAAGGCCCCACCTCCTAATGCCACCCTCTTTGGGAGTTAGGATTTCAACATTTGAATTTGGCAGGGACACACACATTCAGAGCATAGCAAGCGTACTGTGCACTGAAACTATAGGCGTCCCTGCTGAGAAGTTAAGTATGAGGCTGGGCACGAGGGGGATGGCTACCCAGACACAGACAGCACACACTTCTATTTTCAAGGGGCTTGCAGCTTCCCTGGGTTCAAACATATGGTCACTTTTGAAAAAGTCTAAGAACCTTTTCAACTGGCATTCTCAAGGAGGGAAAATACTCTCTTCATCTCTAATTTTATCCCTTATTTTCTATGAACTTGTAAATATGACCATTCCACTTGGCACCCAGATGAGGTCAGGCCCATTTCTGGGAGCCTAGCACAAGCTGGGGAGTCTCTCAGGGCTCTTAGCTACTCTAAGCTACTCTTTGCGCCTCTGTAAAGGGGTTGGTTTGCTTGGTTCATGAAGAAACTGGACTAAGTTCATGGGTTGAGAGGAGATGTTGAGTTAGGGGCTGGCGGAAACTGAAAAGTGATTCCTGAAGGGGAGATACTTTTGAGCTGGGGTTTGACAGGAAGGAGGTGGAGGTTGGTGGGAAGAGTGGGAATGGGGCCCTGCTGAAGTCCGCCTACATCTGTAGTTCACGCTCCCTGACCAGCCTTAGCGTACTGCCTCATTCCTAGGAGCTACTTCACAAATGCTAGCTGAACAGAGCTCATGCTTCCAGGCCTGGCTCACACTTCCCCTCTACTGAGTCTCTCTGGGACTGTTCAGACAGGATGCATCCCTCGTCCTTCTGGGCCCCCGGAACCACGCACATTGTGGTACCTGTCATATTGTATTAGGATCACCTGTGGGCTCCAGGCAGCGAGGTCCTCCAGGGCAGAGACTGTGTCATTGCATCTCTTGCCCCAGCTCCTGCCTGTAAATGGGACTCAGCACATCCTGAGTGACTGAGAAATACAGGTCAGCTTGTCTGGCACTGGTATGGTCAGGGGATCCTGAGGAATTAGGGGCTGGCTAAATACCAGAGGCCACTGAATATAGGCTCCAGCATTACAGTCTGCTTGGCAGTAACTCTATTCAACATTTCCCAGAGATTGTTCTCATAATACATGGGCAGCATGCCCGAGCCAGGCTCTGACTAGTTCCTAAAACAAGTTAAATCTTTCCTTTTGGGACAATTCCATCAGTGGGGCTGATGAGCATACTTCTCTGACAACTGTGGCTTTCAAGGTCCTGACTGTTGGGCCATTTCCCACGTGGTTCTTCATGGCCCCTAACAGCAGCCATATTATGCTTGGCTGGGCTTTTGGCTAGTGAGGAGATGAGCTCCATCTTCCCAGATCATGGGGTGGAAGGGAATTATATCCACACCCCCACCCACAGCCGCCTGTGCACGACTGTGATGGAAATTAGCTCCTCTTCCAACAGATCTCAGTGGAGATTGGAAAGTGCTTGTCAGAGGAGGGAGTTGTGTCATTATGGATACATGGATGGGAGCCAGGATGCAAATGAGACTAGTCTTCCCATAACCCTTGCTTTTTGCCTTGACGGAAAGGCAATGCCAGCTGCAGAGAGACTGGGCACTATCTGCGTTGGACGGACCAAGTTTCATCAGATGAGGGTCACAGAGGCAGATCCTAAGGTGACTGGACAATGGAAAGCAGGAATACCTGTGGATATTCACAGTCCCAGGCAGTCCCTGTCTGCAGAATGGTGCATTTGAGCCCTTCACATTCTCATCAACACACCTGGGGCATGAGCATGATTTCTGGCACTTGCATTTGTGAATTAGCCTCAGCCTGAGTCATCTCAATCATCTCCACCCTGCACATGATCCATGGGGAGCCTGAGATTTGAACCTTGTGAATCCTTTCTGCTGAATCCTCCGACTAGGGAACATACAAAGGTCTCCCTGCAATGTGTATGTGTGAAGGGAGCTCACAGATGATTTAACTCTAGTACTGAAAATGGAAGCACAGATTTAGTTGAGAAGCGAAATAGAGGGGTGTGGAAAGAGCACTGAATCAGGGCGCTGAGTCCGACTCTACCCAGTTCTGTGAACTTGGGCTAATCATGTCACTTTCATTCATTTTGTTCCTAAAATTCATTTTTAAAGATTAATATAGTGTTTAAATAAGTGTGATGAATTCTTTTATGTGCTTTATAAATATTAACTCATTTAATCTTTATAATAACCCACAGCATAAGTGCAATTATTAAACTCATTTTATAGATGAGGAAAATGAAGGACAGAAATTTTAAGTAACTTGCCCAAGTTCACACAGCTAATAAACGGTGGAGTAAGTCTGAGCTTTCCTGGACCTTAGGATCCTCATCTGTGAAATGGGGATAAAACTGTTGTTACCTTGCCCATCTCGGAATTTAGTTGCTTTGCGCTCTCACAGAGCCTCCTTGTGCTCTGTGATTATTGGAATGAAATCCCCTTAAAATGTAAATGGGACAAGGGCTTGGTCCTGTGCTTTGTTCATAGATTATTAGCACAAATGAGCAGCAGAGTCCTGGATGTGCACTAGGTACTTAGTAGATGTATGAATGAATGAATTGACCCCATCATTCTGTGTTGTGGGAAGAGGGACCCACTTTTCCCCAAACATGGCTTTTTGAAGGCATGGACTGTGTCTTATTTATCTCTGAGTGTCCAGATCCCAGCATATTCTTGGCAGACGTAGATGCTCACACTGACTGAATAAAACCACATTATTGCCTTTTGCCTTAGGTCAGAAGTCACCTCTTAGACAGGAAGGCATGAGCTCCCCTAAATGCCATAAGCCAATGGACGTTGACATCTGGGAGGGTGAGAGTAATCTTTTGTGGTGAAAAAAAGATAAGGTGGAGGAACTGGATTCTTTCAGTTACTGGGTAACAAACTATGCCAAAGCATAGTGGTTTAAAACAACAATGGTTTATTATGTCTCTGAATAGCTGGGCAGTTTTCTGCTCTATGTGGTGAAGCGAAGGTTAGCCAAGGAGCTGCACTCAGCTGGGAGCTCGCCCGGGATTGGAATATCCTAGGTGGCGTCTCATCCTCCCGTGTGGCTTCTCATCATCGTAGTCTAGCCTGAGCTTCTCTACAGCCTAGCAGTGGACTCCTGAGAAGCAGGAGCTGGAGCTCTCCAAACTGTCAAGAGCAGGCTCAGGAGTCCTAGGACATCACCTCCCTCACAGTCGGTGGAGCAAAGTTAATCCCAAGGCCAGACCAGATTCAAGCTGAGGGAAAGTGGACTCCATGTCTTGCCGAGGAGCAGACGTATGTACAGAGATGGGACAAGCTGCTGGCGGCTGTACTGGAGACTGTCCACCACGGGGGTGGTGGGGCGTGAGGAGTGCTGACAGGAACCCTGAATTTTCTTCATGCAAATGGGCAGCTGTGAAAGGTCAGGCTGTGGTTTGCCTTCCAGGAAGTAGCTGGTTTCCTGCTCAGGCGATACCCTGGGATGTTAAAACTTCCCCCTCTGTCCTGGGAGGTCTGAACTGACCAGGCTCTTGGAAAATGTCAAGTTTTTTCTTCTCCTTTTTCAGGTGACAAAACAGAGGCATGGAGAGAAGTGGCATGTGCACAGCATACCGTACATCAGTGGCAGGACGAGGGCCGCTATTATCAAGTGGTTAAGAATGTGGATGTGGAGTTCACACTTTTCCTATAATCCTGCTGGGCCTGCACGTCCTTCTTTGTTTCATACGGATAATAATACCTACTTTGCAGGGCAGAACAGATAGTGGCGAACGGCGTGAGTTCTGTAGCCAGGCTGCCTGAGTTCAAATCCTGGTTCTTCCATTTATCATCTGTATTCTCCTGGGATAAATACTTATTTGCCTTATGCTTCAGTTTCCTCTTCTGTAAAATTGGGGTAATGATCATACATATTGTATAGAGTTGTTTTGAGGATCCAATGTGTTTAAACATACAGAAGCACCTAGAACAATGTCTAGCACATGATTCACAATCAATGGGTATTCCCTATAGTTCTCAGAGTGTTTTATGAAAATAAAAATGAGATGATGCTTGCAAAAGCTTAGTACATGCTTTGCCTAAAGTAAGTGGTAGCTATTATTGGTGGGAAAATGAACCCTTTGTCCATTTCCCTTCTTACCATGCTCACTCTTGGGGAAATTTGGAGCAAACAATCCCAACTTTCCAACTTAATTGTTCTGCAAGCAATGAGTGTTTTATCTTATTTGTTAGTTTGCTGTTCACTATGTGGCTGTTTGCTACTGGGCATGGAGACTGCCCCTCAAACAAGAATAGGCTTTACTTCCTTCTCCTCCCTGCATGTGCCCACTTCCTGCCCCTATGTGGGAAGTACACTCCGGGAGTCGTCCCGCTGGGGTAGACATACCCCTTTCTCCTTCTCAGCCTCACCTCTGACTAGGTAGACAAGTCCCAGATACACCCGGGATTCTAACCCTGCTTCAGCCATTACTGGTTTGTTATTACCATACCTCAGTGTCCTCATCTGTATAACAGGAATAACATCAATGCCTGCCTTGTAGATTTGCTGAAACAATTAAATGGCACACTGTATATGAGAAGGGCTTATGCAGTGCCTGCCACACAGCAAGTGGTCAACAGTAGTAATGGATTATGGTTGTTGTTATTGTTATGTATGTTTCAAGGCCCAGCTAAAATGCTCCCTCCTCCAGGAAGCCTTCCTGAGCTTCGAACCGTGTGGAAGTTAGCATTTTCTTCCCTTGCACTTTTTTCTCACCCTTTTTCCAGTTTTTGATATCATGTTTCTCTTCTAGCATGGAATTAGAATCATTGGGAAATGAGTCTTCTTCATGGTAAACTTAGAGAGTTTTTGTGTTGGAATTTGTCCTTGTGCTCCACTGCTCTGCCCCAGGTCTTGTTACAGAGCAGGTGCTTAAGCAGTGTTCAGGGCAAGTATCCATTATATCATTTGCAACACACACACACACACACACACACACACACACACACACACACATATATATATACATACATACACACGTGTGTGTGTGTGCATTAGCTGCTATAATGTATATATATACAGAAACTACTATGTGCCAGGCCGAGTTCTAGGGGCTAGAATGAACCTATTTCTTTCCCATCTCTACCAAGTCAACAGCCCTTCCTTAGCTCACACAACCCTTTAGGCTGCCCTTTTGTGATTCCTTCATTTCTTACAGGCTGCTCAGCCTGTTTCTTTCAGATGTTCTTGACTTCACTTGCAGTAAACTGTTGGGGGTGGGGGAGGGCTGGGGAAGCTGTGCCCCTCCAGGCAGGAGGGGGCACTCAAGCATCTCAGAGCTGTGGAGCCCTGGGCTCCTCAGCACCCTGAGCCTCGTTGCCCTCCTCTGTAAAATGGGAATATAGCTGATAATACTGTGATATCTTTGTATGGTGACAGCAACTACAGTTATCGTGGTATGCATTTAGCAACATAAATAATCATCGAATCACTATGTTGTTCACCTGAAACCAATATACTATTGTTTATCAACTGTGTTTCAATAAAAAAAATGCAGCTCACGCTGTTTCTCTCTCAGTGTTTTCTGGAGTAAACAAGATTATATGTGCCAAAGTGCCTGGCAGTCAGTAGGCTCTTCCCAAATGTAATTACTGTCCCCTGGCTATGGCTGGGAACCGTTCGGAGGCCCTGAAGTTTCCTGCAGACGTCACAGGTGTCCTACCGGGAGGTGCCCTCCTGCGAATCTAACTCAGGCTTTTCTTCTCTGCTTCAGTGAGCCAGTTGCCAGTTATATCAGGGCTCAGCAGGAGAAGAAAGACACCAAGGCCAGCTTCGGTGGGAGGGGCAGGGGCAGAGCAAGTAGCCCTCGTGCTCTTGAGAGAAGGCTATAAAGAGTTATTTCCCTTTCTGGATATTTAAGAGAGAATGTGCTCATGGGGCAGGGAAAAGTCACTTGTGAGGGGTAGACAGTAGAATCAGTCCTGATTCTGTGTGCCTGTTGTCTTCTCCTGCCCTGGGAAATAACTGACAATGAGAAAACAAACAAGCAGAATCATACTTTCGGAGCTCGGCACAGGGCCTCTGGCCGTGGGTCAGGGACTTGGTTTTGGCATCCGTTTGTGTCCAAGAAATTGTGTAGGCATGGCTTTCAACAATGACACTGTGTGGTGGTAAGAATCCGTGGCAGAGACCATCTGCCGCAGAGAATGCGTGGCAGCTGTAAATGCAACAGACTCCAGTCCTTCTTTGCCTGATGTCTGGGAGGACTCATTTTTGTTTGGACTTGGCCTGTCCCCAGGGCTTTGGGACAATTTGTGGGGAAGGGAAGAAACCTCCAGAGGGACATGTTGGACTTTCTGCTTTTCATGTAGCTGTGTGCTTAAGAGATTAATTGGAAAAATAAGTAGAATGTGACCATATTTGTGCTGTGAATTTATGGAGCAGTTCATACCAGTTATAATAATTCTCCCAGAGGGCATTGTGAAATGCTAAGAAAGATTTGGTCTTAATTAACTTTTGTTTTTGGGATTACAGGATGAATAGCTCTTTTGAGGGCAGGAGATAGTCTGTTTCTTAGGCATGGAGGTGCTGAAGAAAAAGGTCAGAAGGCTTTTAGTCTGGGTCATAGTGTCTGTCAAAGGGGGCAGTGACAGAAGATGGAAATACAGGTTACTTCGGGACTGTGGAAGTCCTTGGGTGCCTTTCTAAGGGGTCTAGGTAGCCCTTGGCACTTTGGAGGAGCAAGTCGATCTGGCTGTAACTCTGAAGGGCGTGGGGACGACACTTACTGTGTCTCTTGAGGGCTGACCCAGTCTCTGAAAGGCTGCCCACCTGAGCCTCCCGTGCTCAGACCTCAAACTCCTTAGCCACGGTCTGTTCTCAAAAAAACAGCCAACGCGGCAGCTCCGGGTGGCCAGGATTGCAACACTAAATGTGTTTGTTCCCCATGTTTGTGAAATACCTCAGAGGCACTGTTCCAGTCCCACCTGACTAGTTTTTAGATTGCCACATGGCCCTGGCTCTATCTGCCAATACTCAGCCGGGGCTGTCTGGTCAGAGATTTTGAGATGTTTGTGGGTTCACAACTTAAGAGACTTTATTTCTTTCTGCCTGAGAGAGGAGATTTTACCTTCCTGAAGTTTCCAGATATCACCCGTTGGGCTTGGAGGCACCTCTGGGGCCTTGGAGTAGAGTAGTGTGACCTTGGGCCAGTCACTTGACTTCCCCAAGCTTTCGTGTCTTTAACTGCCTGATGAGAATAATAATTACTATCTTGGCAAGATTGTGACCTGCAAGTATAGCACCAGATGGAAGGTCAGGTACCACCTCACTCACCAGGTTTCCTTCCTCTAAAGGTCTTTCAAAGCAAAGTTGACCTCAAATTTCTGAGTCGTTAAAATTCAATCTTGCATTTAATTCTTGCAAATGACTTATTGTCAATCTTTGACTGAAAGTAGGAAGAAGAGGCCTGGCTAATGTATAACATAATGGGAACTCAGAAGCCCCTAGAAACTGGCTAGTGATGCATAGCCTAAGGAAGATGCATATGAATTTATGCATCATTCCCTTCATGAACTTCCTCCTATCAAAGGGAAAAACACTGAAGTTGGGGGGAGAAGGGCTAACAGTTACTGGGCTTCTGTTAATGTGCCAAACACTGAGAGAGTAAGAAGGTACTTTTGCATATATTTATCCATTTTGTTATCTCCTCAACCTTAAGAAATAGGCAGCATTATCCCCAAATTAAAAAATTACTCTTTTGATTAATATGTACTGAGTGATTATTGTGTGCCAAGCATTACTCTAGGAAGTAGAACATGAGAAAACAGGCCCAGAGTTTCATGGCCATATGACATAACTTGCTCAAGGTCACACAGCTGGAAAGAGGACATCCTACCTCTTCTGAGGCTTATTCCTGGGTTGTTTTCATCCTGGGATGTTGCACAGACCCAGACACAAATATGCACACTTACTACATATACACAAACACACCCATACTCACACATACACAAACAAGCATGCACACACACACGCTCAATCATGCATTCATGTTCAAGCCCAAGCACACACCCACATACACAAATATACCCACGGGTGCAGGCATGCACACACACATGCACATACCATTCTAGCACACAAACATGGGTACATATACTTGTACAAATATTCACACACACAGCATTCCATTGATTGGGAAGAATTTTTTTGAATTGTTGTAATCTCTCAATATTTCAGATCAGTAATATTATGGATACAGTCACCAAGATTTCATTCTTGGTGCTTCCCTTTCTCCAGCCCTCCCTTTATCCCCCCTTCCTCCTTTTTCCCCTCTGCCTCCCCATTCTGTTACCCGATCTCTCTTCCAGCCTTTTTTTTTTTAGGTCTGGAGTCTTAGAGAATTATTAGACTATGGGGCTCAGGTTGGAATACTGAACCAGAAGAAAGCAAAGGCTCTCTAAAGGCCACCAAAAGCTGACTCCATTTGCCAAGTCCTGCTTTGGTTGGGCTTTCCCCAGTGCAGCTGCACTAGTCCCCTGATGCCCCCTTTCCACTCCCATCTCTGCCTCTCTGCCAGCAGGCCTGGAACCCTCCAGTTCAACTCAAGACCTTGCTGCTGGGTGTCCTCAGCCCCAGCACTCTCCTCCCCCACTCTCTCATGCACGTGCCAAACGCCTGTGAAGGCCTCTTCCAAGTGTTTCATCACGCCTCGGGGTGGGGATGCATCTATTTTTGTTTCAACACTTTGCTTCCACCTGGCATTTCATTTGCCAGCTAATAGGTGAAGTAACTCATCCTGACACTGGCGGCATTGAAGGAGGGGAGCTGTGCTCTGGTGTGTAAAGTATTGGTGGGGGCATAGCCAGCCTGACCCATGGTCTTTAGTGATCACCTGGGAGGTAGGCTGGGCTGCTGGGTATTAGCTCAGCTCAGCCATGTAGGCAATTCAAACTTCAGAATATTTCATCATCCAGGCAGCTCAAGGTGGGGCGGGGGTGGGGGGATAGAATTTGAGAAACTTTGGCAACTCCAGTGTCTCAGTCCTCAAAGAGTGCCAAGAGAGGTCACCTTGCTCAACTCATGTGTTTCCTTGTGGTATCAGGGATCTCTCTCTATATATATCTAAAACACTGGCTTTACCATTAAAGGATCTTGAAAGTGCTTAGGGACTCTAACAACTTGGTGAAATCTTTGGACCGCAGAGTCCTGCACTCACCCCCTCCATGACTATTTGGCCATGTTGCCTAATTGGATGAGTTGGCTATAGGCAGGTTGTTGAGTTCAAGCACTCATAACCAAGTCCTAGGCAGGGAGAGATCATATTCTGCAGACAGCCCACAATGGCTGCAGCAACCTGCACTTTGTCTGGGGAAAGCTCACTGTAGCACGCACACACACACACACACACACACACACACACACACACACACACTTCACTGGAGAAAATGAAATGGGAAAATGGAAATGGGCAATCTAGAGGGAATGTGCTTTGGAACAGAACACCATGTAGTGAGAAAGGGAACTGAGCGCACAGATGCTCATGGGTGTGGGGCCAAACTTTAGGATTATTCAATGATAAAGAAATGGAGTTCTGGGAGTGGGGTTCTCTTGGGCACTTAGCTGACAGTCTTATATGGTGTTTGCTTATGATCAGGTCATATTTTATAACTAAACCATAATGTCTTAGCACCCAAGAGTCAGGGCTCAAGCATATTTTTCCTCTCCTGTACCACCTAACTCGGACCCTTATGGGTAGAAAATGTTCAATCATTGCAGAGAGGAAAGGAGGCTAGACTATATTCATAGGACACTATGTCATATTCAAAACCCTTTATGGTGAGTCAGCCCCTTCTGGTGGCTGAGCTCACTTGCAGGCATGTGAACCCCTCACCTCCTTTATTTGAAGCCCATTTCTGTGTTTAATGATGTCAGGCCTTGGTGAGCTGTCTTCTTGCCAGGGAGACAAGATATACACACACAGAGCAGAGTATAATCACAGGCTATAGTGCACTTACTGAAGCATTGTAATGTTCAGACAATATGTCCTATGGCAGCTGTGAGAGGAATGTCCCCTTGTGTTAGACACCGGGGAGGTGTTCCCTGAGCAAGTGGGACTAAAGGGGGCTTGTGAGTAAGAGGAGAGGAGGGGGCACAGGCGAGAGGAAAGACAGAAGTTAACACAGCACAGGGCTTGTGCACACACTCATTTGCTCATTCTTTCTCTTGTTTACACATTCATTCACCCAAAAAATACTTTACGAGCCCTGCTCTGTGCCAAGCACTGTTCCCGCTGTGGGGAGCACCGCGGCGAACAAGTCTGGTTTATAAAGTTGTGCAGGAGCCAGATAGTGAACAAATATTACAAGCAAGAAAAGCATTAGCTGGAAAAGAAGGGTGTCATGGGATTATTGAGCAGGCAGGGGCCAGGAGGAGGGCTGGACCCTAAAGGATAAGGGGTGTCAGCCTGGAAATGGGACAGGGGAGGATGGGAGGGATGGCAAGAAGTATTACAAGCATGAAGTTCCAGGGACAGAAAGAGCCAGGCTTTTGCAAGAGTGCAGGCTGCTTGAAGAAGTCTTGCATGGCCAGAGTGTGGGGAGTCCAGAGATGCGAAGGTAGGGCGGAGGGAGGAGTGAGTGAACAAGACAGGGGTGGGAAGGTGAGGAGACGGGGTGGTTAAGGTCAGGGAGAGGTCAGGCAGAACTTTCTGGGCCATGCTAAGGATTTTGGACTTCATCTAAAATAGTCTAAGCAAAGAGATGCAATGAACTTGAATTAGGGTGAGGATAGCGTGAGTAAATGTGTGGCAGTTCCGTGAATTATTTAGCAGGGGAATGTCCTACTCACCAGATTTTCTGTAAGGTTTTTTTCTAGCTCTGCCCTTTATTGATTGCATTCTGTGCTGACTCTGGGTGCTTGTGCAGGAGGCCAGGGCTCCCCTGGGAGCCCTCGCTGCTCTGGGCAGCCCTTTATGCGACCATTTCATCTGCTTCCTCCCATAGCCTGCTGCAAGTGGCCCATGTCCTTAGCCTGCCCCCTCCTCCTTACCCCATCACTTTACCCCAAGGAACTGCTGTTCCCCTTCCCTCTCCTCTGCCTAAAACTTCCTGCTCCCATCCTCAATCAAACCCCTTATTTTTGCATTAAGAGCCAGGGCTCCTCTGAGCCTGCTTCTCCTCTTACTAGCTTGGCAGCCTGGGTGTTTTAAACCTCAATGTCTTCAGTAGAGAAAGAGGATGATAACAGTGCCTCCTAGGGCTATGTGAGGTCTGTACCATCTAACTCAGATCCTTATGGATAGAAAATGTTCAATCATTGCATGAAAGGAAATGAGGCTAGACTATATTTATATGACACCATGTCACGTTCAAAACCCTTTAGGGTGCTTAGGAAGGCACCTCACCCAGGCCTGGCTCCGGGCTGGCTCTTCACAATCTGCCTCTCACTCCACATTACCCTCATTCCTACCCTCCTCCCCAGCCACGTCAGGTAATTCCTCATGCTGGAGCACACGGATCTCTGTCTTCCTAGCACATTGCTTGTTCTGTTCCCTCTGCCTGCCATGCCTTTCCTTCTCTAAGCACCCTGAGGCCTGGCTCATGTTTTGTTTACCCAGGGAAGCCTTCCCCATGGGTAGACAGCGTGCCGCTGACAGCCCGACTCAAAGGCAGGTTGAATTCTTCCTTCTAGTGCATCTCAGTGCTTGGCGCACCGCTTTGTTAGAGGCCACACTGGTGTGTATTTCTGTGGGTGTTGGGGTCAGTCTCCCCTCTCAGGTGTGTTTCCTGCTGGCAGGGACATGTGTTATTCACTGTGCCATTCTGAGGACTCGGCACAGAGTTGGGTACATGGTACAGTGCTCACAGCTAGTTGGGTGAATGAATGAGATGGCCTGGTGCCCTGATTGTTTTCAAGACAAGGACTGTGTCTAACTGGCTTTGTTTCCCCAATGCCTGGAACCCAGCAGGAGTTCACAAAATTCGCCTTGCCGGTAACTGAAGGAAAAATAAAGCAGGAGTAGGAAGGTAGGTGAAGGGAGGGAAGGTGTGCAGGGCCAAGGGAAATTTGGACAATGGAATCAGGGACCAAGAGATGATTCCAAACGTTTGTAGGGAGGACCCGGAGCTGGGGGGCTGGGCGCCATGGGCGGCTCAGCCTCCCTCATTGTTCACCTGCCCTCATCCCTCTGCCTCCTAGGGTGCCTCAGCTCCCCTTCACTCTTCACAGGGAGCCAGACTTTCTCAGTCATCCAGGAAATGGGGTTCTCCAGGCCCAGAGCCAGGGAGGAGAGAGGCATGGGGGCCCTGCCCAGGCCGGGGGACAAGGAGGAAAGCTCCAGAGCTACCACCTGACTCACAGCACACAGATACCTGAGAAATGGGGATAATAGATTCTCTTCCCTGGGAAGCCAGGGAGAGAGATGAGATAGGAAGAGAAAGTGCTTTGAGCTCTTCAGAAGAAAGAAACCATAAACGAATCCAGGGTATCATTACAGGGTCATTACCCGAGCAATTAAAGAGGCAGGCGTCTGACCACAGGAGGAATTGTTAACTTGTCCTGCAGCCCACACATAGTTGCATTTTTAATATAATTTCATTTTTATGATTAACAGATAAATCCGTGAAATATCCCATGAGTCATTCCAGTGTGTTAATACTCCCCTTTGGACTGTGTAGGGTCTCCCCACTCCCACCTGGTTAGGATGGGGTCCAAACCAGGGAAGAGAGGCCAAAAATGACTAGAGCATCGTGAGGGCAGGGACCCTGGCCTGTTTATCTTTCTATTCCCAGGACCAACAGAATGCTTGGCACATCACATGATAGATGGCGATACCCATGGTACATTCCAGACCCAGCTCAAGAGTCACTTCTTCCATGAAGCTTTCCTTGGCTTCTTCCAGTGATCCCCAAACACCACCACTAGACTTAGAGCCCTTGGGGCCTCTTTGCTTCTCAGGTAGCCTTGTGTTACAGCGAACTATCTGTGTGCCAGTCAGCTGTCAGCTCTCAGACCAGGCATGAGTCTGACTTTTCCTTACCCCTAGGGTCTGCTAGCACAGGCCTCTCACACAGTAGGGCTGCACAAGGAAGGGTCAGATAAGCCTGGGCTTTGAAATCCGATAGACAGATTCAAAACCTGGTTGTTTTGCCTCTTGCCAGCTATGTGGCTTGGGAAGCCCCTTAACCTCTTGGAGCTCCCCTTTCCTTATCAAAATGGTGCAGAGAAAGCCCACTGGCCACCTTGTGGCAAGCTTTGCCATGGTGGCACTGCTTGGCACCTAGTAGGTGCTCAGCGTTCATTTCCTATAATCAATTTTAGATTTGGTGGTTGTAGACCCAGCTCCACATCAGAGCCACCCTTCTCAGGAATAGAGTTGCTTGCAACCCCCTGGGAAATTCTGAGCCTGTGAGTCTGGGCTGGAGCCAAGGCATCCATCCACCTTTGAAAAAAGCTCCTCTGGTTCTTCTGATGTCCAGGGTCTTAATGTGTGTCAAATAGAACATATGACTGAACACAAAATAGTGCAAGAGTCATTGATTTCTCGGGTTTCTAGGGTCCAGTGAAGGGACAGTAAAAGCTCATGGGCAGAATGGAACCCATGTGGGTTGCCCATGGAGGCAGCGTGGAGAGAGGAAGGTCACCCTGACATCAGCTCATGCTAGCTTTGTGACTGCAGGAAGCTAGTCGCCTTCTCTGAACTTTACCTTGCTGCTTTCTTTTAGGGTGGAGTCCTAAGGGCCGACCTTTTCAGCAAACATTCTCCATGGTCTTACATTTAGGAGCAGATCTGGGGAGCGAGGAGCCCTGTGTGACGTCGGTCAGTGGGGTCATGAGTAGTGCTTGGCCTTGCTACAATTTTCTAAGTTTATGAAGAATTAGAGGAGGAAGTAAAAATCCATGAACATTTATAGCTCTAGCTGGCATCTGATAGACCCTGAGGGACCTTTGTGCAGACTGGGGTGGCAGCCGAGCCTTCTTTCGGAGCAGGGGACTGGAACTCTTTGGCCCTGTGAGGTGAGGACGCTGCAGATGTCAAGAGTCAGCGCAGCAGAAGGGGCCTAGCTTGGAACGCCTGGGTCCGGGTGGGCTCTGCGTGACTTTGTAAGGGCCGAGGAGCTTCCCCAGGCCCTGAGGACCTGGAGCTATGAACCGATAATGAGAAACTCTTTCTCTAAGGCCTATGATCCTGAAAAAGACCTTGATGTAGTGGAGAAAAGACATTTGTCCCAGGGATGAGGAGAGTAAATGGCCAACAGGGGAAGACAGGAAAGATCCATGCCCAGAGTGAGGTGGCAGTTTTGGGACACTGGGGATGAGCAGTCTAGGTGCAGGGCTCATGGGAGGCTGTAGGATCATGTAACAGGAAGTGTCAGCAGATTTGGGCGCATGGGGATTGAACATAGTGCTACGTATTTTCTAACCATTTTTTTTCACAAAACCCTAAGAGACCCTACTGTGTCATTATTCAACATTCCTGGTGACCAATTCTATTTTGCAAATGAGAAAACAGAGGCTCAGAGAAGTGAGAGTCCCCAAAGTTACACAGCAATTTGGGGGTGTCAGAATTTGAATCTTCACCTAACTCTGCTTGTTTTTCCTCAGGACACTTCACTGCTAAGATGGCTGCCCCAAGGCCTTTGGTTTATTTAGGTTCTCTCTGGAGTGGTTCTTCAGGTGTTTCACCCAGGTGAGGCCGAGCCCTCCGTTTTTCTGGGAACAGGCCACTCTCAGCATTTGGGAAGGTAGGGAGGTTTGGTGGAGGCCATGAAGGTGCTAGCAGGCTCCCTGTTGTTGCGGGTGGGAGATGGGGCCCGTTCTCAGGATCCCGAGAGGCAGCAGGAAGCGTCTCTTGCAGGCAGCATCTGGGGTGATGGCCCTGCATGGGAATACAATTGCTCCTAATCAGCTCCGTGATCAGATTTGAAGTCTCAAAAGGCACAGATTTTCAGACTTGGAATCACCCAGGAGATTCAAAGAGCTGGCTTGCATAAGGGGGACCTCCACTTGAGCCCAGAAAATGAGAAAACCTGATTCTTTTCTATGAAAGACAAGTGAATCTCCATTCCAAGAAGCCAAGCCATTCTTGGGCTACCCGCCATGAGCTCACTGAGGCCCCTGCCAGGGCAGAGTGGAGTGGGGAAGGTGAGGAGGAGACAGCAAGGATGTGCCTGACTGTCTTCCCTTTCCCAATAGGGAGCAGGGAGGTCAGAGGGTTAGACTGGGAATGGCCCCACCACACACCGAACCTCCCATCCCTGACATTTCCATGTGTCACTCCAAGATGTCACGGCTGGGCCCTGAGGATGCTGTGGGGAGATTCACTAGGCCAAAGAGGCAGAAGTGGAGGTGTCAAAGCCACAGAAACCATGGCACAGTCTGAGGGGCAGGGAAAGGCTTCCCACTCCCCAATCCTGTCATCCCTGCCTGGTGTCAAGAGGCTTCAAGGTTGGAGATCTAGGTTCAAATCCTAGCTCTCCCCTTACTTTCCCACTCCCCAGCCCCCAGATCCACAATTATATAGCAAGCTTGGGCAAGTCATTCCAACCTGCCTGAGCCTTAGTTTGCTCATCTGTGTAGTGGAGATAATATTATCTGCCTCAGGTAAGTTGAAAATTACCAAGCAAATTAAAAAGAGGTGGTCTGGGTTTAAATCACAGCCCTGTTTTCCAGCACTTAACCACTGGGAAAACACTACCCTCTCTGAACCCCAGTCTGATCATTCATAAAAGACTCCCCACTCACAGAGTTGTTGTAGTTATAAAATAAGAGAATGCTCCTGGGAGATATAAGGTACCTAGAGAAACTATTAATTGCCTTCTCTTTCCATGCTCATTCCTTCCTGATTTTGCCAAGAAAAGAGATTTGGTTCTGAAGATGTCAAATTGCTCCGGGGATTGATCTTTTCTGGGTTCCTAGTTCATAAAATGAGATAAGAATAGTATGTATGTCATAGAGCTGTTGTGAGGCTAGGTGAGTTGATACAAGTACCATGCTAGAGTAGGGCCCACCACATGGGAAGTGGCCCGTAAAGGCCAAGTTCACTGTGGGCTATCGATAGTGATTTCTGCTAGTGGTGGAGCTCCGACTGGTGCCTTGGGCCAAGAAGTCAGGGCTGAGCTGACTCACTCAGGTGACAGTCTGGGTAGTGACAGCCCAGGCTGGGTATGCAGAGGCATCTGGGCTCCTTATTAACTCCCCAGGAACAGCTCGGGTATTATCTGGAATAGAGATGGCCTTTGGCCTTGACAAGTCCTAGAGAAGGTGGGAAGGAGGGATGTCCTGACCATCAGATTCTTCTACATTGTTTCATGGCTAACAAGGCAGAGGAGGTCAGTGGCAGGGCAGGCTGTATCCTTTACTGCATGCTGACCAGTTAGGAGGCCACAGGCGGATGGCATCTGGAGGGTCATCCTGTGGTATGGGGCACTGGGCACTGGGCAGGGCCCCTGGACCTGTTCTGGTCAAGTCAGACAAGATGTGTTTCCTTTGTAGGAACTTGGAGGAAGTAGGTCAGACAGTTTTTCATTGTTTGAGCCCATATTTCCAGACTCCAAGTCCAGTGCTCTTTCCATGACATTGTGTATGTCCAGAGTCACAGACCTCTAACCTGGTATCTCAGCCACTCATTTGTGGCAGATGGCCAACTGGGTGCTCAGGGGGCACAGAGGAAGACCCGAGGTTCAGAGAAAATTTGTAGAGGAGGTGACATTTGAGCCAGATTTTTTGGGAGGAGATGAGGGAGAAAGCAGCTGCCCCACTTCCTCACTTCCCCCTCCCTTCTCCACCTCCAAGCAATCTGGTTTCTCCCACAGCACTGAACTGCTCTCATCGAGGTCATCAGCGACCTTCTTGTGGCAACAATGAATGCGTCACAGCCCTCCTCTTAATTGATGAGGTCACATTTGACGCTGAGCTCATTTCTCCCCTGACTCCTGGTTCTCCTGCTTCCCATGCTATTCCTTTCCAATTTCCCCTGTGATCTCATCTTCCCCTGCAATCTGTTTATCCACTATACATCTACCACTCATCCTCCCATCCATCCATCCATCCCCCCACCCACCCACTCATCCATTTATTCTATCTATCTATCTACCTACCTATCTATCTGTCCATCCATCCATTTTTGTAATTAAGAAGAATTTAATGAATACATGCTTTACAAAAGTATGGAAGGATTAAGGGAATCTAACAGGAAATAGCACAGGACTCTAGTGTGAATAATATCAGGGAGCCATTACCAACCCCAGGCCTAAAAGGAAGGCCAAGTGGTTATCAGAATCCAGAGATTGAAGCTATAAGAAGAGACTTCCTATTAGCAGCTGGAGTCTTCAACAGAGGGGCACAGCCAGCCAGGGGCGTAAATACCCCGACTCTTCTCCCACCTTCTGAAGCAGTTCACAAAGGTCAGTCTCCCATGCCCCTTACATTCTGATGGCTTACTGCCCTTCTGATCCCCCACCCTTTCTCTGTGTTCTCACCCTGAGGATCCTTCTCTTCTCCAATGGCTGATGCCCCCAAATTTCTATCCAGTGCCAAGACTTCTCTCCTGACCACTTGAACACCCAGCTCTCTACTTGCTGGAGATCTCTTGGATGTCCCTTGGCATCACAAACTCAGCATGTCCACAGCTGAACTCACGACCTTCTCCCAGACTGTTTAACTTCCTGTATCTCCTGTCTGTGTGGATGGTATCTCCACTCACCTAGTCACCCAAGTCAAGGACTGGGATTCAGTCCTGACTCCTGCTCTCCCTTTCCTTTCCTCATCCCTCACCAGTTCTGTCAAATCCACATGCAGACATCTGATACATGCAGCCCCTTCTCCATCCCCCCACCTGCCCTTTGCTTAATCTCTCCCTAGATTATGACAGTTCCTTATTAATTAACATCTTGGTTCCATCCAATATTCTTGTGGCAGGGGCTGCTAATTGCCTCTTTAGGTCCATTCCCTCTCCTTTCTTAGTTAAATGATCCAAACATTTAGTTAGGTACCTGGCCAATGGTCTAAAAGACATTTGCCAGCCTCTCTTGCAGCTAGGAATCACCATGTACCTAAGTTCTGGCCAAGAAGATATAAGAAGAAGGGTCATGTGGAAGTGGTGGGAAGTTTCCTTAAAATGAGAGGGTGCCCTTTCTTTCTCCTGGCTCTCTTCTGCTACCTGGAACATGGATATGATGGCTGGAGCTCTAACAGTTATGTTGGGCCATTTGAACAATGGCATTCCAAAGCTAGAAGAATGCCCTTTATGAAGTATACCAGCCATAAGCCACTATTTCTGGAGTCTTCCATTGCAAGGGTAAAATAAATACCTCATTTGATTAAGCCACTATTATATTTTGTTTTTCTGTAATTTGCAATGGAACATAATTCTCACTGATGTACCTTGAACCCAGGGGGATTGTTGCAGATGTGTTTGTGTCCCACACACCTCCATTGGATGACCTAACTTCAACACAGCTGAGGATAGCTTATGCATGCTGTGAGGCTTTTATTTCAAACATGCAGGGATTGTTCAAAACACAGAAGGCCAGTCAGCCTCTGCCCATGCACAATCTGGGAGAGCAAAGGCATGGGGGGCTGGGGTGGGGGGGGGTGGACATGGAGTTAATGCCTCTAGGAGGCAGCACTCAAACAGAGGGGACTGGAAGCTGGTGACAGTAAGAAGGTCATTAATGGCTCATCAGAGGGTCCCAGCAGGACTGGGGTTCTAGGTGCTCACAGAGGTGACTGGCTCAATAACACCCCCCTTACTGCCTTTTCCTGCATTCCTGACTCACTCTCACAGCTTATGACTGCTGCTTCCAGGGTCACCTCACAAATAAACTACCTCCATTCATGTTCTTGTCTCAGGCTCTGATGCTGGGGAAACTGACAGGTTCTTTCTAAAATGTACCTCCATTTAGGCCCTGCCCCTCTGCAAAGTCCATCTCTGGAGCCCATTAACTCCTGCGTGGTGACAGAATTCCGTGGCCTGTCCCACATGTCCCTGCCGGCCTGGGTTTTCCTCCCCTGAAGCCCTGTGCCTTGCCTCTTGGCCCCTGGGCGCCCTTTCCTCCATCTGTGCCAGGTTATATGTGCTTTCATGCTCTGGTGCCTTCTCCGAGAGGAATTGGCCTTACTCTCCCCCATTGTGAAGACTCAGTGCCCTTTACCGCTGTGCTCACATGTCCCATCTTCTAGAAAGCCCTCTCTGATCCCCCACGTTCAGCTGGAGGTGCCCTGTGTCCAGGATCTCATTCTTTTTTAACACCATACTCACACTGGCTAATTAGCTCTCTTTCTCTCTTTCTTTGTGCTTCTTTCTAGAGCAGAGTCTACATACACCCTATGAGGTTTCGTATCCTGGCCCTCGTGCTGAACTGGGACAGAGTTGAAGCTCGGTGTTTGCTGAGTGGCAGCGTGAGTGGGAACAAGACCAGGGTGAACGAGGCCCAGAGGGCGGCACGTGCATGGTGCATTCCTGGACTGATAAGTGACCCACACCCCCTAGGCCGCTCATGGTATTTTCCCATTTGTCCAGAATTTGCTCTGCTGTCCTTTCAGCCTCAGCACCTACAACAGCTGCTCAGAGCTTCAGCCAATCCATCATCTGCTCAATGCCTGGGCACTCTTAAGCTGCCCTTCTGAGCATGATCTTCCCTTTACCTGGGTTGCTCCCCCCACCCCGACCCTGGGCATTTCTTCCTCCCCTTCAAGGACCATATCAAGTACACCTGCATCCATAAGCCCTTTCCTGCCCGGAACTGTGCCTTGTACAGAGCAGTCGTAGGAAAGCTTGTTGTTATTGTGTTGGATGCCTTGGATGGGGGCTGCGTATGTATGTATGCATATCCATATGCATGTATTTAGCAAATATGTACATGGGGTTTAATATACTCTAAGCACTATTCCACATGCTGTACATGTATCAACTAATTTAACATATATAACATTCTACAAGGCATGTCTTGTTATTGTCCCTACTTTATAGAGTATGAAACTGAGGCACAGAGAAGCTAAGCAACTTTTCTAAGGTTACACTGCTACAAAGTGCTGGAGAAAGGATTGAACTCAAGCCGTTTGACCCCAAGGTCTGTGCTCCTAACTGGGGGAAGTAGGCAGAGGGCGTTGGCTGCTGGGCTGAGGAGGACTAACTTGCCTTTGCAGGCACTGGGAGGGGCAGAAGGCTTTTGACTTCTCGCAATGTGGACAGGCCGAGGGTGGCTCTGGAGAGGACTGGATGACACAGTGAGCTGTGGGCTTGAAGAGACTATGGGACAGGGGATGCACGGGGCTGCTTCAGGCCCCTGGGCCAGTGGGGTGGATGTCAGCTCCTGGGAAGCCTTTGACCAACCAAAGTAGAGTGTATGGGGTAGAAAGAGGTTCCATTTTTACTGACACTCTGTACTGGAAGGAGAGACTCAAATGCTTGGTATTTCAATCAATGTGGGAGCTCTGAGGCCAAGCCCAGGTGACCAGGGTGGCTTGCAGAAACCCCACAGGTAGCTGGGACAGCTCTAGAGCTCTGGGCTTCAGGTGAGGTATGGGGATCAGGCTGGCCTTCACTGAGGGGGCAAGGGATGAGAGCTCCTAGCAGGCAGTGTCCTGACTCCCACCAGCCTCCCTCTCTGCTATGGCAGGTGGGGTGGGTGCTCAGAATAACAAAGACGGTGTGTATAAATTTGAGTGTGGGGTCACAGGAAGACCCTTAGGTCAGAAGTGAGGAGCTGTGACTTAACTTGCTGGGTGACTTTGGTGGCAAGCCTTTTACGGGCCTCAGTTTTCCCATTTGTGAAGTTGGCCTGGATGCTCAGATAGGGCCCTCCCAGAGTGATATTTCATGCTTTTAGTTGTGTGTGGGCTACCTCGGAAAGCAAAGGGGGGAGGGAAGTTGGGATGTATTATGGGCTGAATTGTGTCCCCCAAAATTTATATGTTGAAGTCTTAACCCCTAGTAGCTCAGAATGTAGACTGTATTTGGAGATACGGTCTTTAAAGAGGTAATTAAAGTTTAAGGAGGTCATTAGGATGAGCCCTAATCCAACCTGACTAACATCCTTGTAAGAAGAGGAGCCTAGGACACAGTCTTACACACACACTGAGGGACGACCATGTGACAGCGCCAGGAGAAGTGGCCATTGCCAAGCCCAGGAGAAAGCCTCCGAAGAAACCCACCTGGCAACACCTTGAACTCGGACTTCCAGCCTCCAGAGCTGTGAGAGAGTATATTTCTGCAGCTGAAGCCACCCACTGTGTGGTCCTCTGTCATGACATCTCTAGCAGCCTGTGAGAGGGAAACACCATTTGCTGATCCAATGGCAATGTATCTTGGTATCTTAGTTCCCGCGGAGTCAGGGTGAAATAAACATGAAGGAAGTGTGCAGGCAGGACAAGGAGAGGGGCTGAGCAGAGGTCATCTCAGACAGCCTGTGTGGGGTCTGCTGCACTGTCCGGCTAGATGAATAAGCCCTAGCCCTGCCCTCAAGGAGCTCCTTCTCCCATGAGGGAGACAAGCATGCAGTTGGGGATGCTTGTCCAATGGGAGGGCTGTCGTGGTGAAACATAAATACCACGCAGATGCAGGAAGTCTAGGATGACTTCCCAGAGAAGATGCTTTGAAGGGTCAGCTGTGGTCCCCACCAATCAGAGAGTAGAGGGAAAAGCATCTTGGGCAGAGGGATCATCGGCATGTGCAAAGGCACAGAGACACATGATTCCAAGAGAGGAGTGAGGCATTTTGCTGGAGAGCAGGGCTGGGCTGGATCAGACCAGTATATCCACTGAGGCTGGACCTCATCCCAATGGGTCTGGGAGCCTGTGGAGGCAAAGGAGGAGGTTGACTATGCATTTCTGCATCAGATGGAATCTGACTTACAGTGTAGGGGCTCTCAAGCTGAACCACCTGGGTCTAAGTAGTATCACTTATTAGCTGGGAAACCCTGGGCAGGTGACTCAACCTCTTGGAACCTCAGTGTTCTTATCTATATAAAATGATGACAATACGACCCACCTTATAGGGTTGCCACAAAGATTAGATAGGTAAATGCCTCTGACATGCTTTGAACAGTGCCTGGCATATGGCTGGCTCTTCCTCTACTCTAGCTGTCAGCTCAGCATTGGTTTTCCCACCTGCTCTCCCATACTGTGGCTGAAATGATTATTTCATCAACCCTTTCCACTTAGTGAAGTGGGGAGTGAGGTCAGTGTAGGAAATCAATCGTCATAAACTGGAACTGGGAACCGAGAGGTGCAGAGGCTCCTGGAAATGCAAGGAGAACTTGCCAGGACCCATTTCTGCAGGGCTCCAGGAGGCCTGGCGCTCGACAGGGTACCCTATAAAGCCTCATAGGCTTGTGACGCACGTGGGGGAAGGAACTGAAAAGGGGACCTGAAAGATGCGTTTTCTCAGAAGCAGGCGAAGGGGGTGGCAGGGGTGGGGAGCAGCACGTCGGAGCTCCGAGGAGCAGAATCCCATCATCCAGGGCTGAAGGGCCCCGAGAGGTTGTCCTGCCTATAGACATCAAACAGCAGCCACTGGGTTAACTTGGCTTGAAGATGGGCTTTGTTTAACTTGATGGTTTTGATGAGATTAAAAGACTCAAAGAGTTACCATCTTTTTATATAATTCAAGAACTTTTACAAAAAATCCAAATGTCCAGCTTCTGATGAAAATCAGGATATCTGGGAACAGTAGGCTGGCATTCCCACGTGGCAACTGTCAGCAGGAATTGAATGGTAGGTACCCCCACAGTATGTCCCTTGGCATTTTCATTCCCTGCCTCCTCTCAGTGGGCACTGGTCTGTATGACTGCCAAGTCTAGGCAGTAGTCTCATTTTACAGTTGGGGAAACTAAGACCCAGCGTGGGGACATGACTCATCCAATTGAGTGATCAAGCTGGGAAGGGCCCACAGGTCTCCTAACACTCAGCCACGCATCCCACACCTCTGGTTTCCTTCCTCTGCCTCAGTGTCCTGCTGGGAAGGACAGAGGAGCAAGGTGACATGGTCTATTTTTAGCTTTAGTCAATAAAAATTTAATAAGAATAGCAGGTATCTATTAGAGTCTACAAAGTTATCAGGGAATCAATACACATTTAATTCTCATAGCAAACCTGGAAAAGAAATATGATTATCCCAATTTGTCAGAAGCCGAAACAGGTTCAGAAAATGTTTTTAAAAAAGCTTACCTAAGGTCACTGGGCCACTCTGTGATAGAGCTAGGATAAAACCATGGTCTAGCTGACTCTAAAGCCCCATAACTTTGTTGTGGGCCTCTTAGGTATCGAGTACTAGGATAGGTTCTGGAAGATGCACATCCTGGAAAGTTCTGGAAACCATGGTCCAAGTGGTTTACCAATGGTTAATTTGGACAGTTGAGTGCATGTCAGGGCAGGTTTTGAGTGGTTGAGTGTCCCATGAGCTTTGTGGGAGAGGGCAGACTTAATCTCCCACCCCTTGCCTCTCAGGCAGTCATCACCATGGGGAGGGGGGTACCTCGGGTGGAGAGCTGGGGGACCTGACCCAGGGGCAGGAAGGAGGAAGGCTTTGTAATTAGAGAAGTCCTGTCATCTTTAACCCTCAACATCCCTATGCTGGGTTAATGGCCCCCAATGAGGGCTCCTCAGCACCGCGAGCTGACCTTGAACATGGCAGTTGTCACTTGGTGTTGAGGTTTAGTTTGTCTGTCTCCCTCTATAGATCACCTGCTTTCCCTGGGTATGGGCCTCACCCTATTCATGTCTGTGTCCCCATCACGTAGCAGGTTCTTGACTCACAATGAGCACAACAACTCTGTATCTCTGGAATGAATAAGTGAATGTACAATAAGGAAACCATATCTTCTCTCTGGGCTTAGTCAGCTGGGATTTGAATCTTGGCTTCACACTTACTAATGGAGTGACTTGAACAAATTAATCTCTCTGGGCCTCAGTTTTTACATCTGTAAAATGGAGATAATGATCATGCTTACCTCACTGTTTATTGTTAGATTAATATGTTACCCATAAAGTACTTAGCATATCTTGTACTGAGCAAATACAGTAGCCACTAGTCATATGTGACTACTTAAATGAACTAAACTTAAAAATTCAGTTCATTACTTGCACTAGCCACATTTCAGATGTACACAGTCATATGTGGCTAGTGACTACTATATTGGCTAGTACAGATATAGAATGTTTCCATCATCACAGATGGTTCTATGGGATAGAGCTGGTCTAGAACATAGTAAGTTACTAGTATACTCTTACAGTTATCGTTACTCTCCCTCACTGCAGGTGGAGAGAGATTCCCGGGCTCCCTTCTGCACTAAAGGGGGAGATTTGCCCTCATGGCCGGCCAGGCTGAGACTGTACCCTGCAAGCCTCTTCTTCTTCCTGGAATGCCTCCTTCTGAGCATCACTGGGTGACATTCCACTTTGTGCCAATGCCCGGGCATTATTTAAGGGACAGCCTAGAGCAAGACCTCTCCCCTTCTCCATGAGGCTAGGCTCTCTCCAAGGGCCAGGACTGGGTTTTATTCATCTTTGTGTTTCTAGTGCCTGGCCGTTGGCAAGCACTCAAAATAAGTTTGCTGGGGAATGAAGGAGCTGTGTGCCTAAAGGTTTCCAAGGATCTAAGACAGCACATTTGCTCAGCTTTGTGGCTGCATCGAAGGGTTTCTAATGCCAGATGACTTAGAGTGTGGAAGAGTGATCAGAAAGCAAGTCCGGGTCGGTGGCTGGGGTGCCCGAGCATGAGAAATATTGGCAGGATGAGAGGACTCTGTGAATGGTGGTCACTACCAGGGAGGCGGCTGGCAGCACAAGGTGAGGGGCAAAGGGAAGGTGAATGGACGTCAGTGGATGAAGGGGAGAACTGTGTGTTCATGGGAGAGACCCCAAGCCCTCCTTGAATCTGACAGGAGGGCCTGAGGTTTCTGCAAACCCCTGGTGGGGGTGGGGCAAGCCACCAGCCTCACTGGGCTTCTGCTATGGTGTCCCTGCTGTTCCTCGTTTTTATCCTGTACTGAAGGGGCCTGGGGAAATGGAAGTTAACCAGAAACAAGTATCTTTTAGTCTGTAATTTTAAAGACTCTTTCGTTTGGCTTCTCTCATCACTGGGGATTATTTCTTTTATGGGTGTGTTTGCTCTGCCACGTCTGTATTGTTTCAAGGAGCAGTGGGCCCTGACATCTGAGGTAAGCTGTTAAATTTAACTTGTGGTAATCAGACTCAGTCTCCCTTAATCAGCCCACAGATCTAGAGGCCCATTTAGGGGGAAAGATGTGCCTTTTACTCCCTGCATTGGAAGCCACCACTGCCTCAGGTCCTCTCCGACCCAAATCCCTGCCTCCCCTCAGTGCCTTTGCTGGTCCACTCCATTTTGACCCTGGGGTTAGCCCCAAGTCAGTATCAGGATCCACATGGCCCCATGGCGTCGCTGCCATCTGTTTGCCTATAGCCCTGACCTTCACTGTCTCACACTCCCCCATCTCCACTAGCCTCACTCTACTTTCTGTTTTCCCAGTTATGTGGCTCTCCATCATCACTGGGACTTTGCATGTGCTCTTTCCACTTAACGACGCACTCTGCCACTGCCTTGTCATCTGGCCTGCTCCTACTCTTTGTGAGGCCTCAACTCAGATATCACTTCTCTAAACCTGCCGCTGTCCCCACCCTAGGACTTCCACAGTGAGCTGGCACACACCTGCCACCTGCCATTTATATTGCAACTACTTGCTGAGCTCCTGACTGGTGTCCAGACTGTGAGCTCTGAGCAGGTAGGGCAATGACAATCTAATTAATGTGTGTCTACTCAGTGTCTGGCTCAGGGCATAGAGGGCGCTTGGTATTCTTGTTGAATGAGTCAAAAAGGTGAATTAATCTGTCATAATCAATTTCATAAACCAGTCTCTGATTATGGTTCTGACAGTCTTGTTGATGTCTTTTAAGTTGAATGTTGAAATGACTTACTCATTCCAAGAGTTTATTCATTTACTTGTCCAAAAAGGATAAAACTATACTAATGGCTTTGTGTTTTTAACTTTTACGACATAGAGGTTAATAGCGTGGACTTTACAGCCAGCCTGCTTGGATACAAATTCCAGCCCCACCAGTCAGAAGCTGGATGAAGTCTGGCAGATTACTTAATTTTTCTCAGCTACCTCAGTTTTCTCATCTGTTAGACGTGAGGTTGTTATGAAGAATAAATTAGTTTATGTTTGTAAAGAGCTTAGAACAGCCCCTAACAACATAGCTGTACTACATAAAATTTGTTAAATAAAGTAAATAAAGAAAAAAACTCATAAACAATATGGAGGTCTCTTAGATGATAACTTCATTTTGGAGTAAAGCTTTGGCATGGTCCCAGCACAAGGCACATTCATGACAGAGGTAAAGTTCATTTTCAATGTGTGACAATCCTCTGTTCCTACTCCTTTCTTGCCCTCTTACCAGTGGTATCTCATCTAACAAGTACTCAGAGGTGCTTATAACTCCCAAAAATCTCATATTCTTCGCCTTCTCTATCTAACAACTGTTTTCAGATCTGCTAGGAGGCCATTTCATACTCTAGTGTAAATGACTGCTGGGGTTTTATGTGTCTCCTCTCTAAAATTACTGTCTGAGCATGAAGTGTCCTGATTCAAGGAATCCAGATGGGCAGACAATCCACGTTATACCCATTACACATGCCTAAATGCAGCAGACTTTGGCTAACCTAATTTATCACATCTCCCAGAATAAAGAATCAAGAGTGGGAGGGTTAGATCCATGGAGCTTAACACTGAGAGTCTCGGGGCTGCATTGGGAGGAGAAGGGAAGACCTACCACTGGGCATTTAATAATGACAGATGAATCTAAAAATAAAAACTCGGAAACCTGGCTAGCCCACACTGTCAGTCCAAGGCTATGGAGCCCTCAGACACCCATGACCTGGCCTAAGAGGAGAGCTGCAGTTTCAGGGTCAGAGGGGCAGCAGCTAAAGATTTAGGAAGTGGACACCCCAGCACGGCACCTGTGGCAGGAGGCTGCCTGGAGCCTTTAAATGATGCCATTGTTTGAAATTACATGAAATCAAAGAAAAAAATTTCAGGAAAAAAACAGAAGAAAAAAAAGAAAACCAAACTGCTTAAAATCTTTGGGATAATATCCACACTTTTTTTTTGAGGGAGAAACCTGAATCCAATGAACCAAACACAAAAGTGGTGTCTGGGCTTGCTCTGAGGGCGGAGGGCAGCCTCTGGGGTTTCAGTATGAGCTGATCCTTGCATAAGAAAGGTCACCTCCGACCAGGGGAGGCCGGGCCTGTAAGAGCTACCCCCTCCCCCTCCATCAAGACTTGGGCCTTTTGGTGTCTACATTCTTCCAGTCTGATGCGTCCCATCCTGTAGCCCCTTCAACTTGAACATTGCTGTGTGACTTAAAATGTGCTGTCCTGTAGGGCTCACTTATTCCAATGATGACCTGCCAGGGTAGGATTACTAGACCCATTTTATGGAAAGGGTAATACTGAATTTCAGAAGGGTGACCTTCCTTGCTTGCTCAAGGTCAAGGAGATGAGCAAATGGCAGAGGCAAGTACAGGACATGGGTTTCTGTTTCACCATTTGGCCAGGAAAGTGAAGATGGAAAGGAAAAAGGGAGCCCGACCTTGGGGAGGGCTGAGAGCCTTAACAATAATGTCACGTGGAGTTGTTGAGTGTTGAGTGGCAGCAAGCACTCTGGAAAAAGTGTGAACTCAATCCCACATCCACCTCCTATTAGTTATGTGAAATTGGGCAAGTTATTAAACATTTCTAATCTTCTGCTTCCTTATTTGTAAAATGGGAATAATAGCAGTCCCTGCCTTTGAGGTTGTGGCAGGGATTAGATGGGCTACAGCATGCAAAATGTTTAAAGCCAGTCCCAGCACACTGTGTCTGTCAGCTCTTACTGCAACATCCCCTAACATTTCATTTTGGGTTTTATTTGTATGATGAGAGGGAGTTATTTATTTTTATTTCCAATTTTATAGGTGATGACATGAGGCCCAGAGATGTTAAGCTGTTTGCAAAGTCAAGAAGCAGAGCTGGAGGTTGATTTTAATGCTAAGTGCACTTGCTCCCTGCCTGACACTTGGGTTCTCTGTGTAAGTTCTTGGACTTTGTTACCACTGTTGACCCCAGATGTCTTGCTAGGAGCTGTACCAGGACAAACACTGGGCAGAATCATGGCCAGAGCATTGGTGTCCCCAAACTTCCCTATTTCCCTATATTAGTAGAAGCCTCCAACTTCCCCTCCTAAGTTCTTGGTGTTCTTCTGCATTTGTCTCGTTCTCTTGTTCCAATGATGTGATGATGTTAATTTGTTCCCAATGCTTAGTAGATACAAACCACCCCCTCATCAGTCATAGCAGGAGGCAATGGAAGTGGGCCAGGTGAGAGATGACAAGAGCTTGGATCAGGGTGGAGGTGGTGGTGATGGAGATCGATGGATCTGAGGCCTCCTTAGAAGGCTTTAGACTGTTTGAGGCACTGTGATAGGTTTTAGAGATGCACAGATGAATAAGACATAGAAACCTGTCTTTAAGGGGCTTACAGTCTAAAAAGAGGGAGGCATGTCTGTAAAAATACATGTGTACAAGTACACCTGACTATGTGGGAATGGCTGTGGAAATGGTCGTATTCCTTGGTCATTGCTGGATCCATACCCTTTGCAATGTGACTTCCTTCTTCCTATCAAGTAACTGAGGTTATTTCCCTACCCCTTGGATCTGTGCTGGTCTTGTGATATGCTCGGCAATAAAATGTGGTGGAAGTGATGGTGTGTCAGTGCCGAGCCTAGGCCTCAACTGGCCTCGTGTGCTTCCTGCATCTCTAGGGACTCAGTAGAGCTTCTGGGAGAACAAACCCAGGATAGCTTCCTTCATGATGAGCGATATGTGGCCCAGTCATCTCTGTCCCCTTTGCTAATAACAGGCATACAAATAAGCACCTTAGCTGAGCTAACCCTCAGGTGTCTGGCCAGCTGACCACAGATGCATGAGGGAGCACAACCAAGATCTGCTGAACCTGGCCCAGATGAGTAGATTGGTTCAGCCAATCCATAGACTCATGAGCAATGATAAATGCTTAATGCTCAAATCAGAGATTGGCAAACTATGGCCTGTGGGTCAGAAAATAGCCTGTTTATGTAAATAAAGTTTTATTAGAATACAGTTTTGTCCATTTATTTACATATTGCACATAGTTTCTTTTGAACTATAAGGGCAGAGTTGAGTAGTTGCAATGGAGATCATGTGATCTGCAGAGCCTAAAATATTTGCTATCTGGCCCTCTGAGCATTGTTTTGAAGCCATTGAGTTGGGGAGTGATTTGTTACACAGTGATAACTAACTGATACATAGTTGCTGGGATAAAGGGCCAGTGGGAGCACAAAGCAAGGATTGGTTATCTCTCCACTGACTACAACATAGAGTAGTTGGGAGAGGCTCTGTACTGTAAGTGATGCTAAATGCCTCTTGAGCCAAGTGTGGACTTACAGGGAAATGATGAGGAAATCAAGACTCAGAATCATTGTGACCAGGCCACAGTCACACGACAGGTTTTCTGGTTCCTGTTCAGGGAATTTTTCCCCTTATTCAAGTAGGCAATTTAACCTTTTGGTTAAGAGAAAGGGCCATGGGACCAGAAAGACTTGGGTTTGGATTCCAGCTCTACTATTTCTGAGATGTGGATCTTGGGCAACTTAATTTCTCTCTACCTAAGTTTCCTCATCCATAAAACGGGGAAAATAATATAGGTCTCAGAGTTGTGAGATTATATGAGATGATGAACACAGGTTCTGGTATATCCAGAATCTTTATGATTATACAGCTGGAAATACTTGCCATAGGGCTTTACATTTTAACCAAGGCAAGAGATATCAGCTAAAGAGAAGTTGTTTTATGCTGGAACTTTGGGCAAGGTGGATGGTTTTGGACCTGTGAAACCTGTACCACATGGGGCCACCTGCTTCCCTGCTGGAATCGTCTTACCCTGGTAACTCCCACCACCAACAGCTTCTTGGGCCCCACTCTGTGCTGTTTGCTCTGTTTCACAACCCACCACAAATAGTGGGAGAGCATGTGGGCTGAGGGGATTCAGTCACTTTGTACTTATCTCTAAGTTCCTGTTTCTCTGGGCCCAGACTGAACCAATTCACATGCCTGTTTAGAGGATGAGGGCAAATGAAGGATGCTGAGCCAGATTAGAGAAAGTGCTTCTTTGAGCATCCTATATACTAGGCCCTGTGCTGGGCTCTGGGAGTCAGGGTGGAGCCAGACGAGGCTCCTCTGTTTTCTCCAAACTCAGAGGTAGGAGGTAGGCCTCAGATGGCAGGTATTTTCAACACTAGGTGGTAGCTGTCAAGGCAGAGGAGAGCATGGGGATCTAAGGGGGCACAGTGTATCTTGGGGCTCAGGAAATAATGCTCAGGGTGAGTCTTAGCTGACTTTTCCAGCGTAAGTAGGAGCTTGTGGGATAAAGGCTGAAGGGGAAAGGCATCCCAGGCAGGAAAGACAGTATGAGCAGAGGTTGGGTAATGGAACAGCACAACTGCTCAAGGCCTGGCAGGAGCCTGATACTGCTTAGCACGGAGTTTGAGTCAAGGAAACTAAGGTGAGGTGGGAGGAGTAAGCAGGAACTTGCAGCCCGTAGTCATCAAAAGGCCTGAAGCACAGGGGGGCCAGGCAGACAGGCAATAAGGTGAACATGCTGGGTAAGGGATCCGAGGGAACTATCCCTGGGCCACCATAAGGGGTGATGATTTCTGCTCTCTTGGCCCCCAGGAAGGGCAGGGAGTGTGGAAATTTCCAGCATCATTATGGGTCCATCCAGCTCTGAAGCCCACCATGGTTTCACCATCGGGTTACATTCTGTCTTACCAAACCTAACAGGAGATTTTATCATGTTGTTTCATAATGTATGGTGGGACATGGAGGGGCTGATAAACCATGCAGAGTGCATGAGCAAGGTGTCAGTGGGTGGGGGTGGGGGGGAGGAAGAGGAGGTGGAGACATCCTGTCTTGTGCCCTGTGGTTCTGAGAGGTGACAGTCAGGGTCTGGGGACAAGGCCAGGCTTCAGTGCTCAGAGGATATGTGTGGTAAGCATTTGGAAATCCTTTTGCTCTTCCAGATGAATGAAGAAGTGAATCCAAACCTAGAAGTGGAAATTCAAAAAAAAGTCCCATCATCACTTTGGGAGCTGAGATGTCCAAGTGTCACAAAAGAGAATTTCTCAATGAGGAACTGACCAGCAAGGGAGAAAAATACCCTTTAAAAATACTTCCTGCTAGAAGTCAAATGGTAGGCAAACAAGAGTTGCACCATCAATGTAGTGTTCTTTCTGGGTTCATTTTCTGAGTTTTGAGTAGGTTGGTTTCTACAGATGCAGCATTCTGCCCCCTCATTGCCAACCCCCTGCCCCAAACCCTAGCCACAGGAGTGAAACTTCCATCTGATCAGCTTGGGCAGACCCCAGGCTGCACTGACGTTGTCCATGATGATCTGTCATGGGAATAAGGAGCAAAGCCAGGGCTTCCTCAGTTATGGAGCTGGAGTGGCCCAGGACATGGGAAGGCAGGCACTCCATTCCTCTGCTCTCACGTGGGACCATCTCAAGTCAGCAGAGAGCAATTTCATCTACACCTACAACTTTTGGATTGGAGACAGATCATGTTCAGAGCTGGGCTCATAATCTTCCACCCACGTGGAGACTGTAGGGAGAGTCTCTTTGGCCACTGTTCATTAGCTTCCTGCCATCTGGTGGGCCCTGTCCTCGGCTCAGGGATGAGAACCTGGTGGTGGAAGGCATGGACACTGGAGTCAGGCTTATGTGGGGTGGAGTCCTGGCTCTGCCTCTCACCACTTGAGTCATCTTGGGAAACCAATTAACCTTTTGGAACTTCAGTTTCTAGATCTGAAAACTGGGGACACCAATACACTTCTCACAGGGAGTAGATGATACCATGAATGCACAGGGTTTCAGATGCTCAGCTTGCAGTGAGAGCCCCGGGAAACACCTCTCATTCTGTTCATTGTAGCACTGTGCATGCTAAGACTGTATTAACTTATGTAAATGATATATAATATAATATACCAATGATAATAAGACACAGCTTCTGCGCTCAGCTTGGTCAGTCTGAGGAGATTGCTCTTGGGGTGTTTTGAGAACATAGAGAAGACCCTGTGAACTCACTCTTGGTTGTGGGTTAGTGTGTGGGTCTGTTTGTGAAGGTGCATTTGTGTTCAGTGTGTGTATGAGAATGAGTATGCATGTGTGTGTGCAAATACATGTGTGAGGGTAGGGTTATGTGTATGAGAGTGTGTTGTGTATGTATTGAGTGTGTGAGTTGAGTGTTTGTGGTGTGTGCACATGTGTGAAGGTGTGCATGTGTTAAGTGTGGGTATGTGAGAGCTTGAGTGTGTGTGTGTATGGGACCATGCCCATGAGCACGAGTGTGTGTAGTATGTGTACACGTGTGAGTGTGGGCATGTGTGTGTGTGGAGCATCCTTGCTGCTTGTGATGAGGCCAAGGACAAAGTAGCCCACAGAGGACGCTGAGGTTTGGGGCTGGGGGTGCCTGGCCCGTGTTTGGTTATTCAGACATTCAGCGAGTCTGCTCTGAGGGCTGTGCGTGCTCTGCTCCCAACCCTGGAAAAGCACTGAGGGGTTATCGAACAGCCCTTTCTGCCCGGTCTTCTCCGTGGTCACCCGGATACTTTTTGTGCCCTGCTCTGTTCATGCCTGCTCCCTTGTCACCTGTCTTCAGGGTGAGCTGGGCCATGGAGGGCCCCGGCAGGAGACCAGGGGGTAGGAAGAGAGGGTCGCCTCTTCGGCAGCCCCTGAGCTCTTCCACGATGTCGGTTCTGTCACCTCTTTCCCCATCTCCTCTCCCTGCCCCCTCTAGGGGTGTCCTGGCTCCTGCGGCCACCAGCCCGGGGAGTCCCAGCATCCAGCCCATATCGGGAAATGGTCCCTTTGACAACTTCTCTTCATGTGCACCGTCTGGGGTAAATTCTTTCCTCTGCTGGGACCCTTATGGAGACACCTGCTGTTCTTGTTGTTATCAATACTCTCTTTGGCTTGGGTTTCCCTTTCTTGGGATGAACTCCCAGCCTCTCCTTGGTTTCATCTCTGGTCTTGAATAAAGCAGTGAATATGGAGACTAGAGACTCTGGGGTTTGCTTCACTCCGAAGGGTCTAGGTTTGGCTTTCAGTTCTCCTGCCTGCTCTGGGGTGGGTCTCAGCTGCAGTGGTTCTGGGGTGCTCTGCTCTTTGGGGAGAGGAAGGGGGAAGATGAGCATCTGCACCCTGCCGTGCCTGTCAGGGGCACCCACAGCAGCTGTCACAGCCCGGCAGTTCCTCCTTCGGGGCTCCTCTGCCCCTTCGCCTCGGTGCCCCTCCCCACTTTACTCAGCCACTGCCTTCTGCGCAGGACGCCAAAGGAGCAGACCAGTTCATTCTCCTGTGCATCAGACATGCGCAAGGCACCTGCTCTGTGCCTGGCCTGTTCTAGGCAGTGAGGATGTAGCTGTGAATAAGACAGGTAACACCCTTGCCCTCATGGAGCATATAGTCTAGTGGGAAGAAGTGGATGATTTGTCAGGAGGTGGTGCATGTTTAGATAAAAAATAAAACAGGATAAGGAGAGAAAAACAGGTGGGTGGGTTATGGAACAATTTTACAAAGGAAGGCATCATGGAGAAGGTGACATCTGAGCAGAGACTGGGAGGAGGTATGGGACAGTGCCCCGGGCAGAGGAACAGCAAGGGCCATGGCCTTGAGGTGGGGGCCTGCTGGGTGTAGTCCAGGAAGAGTGGCTAGAGCCCTGTGGAGGGCGTGAGGCGGGTAGTCAAGATGGGGTCAGGGAGGCAGCCAAATAGTTCTTATAAGGCCTTGAAGGCCATGGGAGTGGCTTTGGATTTTATTCAGCGTGAAATAGGGAGCCTCTGGAGGAACGGGAAGTACTAATGTTGTAAGGATCACTCCGGTGGTTGTGTGGAGAACGGAGAGACCAGAGCAGAAAGGCACTGCTGCGATGACAATCAAGCCCGCCCCCACTGCCATCGCCCCCAAATCCGAAGCACAGTACGGTTTCTATCACTTGCCCAAGGTCCACACAAGGCGTTGGTTGCTCTTGTTCACATAATCAACAACACTGCCACCCCACCAGCTGTGCCAACATATGGAAGTTATTTTTTCTCTTTTGAGGTGCAGTTTCCTCATCCCTAAAGGTGGCTGTGAGGATTTGAACTGCTCACACACATTGCCCTCATGGAAATATAATGAGAGAACTCTTATTCCATTTCAAGGATGAGGAAACTGAGACTCAGGTACTTAACTGAGGTCACAATTTGCTCACTTGATTCTAAATGTTCAGGTCTATCAAAAGGAACAGCCCCAAATCTGGGACTTAATATGGTGATGTCTCAAGTCTGTACCATATGCACCCTTGGGACTGTGACCTATTATTGTCCAGTGAGATTCCAAACTCATGCCTGCTTCCACAATGAAAGCCCAGGGTCCTATTCTCCTTGAGCACCACAAGTTCATGATTCTTTTCTGTTGGCTCTGAAATAATGCTCATCAATTGCATTGGGAGGGGCATTCCTCACACAGGCACCCTGGGGGTGAGTGGCCTCTGTAAGAGCAGCTACTATTTATTCCATGTTTCCTAGGTGGCAGGTGCTGTGAAGAGCATCTTATATGTGCTGTTTCATTAATCCCCACAACAACCCTACAGAATTATATTCTTATCCGTGTTACAAGGAGGTTTAGGAAGGTGAAGCAATTTTCCCAAGATCATGTCCTTACGGCATAATCCAGGGTTTGAATGGTAACTTCAAAGTCTGTACTCTTTCCACAAATCCCCAGGGCTTATTATTCTATCGAGTGCCTGGCTTGGTCAGAATATTCACATGTGGATTTGTTAATGAATTTGTTAATGAATTTGATTGAGTGAATGAATTTTGCTGCCATGGTGCCATGGGGAGAGTGGACTGGAGCAGGGAAACAGTGACTGATGGGGGTGAGATAAATCTGGGAGGGGCCGAGGGCTCCCACACTTGTTAGCAGTGTGGTCCTGGGCAAATGTGGCTGCCAGGAGGAAGGCCTCCAAAGATGCCCACACAGGATCCCTGGAAGCTGTGACTATCTTACCTTCTGTGGCAAAAGGGACTTTGTAATTAAGGTTATGGAATATGAGATGAGGAGATTATTCTAGATAATGCTGATGGGTCCAATCTAATCATATGCGTTCTTAAAAGTGAGGAACTTTTCCTGGCTGTGTTTGGAGGGAGACGTGCCAAGAGGGAAAAAGGGTCAGAGAGATGCAATGTGAGAAGGGCTCAACCAGCTGTCACTGGCTTCAAAAATGGAGGCAGGCTGCCAGGAGCCAGGGGAGGGGGTGGCCTGGAGAACCCAGAGAGGGCAAGGAAATAGATTCTCCCCCAGCCTCCAGGAAGGAGTGCCACGCTGCCGACACTTGGAATTTAATTCCATGAGACCTGTGCCAGACTTCTGATCAAAAAACTGTAATATAATAGATTTGTGTTGTGTAAGCTACTAAGTTTGTGGTAATTTCTAACAGCCACAATAAAAAACTAATTTCCAATAGCAACTTATTTCCAGCACTGGGGTCTCTGTTCTCTCCCTGGCAAAATGGGGACTATAAAGCCTGCCTCCTTGGATGGTTGTAAGAATCACATGAAAACAGCTACCATAAACATTGCCACAGAAGGTAAGATAGTCACAGCTTCCAGGGTATGGAAGTTATCTGACATGGAGCCTGTCACACAGCAGGTGCATAAAGACTGTTAGCTTAACTGGAATTCGAATAATGAGATGTTGAGCCTCTCTTCTCTGAAACCAGGCTGTGATTGACAGGTGTGCATCTGGTGTGGACAGCAAGTCCTGGAGGAGTCCAGAGGGAGCAGCAAGGGCTCGGTGGACAGAGCTGGTCAGAGAAGTTTTCTCAAAGGAGGTGGGACTGGAGACATGAGTTGAAGGACATCATGGGAGAATTATTTTGTGGCTTTAAGGAATTAAAGTCTGTGCTAAATCTGAGTATTAGAGTTACCGTCCCATTCATTTGGGGGCCCCAGGCAGGTGTGGCTCACTGTAGCAGGAGTTTGGAGTCAGGAAACACAGACTTTTGACCTGCTTACCAGTTTGTCATTAACTCCGAATCTTGTGGAAAATAGGGATAACGACACCTACCATATGAGTTTGGGAAGATAAAATTAGTGAGATGTTGATTGTAAAGGTTCTTCAAGACCTGCCCAGTGGTGTACAAAAGAGAATCACAGTTACTCTTTCCATGGCCCATGGTCTGACATTCTCGCACCTCTCTCATGAAAATCAGCAGTGCTGGATGTAGCAAATGGGACGCTGTTAGATTTTGGACCATTTTCCCAAACAGCTATGGTCTGCTCTCCTGGAACTCACCTTCTGCCATTCCCATGCCTCTCTAAAGACCCACTTCCTCCCCAGGAACCTGTGCAGTCAGGGAAAGGTAACCGGGTTTTCCTATGTCACGTGACACTCAAAAAAGTTACTCCTTCCTTTCACCTTTTGCTTCCCATGTGACCTAAGGAAAATGACTTCTTTTTCTGGGCCTTGCTCAACGCCCAGATTGAACAAGAGAAGCAAAAGAAAGATGTTGCTCTGGACCTCCTTTCAGGCACCCCTTAGCTCTAACAGTCTGGGAATCTATATATTTCCAAGAAAAACAAAACAAACTGAAAACAAAAAAGCAAAAAGCATTGTCATCACCACGTTAAGCCTGGAACAATCAGGGCTAATCTTTACACGTCAGAAGCCAGACGCTATCCGTTGAATTGCCCCTTAATCTCACAAGAATCCTAAAATGTCAGTGTCAGTCTTATTTCCAGGCACCGACAGGTTAGGTTTCTTGCCTCGGATCACACAGTGTGCCTGTGGTTTTTGGCTGTAACTCTATTTTCCTAGTACTGTCAAGATATACTTTACTGTTTCCCAGAAATTTGGGGCTGAGTTGGAAGAATATTCTGAGATATTTAATACATGTGTCTTCATGTTGTTGGATGAAATGTGAGCTCTACATTCTAAAAATTGTAATCATAGCTGATATTTATTGAGCACTTATATAGAATCCATTCCTGGAAGTTTACATGTGTCAATACTTTTAATTCTCACATCTACTCTATTTGATGAGGTAGGTCATCTTGTCATCCACATTTTGCAGAAAAGGAAATGAAAACACAGAGCATGGTATTGGGTATAGTAGCATGTCTGTGTCACATAGTGAGGGGCATGGCTGGGATTGGCCACAGAGACCAGGCTTTTACCCACTTCATGTGTTCAGGAGAAAACAAACTTAGGTATTGAGTCTCTGAAAATTAAAGTGCACTTTCAGTGCACCATGTTGGTAATTTGCCATTTAAAGAATCTTTTCTTAAAGTAAATGATTTCTGGTAAAGTAAATCACTGCTCCTAACTGATTTATACTGTCGCTAAATCTGGATTTTCACGAAATAGGTTTTTAAGGCACAGCACATTTTGATTTTCTTCTGTGGATGGGAGGAAAGCAGTTGGATGGGGAGGGAATGGCAGAACAGGGTGTGGAAGCCATAGGAGTAGAAGCTGTGGGTTTCCCCAAAAGTTGCAGAAAATAATAATATGACTTCTGCTTTTCATCTTGTCTGCATGGCAGCTGGGGAATCCAGCTTAGAAACTGGTAATTGCAGAAGATAAAGAAGTAATTAAGGTGCCTGCTTGAGGGGGCAAAGTTGGTCAAGTTGGAAGAGAGTCTAACTGCTGAATGTTGGCCTTTTCTGCTCACATCGTCTCCTCAGCAGGCTTTAACTCTGGGATACAAGTGTTTCTCCTTGCATTGTCTCATTTTGTCAATTTTGTACATTTAATCCCATTATTTATATGGTTTCCAAGCACATGCCATGGGTTAACTCTCATTTAAGCCACACTGACTGCCAGGCTCTGGACATAGAGAGTAAAGCATGGTCTCTGCTTTTGAGAAAAGTTCATTTAATGGAGACAAATAAGCCAAATACACAGCCAATCATAATTTTCGGCAGAATGCCAGGGTCAACAGAAATGGACTAACACAAAGGCTTCAGGGATCATACCCAGGTGGTGTGGTGGGGGACTCTGGGAAGTTCTCTTGCTAGAGGAGGCAATGGAGCTGGGCTCTGGCAGATGAGTAGAATGTAGCTACACAGAGAAATTGATGGGATGAACTTCTCAGGGAGGGGACAGCCTGAGCCCAGAGAAGCACTTGAGTAGGTCCAGAGTGTGTTATGAGCTTGTTAGGGTCAAAGTGGCTCCAGATTTAAGTTCTTTTGTGGTTTCTATGGCAACCTGTGACCCCTTTTATATTAGATGCTCCCCAACATGGAACAACGTTGGAAAGATATAGAGAGTTTCTAAAGAGCCCAGATGAATTATGGAACCTCTTGGTGCCCCAATGTTTTCATCAGCAGAGTAGGGATAAAGTACTTATGTCATGAGGTTAAGGTAAGGATTAAGAATTAATGATGTCTATAAAGATTTAGAATTTTGAAAGGCACCTACTAAGCGCTTAATAAATACCATTATTATTATTGAATGCTTGAAGATTTCAATAGTCTGACCATGAGATCTCGAGGGGCAGGCACCTTAATTACTTCTTTATCTTCTGCAATTACCAGTTTCTAAGCTGGTCGCTTTCAGTAAATGTCTTTCAATGACTTGAATGGTTAAATGAATAATTATTAGAAAAATATCCCTCCGCTCTAAGATGAATTATATACCAGTTGCTCCAGACCCCAGATGCCAGCTTGGGTGGGAAGACCCTCACACTGCAGGCCAGTCTTTTATCTTCATGGGTATCTTCTGTGAGTTACTCTCGGGTAAAGAAGAACATTTGACCCCTGTTTAGAAAGACTGCCTTTCACAATCTCCCAGTTCCCCAGATGGGACTTGCTGAGCTGACAGAATGTACAGAGAAGAGCTAACTATTTTTAGGATGAACTAGAAAGATTAGAACTTCGCTCTCTCCTCAAATATCAGACTTGCAATCTGTAGGAATCCAAGCAGGAATTATTGGGGAATTGGATGAGGGGAGTAATTCATTACACTTTTATTGCTTAAAATTCCTGCAGAAAAGTAACAATAGACCATTGTTGTTGGAGGGCCTACTATGTGCCAGACACTGTGCTAAGGGCTTTATATGTGTTGTATTGTTTGATTCTTAGAGCAATCTCATGAGATTGTTTTACTTCTTCCTATTTCACATAATAGGAAAACTGAGGCATAGCCATGTGAAATACCTTGACCAAAGAGGCAGAGAGTTGGTTAGTGAGGCTGCAGGTCCATCCTTGGGCTGTCTGGCTTCGAGACCCATGCTCTCTGTGAGGACGAAAATAACAATGACACATATCAAAACAAAGGGCTACTGGTGGAAGAATGAAGCTTTCTGAGTGGCGGTGGATTTGTTGCGTGCACCATTTTGCTGGGTGGAGACGCGGATTCACGGAGATGGAAGTCAGGGATTCTGTCTCTGGGGAGCTCACGTGAGGGAGATGTAAGGGCCTTCTTGTTTGTCATCTGCCCTGCTCTCTCATTTTCTTTCTGGGCTCTCCCCTTCCCTCACTGCATGCCACACTGGGAGCATTGTCAGTCAAGAAGGGCCTGGACTCCTCTGTGGCCATGGGGTGGGCATTTGCCTCACCTGGAAATTCTGGGAGAGAAAATTGTGACCCAAGAATTGAAAATGGCTAGAGCTCCGTGATCTGGTTAGTGGCACCAGAGCTTGATGCCTGTTAATTTCTGCCAACCCATCATTCAGCTTTTCCTTCCTTCTGAGAGCTTCCTTGTGGCAGATACTGTAGATTAGTTTACTCAGCAAACGTTCTAACTCCCTCCAAGCTATCCTTTCTCTGCTCCAGAAAGTGGATGGTTTAAAGCTCACTTTCCCAGCTTGCAGTGAGGGGTGGCCATGTGCCTTAGTGAATAAGTTGTAAGTGTACATCTGCAGGGGATGTCTCTCCCTTTTCTCCTTCTTTCTTCTGGGATGTGGACATGATTGGAGCCATGGCAGAGACCTTATGAGCGCGAGGAAAAGTACGAGAACTACACAGGCACTGGCCGGGCTTAGGGACATCAGGCAGTAACTTTTCTTTGGACTTCTTGCTGAGAAAGCCTGAATGCACTAAACTACTAGGTTTGAGGTTCTGTTACTTGCAGCCAAGTGTACATCTTAACTGATAGGCAATCTGAGTATTTCTTTTGCACTTTTTTTCATAAGGAGGATGCTTGAGGAAGGCAGAATTTCTTCGTGTAACCCCAAACCTCCTAATTGATACAAAGAAAGGAGGAAAGTAAATAGCAAACCCCAGCACAAGCCAGAAAGAAATATGCTTTTCTGGAGGGAAGAACTGTTACCGTACGAATTCTTGTTGACATAGTCTGTTACAGTTTCCTAAGTTTTCTCACACATTATTTTATTTCACTCTCTTAGTGATGGTGTAAAGTAAGAATTATTATTTACCTGTCTTAGCAATGAAAAAAAATCTCAGTATTGTGGAAGTAAAGAAAAGGAAGTAATTAATTCTAGCTGGAGAAACTGTGGCAGCCTCTTAAAAGGGGTGGTTTTGAGCTGGGATTTGAAGGATGAACAGACTTAATAAATGGAGGAGGCAGTAGGGAGGCTACTCCTAGCTAAAGCAGGGAGTACAAAGCCTAGAATCATGAGAGGGATGGTAAGTTTGGCAAATGTGCCTGGTTCTTGGGCTAGGGTCCTGGGGAACTTGAGAAGCATATAGAGGAGGTATGGTTGGAAAAGTCAGGAGGGACCAGCTCAGAAAAGCCTGCTGTGTTGGCAGCCATAGCTGACCACAGCTTGAAATCAGGCCTCTCCAATTAGTTTCCATGTTTTAATCGGAACATAAAGCCTGGTTCCATTTCACCCTGTTCATTCCTTTATTGCATATTTATTGAGTGCCTATGAGGACCCAGGCAGAGACAATTCTGAGTAAACAGACAATAGTCCCTGCCCTCATGTAGCTCAGAGTCTAGTTGGGAAGGACTTACTTGCCATAAATAACAACAGTAAAGATGGTAGTTTAATGAGCATTAAACATGTAGGCCAAACATCTTACTAGATTACTTCATTTAATCTTACCAATGTCTTTGTGGAGAACTTTTATATTCCCATTTTGGAGATGGGAAATTGAGGTTTAGGAAGGCCAAGTAAAAGGCCCAAGATTATGCAGCCTGCAAGTGGCAGAGCTGAGATTTCTGTCCTCACCTGTAAACGCTGCATGCTTTATTCCTCCATTATGCACCCACATGTATGCTCTGGGAAGTCAGGAGAAAAGGAGTCCCTAAAAAGCTCTGGATTACAGAGAGTGCTTCGGCAGAGTGACAGAGCTGAGTCCTCAGAAAGTGTGTGACTTTGCCAGATGGAGATGGGGAGGGATTGTCTTCCATGCAGAGGGAGGAGACATGAGCACCAAGATAAGAGAGAGAGCCCGGTGGGTCTGGGGAATCTGTTGTTGCTTGGCATGGTTGCTGTGTGGTGTTGCTGGGGTGGGGGTGAGAGACAGGGCTGCAAAGGTGGGCAAGGCCAGGCCAGGCAGAGCATAGGTGCCATCCTAAGGAGGTCGCATTTTTCTTGGGGGAAGAAGAGAGCCACTGAAGGCTTCAGGAGGACAGGTTTGCATTTCAGAGAGGTCACTCTGCTAGCTTATGTGGAAGTTGCTTGAGGGCATTAGATGGGTACTGTCACTGTGACTATTGTGATGCCTGGAGGAGGTGACCTGACAAATGTTCATTTGCTACAAAGAAGACTAGCCTGCAGGCCACATTGTCTCATTCCCTGAGTCCTAGAGGTAAGAAATGCCTGTTGAAGCTCTTATGTTCAAAAGGATGGAGGTCTTCAAAGAATGTGCTCAACTTCCATCTTTGTAGCAATGCTATCTGAGGGAACTTTGGGCTGGTCTTTTTATTTCTCTAAATCTCAGTTTTCTTATTTATGAAATGGTGGCATTAAGAAAAACATTGCAAAGTGTAATAGGGAGTAAATCACATGTGATAAACAGCATACACATGTGTTGTGCCTATTTTATGCTTCCCGCATTGTTCTGGTTATCTATTGCCCCTGTAAAAAATGACCCCAAAACTGAGGGGCGTAAGACAACATTTATTTTGCTTCTGAGTCTGTGATTTGGGCAGGGCTTAGCAGGGAACCGCTTGTCTCTGCTTCACTCAATTTAAGCTGCTGCAACTTGAAGATGGGGAACTGGAATCATTTGACGTCTTGTTTGCTTGCAGGTCTAGAGCTGCTGCTGGCTGTAGGCTGGGATCTTAAGCAAGACTGTCAGCAAAACCCCTTGCATGGTCTCTTCATGTGGCTTGGGCTTCCTTAAAACATGGTGGCTGAGTTCCCAGGAGGAGCACATTAAGAGAGAGCCTCAAGTGGAAGCAGTATTCTTTTTATGATGTGCCCTCAGAAATCACATAATCAGGAATGAGTCTGTAAGAGGAGGGAAATTAGACTCCATCTTTTAATGGAAGGATATGTTCTAGAGCCAACACTTTTTTGTAGCAAATTGTTAATATGTGACAATGGATTAGGTTGGGGTGGATAGGAGCAGTAGGGAGGTGAAGTGAAGTCTTATTCCTATTTTCCATCGACTTTGGTGAAGTAAACACACTTACCTGTCTGACCTAGCAGCTGAGACACTGCCTAGGAAGATGTTTTATTACCATAAACAGCTAAGCTATTATCTCATGTTTCAGAGCTTCCTGGAAGGGTAGTTAGCAGGAATCTTTTGGTTGAAGGCAGCCAAACCTAGTTCAAGCTGACCTATATAATGAAGAAAATGTATCGGTTGATATGAATAAAAAGTCTGAGAATGTACACTTCAGGCAAAGCTTGATCCAGCAGCTCAAAGATGTCTCTGAAGACCTGGTTATTCTTTATATCCTCACTCTGCCTTCTATGACAACAGTTGCACTTAAAGCTGGCTCTCCTTTTTACTCCAGGATGGCTTCCATGGTTATGTGCTTCTTTGCTTCTATCCACATAGAGAAATGATTTTCTCCTTTGTTTTCAGCAAGCGTCCTGAAATTCATTCTCATCAGGCCAGTGCCCATCCTTGGATCGATCACTAATTTGCAGGCAGGAGGACCACAGTGGTTGGCTTAGCCAAAGTTCCACTTCTGGTACTTTCCCAGAACCACCTCGATGGAAACCAGCAGGAAAGTGTGAACGGAATGAGCTCTGGAAACACACCACAACTGCCATGCCATGCCTTCCTCATCATCTTTTGTATTCCTCTGTCTTCAGTGCCTGTTTTGATAATCAGGAATCTCAAGTTGGGCTTTGAGCTGAGAGTGTAAAAGGGTGGTCTTCATTCTGTTCAAGAAGGACTCAGAAGAACTGCTCCTTAGAGGCACTGCCCCCTCCATCTGAGACTCTGCTTGGCTGCAGGAGACCATGGCTGGACTTACACTTCATGGAAGCAGATTGTCAGCTAGAAGGTACTTAAGGGTGGCATTGCTCTGGTGTAGAAACTGCGGCTGAGAGGAGAAACCTTGGTCCAGGGCACAGCGTCACAGAACTCTAATTCCCTGTGATCCACTCGTACTAACCTCGCTGACTGGAAACCTCCTCTCTCAAACTCAGTTTCTCTCTTGTAAAATGAAGCACCTTCTGTGGCTCTGGGTTCTGTGGTGAAACAAGTATGAGTTAGCTGGAGAGCTTTTTCCAAAATACACTGCTCGGCTTACCCAGAAATTGTGACATACATGGAGAAAATCGTGGTAGGTACATGCACTTTGAACCAGCTCCTCAGGAAATGCTAAAGCTTGGCCTCTCACCACTCTGCAACCGTCAAGATCAGTGCCTTTCACTCTGGCACTGAGTTCTGTCCACTCAGCCTCACTCTGAGGCCCCAGGACTGAGAGAAGGGAAAGGCAATGGATGCCCAGGGAACCTTCCTCCCACGACCCAAGCACAGAAGGAAGACAAGAGACCTGGGCGTGCTGGCAAAGACCCAGAGCGCAAGGCCAAGCATTTGCAAGGGTACAGTTGGCCAAGCCTTGCTGTCCTGGTGCCACAGGCAATGCTGTCATGCACCAAGGCCTCATGTCTGCCAGAGCCCTTTGGCTGACCAGAGCATCCCTGCCCTCCTCCACCCCCATTACAGGACTCAGGTTCCTGGATGTTTCTAGAAGGAAAGGGCTTTAGAAGGAGGACTGGAGTTGGTGTGAACACCTCCAGGTCCCAGTCCAGGTGCTGCTTTGTGTGTGCTGTGTGACCCCTCAGCAACTGTGGCTCCTAGTTTCTTCCTCTGCAAAGGGGGGCTAATGGGCCCTGCCCAGCCTCCTTCCCCAAGGCATGAGAATTTCAAAGGCAGTGAAGCAATGTAGTGAAAGGACTGGGTCCACAATGCATGTTATTAGATTGTTATTATTGTTAAAACTAATAGATGGCTTCAGAGTCGGAAGCTGGAGGTTGCTGCACGTCCCAGCACGGCCAGCAAGCTGCCACCTTTCAGACTGAGATGCAGATACGAAAGGCAGAGAGGAAAACTGCTCCGGAGGCTTCTTTCTGAGACTTCTTTGTCTCCTTTTTCCCTTAGAGCCTGCGGGAAATCTGGGAGGCTCCCAACTTACACAGCGCTGCCTGACAGAAGAATTTGTCCTGCCTTGGCACCTGTCTTCACCTCCAGAGAGGTACAGGAGCTGCACATGAAGGATGGCTGTTGGCCCCGTGCTCCCGTTAACGGTGTTCCTCCTCAGCTGCTGAATCTCCTGACTCTTGGGCTCCTAGTCTCCTGAGCCTCCCTCCATTCAGGTTCTTCCACGCCATTTGGCTACTCCTGGTTCTGACCCGTAACATTGCTTACTTGATATTTGAGATGAAGTCAACCCACTTTTTCATTCTTAAATCAATGTCTCTAACAGGAACACCGCTGTCATTAAAAAACCCAACTCATATGTGAGACAAGGCAAGTTGTTGTACATATACGCACATAATTATTAAAGTACCAAAGTGTGTGCAACCTCACAAAAGTGATCTCGGGCCCCTCCCGTGGTTCCCGCGTGTACCTTGGACAACCCTGAGATGGCGACGCTGTCAACACTTTGGCGGCACATCCAGGTGTCAAGTCTGTGCACAGCATGTTTACATGCAGGAGGCAGTTGACTCTGATTCAATCCGAGCCTTGGGTGCATTTTGCCGATGAAGCAGCCAATGTTCAGGGAGAGATTAAGTGACTTTCCCAAGGTTCCTAGCCAGGAAATAGTGGGATTGGGGACCACAGTGGATCCGTGGAACCCAGACACAACATGCTTGGCATTTAGCATGGTGGGTGACACGGTGGTGGCCAAGAGGGAGTGCTGAATGAAGAAGGCCACCTCGAGGAAGTGAGGTGCTGCAGGGGAAGGAGCACGGGGTTAGAACGTAGGCATAGGGGTTCTAGAATGATTATTTGGATCAGAGAACAGTGTTTATGAAACCTCTTCCCTCCTCCTGAGGGTAGCTTGAGGGGCTGAGGGGTGTTCAGTTTTTCTACTTTCTCTTTTTTAAAAAGAGCAAGTCTGCCCCAACCTTTTAATATTATGATTTTGAGTAAGATTTCATTTCGGGAAAAGAGAGAAAACAAAGATTCCTTTGCTAAAAACAAGTTCCAAGAACTCTGTTGCAGGTGGCCTTCAAGGTCTGCCCCCAGATTCCTTGCCTATGGTTTTATGACTGGAGTGTGGGTACTGCCCCTTCCCAGCTGTGTGGGTTTGGACAAGTCAGTCAGCATTCTGAGTCTTAGTGTCTTCCTCTTTAAAATGGGTACAAGGAGAGAAGCACGTGTTATTTCTCAGGGTTATTAAGTGGAGGAATCTTGTGGATGTGCTCTCAGCAGAGCAGAGAACTCTGTAGGAGTGTGGCCATGGTGAAATCACACTGTCATCAACATTTCTTGAGTGGCAGCTCTGGGCTGCACTATGAATAGGTGGTGGGGATACAAAGAGCCACCTGGCACAGAGCATAGAAGGAAATAGATAAACAAACATAGGTGCACTGTCTCCTGGGGGATAGATAGATAAACAAGCAGTTTCAAAGCAAAAGTGAGGTGTGCTTTGAGGTAAGCATGGCAGAGGGTCATCGAACCCAGCCTGGGGGTGGAGGTGGCAGGAAAGTGACTCCAGCATAAGACTTGAAGCAGAAGCAAACAACAATAGCGATACTGGATGTATACATATATGTATATTCACTCACACAGGAGTTTAGTTACAGAGGATTAAGGCTTCTGAGCCTTAATTCCACTTCCTCTTTTGTGCAAGGATCTCATAAAGACAAAAACAAATGCAAAGAATATTATTGGGCCAATGTTATGAGCTCTGTGGAGCTTTACTTCACTGTTTTTGCAAACAAATGTTATTCAACCGACAAATCTGCTAGGCTCTGTCCCCCTGAGAAAACTCAGCATACTTCCCGAACCATCATCCGTGAGAGCCCAGAGGCCCTCAGAGTGTCTCCTGCCTAACAAAATGTTTGCACAGATGAGAAAGCTGGAACCCAGAGAGGAGAGGTGACTTCACAAAAGCCAGAAAGTGCAGGAGTCAGGTTTGGACCTGAGAGCTCCTTAGGTAGCAGGGTTCTGAGGGCTCCAGAACGGGACGTATAGTATATGCAGGGGACATGTCCGGCTGTGCAGTCCAAGGCCCAGAGGTTGGGTCTCTCACTGATTTCATCCCACAAAGGTTGCATGAAGGAAGAGTCAGAAGATAACTCCTGCCCTCTGAGTACCCTGTTTTAATTTCCAAGTCCTTTTCCCTAAATTGTCCCATTAAACTAGAGCAGTGTACTGAGGGTACAGAAATGAATAAACCACTCTCCTTGCCTGAAGGAGCTCACGGGGCAAGGATATGTAAAATGTCAATTAAAATCCATCATGCTAATTGCCAAGGAGTAACGTGCCAAATGCTTTGGGAACAGTATTTGCATACGATGCATTGAAAGGCACAGGCTTTAAAGTCACGCACACCTGGGTTTCAATTGCAGCTCTGCCACTCACTGGGTGATCTTGGGCAAGTTATGGAATCCCTTTGCACCTCAGTTTCTCTATCTAGAAAATGGGGAGAATACAAACCTACCTGTCAGCATTGATGGATGAGGAGCATACCACTGAGATACCAGTGGAAAAGTGGTTCAATAAGCAGAGGCTAGCAGCAGCATCAACTGCAAGAACTTAGTCAAGACATTCAACTTCTCCAAGCCTCCAGGAGCTCTGAATGTTCTCATCGTAAGTGGGGTGACAGAAGTGAAATGCACTTTGTAAAACTGACATGTTAAGTAATTGGTAGTCATCATTCTTAGGATTCTTAGCCAGTCCTAATTAGGACAGAGAAGGCAAAGCAGCAGGGTGGTTTGCCAAAGTCCAGTGAGTAACGACGGCCCGGAAGCCAGGACAGCCTCTCCAGTTTTGTGCCCTTCTCACCCACTGTCCTCCAGACTTTGTCCTCCCATCATCTGGAACCTGGGTGTGTTCTGGACCAGGATCTCTGGATCCTGGGTTCAGCTTCTTTGCTTATTAGCAAAGTCCTTCTGCTGGACGGGGGACTTGCCATCAGGCCTGAGAAAGAAGTCAGGCGTGCTTGGAATGCAATTGCAAAAGAAGTTACAAGAGCCTGGCGAGAATGCTGAAATCAAGTGATGTCGAGAGGTTTTGTTATTTTTGAAAAAGTGACTCATTCTGAGAAACCCTAACGGCCTCACAGAACATTCACCTAGTTGCTTGTATGTACAATCCAGATCCCACTGCAGAGAAAAACAAACCCTGCTGTTATGGCTGAAGGAGGGGATGATGGTTGGCATGGAGTTAGGGTTGACAGTTCGACAGTTCCATGAGGAAGAGTCGGAAGATAACTCCTGCCCTCTGAGTACCCTGTTTTAATTTCCAAGTCCTTTTCCCTAAATTGTCCCATTCAAACTATCACAAAAACACCCAGGGGAGGTAACATGTACCCTTTGGAAGGACCTGAGCTGGCCAGGGGAGGTAAGGTTATTCCCATTTGACATACAAAGGAAGGAAGTACCCAGAGAGCTTGAGCTGTTCCCCAAGATCAGAGAGAGAGAAGGGGGGTAGGGAAGTAGGGAGGAGGGCTGCAGGGAGGGAGAGGGAGGGAGAAAGAAGAAAAGACAAAAAGGAAGAAACGAGAAGCTCCATGAATGAGAACTGCAATAAAAGCCATGCTTGTCTTGAGAAACAGTGTGAAGGGCTGGTCTGAGCGAAGGCATCTGTGGGCCTCCTCACTGTGGGATGCCCAGGAGAGCATGCCATCAGGAGTTAGGAGGCTGGCTCTAGTCTTGCCTCTGGCCCTTGGCCAAATGTGTGACTTTAGGGAAACAGGTCCCTTCACCAATTCTCTACTTGCCATCTGTAAAGGTATGGGAGGTGGAGGAATAGAATAGATTCAGAGCTTTTAAAAGTTAGCAGGCATGAAAACATTCTGGAAAATTTGTTACAATACAGATTGCTGGGCCCTACCCCAGAAATTCTGATTCCCAAGTTCTGACAGGGGCCAGTGAATCTGCGTTTCTAACAAGCTCCCAGGTGGAGCTGCTGCAGCCGATGGTCATGGACCTCACCTTGGGTACCCAGGAGCTGATGATCTCCCTGATGTTTCTGCCACTCAGTGATTGAAAAAAACAACAGCTCCCAGTCTTCGAGAGCTGTGCCGGGGGCTGGAAACAGAAAATGAGCAAGACATGGTTTCTGCCTTTTTGTTCTAGCAGTCTAGGTGAGGAAATGGAAAAGACAAGGAATCCGATTCTCACACAAATACACAGGGGATGCGTGGAGGTGGGTGTGGCCAGTTGCCTGTGCCAAAGTCAGGTAGTGCTTCCAGGAAGAGGTGAGCCTTTGGGCCCAGGTTGTCATTATCCAGGAGACGACTTTTGGGCAGAGGGCAGTGTAGGCCACTTTGAACAGCTCAGAGAAAGCTTTGGCTAAGTGTTCATTGTGTGAGGTGTGGTGTTAGTGCTGTTCAGAGACCTGCCAGCACAGCTACAGCTGTTCCCCAGCTCCCTGGAGGGCCCTGCAGAGACTAGGGAAGGGAGCTTCTGATGGGCCAGCGTCCCTGGGGACCACAGCCAACTGTGTGTGTGTGTGTGTGTGTGTATTATATATGTAATCTACCTATTGTAATCTATATAATGTAATGCATATGTAATATATAATATATATATAATTACATGTACACACACTATATACATATGCACACACACAGTTGGTCCTCATATTCCAAGATGCCATATTTGGTAAATTTGCCTACTTGCTAATCTTTGCCTGTAACCCCCTAATCAATGCCTGCGGCCCTTTCCTTCACAGACATGTGCAGAGCTGTGCAGAAATTTGACTCATCCTTTCAACACTTACTTGCCCAGCTGAATGATGCTCTGCCTTCTCGTTTCAGCTGTTGGACTGTAACCCAGGGTCCCTTTTGTGGTCTACTCACTGCCATGTTTTGAACTTTTTTTGTGCTTTTTTGGGTGATTCTGCTGTTTAAAATCACCCTCAAACATGGCGGCTTAGTGTCAGTGTTCCTGAATACAGAAGGCTGTGAGGTGCCTGGTGGAGAAAGGAGGTAAGCTTCTTTCAGGCATGAGCTGTATAGCTGGTTGGCTGTGAGTCCAATGTTAATGAATCAAAAATATATTTTAAATAAGTTGCCTATAAAAAGAATCACACATAAGACCAGGTTATGTTTTGATGGGTTGATTAAAGTGTTGTGACCAGAGGCTCACAAGAACCTAACCTCCAATTTCCCCTGGGGGCAATGGAGCACCATTAACTGATTCAGTGTTCACGGCAACTTCACAGGATGTAACTACCATGAATAATGAGGACTGACGTGTGTGTGTGTGTGTGTGTGTGTGTGTGTGTGTGTGAGATTAACCCACTGTCAACTATTTCTGTTGCTCAGTATTACCCTGATAATTCAGACTTTCAGCAAGAGTTTATAAAATCTAAACACCTAGATAAACTTTGGATGCTTTCTTACTAATCCTATCTGATAGCAACCCTTATCCAAGTTGGCCATCCTGTCTGCTGCCCAGTTTGAGCAAAAGGCTTTTTCCTACTCACCCTGAACTTCTCCTTAACTTGCATATTCGCTTGAATTCACAACATTTTACCAACTTGGTTTTGATACAAATTTATATCTAGCAGATGGGTGTCACAAGGTGATGTCAGCATGGATATAACACACTTTTAAACTGTAGATTATTTTGGTTTGTCCACCATGACTCTGACACCAACTCTGATGTGTATGTTTTTTTCAATATCACCAAGCAATTCTCTGAGACACCAGCTGGGTGCCCTGCAACCTAACCAAATTCTGACACCCTCTACATTTCTCTGAGGTGGCATTAGATCCCACTGGTGAAGGGCTCAGGTCCCGCATATCTGCCATCCACTTCATATGCCAATGGCATGTCCAGGCTGTCACCTGTGCTTCTGACTGACTGGTTATAAGTCAGGGGTTCCCATGATCTCCTCCTCGGGTTTGATTAATTTGCTAGAGCAGCTCCCAGAGCTCAGGAAACCAGTTTACTCACTAGATTACCGGTGTATTGCAAAGTATATTAAAGGATACGAATCCACAGCCAGATGGAAAGATGCATAAGGCGAGGTCACAGATGCTCGAGCTGGGGTCCCTGTGGACTTTGGGGGCCAGCACTTATGGCATGGGGATGCATTTTCGTTCACCAGCCCATAAGCTCTCTGACACCCTGTCCTCTTGGGTTTTTATGGAGGCTTCATTACTCAGGCATGGTTGATAAAATCTTTGGCCATTGGTGGTAGACTCAGTCTCCAGCCCTTCTCCCCTCCCAGAGGCTGCAGGTTAGACAATGGGGCTGAAAGTTCTAACCCAGGGCAGCATCCCCTGGCGAGCAGCCCCCACCCTTAGGTGATCTGGGAGCTTTCCAAAAGTTGCCTCATTTAACATAACAAAAGACGCCTTGATCACTCTCTTAAGAAATGTTTAAGGCTTTAAGGAGTTATATATCAGGACCCAGGATGAAGGCCAAATGCAGATATTTCTTCCTATAAATCACAATCTCATTTGTACCCTTCATTGTAGTTGGTAGACAGACTGAATTTTTGCTAGTGGGAGGTGGTGTATAGGCTTGAGATTTCCTTCAGAACCAGTGCAGGGGCAGGGAAACTGAGGTGAGTGACAGCCCAAGTAGAGGCAAATGGGTGGTGGCCAAGCTGGGCTTTCGGCCCACACAGGCTAAGGCAGGAGGCCCTGCTCACCAGACCTTGCCACCCTCCTCCTTATGTCTGGGTCCAGCCCTCACCCTGTCCCCTAGGTCATGCCAGACTGATTTCTGGGAAGTGTTCTGGGAAAACAGAAAGGCCTGGTTAGGTTAGACTTGGCTGTGATTTCCCTGGGGCCCAGGGCTGAGGGGCTCTGCCGTCTTGCTGGATGAAAGTCCCTGCCTCCCGTGGGAGGGCCTCACTGATGGAGTCTTCGGATGCTCCTAGGCCTCTGAATCCTCCCCGGGGTCCTCGGGGGACCTTGTTGGCCAGCGGAGCAGAGGGAGCCTGAGGCTGAAGCCAGGCGGCTGGCCGCCATCCCACATAAACATGCTTGGTCACTGTAGATTATTTACTCTCCATAAGGGGCTGGACAGGTTTGTCGATGATGGGACCCATTCATGAGACCCTGTGGGTCCCACTTTGACCCAGATTCCTGGGGTGGGAGAGTGCTGCAGGGGGCTGCTTCCTTCTGCTTAGGATCCCCTGGTGAGAAAGCTGCTGTAGCCTAGCTGCTCCGGCCACAGCTAAGCTCCTGTGCTCGGCCCTCAAAGCCTCTTCCCAGACTCAGCTCTCATGCACCCTGGGCTTCAGGCACCACGACTTTCTGCTGTTCTTTACAAACCTCCAGGCCTCTGTATCCTGTGCTCTTTCTCCTGCCTGGAATCCCTTCTCTTTAAGTCACAGCTCAGATGTCACTTCCTCTGCATGGCCACCCTGCTCCCCTACTGGAGGGGGAGCGAGCTCCTTCCTTGTGCTTCCGTGGCTTAGGGCTGTACAGTTAGCCTGGTGGCCTGTGGTCTGAACTCAGACACCAACTGCACCCCCTGCGAAGGGATCTCGTGCTTCCCTAACTTGATTCTGGGGACAATGGTGGTGTCTCCCTAACGCTCTGTGTGCAGGATGGTCTATACAGCCAGCATTACATGGCGCTTGGCATGGTGCTTGAATCACGCCACAGATGCTCTGTCTTCTTTATTATTAGTAGTAGTAGAGCACGTATATCCCACTGCTGTAATCACTTCATTCATAAGCCTCACTTTTCCTAGACGCTGACCTACTGGAGTGCGGGGCCTAGGTCTGACTCATCTCTAAACCATCTGCTTCTAGCCCAGTGCCTGCCATGTAATAGGTGGCCAATAAAAAGTATATATTCGGTAGTTGCAAGTGTGTATGGGATCCAACATTTACTGAATGCTGATTATCTGCCAGGCTGTGTTTCAAGCCCCTCATTTAATACAATGGTCCTATGTGATACCTATTATTAGTATATTAATTTGACACATGAGGAAACCAGAGGGAAAAATAAGGTCACCTCTCTGCTGAGCACTAGAATTGAGAATCAAACTGGTGAGGTTCAAACCTCACTTGTTGCACTGCTTGTCATAGTCTAACAATAGCAGGATAGAACAGTGTTGAGTGGTAAGTGCCTGGCACAGAGCAGGTGCTCAGTGAACGCTGAATAAGGAGACGTGTTTGGGGCCTTCGGTGACTGCCCAGACTAACGGCAGTCAAGTCACACAGATCAGCTTCTAAAAAGGATGAACGATTCCAATTGTTAAACTTATCTCTAAAATGTGTTTTTCTAGAGCCTTCAGTCCTTCTGTCTTTTCCTGAGCTGACCTGCTCCAGACCCAGCAGTTGACCTTCTGATGGGAGGAGCCCCCTGTGTCCCAGACAGGCTCTGTGTCCGGGCTCTGTGTTGAATCCTCAGTGCCATCTTCCTGCCAGGCTGCTAGATCTCTTCCACCTGCCTAGAGTGTTCCTTCTCCCTCTCTCCTGCACCTTCCCAACTGCCACCGTGATCCTGTCTGGAAAATCTCTCCCATCCTTCAATGTCCAGTTCACACCGACTCTCCTCTGGGAACTCTCCCTCAACCTCCGTCCCCAGTCCTTAGCACTCTCCTCTACTAAGCACACGTTTAGATTACTTATATACATGCACGCTCAGGACAAAGTGGTGAATGGCAAGGGCTTTAGTGCCAGATACTTGGCTTTCCATTTGGCTTTGCCACCATCTGCAAGTCTCCCTGCCTGAGCCTCAGTTTCCCCATCAGTGATAGTATCTACCTCTCAGGGTTTTGTGAGGATTAAGGGTAAGTGTGCATATGGGGTGCTTAGTCATGACATGTGAATCATAAGTGCTACATAAGAGCTCCTGTACTTCTCTTCTAGAAAGAGCCCTCCAGACCCTGGGGTGGCCCCATGCATCTTTGCATCTTGAGTGTTCACTGTAGTGCCTGACCCATTTCAGGTGCTCAATAAATGAAAATGCAATTCATGTTCAACAAAGTAAGCATTTATTGAGCACCAGCTATGTACCAAGTGCTAGATATGCAGAGATGGGTGGCAGCTAAAGGTCAGGATGCATACAAATAAAAGCCAATAGGAGTAGAATGACTGCCAATGTGCCACTTTCATCGATTCATTTGTTCGTTAAGGCATTTGCTGCACCAGGATCTGGGGAGACAGATGAATAAAATGCACTCCTGGTGTTTGTACTGTGCAGGCAGATGACTGCTGTCATAGAGTGTGCCTCTGGAGCTCACTGAACAGATCCACCGGGTTGTGGATCCATTCGCAGGGGACAGGGGAGGGGAGCCGGATGAGGTGGGCAGTGCCTTTGCACCTGCTGGTGCTGTTGTTTGGGACAGCCTTCCTTCTTCTCATCCTTCCTGTCTCAGATGACATGTGCTTTCCTCAATGACCCCTCCTCGGAAAGCCCACCGGCTCATCACTATCCCTGTATCCTGCTCTTCGGTTCTCCAGCACTCCCCAGAGTCCTTAGTGAAAGGAAGGAGGAGAGGGAACTAAAGATTCTTGAATACCCACAATGTGCCCGGGGCTGTGCTCTCCTGTTGACAAACATTATTGAACTAATTTTTCCAACCTTCCAGACGTGTTGGTATGATTATCCTCATTTTACAGACTACAAAAAAGGCCCCAAGAGGGCAAATACCTTTGCCCAAGGTCACCAGCTGGAAAATAGTGGCCCTGGACTGGACTTGGAATTCAGGGCCTGCTGCCCCTCCACCCAACAACCATGGCTGTTTCATGGCATCAGGAGAGGCCAAGTAGGCAAGAAAGGAAATGGAATAACTCGTTTACTGCCCCAGGCATTTTCAGAACAAGTAAGTGATTTCCCTAATTCCCAGTGTGCTGTTAATAGAGAAACTTGGCAGCTGGAAACCAGGCTGCAGAAAAACAGGTTTTCTTCCTAACTCAGCAGCACCACTTGCAGGATATCAGGGAACACTGCAAAAATGATCAGGAGTAGAGCGCTCCTCTCTGATGGAGGAGGGATCCCAAACTAGGGACCTGGGACACCATCTAATGACCTTTCATTTGAAAAGGGAGCTCATCGAGTCAGAGAATGGAGCCTGTGTGAAGCCACAGCATTAGCGATGGCAGACTGAGGCTCTATAGGTTTTGATTCCCAGCTGAGTAGTCCTTTCCTTCCCCTCCCCTTTCTTCCTTCTCTCCCTCCCCAGTTCTTTCATTCAATAAATATTAATTGAGCACCTCCTATATCTTGGGCATATTCCTTCTTGGTAGTAACAAATATCAATAGCTAAAATTTGCCTTTTGGGGTTATTGTTGTGTCGATTAATTGACATTGACAAAATACTTCATCATTACAACTAAGGTGTATTAACCATTACTATGTATCAGGCTCTATACTAAGGCATTATCTCAATTGATGGTCCCAGATGAGGAAATTAGGCTTAGAGAGGTTTGGGAATGTGCCCAGCATGGTTCAGTCAGTGTGAAGCTGGGGTTCAAACCCAGATCCTTCTGACCCCAGAGCCAGAGATCTTAACCATTATGTTATACTTACTCTTTAAAGGTCCTCAGGTAAGTTCAGGAAATACATATACTCTACTTAGGATTGTGTTCTTATTTCAAATAATTATTTATTTCCTGTCAATGAGTGGTGCTTTCTTCTCAAATTCATGGCTGGATGTTAAGGACACAGAAGTGACTCTAATTCCGCCAGGAGCTCATGGCCTTGCAGGTGTCAGCCTTAATACAAGGCAATTGGCAAGACGTGTTCTAATAAACAGCCTGCACAACTCCAGGGGGTGGCATTCACAATGCAGCAGATGGGAATAGCATCCCCCAAGTTGTACAGTGCACTGCCTGTGTGGCCGTATACGGTGGCCTCCACCCAGTGGGGTAGGAGCAAGAGGTAAGGGATGGGGAACAATCACGTCTGCCTCTGCAGGGTAGGGAAGCTTCACAACAAAGGGCGCTGGAGCGAATATGCTGCCAAAGCCGTACAGACTGATTTCCTTTCCTTGTCAACTGGGAGGTAGTGTCAAGGTTTGAGGAAATAGGTCTCTGTTTTTCAAACTGCAGAGCAGAAAATACATTTCAGTTTCCGTTTCTGCATTAGTTTTCAAGTTATGTTTTGTTTTAAGTTCCCAAGAATTTTGATCTCATTCTAATTTTTGTGTGGATGGGTAGTTCTCTCTTTTGGGGTGTTTGATTCCTGAAATTGGAGCCCATCAACTGCAGGAGGCAGGTCTAAAACCAGATTGATGTGGGCAACCTTGCAGACGTTTGCAGAATTCTCTGGCAAAACCAGAGGGGAATGAATCCACTGCTGCCCCAGAGAATTAATTTACTGCACAGAAAACAGCTCTTTCCTCTCCCACCTTTTCCCTAATGCTTCTCATCATCTATGAGCACCTCGTGTGTGCACGTGCAAATTTTACTTAATTTCTCTTATAGTATGGAAACAAAAGGACTTTTTTTTCATTTTCTAATTATAAAATTATTCTATAATGACTTTTCCCCATTGCCCACCCTGAAGATGCTACCTCAGACCCCTCTAGGGAGGCCATGGTCCTGGGTGACAATTGTAGGACAGGGTTGGCACCTAGGGAGCAAAGATGTAAAGGACTAAAAGGCCCTGCCCCCCAGCCCCCTGGGAGCTCCTAGTCTGTTTATTGCTGGCCCTTAACCATAGGAACGAACACTGTGGGACAAGGATAATGGTGATGAGGAGTGTCCCCTTGCTAGAAGGAAAGCCAGAGGTCGCCCCCAACACCCCCGCTTCATGGCAGAGCAAGAGGAGCACCAGCCAGCGTGCAGAGAGAGATGGGGAGGGAGCCCTTTTCTGCTCTGCTGCTTCTTGATTTCTTACTGATCCGGAGGAGGAAGGCCCAGTTCTTTCCCGTGCTGTGTGTTAAACAGGCATTTGAGAGCCAGTCTGGGAGCATAGTCAGCCAAGAAGACCTCGTTTCTATGGGAAAATGGGTTCTAAGGTCCAAACAATTGTCTTAGCAATCGACTATGGGAACACAGCCCTTTGTGAAGTTGAAATACTGCCGTTCATCCTTGTAAAGTTCATCTTGTGAAAAGCGCTATGAACTGGGAATCCAGGCAGCTGAGTCCCAGGTGGCCCCTGCCAGCTGTGCCCTGATCTTGGGCAGGTCACATCATTTCCCTCTCTGGCTCCTCGCCCGTAGGACTGGGGCTGGACCAGATGAATTCCCATGTTTGTCTGGAGTCTGAGTCTTTGGGGCTTTGAGTCCCTTTGTTATGTGACTTTCAATTCTAGCACATTATTGTGTTTCTTGCTAAATGCAGGGCTCCTTTGGCCTGGGGCTCATTGGCTCCAAGTTCTTTAGTCATTCTGGTTTCTGGCTGGGCTCAGACAATGCGAGGCAGTGGACTATTATTGAAGGAAGCCAGGAGAGAAGAAGGCAGGGTGTCTCTGGCCGAGGTTGCACTTCTTGCTTGGCTCTGGCTTGCACCATGGTTCCAGCCTCTTGTAGGGTGACCCCACGCCTTGGGTTCCTGCGATCCTGCCTCTTCCCTCTCTCCCTCCCACTAAGGAGGGGCAGGGACCTCCTGCTATTAGTAATCTCTGGGTTGCCTCATTTTTTCCCTGTGGCCTTTTCAGCCCTTCCATCACCTGTATAACCCATTCCCCATGTTAATTCTCCCTGTTCCAAATACTTAGCGTGGTTTCTCTTTACTTGGTTGGACTTTGACTGAGACATTCACACTTCCGTTGGTTTTACCTTACAACAGCCAGCAATAAAGATGACGATGATAATGTTGATGATTATAACCCCTTACTTGGTATATAACGTCACATATTATAAAGCTTTCACTCAGGTTCTGTAATTTGAGTCTCATAATAACAGGATGATGTAAGAAAGGCATTTATCATTCGTCCTACTTTACAGAAGAGGAAATGATCTCACTGAGCTCACACAGCTGGTGGGTCTTGATAGAGTTGGAGCCAGAACCCAGAGCTCTTGATTTCTCATTTAGTTTTCCTTCTGCTTTTCATCATTATCCCCTTACCTTGCTGGAATGGTGCCTTAATGCTGTTCATTTAGGATGGTGTTTCCTAAAGTGGGAGGTACAAATCATCAGTCGAGGGTGTATTAGTAATCTATTACTATGTAACAAATTACCCAACACTTCGTGGTTTAAAGAGTATCATTTATTATTTTGGAAATGGTCTATACAAACATTGGTGCTCTCTCCTATCCCATATTTTCTGGGTTGAGTGTTCACTCAGAATTTAAGGTGTGGGTTCATCTTGGGAAGGTTTTGAGGTTGTACTTGCCAATATTTGAGATGGGGTCTGGCTGCCATGTGATGAGGAGGAAGCTGTTCAGAGCTGAACACACAGTCTTCTGCTCTCGGCAGACTCTGTGATAAAGCAGCCTCTAGCCAAGGGACAAGGCCAAGACAATGAAGAATAAACATATTTGTACTAAAATCATTAAATAGGAAAGACCACTGTGTCCTTCTGCCCAGCTATATTTTTCACTGGGTGTCTAGTGTATTACATCACACTAGAGGGCAAGGGGGATCTCTGTACTGTAGGGACTTTCAATAATGTAAAGAAGAAAAATATTTTATATTTCTGAGTCTACAGGGACCTCGCCTTTGGGGATGATCAGGGACACCATATCCATTGCACCCTCCACTTTGTCAATCATCAATAAATATTTATCTTAGCCTCACCCGGTGCCAGTCTCTTACTCTACTGTCTAGGATTCCCTGCCAAGGATCTCATCTCAGTTACTTCTGAAAGTCCCAGGGAGTGGCTCATGTGTGCATGTAAACTCTGTCCTTCTGGCTCCAGTGTAGGGTTTACTCTTCTCCTTCTCGGCTCCGGCTATCTGCCCTGATGTCCACAGCCAAGCTTTGGAGGTCCTTGCCAGGGCTGTGTGGCCACTGTGTGTTGGGGCTACTGTCTCCATCTGGCATCACACTGTGTTCCACCTGTCTCTCTGCATCGTGTCTGCTTACATATGCCCCAAGCAGTGCCACCTGGCCTCTCAGTAGCTCATGGGCATTTTAATGAAATAATCCTATTTTTTTTTTTGGTCTTCTTCTGTTTCAAGCTCTACCCTCACAGGTACTAGTACAAACTCCAAGGCAGGTGTAAAGAGGCATTTCAGGAGACTTCTGAGTTGTTGCAGTCCTGTTGTCCTTCTACTTTTCACCATTAGCCCACATACCCCATGGGAAGAATGTCTTAACACTCTTCCTTTAGGATGGTGTTTTCTAAAGTGTGGGGCAAACCACTGTCAAGGGCATATTAGTTATCTATTGCTGTGTAACAAATTGCTCTAATAATTAATGTCTTAAAATGGCATCATTTAGTATCTCACAATTTTTCTGGCTCGGCAGTCCAGGAGAGGCTTTCCTGAGTCCTCTGGCTCTGGGTCATTCACATGGCTGAGGTCATCTCAAGCCTTGACTGGGAGGGACCTGCTTTCTAGCTCATGCATATGGTTGTTGGTGGGATGCAGTTTCTTGCTGGCTGTTGGGCCTCACTGCCTCAGGAGCTGTTGTCTGGAAGCTTCCCTTGGTTCCTTGCCATGTGGGCCCCTCCACAGAGGACCTTACAACAAGGCACTGACTTCATCATCCTGAACATATGAGACGGCAAGTAAGGATGCAAATAAGACAGAAGCCACAGTATTTTGTAACCCAGTCTTGGAAGTAACATCCAGTACTTTAGCCCAATTCTATTAATTACAAGCAAGTAACTAGGTTCAGCCAACACTCAGGAGGGGAATTACACAAGGGTTGAATAACAGGAGATAAGAATCACTGGGGTCCATCTTAGAGGCTGTGTACCTTGGGCAGTGGGAGGTAGGAGGTGAAATTAATTTCAATGTTATGCAAATCAGGATTGAAAACATTTAGTCAGTAGCCATTTATTTTAAAGTGTGGTTGGGAAAATGTAACATTGAATGACCAGGGTTTAGTTGGAGAGATTTGTCTTCCCAGTCAGGAGACACTATAAAACTGATCTGAACCAAAATGCTGTTGGAATAGGGACCACAGATGCACATGCCACCTTGCATCAAAGTACCAGCCTTTGCCTGTCTTTCTGGGTTGCCTTTAATTGGTTAGATGCTGGGCCCTTTGATGACTAGGTAGCAGTGGAAAGACTAGGGAGGTACAAGACAGGTCCCCAGAAAGAATTTTGAAGCCATGACAAACTGGACCCATCTCTGTGACTCAGAATATTTTTGCTGTACCAAGTATCCTCTGCACTAAGAGTAATAAATCACCTCTTGTTTGAAACATGGCAGATAGTTGAAATCATTAAGAGTAAAAGTGAACTTCCTTGACCCAGAAGGGAGGGAGTTGGTCAAATACTAAGAGTTGGACTTAATTCCGTAATAGCCAGACCATGAACAGATAGATAATAGAGAATCACTTTTCAAATTCAAGTCACTCATATGAGCAATGCTATCAGTAATCACTTACATTTATTGAGTGATTACTACATCTGGGTTCTTGGTTGTGGTGTTTATAGGCCTGACCTCACTGAATCCTTACAACAACCCAGTTAGAGGGGTATTGTGAATATCTTCAATTCATGTATGTGGGAATGAGACCTGGGTTAAGTTAATTTGCCCAGATCCTCAGAATAGCAAGGGCAGAACTAGTATTTGAAGCCAGGTACGAGCCTATGAACTTGGGAAGAAATTCTGTAAGATGACTGCTGTGATTGTGTGTAATCTCTGCGATGGTTTGTTTATAGCTGGGCCCAGGAATCACTGGGCTGTTATTGTTAGGTCTGGATCCTCGGTTTCATAAAACACTAATATAAGGAGACTACCCAAACATCTGATATTGCAGAGGGCAGATGCAGAGCCGCTGTGTGTACATGGAGGTATCTGTGTGTGTTGAGTGGTTGGAATAGGCTCTGGAGATCAGCGTACACCCTAACGTTCCAAAGATGGCTCCAGACTTCCCAGGAATTCTCCCTCTTCCGTGGATTGGGAGGCTCTGGAGCAAGTGTCCTGGGAGCTGGGTGACAGGCGCTTATTTTGGGTTCCACCCTTTGCTGGCTGTTTGACTTCAGGCAAGGGACTTAGTCACCAGAGAACCTACTTTTCTCATCTGTAAAATGAGGATAATGAGACGTGGCTCCTGCCCTCCTCGCAGGGAGGGCAGGAAGCTTCCTGAGATCACCTCACCAGGGCCTTTTGATCTGCTTGAAAGAATCCTCCTAATTGCCCAGCCAGGCACTGGAGCAGCTGGGTGAAAGTTTTATGACCTGAGATTCCCACAGCCCATAATCCACATGCTCCCAGAAGCCCTCTGAGGTTTTCAATGATAGATTTGGCTGTCCAACGTTCTGCCAGGCCATCAGCAGAGATTTCTCAGAGCCTTAGTCATATAATAGGCGGTTTCCCAGGGGTGTTCTTGCCAATGCTCCCACTTATTTATGTAATATTTCTTAAGAGTTCCTAGGCACACATGACAATCTCTCACCCCTCCCCAGACTGAGCCCAGCCGTCCTTTCTGGCATCATGGAGTTCTGCTAACCCTCAAGGACAGCTCTTGGCCTCTTTAACCACTGCATGGATGTGCTGTTGTCTGCCCTTTGGTTCCAGTTTTTTAAAGGATTCTTTAAGTGAGTAGTATGTCCACCTCTCATGTCTTGTCTGGACCATCACAAGAGCTTTCTCAAGAGTGTCTCTGCCTCCAGCCCTGCTCTCTCCCTCTGCCACACTGCAACCCGATACACGGGATTGCTTCCCTCCTCAAAACCCATCAATGACTCCCCATTGTTCATGCAATAAAAATGGAACAAATTATCCTGGCATTTAAAGTCTGCCCACACCCTTAACTCAAAATCTGGCCCCAAATTTTCTTTCTTCACTCATTTCTCATCTCTTCTCATGGTTGGTTCATTTCTTCAGTCAACCATTCCATTTTATTTGCGTATCACCTCCTACGTGCCAGGTGCTGCATCATGCATGCTCTGGAACAAAATAAGGCCCTGCTCGCATGGAGCTCCCAGCCTCATCGTGGGTACAGACATGCACTGGTGAGTGCCATGCAATTTGATAAGTGCTGTAATATGGGAGATGGAGGGTCTACAAGAGCCCATTGTAGGGACCTTAACTCTGCCTGGGGGAGGGCAGAATGTCTAGTGCTCAAGGATGAATGGGATGCACCCCAACAAAGAGTCAGGGTGATCATTGGGAATGAAAAGTGTGTCCCATCTAAATGACTTAGTTATTCACTATTGTGTACTTGAAACTGATATACTATTGTATACCAAATATATTTAAATAAAAAAAGAGAGAATGACTTAGATGTGAAAGAGAGCATGAGGAGTTTGGGAGAGTGGCACCACTATGACAGTTCCTGGCTTGCCATGTAGTCCAGCTTCTGAAGGTCATGGTGAGCCTTGTCCAGAGGCCTGGAACTTACCCTGGAAAATAAAGGAGCTAGAGGCAGGGAGCTGATGTGGTCGCCACCCTCCTGACTCGGCCACCTGTCCGTTGCTTGCAGACTCCCAGGCCTTGGCCAGGGCTGGTCTTTCTTCCTGAATGCCCCTCCCTTCTCCACCCGCCTCTCCCCATTCTCCTCTTGCTATGGTCTACCTTCCTTTCTGTCTTTCGTAGTCCACTTCAAATGTATGCTTCAAAGACTTCCTGGATCCTGGGGTCAAAATCATTTTTCTCTCCTCTGGGCATCTAGAGTTCATTCCTTGTATGTTGCCATTTATCACATTCTGCCTTGTATTTTATGTTAGTCACTCCTGTTCATCTCCCTCACTGGACTGCAAGCTCCTCAAAGGGTGTGTTTACCCTGCAGTATTAACCTCTGCATTTCCCACAGCACTTGCATGCTGTACTTTGAATCAGGCCTCCCTCAAGTTCCAGTTCCACTGCTTATTAGCATTGTGACATTGGACAAATCACTTTATCTCTGGGACCTCAAGCTGTCTCATCTATAAAATGGGGTAATGGTTTTTATTGCGTAGGATAATTGTGAGGATTAAGTAAAGCACCTACTTAGCACTCAATAAACATTAGTCGCCTTCCTCCCTCCTCTGGTTTCTGGCTCAGAAAGATTCTTGCAACATCTTGGGAGAGCATCCCTGAGGGACGGGTGCCTCAGTTTTCCCATGGGTCCAGAGGAAGTGATGGGCACACATGTGAGATCCCATCTGCACCAGCTTGCTAGTGCCTGGGCGGAGAGGCAGGGCACCAGCATTACTGCATGGGGCCTGGGAGCCATGGCGGTGGTCACCACCCATTCTAATCTGATAATTTCTTTGACACTGTCCATGGAGGACTCATCCTTAATGTAAACAAGAAGAAAAGGCTGAAAATAACTTGCAAAAATAGATTAAATAATATGAGTCTCATTTTCTAGGATTATGCCCCAAATCAAGGTGTGCTCCCAGGGAGAGGAGAAATAGGGATCTGCCAGTGAGTCTTTCCTTTTCTACCTAGTTGCTCAGCCCATGTACAGAATCTATATTATGAGATTGCAAGGGTCATTGTCATGGCTGTGGCCATCCTTGTCGCCATCACCATCAGCAGCCACCGTCCCCCACCCCCCCATCATCACCACTGCCATTTGGGCAGGGTGCAGGGCAGATCCCCACCTCCTCACCTAACCATGCCATTTTATAGAGACCCCATCTGCATGCATGGCCTTATTTGTTGCTGAACCGCTTTGACACATACTTGATTCTTACAGCAACCCCGTGAGGCAGGTAGAGCAACTGCCATTGTCTTAATTGGCAAGGAGTCGGGGTGCAAAGAACCTGAGTGACTTGCAGCATAAGCTGGGAGTGAGCAGAGGGTGTTCAGGGCTGGGGCTGAGACTCTGGTGGTTTGAAGCCCAAAGAGGGTTGTTTGAAAGAGAGGATAGTCTTGTTTCCCTGTAGCCAGCCCTGGTTCCTGTTGATGTAATGTCACCCTTAATGTATGAGCCCCAGTGGAAGCCAGTTCCTTTGTGTACCACCTTTTGGTTTCTGGAATGCCCACTGTGTGCCTGAGACATATAAATGTCGGTTGTTTGAATAAAGATTGAGGGAGCGCATGAAGAATAATAGTGAGAGAGGGGTTTGCCCTTGGGTTTTAGGGCTGGTGTCTGGAATATTCCACAGATGCTCCCCACCTTCCTGCCTTGGCACACAGATGTGTGAAATTGCATCAACATATTAGTCCTCTGTAGAAGTGTTAGCAACAGACCTCAGTCTCTACTGCTTTGCTCACGTTTCCTCACGAGTAGGGAAGAGCAGACGTGTTGTACTGGAGATAATTGGAAAAGACTGATGTTCTCATTTGTTACCACATTTATCTGTTGAGCAGACTTTACATCCTGAGCCTCATGTCTTCCTTGCCCTGGGCCTTCCTGGATGTTGACATAGTTCCTTGTACTTTCACTTTTCATTCTTTCAACTACCCCACTGTCCCTAGCAGGTGTTTTATGTGTTTTGGCCAAATTTTTGGCCAAAGAAGAGTGGTGTTTCCTTTGTTTCTACCATCCTCTTAATTAATTAAAAAAAACCTTTAACCAGGCAGTGTGTGAAAGGCCTAGAATTCCAAGACCCATATATCAGCAAGTGGATTTTTCAAACAGACCCTTTTCATTTTCTACTCCAGATAATTTTGAGATGCGATCAGGCATCTCCTGCATTGCAGTCTCCACTCTCTGATAGAGAGACTTCCTTCCTGGGATTGTTTCAAACAATTCCGAGCTGTGAAGACCCCTACCTCCCACCTCCACACCCCACCCAAGCCCACTTTAGGAGAGAGAGACAGAGGAAGCTCCTTCATGGTCAAGGTCCTGGGACATAACCTGGTCACTGCTTGCTGGGGGGCAAGGTGACCTGCCTTCCTCTTTATACTTGAGGTAATTGACAATAATGACATTTAGTTAATATTTCTTTTTCCTCACTGGGGACCCAGGGGAGCTGGGTTTCCTCTGTTCTCTAGTAGGTTTATTATAAAGTAGCAAGCATGGAAAGAGCCTCGTGACTTAAGGCAAGACATACAGGCTCTGAACACTTCATCTGTCATTCCTTCTTTTTTGTTGTAACATCATAAATTATCTCTCAGGAAGGGAGGAGCCCCAGGCTTGAGGTACTGGGTTCTCCTAGTTTGTCAAATCCATATTTTTCTTAAGAGAAGGATGGAAAGTCACATGGAAGGCAGCCAAGATGCTTGGCCATCAAGGCTGGAGCTTCTGAATCTGGGTGTGTGTGGGCTGGGGAGGCACCTTGGCCTGTGTGGGAGCTGTATGAATGGGCTTTCTGTAGGAGGGAGTCAGAGGGGCTAGGCTATGCTTCTTAAGCCCAGCTGTACATTATAGTCACTCTGACCTCTTGAATCAGAATCCCTGGAGGTGGGCCCAGGCACTGTTTTTTTTTTAAAAACCTCCAATATCCAGAATATAGATACAGATTGTATATCAATATTCTAATATGCAATATGAACCACTGCTCCAGGAAGTCCCAATTCTAAAGATTTTTACAAAGAGTTTAAATAAAGTGAATATTTCCAACTCTACAGATAGATCCTTCCATCTATTATCTAGTGGGAGTAAGAACCTAGTGGAAGAAGTTCTTAGTATCTAGTGGGAGAAGTACCTAGTACCTGATGGGGAAGTACCTAGGACCTAGTGGGAGAAGTACCTAGTATCTAGTGGGAGAAGTACCTAGTACCTGATGTTGATGTACCTAGTACCTAGTGGGAGAAGTACCTAGTATCTAGTGGGAGAAGAAGGGGTGAGAAATGGAACTCCTAGCTCTAACACCTCCTAAGTGCCATGAGTCCACAGATTGGCACCATTTAATCCTCACACCAAGCCTTCAAAGTAAGGACCACCATTCAAGTGGAATTAAAATAAAAAGACCACTTTATTTGGTGCCCATGTGTGGATAGCACCCTATGGGTCCTTTGGCACTCTTATAGCCCCTATGGTGGCAGTTTAGAGTGCCTTCTCCAAGGCCTTCTGAGGACAGGATCTGTTATAATTGTACCCTCCAGATATCCCTGGGGGCCCCAGGGACCAAGGTTCCTCTTCTCTTGATCCAGAGACCACCCAACATTCCCTCAGTTCCCCAATGTCAGCATCCAAATTAATCCTGCAGCCTGCCCACACAGAGGCAGCATAACATTTTTATCTGTGTCCTGATTTTCAGCCTGGAAAAAAACAGTCCCCTTAACTACAGCTCCTTCTGAACCCTCATTTCCCAGAATCCCTCTGAGAACCTGGGCCTGTCATATGCAAGAATCACAGAGTGTGGATACTGTGTAATGCTTTCTGACCTTTCCTCTCAGTTTGTCCTGCTCTCTTCAGCTGGGTGATAGCTGTCAAGAGGCATGATGGCCTAAGGAAGAAATATAACAGGGCCTCTTGGTCTCCATTAAAAGCCAATTATACAAAAACTGCACAAGAATATGGACTTAGCAGGGCACAGGGATATGCATTTAGGGTTTCGATTCATAGGAAACTGCATATGCATAAAGAATATGATCTGACCTCCCTCCCCTGATGTGACAGGGCATATCCCTGTAAGTGGCCCAGTTCTGGTGAAAGTCAGCCCTGTCTGGGGATCGTGGTCAATTCTGGGCATGGGCTTAGAGAAGGGGGTGTGCAAATTGGAAGTTGTTTAGAATCTGGCAGTTGGTATAGTAGAGGGATTTGAAATAGCACGTGAAAACGAAAAGACATAAAACCAGGCAAGTTTGCATAGCTTGGCATGGACTTGGGAAACAGCAGTGGATGTGTTCTTTATGGCCTCCGGTGCTGTTCACTGTTTATCTGAGAAGGCCAAGCTGCGCTGTAGTAATAAAATAAGCCACAGAGATGGCAGCGGCTTAATAAACACAATAGTTGTTTCTTTTTCACTCTGTTAAGTGCAATGCAGATTGCATTCTCTTTAATTCTGTACGAACGCCTTCTGGAACACAGAGCCTTTGGGGTAGCTACAGGAGGGGAAGAGAGAGATGGAACAGCCAGATCAGCTTCAGGTTCCCTCCGTCTGGACATGATAAAGCTATAGGACCAGTGAAGCCCAAACTGTTTACTATCAGGGATTTTGGAGAAAAAGCTCGCCAGTTCTGACATAGAGAATCAGGTGGCTTCTTTCTTTTTTCTTTATTCAACATTACTTCTTATGACGTCATATGCCAAACACTGTTTTAAATATTTGGCAAATATATAGTCATTGAATTCTTGTAATAACCCCATGAGGTGACTATTATCATCCCATTCTTCAGATCAAGAAATTGATATCCAGAGGCACTAAATGAGTTGTCCAAGGTCACATAATTAATGCGTGGACAACACAGGATTCAAAATGAGGCTCTGGGGTTCCAGAGTTCTTGCTCTAACCAGTATACATGCATACCACACAAGCTTGCTACAAAAACACTGTCTGAGGTGCTTGGGGGTGGGGGGAGGTTGGAACCAATAAAGATCATCAGCTCCAGGGAAGCAGTCTGTTAAAGGGCCCAGAGCACCGGATCCATTGCCTTCCTGGATCAGGAGGTGGCCAGGCTTCTGGGGAAACTGAGGCCCGTGGGAGTGGGTAAGGCATTTAAACTTTCCCAGCAGATCTGGGTGCTGTAGGAGGTTAAAGGCCAATGAGAGGTGAGAGGTGACTGGACCAAAGCTCATAAAAATGACCAACAAAGGCTTTTTTTATTATGGAAATTGAAAAATGTACCCAAAAGTAGAGAGAATGGTCTACTGGATCCATGTAGCCTTCACCAGCTTAACAATGGTCAATCTCATTTCATCTATTCCTCCCAACAACTTTAAAGAGGGGAGTATAATTTTTAAAATAAACCCCAGACATTCTGTTAGTTTACACATAAAGACTCCTGTGTCCAAATTCACTTTGATGGAGGATCTGGGGGAGAAAAGGAAGCCTGAGTCCGTCCTCTGAGGCAGGGTCTGCAGCCGAGACTGGCGGAGGGTGCTGCTGTTTTCAGCAACTGTCAAGGAAGGCCCGCACACATCCATCCATCCCTGGGCCTCCATTCCAGGCGGCAGCCTCCCTCGCACGTGAGTAATGCAGGGGCCTGCCAGTCCCAGGCATCGCCCTGTGGAAAAAAACACCTTGTGAAATGCTATCTGCAACCAGGACAAGAAAAAAAGCATCTACAGTGGATCCTTTATTCACAATCATCCTCCTTCTCTAAGACCAGCCTCCTGCCCACCGTGGGGCCTCTGAGCCCTGCCCAGTGGGTGTCGATGTCAGCTGAGCCACTGTGTCACTGCTGTTTTCTTATTTACCCGTGTTTGTCATTTTCTAGCAGTGTGACTCACCAGCCGAGCGGGAAATGAGAACCCGGAGAGATGAGCCTTTCATCAAACCCTCCCAGCCACTCCTTTGGAAGTTAAATTCTTTTCCATTGAACTCTCATCTGGGCACCCAAAAGGAGAGGCATGAAAGGTTGAGGGGCCGTTCTGCCTTTGGAAGGGCCCCTGGTCAGATGGGCCAGGCTCAGGGCCAGGCTCAGGCAGGCTGCTGGAATTCTGCACACTCTTCTCTTACTCTCCTGTCTGCCCCGCTGGGCCTTCCCAGGGGGCGTGTCATTCTCCCCTGCACTCCACCGGGCCCTTCAGTAGCCAGGGAGAGAACGCTCCCTACCCAGCACCCCAGAAGCATCCTCCTCTGCAGGTGGCCTAGGTCGGAAGCAGAGGAGGACCATTTCCTCGGCCCCTGGAGCATGCCTGCTCTTTGCCCACTCCTAGGCCTGATGATGACAGCCAGCCCTACGCACTGCTGGCCTCCACTGCTGGGGCGGGTGCTGTGCTTGGTTCCCTGCATACATTTCTTCCTGGAAGAGAGCCCAGGAGCCGTTTCATGTCATTTCTGGGCCAGGACAGTCATGGAGCTGCCACTTCCACTGTAGCCCACCACCTCCCTGTCACGCAAGGCTTTATTCTGTCCACAGCAGCTGGAGTGATAGCATTCTCCACATGGTAGAACAGATCACCACATTCCTCTGTTTAAAACTTAGGGGCTTCCCTGACAGTTAAAATAAAACCCATGGTATCCCGTGACCTACAGCCTTGACATTCAAAGTGCAGTCCGCCAGCCTTGGGGTGGCGGGGTGGGGGCCTTGTTAGAAATACAGAATCTCAGGTCCCATGCCCTCCTTGCTGAATCAGAAGGTGCAGTTTAATGAGATGCTGGGTGTTCCAAGTCACATGAACGTGTGAGATACCCCCACAACCTACAGGGGCACCGTGGATGATCCCTTACCTTGACTGCTTATTAGCATCACCTGGGGAGTTTATACACTGATAATGCCCAGCCCCCAGCCCCCAGCCCCCAGGGACCCTGATTCTCTCTCGCCTCACTATCACCTGCAGGGTAGTTTATTGGTACCACATTTGCAGGTGAGGACGCCAGATCTCAGGGTGAGTGTGGTGTCCAAGGGCACCTTGCCATGAGGAGACCGCTGGGGGGGTGGACTCATCTCCCATTGCAGAGGCAAGAGGAACTGGGAGCATGGGCTCTGAGGTCAGACTTCCGTGAGTTTGATTCCTTCTGTACCACGTACAAATTGGGAAAATTATTTATCACCTGAGCTTCATTTTCCTTATCTGAAAAACACTTACTTTTCCATATGAATGATAAAAAAGAACCTATGTTATGGTGATGTGAAGAAGATAAATGAGTTAGCAGGTTCAGCAGGCTGTGTGCAATGTGCCAACAGCTTAGTAAAGGCTACCTGCTGCTAGTATCACTGTTGTCATTCCTCACCCTCTGTTTTTGGCCTTTTTATGCAACAGAAGCTCTGAATTTTCTGGCTTCAGGATTTTTCTCTAGTGGTTGCATGGCCACCGTGGCACAATTCAAGGCTGTGAGATTTAGAGTTCTCTTGTCTGTTGTGTGATATAAGCAGGGCACTAGACCTCTCTCATCCTTGCATTCCTATCTGTGAAATGGGGATGTGACACCCATCTCCAGAGTTGGGATGAATACAGGACGTGGTGTCAGGCACAAGGTCTGATCATACGGGCCTCGATATGCTGAAATGGGTTGATCCTCTTAGAATATGAGTCCTGTGTACACCATCAAAGGTGTTCCTTGGCATTTCACCCTACATGTAGTAATAACCTTGAGCAAGGGGGTCTCCAGAGGGTAAGTTTAGCTCCCCTCTCCTGAAAGGAACACAGTTTTGGCTTCCTAGATAGATCTCACTCTTTTCTAATGTTGAGGGAATTGAGGACCCAAAGGTGACATGCAATGGGCCACTGACGGATATGTGACACCTGAGCCCCATATGAGAGGCAGGAGCACAGGTCCTGGAGTCCCAGTATCTGGATGCATATTGTTTTTACCCTTACTAGCTGTGCTATTTTAGGCAAGTGGTTTAACCTCTCTGTTCTTCATTTTCCATGACTGTAAATTGGAGACATACTATCTACCCCATAGAGTATTTGTAAGGGTAGAGTGAGTTAATAAATGAAGTGCTTGGAGTCATTCTCAGCATGTAGCAAGGGCTCTGAAACTGCTCTACACTCACACTCCCCAGTTCGCTGAACTGTCTCTTTTGTGCCCCCACCCAGTAGGACTTGTAATGTTATATTTGTTAATCTCCTTTCCCAATGAGCTCATCTGTGTGTTCCTGGTGCCTAGCAGCAGAAAGCCAGATACATACTTGGTGTTTATCATTATTATTATTTTTGTCCAAAGGAATAAGAGGTCAGCTGACCTAAGCTGCAGGCCTGCAGACCATGTCAGAGGAATCAGACATGAGTCAGCAAGACCTGTTGGCCCTGGTCGAAGAATGCCTGCTTCCAGGCCTGGCTCATCCTCACTATTTCCGAGGGGAGCACTGGGAAGCAGCAAACTGCTCAGCGCCTGTCAGGCAGCGTCTGCAGGGCTGTACTCACTCCGAGAGATCTACAGGAGAGTTTTGCCATTCCTCTTCGTAAATTCGGGCCTCCTTGGCGTTTCTCAGCTTGTGGCTGCATCACTCCAATCTCTGCTTCTGTCCTCACGTGGCTTTCTCCTCTGTGTCCTCTTTTGTCTCATACAAGGACACCTGTCATTGGATTTAGGGTCCACTTGGATAATCCAGAATGTTCTCAACTCAAGATCCATATCATACATCTACAAAGACTCTTTTTCCAAATAAGGTCATATTCACAGGCCCCAGGGATTTGGACATGGACATATCTTTTCAGGGCCACAATTCAGCTCACTACAATCAGCAATAACTTTTAAGCATCTATTATGTGTCTGGTACTGTGCTAAGCATGCTATCATTAAGAATGAGATGTCACTCCCTGGGAACCTCTAGGCTTATTAAGAATCTCTTCTTAATTTCAGGCCTCAGCCTTGAGGCTTGCTTTCCTTCCTCCCTCCATCCCTCCCTCCTTCCCTCCCTCCTTCCCTCCCTCCCTTCCTCCCTTCCTCCCTTCCTTCCTTCCTTCCATGGCTTTATTGAGATACAATTTACTGAACACAGTAACCTTCACCCTCTTTAGGGACACAACTGATGAAACAGGCTGAGAGGTAAAATAATTTGCTCTAGCATATGTAGAGAGGAAGTGGCAGAGGTTGAAACCTGAGCTTATATGCTCTCCATCACCGGGGTCTCATACTAAACCTCTGGCCTCTGTGGTTCTCACTCTTCCTCTGACTGTCTCCAACTCCTCATTTGTCAAATGAAAAGGCCGGCAAGATGCTTTCTAGAAGTTCCCAGACCTCTGATGTTGGAAACCCCCACAGTGAAGCGCAGCGGAGCATCCCTTATTCAAAGAAACCCTGCAGTGTGAGGAGAATCTTCCCGAAATGGAAATTTATATGCCTCTCATAAGCACTCAGTCTATCTGTGTCTGGGTGCCTGGTTAAGTGGATTTACGGCCCATTAGATCTCATTTCAGTTTAATCCTCACAGTTTAAAAATCGACAAGTGACGTAAGTGATTCCAGGGAAAAACCTGCAAGTTGAAGATAATATTAACCATGCAAGCCCAAGGGAACAGCAGAATGGCGGTCTTGATGCTTCCGCAGCTCCTGGCGCTTGCTGTTTTTGGCTAATTATGGGATAAAAATAACGGCAGTCTAATTGCATCAATCACAGAATTGGTCAAAAGACAAAAAATTATTAAGAAGACTATTTGAAATATGGTCTTTCATCCACCGTCATCAATGATGACTCTCCCCTTGAGCAGATACTGTATCTTGACGTAGTGAATGAGAGGGCGAAGCCTCAGCGATTAGAAACTTTTTTCAACTGGTTACAGTCATGACATACTCAGTCCAGCCCTTTACCAAATGTGGTGAAATTTGATCATTTAAAATTCATTGCCTACTAATAAAAGCAAAGCACTATAATCCATTACTCAAACACTTGTTCCTCTTGCTCTGGTGAAAATGGCTGAAGAAATAGCTGAATGCTACTTAGTGGACTAATTAAAAAGGATGCTAATTAATTAACACTAATGAAAATGGACATCTTGGTCTTTAAATATTGTGAGAAGGTTCATAGTACTCGCTGCTGAATTATTAAGGGAACATTAAAACAAATAATTCAGTGTGAGAAGCTGGCTATACAATTGGTGGCAAGTACAGATGTTTCCAGCATATTTCATCTTATGCTATTTCTAGATTCTTCATTTCAGTGAAATACACTGGAGGACCCTTCCTTGTGAGCCCTTAAAGGAGAGCTGTACCAGAAAAAGTTTTAGCCATTTTGGTGCATGTATGATGGTATCTCATCGTGGTTTACTAGTGTTTTCCAAACTTGCCTCATCATAAGGATCTCCTGGATGGGAAGAAGCAGGAGAAATTTCCTTCACAGATCCAGGGCTCAGAAGTAGGACTACGGTTTCAGGAGGCAGACTGGTAGACGTTGGGGGCAAAATATGGGCCTGGCCACACTGGCCAGGCTCTGAGTCATTAAGTCCTATGTTCAAGGTGGGAGCCAACCACAAACAACTGAGGCATAAAATCAAATAGCTCCAGGGGGGTAGGACAGACTTGGTGATTTATTGTTTGATCTTGACAAGGATCTGTACCTTCCATTCCCACTGACTTAGAAGAGATTGGTCCCCAAGGTGTGGGCTTGCCCTTTGCATGAGGTTCCAGCAGGCTAGAAACATAGGAGGTGCTTGCTTACACAGGCTTACCCGTACTCGGTGCTGAATAAATGCATGCACCTTCAGTGTGCAATTGGGCAATCACACCAAATCTTTTTTGTCGTTTGGTCTATGGTATATCTACATATTCCCCCCCATTTCTCCCCTTGCCTCTCCAGGAAAGAGGGACTTGGTGAAGCAGCACTGAGCAGGCATCCTTCTCTAGCACACACATGCTGCTCTGTCCTGACAGCCCCCAGTTGCCCTCGATTTGAAGGTGTGGATAATTAAGCTAATGAACACTTTTCCACTAGCTGCTGAAAGCCTCATTAATCTACACACATGTTGCCACAGGCAAATTATGGCGTCAAGGTTGGGAGGACCAACAAAAATAACTTTAGAAATTCATTAATCAGACTTAGTCAAGCATGCTGTTCAGAACTGAGAGTTCTTATTCTGTATTGGCCAGAGGATTAGATTTTTTTTTTTCAATGAAATGAAAGGGACTTCTTAAGCAATACTTCAGAACATCTAGGTTATTGTACTGGCATTTATGACTCCAGAAGTTGGTGCTAATGGAATCTGTCCAAATGCTTCAGCGTGGAGGATTCTGGAAATGTTATATATGCTTAAGTGGATGATCAAGGGTTTCAAGCACCGAAGAGGGAAGGAAACCATGCTTCTGGGATTACACACGGAAACACACCCAGCTATGGCAGAGATGGCTTGTGCCACCAAACAGTCATTTTCTCCTGGACTTTTCACAGGTGCCCTTGGAGTCAGGCTGGAGCCACCTGACCATTTCCTGTTAATGAATGGTGAGTGAGGCGAAAGCTGGTGTGGTTCCAATGGGCCTCTGTTTTTCTGCTATGGCTGCCTCAGAGGCCACTGTTCCAGATGGCAAAGCAACAAGATGGAGAACTGTTTGACTCATACTGGAATGCATGTGCATGCTGAATAAAGTATATGATAAACCATGGAGATTTCCTGATCATCTGTTACTGCAGCAGAATCTGCTCCATCCTGACTAATATGCCAACCGCTTAAGACTGAGGACTTTTGTTTTGAATATGGTGATTAGACTAGTTGTGTCATGATATCCTCATGAGCAGAGCGGCTGGGTTTCAGCATGGCCTTCAGCAGGGTCTTTTATAGATAAGTTGGGGTCTTTTTCAGACAAGTGTAGGTCATGGGTGCTGGATGATAAAACAATTACATGGATCATAAGTTACTTGAATAACCACTTACCCTAAAAGTGCTCATTAGCAAATCAACATGAACCCTGTGAGAAGATGATAGTAAGAGTATAACCTCTGCTCTGTGTTGTTTAACAGTTTACTCACTGGGCTCAGTGAAGCTAGAGATCCCTTGCTTTTTAAGTGTGTGTGTGCCACAGACAAGGGAGACACAGTGAGCGTCCTGCCTGAGTCAGAACACAGCCTCTGGCAGGCCAGAACAAGGGGCTTAGTATGACAAGATGGGAGAAAAGCTTCATATATGAGTATGTGACATGTAGATTTGAACTACAGGATCCCAGGAGAGGCGGGAGGCTGTTCAAGAGCACTTTGAAAGTAGCTGTATGTAATTTATTAATATTATTGTTATCATTGAAAATAGTTGTGAGTAGGCCGTAACTAGGGCCAGAGCCTGACTAAAGGTCCTCTAGAGCTCTAATAACCTCTTATTCCTCAATAATAATTCCACTGAAAGACCTGTTTAGGAGCTGGGACGGAGGTGGGTGGGGAGAGAAAAGGGAACAATAGGTGGTATGGGATTCAGCTGAAAATTCTCCAAATGCTTTGACAAAAATTCAACCCAGGTCCTTCAAATTTGGCAGTGAAAGGGGAATGTTCATGAAGACAGAGGTGCTAGTTGTTAAGAACAGCTGATAATTAAATTCTACATTATTCCAAATGGAGTAAAGGAAAAATAGACAGTGGTGGGAAATAAGGCTGGAAGGTGGTCTGGGGGGAGCCCTGAATACCATGCCAGACAGTGTGAATTTCAGGCAATGGGGAGCCATGAATGATATTTGAGAGAGGGAGTGATATGATTTGATCCAGTTACGTATTACTCTTCTTTCCGTTGCCAATATCCAGTCTCTCCTTTCTTTCTAGCAAGTTGCAGGTTATCTGTGAGGGGACTGGTTAGTTGCTGCACTTCAGGGTGCAAGAGTCTAATACATGCACTGACTTGTTTAATCCTCACAACAATTATGTGGGGTAGGTATAACTACACCCATTTTACAGATTAAGAAATGGGGACTCAGAGAAGTTATAAAATTTGTCCAAAGACACTTAGACCCTCTCTTGCTGGATAATCTAATAGGTGACTGGGGAGCCTCAAAGTACTATAATTATTGTGCCAACATGAACAAAGCCATATGGAGGATGATAGATCTGAGAAGATTTTAGACAGGGCAACCAGAGCCCTGATCAAGCCTTACCTGAAGGCCATTCTACTGCTGGTCTTTTTAGTTGTGTGTGACAGTGAGCCAGTTTGAGTTGGGATTTCTAGACAAGTACACTGACTGGCGCAAGTGGTAGGCTTCTCTGTATTATTGGGTGCTGTCTATCACTCTGTCCTAGAAACTCTCTGCCATGACACTACCCAACTGCTGTCTTTGCTTTCTTGGTTTCCTTTGTTGGATTCTCCTCCTCGCTTACCCGTTAGATGCTAGTGTTCCTCCAGGTTACGGCCTCCTTTTTCCCTCTGCTCATTCTACATGGTGGGTCTACTTCCTGAGCAATCTAGTACATTCCAATGGCTTTAAGACCACCAAATTCCCATGATTCCAAGTCCATGGCTCAAGATCATAATTCTCTCCTGAGTCCCAATCCTGCACTACCTGCTGATAGAACATTTCCTTCTCAAACACAACTCACTGAAGGCTGAACTCACGACTCCTTCAAATATGTTGGCTGACTTTGTGAGCGGTGCTGACATCTAAGGGAAAGTGTGCTGGAAACCTGACCTGTACTCCTCTTGCCCCCTACACCCCTCCCTATCCATGTGCCCTGAGTCCTACCGATTACATCTTCTTATTTATGCTTTGCATCCTTTTCTTTCCCTGCTTCCCATGGCCACTCTTGGGGTCCAGGGCCACATCACTGGTTTCTGGATTGCCCCAATACCTCCTTACTGTTTCTTCTGCACTAGTAGTGATCCTTCATATTCTTTCTCCCTGTGGTGCTCCAAACCCTAAATCCTATCATGTCTTTCCCTGCTTTATGTTCTTTGTATTTATGTTCTTCTACTGCTGCAGATTAAGTTCAGGCTGCTTAGCTCTGTCTGGCACACGAGGCCCCTGTGACAGTGCCCCATCTGATGCTCTACCTTTTCAGCACCGTTTTTCCAACTCCCACCCTGCCTGTAAGCGCTGGCCATGCTGGACCTCAGCTGTTTCCTGCATGGACCATGCCCTCTCTCTCTGCATACACTTATCTTTGTCCTGCTAACTCCAATGTCTTTAGTAACCCTTAGTTCAGATGTCTCCTCCTCCTCCTCCAAGAAGCATTCCCTGACCCCTCCTGTTTGGGCTAGGTGCCTCTTCTGTGCTTTCTTAATACCCTGTTTGCTCATATCATACTTTTTATTATTATGTTTTCCTGTTAACTGATTACTTGCCTGTATTTTCTACCAAACTGCTAGGACCCTGAAAGAAGGGACTATGTCTTAATACCTAACACATGGTGGGTATTTACTAAATATATGCAGAAGCAAAATGTGTGGTGCTTAAGAGTGTATGCTAGATCAACTGGGTTCAAATCCCAGCTCTAATATTTAGTACCCTCACAACCTTGGGGCATTATTAATTTGTCTGTGCATCAGTTTCTTTGTAAAAAATGAGGATAATAGAGCAACAGCATCATGGATATTTTTGAGGACTGGATGAGTTAATATACATAAAGGTCTTAGAATCATGCCCAACACGTATAGTCAACACTTAGTTCCTATTACTTGCAGAATGATTGAAGAATGTCACAGTCAAGATGCTCATGTTTTATATGTAGGTTTTATTTTTACCAATGCTATGGACAGGTGTTTTTTTTTCATAGAATTTTAAAGAAAAAAATTACCTTTTACATCTTCTCTTAGTATTTGATGCAGTGGTGGATATGCCCCATTCAGAAGAGAGCATGCTCTTAAGCGAAGTCAAGAATCAAGAGTCCAACCACAGCCTTCCAGCCTGAGCTTGAGTGCGTTCCTGTCCCTCTGGGCTCCAGAACTGGGGCCAGAGTCTAAATGTAAGCATGGGTTTAAACAGTGAACTCCGAGGTGGAGTAAGAAGTTCTAGAACACAAATAGGCAAACCCATAACACAGTTCTCCAAACAAGCACTGAACAGCAGGAAAACATGCCTCCAAGTCAGAGACAGAGTGACAGGTAGTTGTCCTAATTCCTCAGCGAAATTCAGGACCACTGATTGAGTCCCAGTGTAATGGCATCACACTGGTTTAGAGCACTTTGGAGGGTCATTGGATCCTTTTCTTGGCCAAATGATGGACAATAACAGAGAAAACATGTTTGCCCTTTTAAGGAAGATCCTTGGGAAAATCCTCAAATGGTTGGAACTTGAGATCACTGGCAATGTGTTAGGATGGATTCTTCCTTCTTGTGAATCCCAGATGAGATGAAAGATCATGGCTTTTGTGCTAAGCCAGGAATTTCAAGTCTATACAGCAACACTTCTTGAAGGCAGACTGTGTTCCTGCACCAAGGGCCAGGGAACACCAGACAGGGAGCCCTTGCTTAGGGCCCTTCTGTTTAGGAATCCTGATTGCCTGCTCCTTTTGACATGTATATTTCCATCAGTAGATTGAGGGGAACATGTCCCTTTGTATTTCATGGGAGATGTAAAAAGATTGTGATTGGATTTTTCATGGGCCTAGAATATGTGCTGCAGGAAAGGGATAAAATGATCATGACATTTATCTTCTCCATCCCCACATTGCGTCTTTGCCAGAGCATGCCCAGTAATTCCCACATATCCTACTCTGTAGGCTGCAGGAAAGCCCTCCCCCAACATCTCGAGTGAGCTGAGAGGCAGGGCATCTCTGGGGCTCAGGATCGTGCAGGCATCAAAGGTTCCTTCCCTTAGCAAGAGGGCTGGAGAGGCAGTGTGGAAAATACTAAGCACCACGTTTGAGAGGGAGCAAAGGGCACATGCAACACATGTACCTGGTGCCTTTCTCTTGGTGTCCAAGTTTGGAGCCTTAAAAAACTCCCTAAGCAGATGTGTAAAGAGAGCAGCCTAGGTGGTGCCCCCTCGGGCAGAGCAGTGGCTGCAGTGTTCACCACGAGGAGAGGGACTGTGCTCCTGGCCTTCACCTCAAGTCTTCAGTGGGGTCAGTGGCATGTAGTCATCATGCTTGAGTTCTTATTTCAGTTCCACCACTTCCCAGCTTTGTAATGTTGGACATTATTGCTTTTAGCCTCAGTTTCCCTACCTGTAAAATGGCAACAATATCATGAGGATGTTGGGAACATTACCTGTCTTCATGTATCTGAAACATCTGGTATGGTGCCTGCCCATGACTGACACGCCCTTTCCTTACTCTCAGCCCTGAGAATTTGTTTCATCCTGCTCAGTGAAAATGGATAGGGTTTAAGTCTGAAGAAAGTTAAGGAAGTTAAGGAAGTCCAAACTCTTCCTTTTATAAATGAGGAAGCTGAGGCCGTAGACGTTAAGCCATTTTCCCAATGTCAAGGTGCTGAGGTCTTGACTTCTTATCCAGTGATTGTTTCATGGTTTGATGCTTCTGTTGAGATTGTATAAGCCACTAATTCATAGACATTTGTGAGCAAGACAATTGTGCAAAGTAGAAAAGACCAATCAAAAGCATTTGTCCAAGAACAAGCATAGCTGTGCGCCTGGGTGGTCAGGAGGTAATGGTGGATTGTCATAATTATTTACTGAAGGCGCTTCAGAAGCATGGCTTCCTGGGGGCATATGTGGAGAGGGAAGCCTCTGGGTATTCTCCAGTGCTTGACCAGGTCTATGTTTAGTGCAGAGTATTTGTAAAGACATCTCCTCAGAGACTATTTACCAGGCAGTTAAGAGTTAAGGAGTTTTCTGAAGACAAAGCTACCTTGGGTGCTATTAGACATCACAGGGCTTCACAGCAGTGATGACAAAAAACTGTTCCCCCGATCACACATTCCAGGTGATAGACCCAGTGACCTGCTGGGGATTTATAATTGTACATTGTCTGTCAAAGTTTTGTTTCCCAAAGTGATTTGAGGACAGTCTTAAAATGAACATTTCTAGTAGCTGATATCCCACTGTTATTTTTTTAGGAACTAATAGTCTAGAGACATTGAGACATGTAGGCTACCAGTCAACACTGATACATTAGCGTATATTCTATGAAGTCAGAGACACACTGGCCACTTCCCGAGAAGAAACCACACAGTACGAAGGGCTAAAACACCCCTCCGAGGAAGGGCCCCATAGGAAGGTGAGGCTCCTGTTTCTGCGCAAACGTGTGGTAACAACTGAATATGTCCTTCAGAGGAGCCACTATGCTCCACTGCCTCTAACCAGTGGCTCCCCTATTCATGCATCTGGCCTGGGATGGGTATTTGAGCTGATTAGAACATCCCGACTCGCTGAGAATCACCATGCCGAGCATAGGTGCTTATACATTTTCAAGGATTCCACTCCTGATTTAGTCTTTCTTGGATCACTTACAAGGTCTTCCAGAAGCTAAACATGTCCCAGGATCACAGCTGTGAACTCCAGTTCTCAGTGGGTGGCCGATAGAGAGAGAGGGTCCGATGAGCAGATCTTGCCAAGGGTAGGTTCTGAAGTCATTCTTTGGGTCAAGGTCTAGGATGCTATTTAACACACTTCCATTGAAATGACAGCTCCCATTTGAGCATTTTTTTTTTGCAAATTATGCGTGAGGTTGTCAGGTCATGCACTGTTATTCCCACTTCAGATCAAGAAGCTGAGGTGAAATGTTTTGCTCAAGGTCACGGGGTGGGGCAGCTGCTCAGCTAGGACCACAAGGACAATCTCTTGCTTCCTAACCCAGCGCTCAGTCTCATGCCCTGTGATGCCTGTCATAGGTGCAGAGGGCTGAGAGCACCTTGCCCATTTGGACCCCATGAAACATCCAGGCAACAGCTGTAATCTACTTCTTTAAGTCTGCTGGTCTGTTTCAGAGCCCCATGGCCATCTCCAAAGTCCCTAATTAAAGCCCCAACAATATTCACAGTAAAACCGAAAGAAATGAACATTTTAAAATTACAATAATATGTACTTACTGTTGAAATTTTAGTAAATACAAAAACATATATACAAAATTCAAATAATCACACTTATCTCCACCCCACAGGTTATCCACATGCTTTCACAGTATCTCTTTTTAATTTTTCCTCCAGCATAGAATTCTGTGTCCTTTTATATCTTTATGATTATGCTTATTATTTTGTGTTCTGACATTTCGTTTATTGACAATGACCTTTTCTTCACATAATTAAATACTTAAACATATTTTTAATGGCTTCATAGTGTAGTTGTACCATAACTTCTTTAAGTTGGTTCCTAATTTTGAATATTTAAGTGATCTTAATTTTTGTTAATTTAAATTGCACTGTTGCAAACAATGTCACGGATATCTTTAGATAACTTTATGGAAATCTTTATGTATTTATGTTATTACATGCTTTGGACAAATTCCTGAAGCAAGCATTTTGAAGATTCTTTATACATCTTCCCAGCATAAGTTTTGAACTGCATCTGTAGTTCCTGAGCTGTCCTGTCCCCCAGCTTGCTTCCTGGGTCTGATGCCTGCCACACTCGTGGCCTCCTTTCTCGTTATTGGCTACACACCTCCTGTCATTCTGGGCCATAAATCTCTCAGCCAAATACACCCCATACTCTGGACCCTGCTGAGCTGATCTTTGCTCTCTGGTGGGGACTTGGATGGGAAGGAGAAATTGGACTCCTTTTGGAAAATCCCCTCTGCCCTTTAATCCAATAAAACTTTATAAAGTGCCCACTGCACGGCTGACTCTTGAATGCCGTCCAGAGACCCTGTCCTGCTCCCACCCTGTCGGGGCAACGATGCTGGCAAGCTTTGCCCCGCGTCTGGTCCCGTCCAGGGCAAGCACCTGAGGCTCTGCAGGCCTGGAGGTCCAGGAGCCATCGCTTCACCTTCTTGCCACAGCTCCTTGTTTGTTCAAGAGGCACTTAATAGCTCCGTCACTTAAGAATGCAGTCACTTAACAGCCCCTTCTGTCAATTTTCCCATCTGCAGAGTGGGGACCATGATTCCGGGTGGACAGGGTGGTGCTGGGAGCAGCAACGAATGTCGTGAGGCACGTGGGATCTGTAGCTAAGCAAGCCTCAGGAAGCAGACTGTGCTGAGGCGGCTGCTGCCGGGCAGCCTGCTTTGAGAGGCGCTTTGTTTCCCACCGAGGAGGAATCACTTCCTAATCACTGGGCAGACAGACGGGGTTCTTCAGGCTGCTTCCAGATGAACCAAACAAAATTTTTCCTAGATGGGTGCTGCTCTCAGCTTAACTGGAAGCTCCAAATTAGCTCTGAACCAACAACAAAGTAATTCCCGAGTCAGCCTGTCCGGCTATAACACCGCTTCGTAAGGTTACTTGGCACTTCCCAGAGTAATGTTTGCCTGAGCGTAGCGTGTATACTTCTGCTGATACCCAGCTGGTTTTGTGCATGAACGTGTAATAACTCTTCACAGTTATGCATGGATTTTGGTGGTTATTGTCTCTGTAGCAAAAAAGATACCATTTCTTCCATTAGTCATAATAACTACATATTATGAATGCTTAGATGTGCTGGGCACTCTTGTAAGGGTTTTATAGTAAGTAAAATATTTAATCATCACAGTAGCCTTATGATGTGATCACTCATATTCCCCCCTCTGGACACATGGCTTATTGATTGAGACACAGGGACTTTAATTAGCCTGTCTAAACTTCCACAGCCTGTAAGCACCAGCGATAGGGTTTCAGTCAGGCAGTTTGGGCTCCCGGATCCCATGCTCCTGCTAACTGCCTGTCATATTTCCTCTCAGTGTATTTGCATTTAAGGTACTGATGTAAAATACGTTTGAAAAAGAGATTTATTTTAAGTTACAAAAGCAGGTGGATGGGGATAAAAATGATGAATAAAAAGTTAAAAATATTGAGATGGTTTGAGGCTATGGTGGAAATTGTGACGACGGAGTCTGGTGACCAAGGGCGGGTTCCTCAGAGGGTGGTCTTGTGGCCACCTGTGTCAGTCAGCATGGCCTCTAAGCTGATTAAAAATCCAGATTTATGGATTCAGAATCTCTGGGTGGAGTCCAAGAATCTCTGTTGATAACCAACTCCTCAGGGCATTCCTATACTCATGAAGCTGCGACACCCTGCTCGCCCACACCCCCCATCACTACCCTAAAACCATGACAAGAACAACAACGGCTGATTGGCTGGCTGTCCCACGGGCCACCACTCTTTGGGCCTAATGGCAGGGGAAGGTATGACAGAAGGCAGAGAGCTACTATTTGGGAAGCATGTACTGGATTTGGGCCCATGCTGGGTTTGCATCCAATCCTCACAGCTTATTGAGAGGTAAGAATATACCCATTTTATAGGTAAGGAACCTGCCACTGACAAGGGTGAAGGAGTTGAGGAGTTAGACCTGGGCACCTGTTATTTTTCGACTGTGCCCTTTCCATCACACCAGCCCAATGAGGACAGATCTTTCGGGTCAGTGCATTCCACACACCAGCTGGAAGATGGCTGAGTGAGCGAAATGAGCTTGTATTTGGACAGCTAGCTGCACTAAATGGTCTATCCGGCACTTAATGCTAGACTTTAAGGTAAGAAGAGGGAGCATTCAAGTCGCAGAAATGTGTCGTCTCCTAAGTGTCCCCAGTGTTAGGGGCGGGGTTTGTGGACACAGCATAGAGGAGAGTCACTGCCGTTTATGAGCTGTTGATTTTGAACAAGTTACTTTAAGTCTCTAAACCTCAGTGTCCTCATCTGTCACATGGGGATCCTAACAGATCCAATCTCTGACAGTTATTCTCTGCATTAAATAGAATAGGCATGTTGAAAGCCTGACACTCAGTAAATGGTCACTGCTATTTCATAAAGGTGAAAAAATGCTGGTTGCTCCACATATATTTGTCACCTGGCTCAAGACTCCCCCAGAATCTGCAGATCGATAGAACAGACCCAGCAAAGACACTTTTGTTCTCAAACTAATGTTTGCTTATTGGGGTTGTTAATACTTTCCTTATTTGGGTATAAAACCTCTCTACCAGCTGCCGGTTGCGGCAATAAGGAGAAAACACAGAGGCCTCTGCTGGTCACACCCCACACATCCCGCTGGAGTGCTGGCAGCGCCTAGTGAAGACAGCAAGCCACAGTAAGTACACAAACAAGCCGGCAATGCTACCTTGAGAAAGAGTCGGTGCTGCTAACGCCTCACCAACACTGAAGCGGCTGCTGTACCTGTGGAAGAACGGAGCAAGCAGAAAATAAGAATGCCATGGAACTAAATCCCCTTCAGACTTTTCTTCTTATAATATTATAGTATTAGGGTACATTATAATATGGAACATTATATTTTCTAATAATTACTCTGTGTTAGGGGCTGTATCTATGATGTACATATATTCTCTCTCTTAATTCTCAGAGATAGTAGGTTTTAGTGAAAAATTCAGTATTTAGTGACAAAAATAATAATTTCCCCATTGAACAGAGGAGGAGAAGAGTGGCTTGTCTCAGTTCCCACAGTTGGGTGGACGAGCTGGGATTTGAACCCAGGTCAGTCTCATTCTAGGGACCATATTCTTCACCACTATGTTCTCCTGCCCTCTGAGAACATACTCTTTAGTTAACCTTTACTATGTGCTGGGCATTGGATGAGTCACACTCATATATTCCCTTTTGACATGTCTCATCTTAGTCACTGAATTCTCCAATACCAAGAGTAATTTGAGGTACCTTATAGGAACTCAAGAACTAGCTATTGGTGACCTAAGAATGGCACAACTCCGTAGCAATAATGTACCTATTGAATATCCACTTTATTAAAAAGAGCCATGTTAATTATAGCAACCCTAATGATAATGGCAATGGACTGAACTAGTCCAGGTTCTTGGTGGTATGTTAGTATAAGCGATAAACTCAGGTCTTGTCATGAACCACCCTCAGATTTCAGTGGCGTAATGGTTAAAGATTTATTTTGTGGTTTGATGCTGGTTGTCTGGGGTGTTTCTTCTCCAAGCAATGATCTAGGGACCTGGCTCCTTCCTTCTTGTTACACTGTCTTTTTAACTAAGTAGCCTCTGAAGTCTCTGTGGAAGGGGAAGAGTTTGGTGATATGGTTGCTGACCATCTCAGTGGCCAGGACCCCACTAATCTAACTGCGAGGGAGACTGAGAAAAATGGTCTTGCGTGTTTAGGAAGAAGAAGAAATGGCATTGTGAGCATCTAGCTGGCTTCTGCACAGTGTGTAAGCTATAGAAGCAGACCCCACCTAAGTTTAGAATTCAGTGGAAGAATACTGTGCAGTTCACAGAATTGACAAGGGGGCCGGACACCCAGGGAGGCTGGAAGGCAGCCATAGCAGCCGAGGTCAGTGGCGACAGCGCCACTAGAGTGTGACCGCTGGCACTGGGGACAGCGCGGACTTCGTGCTGTTGCTGGACTCCTGACACCACCACCTTGAAAAAGAATCTAATCCCTTCTTGCATTTTTGTTCCAACATCAGAATGGACAGACAGTGTTTTACGTCCCTATAATGTCCTTGATTCAAGGCATAGATCAAGTATTATCTCTCCTTATGGGCTTCTGAAGTGGGAGGTGATCATGGGGTGTCCTGATATCATGGAATTCTCCTCAAAAGGCATGGTTGATTGCTGGGAAGGAAAGAAAGCAAAAGAAAGTTGGGGAGGGAAAAGATCTACCATTATTTCTTAGCTGGTTAAAGTTCACAAAGTGCTTTTCTTGTGCAAGTTTGCATGATGGAATTGAGGGCAGCAGATTGGTAGGAAATGGTCAAGCCAGTTCACGGAGAGGACCAGGGTAGCGAGTGCCAGAGGAAGTGGACGTATTCATTTGTTTGTTTATTTGTTCATTTATTCGTTGAGCATATTCTGAGTTCACAATGTGTGACACTCTGTGCTGGGCTTTAGAGATACGGTGTGAGTGTGAGCAGGTCCCTGTCCTAAAGGACGTGTCAGACTAGTGATATTAACACAGAGGCCTAGGACTGAGAACAGGAGAGAGCCCGAGTGGGGGGACTGTGGGGCAGCAAGGACAGATGATGCTTTTGACCTGAGTCTCTGGGGGGTGATGTGACCTGTTCAAATCTCGTAACTAGTCAATCATTCCCCAGGGGCTCCAAACGAAACCTTCAAGTTCATGTTCTGAGGACTTCCTTCGCTCTGGGTGCTGCTCTATGCAAAGCGGAGGGGAGACAGTAGCTTAGAGCAGTGGGGACATTGTAGGCTTTGGGCCCTTCCTATTCTACTTGCTACGTGGCGTTGGTCTAGAATCAGGGAACTTCAGAGACTTAATCTTCCATCTATAAGATGGGGACAATCACTTGCTTCCCAGTGTTACTGTGAAGACTAATAGACAACAAACCTAAAGAAGGAAAGTGCCCTTGATAACGCTAGACACACGAGGTGCTCAACACATGGCTGCTGCGTAGACAGACAATGAGATCGGGCCATCGCCTTCAAGGAGCTTACCCTTTCCCTGAAAGGCAGTAGGTGCGGATAAGACAGGGGAGTGGAATTTACCTTTGTGTGAAAGAGAAGAAATAAGTACAAATCCCTATACTGGATTTGCCATGGGCGGGATCCTCATTTAGAGAAGAGGGGGCACAATATGGTCACAAGTCAAAGGCTTTGTGGAAGGACCGGTGAGGTGGCCGCGGTGTGGCTTTGGTTCTATAACCAGACTTCACGGGTTCATATCTGAATTCCACCTGTCTTATTGGCTCTGTGGTCTTGGGGCAAGGATGTTATTTAATTTCATCACGCCTCAGTTTCTTTGGATGTAAAATGGGCACAATAGTACTTCCTTCTTATTGGGTAGTTCTGAGAATTAAATTAGCTAATCCACATAAAGTGCTTGGCAGAGTACCTGGTACTTAGTAATCATGCCATGAATGTTATTGCTGCTGAACTGAACCTCGAACAATGACTACATATAAAACCTGCCTCATCATAGTTGTAAGGAATAAAGGGGACAGTTGGTGTTAGGCACCCAACAGAATGCCGGGTACATACAGGCATTCCCTAAATGCCCTTGCCCTCGAGGGTAGGAGCAGGGCCTCGCGTTTCTTTGTATCTCACATGGCTCCAAGCAGAGCCTAGGGTGAGGTTAGTTTCTATATGTAGAAGTCAGCTGGGGGTTAACAGCAGGTTAAGGAGCTAAAGGGATACCATCCTAAGCAGGGAAATGGAGTGAAAACAAAGCAGTGGGAAAACAGTTTAAATCTTCAAGGAACTTAAAAATACCTTTCTCATTTTCTAAGGTCATTCAAGTCCCCTTTGTCTCCCCCTGGCGGCCATCAAAATCACACACAGCTCACTTCTTGGAAAGGAGCCCGCAGCTTAAACAAGAACCAGCCATTCTCTCCCTCACCTGAGGATGCTGGAGAAATCGGACTCTGGCTGTGATTCAGCCCTGCAGAAGGATTCCTGACCTGTCCCAACATCAGTGACCTGCTCTTGGTGACATTTCCCAAGGAATAACAAACAGTCACACGTAAGAACCAGCCCTGAAACTTAAAAAAAAAAAAAGAGCTGTTACTTCATCTCTTCTCTCTTTATCCACCCAAATCCTTTGAATCTCTGCCTTTTGACCCCCTCCTTCAGGAACTAGAGTATCAAATCTCTTTCCTGTGTCATTTTGGACAATTAATCATGTAACGCGGACAACAACATTTTGGATGTTTTCTCCATGACAGGCAATGTTCTGAACTCTATACATTTAACTCTTCAACCCCTCAAACAACTGTATAGGTATGTACTGTCTTGACCCCAGTTTTTCAGATGAGGACACTGATGCACAGTGAGGAATGTGACTTACTCCAAGTGACACAGCTGATATTCATCAGAGCCAGGTTTCAAACCCCAGGCATGTGGCTCCAGAGACCATGCTCCTAACTGCTGACATCAGCCTCCCATGTCACATGTGTTCCTGGTGACAAATCCTGGCCCATGGTTTAGTATTACTGGACTCTTGAGGCATTAAGGCCTTGATTCCCCAACTCAGGACTAGTATAGGACCTTGTTCTCAAACGCTGCCAATCATAAAATCATGGAGAGAGGTGGCTTTAAAGTACATCACTGGGTACCTGCCTCAGAGATCCCATTCAGCAGGTTTGGGGCAGGGCCCAGGAATCTGCATTGGTCACAGTGGTGATCTCTGGTATAGCAGGAAGAGCACAGATGTTGGGACTGAGTCTTCTAGTTACTGCTTCTCAGATCTTTGACGAACCACTTTCAGCTTTTCTGAGTCTGTTTTCTCGTCTGCAGATTGGTGTGATGATCTGACCTCGCCAAAATGGTTTTAAGGATTGATGGATGATTCAGGTAGGGTCCAGCGCTGTGCCTGGTTCACAGCAGGTGGTCCTTACATGCCCTTACCCTTGAGAGTATGGGCAATGCCTTCTGTTTGTATCTCTCAGGGCCCAGCACAGGGGTGTCAGCTGGGAGGAGTGTCTTCAGTCACGTGTGCCATGCCCAAATGGGACTTTCTGGGTCAGGAATGGACACTCGCCCTCAGAGCAGCAGCGGTACATGGACAGGAATGTCACTGACTTGGTACGAGCCTTGTTCCAGTTAGGCTGAGCCTCGGTTTCTCCTTCGAGCAGGGTGGATAAACATGTCCTCTGCATGGACCATTGCGGGAGCTCACCTAAGATCACATGGAACCTGGGAGGCCCTGTTCTTCCCAGCATCATCCTTATCACCGAGGCCATCTCTACTGCGGGCTCAGCCACGCTCCAACTAGGCCAGGGGCCGAGGGTGTGAGCAGGTCTGAGAAGACAGGAGTTATGCCCTGGATTTCAGAGAGGCCAGTCCTAGGGTGGCAGGGCAGGGCTCAGAGGTTGTGAGCTGGGTCCAAATGCTGTGGAGGAGGAGAAGCTTGAGTTTTGACATGGAAGAAAGGGCAGAAACATCTGGGAAGGCTCTATGAACATTCCCCTTAACCTCTGGGGTTGATATAGCTGTGGGATTAAGGTTCTCCCTTCACTGAGGGGACAGGCAAGAGGGCAGCAGGCCTGGCCCTTGTGTTGTCTCCAAAAGTGGAATCGATAAAACTCACTTCTCTTTGGCTTAACCCACATCCCCCTCTTCCTGCTTTGAGCACTTTGATATTTTCTCACTTTCTGACTATGAGCCTGTCTGTCTTATTGCTCACAAGCATGACCCCAAATGCAGAAGCTGCCTCTTTGGAAAACCACTGGGGAGTCCGTGGCAGTTCCACGTCACCCTGAGTCACCCTGGAAAGTGAAACCTGGGGTCACGGCTGTGTCCTTAAGGAGGGTGGGGTCCTCTGGGGGTGGCTGCTGCTTCCAGGTATTGCTCTGTGCCCATGGCCCTGCTGGACCCCTGCACTGGGTTTCCACCGCCATCTTCTTGTCTGTGCACTTTGTGCTCTCTGCCCGGGACATTTTCTCCACACTTCTCTTTCCAGATAACTGTCATTTAACCATCAAGACCAAGTTCAAATGTCTGCCTTATGAAACCTGCCTGATTCTCCCTTTAGTTTCTTACCAGGATGTCCATATCTCTCCACTCGTGTATTCCCACAGCAGCTCGAGCATCTCTTGTTAAAGCACAGATTGTCATCATCTGTCTCCCACGAGCTCATAAGCAACTTGGGGGCAGGGACTATGTCTTACCTCCCCTGGAGCCCGAGCCCCTGATAGGTGCTTTGGGAATGTATTTTCCATGAATTATGCATGATATGGTTGATTTCTTTTGTGGATTCTACTATATACAATGGTCTCATGGCCCTTGGATTGACAGTCCTTAGAATCCAGTTAATGGAAGATTCTGTTCTCTGATAACCTTGACAGAAATGTGTGCGTTATTTCCTTGAATATGTGGTAGGAGTTGACTTTCTCACTTATCCATGCCTTTTTACTATACAGTGCTGTATTGTTAGAAAGGCCAATCTAGTCACGGCGGCAAACCATATTTCTACCAGTTAGAATTAGGTCCTGCTGTGAATGACAGTCAAAAACAACAGTGACTTAAATAGATGTTTATTTCTCTCTCACGTAAGCATCCGCAGGCGATCCAATCTAGGATGGCTGTCTCCACCAAGTCCTGGGACTGTGGCCATTCTAACCTTCCACTCCATTTCCCCTAGGGGTTAGCCATTGTCCTCATGGCCCGAGACAGAACTTCAGTCTTCATATCCACATTCCAAACACAGCATGGAGGAAGGTGGGAAGGAGGCGCAGAGTGTGTAGACCAGCTATCTCTAAGGAAAGTTCCCAGAATCTACCAGAATCTATCAGATGACACTTTGTTTACAGCCCACTGACAGAACTTGGTCATATGACCACAGTAAACTGCAAGGAAGTCTGGGAAGCATAGTCCTTATTTTAAGCCGCTATTTTCCCAGCTATGGACGAAGGGGCAAATGATATTAAGGATATTAGCAGTCTTTGCCACCATATTCGTTTGGCACTTTACTGTTTAGATACCATTTTGATATCCATTGATACTCAGTGGGAGGCAGGATAAATAGCTTGTTCAAGAACACACAGCATGTAAGTGGCAGTTAGAGGAACTGAGAGGTGTTTTAATGGCACATCCTTGCTGATGCCCCGAATTGCTTCCCATGCTGAAGTGGAGCCTCTTTGCAAGTACCCACTGTCCTAATTGTATCTGTCAAGAGAGCTGGAAGGAGTAGTCTCCTTGCTGGGTGGTGAGGGCCTTAAGCCCAAGGCCATTGGGTACTCTGACACCCCTGCCCTCCCACAATGTGGGAACCTAGAAGTACTCCATAAATTGTGGAATTGATGAATCATGTGGAACCCCAACTCTTCTTGTCTACCGGTGATAACAGTGTATATTCTTACAGCACATTACAGTTAGTCTTGACATCACCATGCTTTCCAGCAAGCTTCCCAGTTTTCGGAGGAGCTTCCAGTTCACAGAACCGTGCCGTTTAGGAAGGGCTTTCTTTGGCATATCCAAAGGGCTTCATACTTGATGAGGCACTTTGAAGTGTGATGTCCTTTTAATTCTCACCAAATTTTCCAGAGCTTGAGGTTATTATCCTCATTTTAGAGACGAGCGAACTGCAATTTAAAGAGGCTCTGATAACTTTGTGAAAAGGGCCGAGCTGTGCCCCACCCTTACCTGCCTGACTCTAGTGCTGTGGTTTGGGGCTTCCTCCATCTTAATCACTCCACAGGCATCAGCGAATCACCAGCACTGTGAGCAAAGAGTTGTTTGTAAGGCTCCAAGAAGGATAAATAATGTGATGCTCGTTGTTCTTGGAGACTCCAGGAAAGCTAACTGCTGAACCAGACAGTGCTAGGGACTGTGTATGTGTGTGTGCATGTGTGTGTGTGTGTGTGTGTGTGTGTGTGTGTGTGAAGAGGTGGGGCTGCCTGTAGGCTGAGGGCCTGAGTAGTTCCTCGCCCCAGCAAGTACTAGGGAACCTGCAGGGCATAGGTGTGAAAGGCATAAAAGGGAGTGTGGGGACAGGAGAGGAAAGGGCCTCTTTCTGGAGGAGGTCAGCCCAGTCGTTGGGTCTCCGGCCCCTGGGAACCTTCCGAAAGCCAAGCTTTTTCACACCTGGTGACCGGAGGTGAAATCTGAGTAAGATGGTTTTCCTTCTCCGTGACTTGTGAGGGGTTGGACAGCAGCGCCCTGTGGTGGGGATAACCTGGGGTTCAGAGTCAGCGCACCCAGACTCAAGTCTTGCTCTTCTCTGAGTGTGACATCTGGGCAGGACTCCGAACCTTTCTCTGTTTACCCACCTGTAACACGGGCATGACTACATAGCTTCTCTGAGGAGGTGGCTGGAGGCAAGCACAAGGTGATATCCCTGTGTGAGCTTTGCAGACTGAGACTCACTCTATGTACTTCGTGTCTTCTCCATCTCCTCTGCCTAAGCTTATTACACACAAGCGCAGAACAGACCGCCCCATGGGAGTTCGAACCTTGGCTGTGCCGCCTACGTACCGGGAAAGTCACTTCTCTTTTCGGAACTTTCATTTCCTAATCTTCAAAATTTGCAGAGCAACAGAACGCAATAAATATGGTTTCTGTGAAGATTTCATGACATAAATTTAAAAATACGTATTTTAACAAGTTCTTACCAAGTGTTTGCTATGATATTCATGACAAATATTTTAGGATAACTAATTATGCCATAAGGATTAAGGAACTTGGCAGAGAGATACATAAGGTGCCTAGATCGTATCTTAAAATATTATTTTAAAATACACAATTATTTTTATTACCATTAGTTTTACCAATATTAGGATTTTCAAAGTTGTGACTATAGGAATTAATGCGGATATTTCTAATTTTAACCAGAAGGTGGCGCTCATGTTGTGTTTGAATTCTGAAAAAGCGTAAAAATACATACATATTCATATTTTCTATTTTTACCAGAAAAAGTAAGAAAAAGATCTTTAAAAAGACCATTGTCTGTGCCATGGGGAGATAATTAGGGTATGTAAAACAGATACCGTAATTAATAAGAGCAGTGACTTGAGAGTCTTGGAAAGCTTTACTGCAGAACTGCGGGAGAGTAATTGACCTTACCAACATAGGAAAAAAATCACGATCTCCCACACTGCAGCGAAAGGCTGTGTTCTTACCTCTGTGGATTTAGAACCAAACCAGGGAATCCCGGAGCTGGCTTCTGAGCTACACGCGGGGAGGCTTTGAAGTGGTAAATTTTGAGCAGGCAGGGTCCCCAGTGCCTGCTCCAGTCCACGTTCCCAGGGCCCAGGGTAATGATGGCACATAGTAGTTGCTCATTAAATATGACTGACACAGCACAAGCAGAGACTGAAACCCAGGCCTCAGTTTCCTCCTGGGGATCCTGGATAGACTTGGAAATTCTGGAGTCTTGACTCCGTTTGATGATGTGGCTCTGGGAATGGCCCTCCCCTTGTCTGGGCTCATTTACCTTCTGTGTGAAGTGAGGCAGAAATGAAGAGGTATTGTGATAGAAATCCACATGGATTCGGTGTGGATACATCTTTCACGCCAGGAGGAAATGGGTACGCACAGGCAGGAGCAGTTACGTCCATGCAGTTTGGGTCGGAGAATCTGCACGGGCTCCTGGGAAGGCAGCAGTGGTGCAGGGGTTACCACGGCATTGCCCAAATTCTGTTCTGCCTGATGGTTCCTCCTCTTGGATGGAACAGCAGTCCCTTCATATTTGCTAGTATGGGTAACAGAGTGACACGGTCCTCAGTGCACTGGAGAAATAGAAATATATTCTAGGTGCTGACTCTGTCCCATGAGTTAGAGGCCAGAAAAGGGCTTTGGGACACATACTGTTTGGATTTTCTCTTTAATATATCCCTCACCTGGCCCTTTTCCTCTATGTATGGGGCCCCACAGAGCACAGGTCTTCTCCTCTAACCTTCCTGAGTCTGGTGGCCACGGAAACCCACTGCTCAGATCTTCAAGAGAACCCACTGCAGGGAGCATGGTGGACCAACAGCCTCCAGCTGCTGTTCCACAAACACCGAGGCCTGCTTCCTGCAGGCCACTCCTGGCCAGTGACTGAACCTGGCAGGGGTACCTGCTCCCTGCCGGCTTCCCCTAATGAGCGGCACTGGCTGTGGGATGCCCATCACCCTGGGTGGCACTTTTTCAGCACTGAGCTGCAGTATGACACTCCTGCTCCCTGATCCTTCCTTCACACTCCCTCTTCACAGGTGTCAGACCTGCATCACTGTCTGAAGGTCCCAGGCTTCGACTCTTCTTCACCTGGCTGATGAATGTCTCATACACCTAATCCTACACTGGCATACCAGGCTGCTGTGGGATTAAGTCCTGCTCTCTGTTTTGGACCCATTCTCTGTCTTCCAGACCATGAGGTTCATTAACTTCTCCTCTTTATGGGTTTGCAGAAAGCAAAAAGATAAAGTTGCAACCAACCACTCTTTAAACAAAAGAGGATTATTACCTTTAACCAACAGGATAAGGTTTCAGCCAGGCTGTCTCTTTACCACATCAGGGGTTTATGTTAGTCTATATCAGTTGATATTAATTTGCTTGGTTAGGCTTGCAATTTTAATCCTCAAAATCTGAAAGGATTACAAACCCACAGGTATAGTTCTCCCTTATTTTATCTGTCTGCTGTGATCCAGGGGTCTTCTCCATTCCAGGATCCAGGGAGAAGGAGGAGCCTCCTTTGGGACATCTGTTTTCTTGGAAGAGGAAAAAGAGCAAGAAAGTGGGTCAAACCATGAGAAAGCTTTAGAGGTTCTCCTGGGATTGGCATCTCACTGCCACTTGCATTTTGCTGGCCAAAGCAAGTGACACAGCCAGGCCTGGTGACAGCAGACAGGGATATTGTCCCTCCTCCCTAGCGAAGCACTGCAAGTCCCGTGATGGGGGCAAGGATGTGTAATCTCTACCAGGAGGACAGTGGATAATTAGGAACAATAATTATAATGTTGACCCTCTTTATTCACAGATTCCATTTTTGCATATTTACCTACTTCTAAAATTTATTTGTAACCCCCCTGCCCTGGACCAATACTCCTGGCACCTTTTTAGTCATTTGCAGCAATTTTTTTAATTGAAGTAGAGTTGACACAGAATATTATGTTGGTTTCAAAACACAGTGATTCAACAGTTACCCACATTACTAAAGCCTCACCCCAACTAGTGAAGTTACTATCTGTTAACATAGACAGATGTTACAGAACCACTGAATATATGTGCAGCAAAAAATGTGTGTTTCCTGGTGTGTGCCTTCCCAGCTGATGTGCAGCAAGGTAACCCCTGTGCCTCCATGGTGCAGCTCTTGTGCAGAAACATTTTTCAACCTCATTTTCGGTTTTTTTAAAAAAATCTGAATCTGCTAGGATGAGTAGTTTTTAGGATTTAAGGTTATAATCTATGGGAGGGCTGTGTGTGTGTGTGTTTCCCGTGGAGCAATGGTTTAATATTCTCTAATTCAGTGTTGGCAGTGACTTTATTCTCTATTCAGTGTTTGTAGTAACATAACTATCATAAATAATGAGAATCAACTGTATCTCCGGGTCACTGGGAGGCCCCCAAAATAGCGCCTTTCTTTGCTACCCATGTTCTGAACCAATTGATAAATCATAAAATGACTAAGATATGGAGACTGAACACCTCTGTTATTATTTGTGATGATTAGTAGAGGCTGTCACAAGAGCTAAAATGTGCTTACTTACTCTCTCTGCACAGTCTAGTCTCCCTAGGGCAAACTTTATATCTGCAGAGAAGACACACTTTCTAAGATCACTGACACCCACTGGTCTGGGTGGAGAGGGAAGGAGAGAGAGGCCAGTGACCCTCTCTCAGCACCTTTGATGGATCAACTCCTCCCCACTGAGAAATATGGACCAATGGCTGTTTATGGACCAGGAGACTCATGGCACCTTGGTGGGGGGATGTAAGGGGCAAGGCACCTGCAGTGTTTGGGGCAGAACTATTCCTCGTGGCCAGAAGGTATAGGGAAGTGGCATTCCCATACACCACACGGGAGGAAGATATGGACCCAGCTGTGGCTCGGTGGATGAGTTGGGGCTGCCCGCTGCCCCTGCTTTGTGCTGGCTGACTGCTGCTCTAGTCTCTGTTTTCTGACATGCAATCAAAAAGGGAGAAGTCTGATGTCCTGCTGGGAAGATGATGTGTGGACACCATGTTCCAAGACATCTGGCTAGTTTCTCTGTACAGGTCAGGAGTATCTGCTTGCCTATGGCTACAAATCAAAGCCATTCCTGGACACTTCTCTAGTCAGTTTGAACCAGCGGTGGAATAGCTTCCCCGGAGGTTCACAGTAAGGAGGAGGGTAAGCCAGAAGCTGGTGGGACCTCAGGCAGCAGGGAGTGCTGGGGTGGGCAGCTGTGATACAGTCTTGGCTGGCACCATGTGCAGGCAGGGAACTGCAGCGTCAAGACTGACAGGTATCCTCCAAGGAGCAGGCGGTTCAAGAGGAACAATTCTTCTTTGATCTTTATCTTTTGCTGAGAAATATTCTTGGTAGCTTTTTAAGGCTAAGCCCTAGGGCTGTTTCCTTGGTTACAAAGGCTCTCTTCCTAGGACAAAGGTGGGGCATACGTGCTCCCTGTACATATTCAAAAAGCAAATTGCCACAAGTGTCATGGGCATTCGTGTCCTAGGGCTGTCATAACCAGGCACCATCCACTAGTGTCTTAAAACAGTAGGAACGAATTCTCTCCTTGCTCTGGAGGCTGAAAAGTCCAAAATGAAGGTGTGAGCAGGGCCGTGTTCCCTCGGGGAGGATCCTTCCTTGCCTCCTCTCAACTTCTGGTGCTTTCCAGCAGTCCTTGGCGTTCCTGGGCTTGGACATGTATCACCTCAGTCTCTGTCATTCTGTGCCTCTGTTCAAGTGTCCCTTAAAAAAAAATACACCAATCAGTGTATTTTGATTAGCCCACACTAATCCAGTATGAGCTTATATAACATGTACAAAGACATTGACAAATAAGATCCCATTCACAGGGTGCAGGTGGACATGAGATTATTGGGAACACTATTCAACACAGTAAGGGCCTGTGCATGTACAGGTGTGTGGGCTGCACCCCACACAGGCTTTGCACACTTCCAGTACTTCTGCCTCTCCTGCTGCTGTCTTAACTCAGATCCCAGGGCATCTGGGGGAGAAGTAGGATATGTAAGATGATACCTGAGAAGGCAGTCCTTAAGGAACAAAGGAGGAGACACTGTAATGAGGTAGTACATAGAAAGTTCTAGAAGGGAAGATGTAGGTGCAGGAGCAGAATGTGAGCGGGAAGCTAAAGACTCAAATGACCAACACCAATGTCTGATCATCATCTGGCAGACAGGAGGGAGTCATGGAGGGCTTTGGAGCTTGGGAGCATGGTTAGTTTTTTTTCTCTCTTAAATTTTTCTTAAACAAATTAAATTGTCCATGGTTGCCATGGTGAATTGGGGGAAAAGAAAGACCGGAATTAGGGAGCCAGGGTAAGGTTGCTGCACTAGCTCAGCTGTGCATTAATGAAGTTGGGGGAGTGAGAAAGACCTGCTGGGGGAAACATGGAGAAGAGCGCAGAATACTAGTTGGAGACTTCTTTAAACATGGTTGCAGGAGTCTGAGCATGTGACAATATGGGCACAGGCCAGGGGAAGTGAGTGAGGCCCTGCCCGTTAGTGGTTTCCATTCCCTCAGTGACTTCGTAGATGAGGTTCCTATCCTGAGAGCAAGGCGTGGGTCAGGGGTGAAGGAGACTGAAGGCCGAGACTCAGGGGTCTGCTCGTGGCTTCTGACTAAACACACAGACTGGTAAGTACCTGGGGAGAAGACCCGAGAGCCTCCAGAATCAATCCTAATTGTTTGCAATCATTGGTTAACAAACCTAGCTTCCTTTCTGATCTTTCCAAACGATCATTTGCAGCATTTTTAGGATGAAGTTTCCTGGTTCCTTTCCTCCAGCCTGTGGGAAGCGTGGGTGTTCATGGGTTTTCCTGCTGTGTCTGTTTTACTGTTCTGTTCAAATAATCGGCTTTTGGCTTTCCTTTTCTTCCGGTGGGTATATTTGTTTCCAATTTATTAATGTTTCCTCTTGTCTTTACTGTATATTTTCTTCTATTTCCTTTGGATATTTTCTGCCGTCCTTTCCCTATTTGAGAGATGAGTGCTTTAATTTCCAATCTTCTGCTTTTCTCATACAAAATTTAAGGCTATAATGTTCCTCTAAGTGCCAAACTCAGTAAAATCCACAAGTTTGATGTGTAGTTCTTTTATTATTGTTTAATTATGAATATTTTCTAAATTCCATTTTGATTCCTTCTTTGATCTCTGAGATTTTTAGAAGTGTATTTTATAATTTCTGACTTTAATTTTCTTTCACCGTTTTTTCAATTAGTTGCACTATGTTTAAGAACATGGGCTGTGTAGTTTCCTCTCTTTTTTTGTTGTTTGCAAATACTGGTGATCATTGTCTAAGTCACGGGTCAGCACACTACAGTGGCCTCCTTGAGCCAAATCCTGACCACTCCTGTTTTTGTAAATAAAGTTTTAGTGGAGTGCAGCCATGCCTGTTCATTTACGTATTAGCGGTGTCTGCTTGTGAGCTGTAACAGCAGAGCTAAGTAGCTGGGACAAAGATCCTATGGTCCATGAAGCCTAAACTACTTACTAGTTGGCCGTCTAAGAAAGTTTTCCAACCCTTGTGCTAGATCCATTATTTAGTATAGTTGCAAAATGGTGATTCTATATTACTTTTTTAAAATATAATTTATTTTATCATTAATCTACAATTACATGTGCAATATTATGGTTATTAAACTACCCCTTCATCAGGTCCCCCCCACCAACCCCATTACAGTCACTGTCCATCAGCATAGTGAGATGCTATAGAATCACTACTTGTCTTCTCTGAGTTGTACTGCCCTCCCCGTGCACCCCCAACATTACATCTGCTAATCGTAATGCCCCTTTTTCCCTCTTATCCCTCGCTTCCCGCCCATTTTCCCCAGTCCCTTTCCCTTTGGTAACTATTACTCCGTTCTTGGATTCTGTGAGTCTGCTGCAGTTTTGTTCCTTCAGTATTTTTGCTTTGTTCTTATACTCCACATATGAGTGAAATCATTTGATACTTGTCTTTTTCAGCTTGGCTTATTTCACTGAGCAAAATAACCTCTAGCTCCATCCATGTTGTTGCAAATGGTAGGATTTGTTTTCTTCTTATGGCTGAATAATATTCCACTGTGTATATGTACCACATCTTCTTTATCCATTCATCTACTGATGGACACTTAGGTTGCTTCCATTTCTTGGCTATTGTAAATAGTGCTGCAATAAACATAGGGGTGCATCTGTCCTTTTCAAATTGGGCTGCTGCATTCTTAGGGTAAATTCCTAGGAGTGGAATTCCTGGGTCAAATGGTATTTCTATTCTGAGTTTTTTGAGGAACCTCCATACTGCTTTCCACAATGGTTGAACTAATTTGCAGTCCCACCAGCAGTGTAGGAGGGTTCCCTTTTCTCCACATCCTCGCCAACATTTGTTGTTGTTTGTGTTTTGGATGTTGGCCATCCTCACTGGTGTGAGCTGATATCTCATTGTGGTTTTAATCTGCATTTCTCTGATGATTAGCCATGTGGAGCATCTTTTCATGTGCCTGTTGGCCATCTGAATTTCTTCTTTGGAGAAGTGTCTATTCATGTCCTCTGCCCATTTCTTAATTGGATTATTTGCTTTCTGTTTGTTAAGGTGCATGAGTTCTTTATATATTTTGGATGTCAACCCTTTATCAGATACGTTTTTTATGAATATATTCTCCCATACTGTAGGATGTCTTTTTGTTCTACTGATGGTGTCCTTTGCTGTACAGAAGCTTTTCAGCTTGATATAGTCCCACTTGTTCATTTTTGCTTTTGTTTCCCTTGCCCGGGGAGATATGTTCATGAAGAAGTTGCTCATGTTTATGTCCAAGAGATTTTTGCCTATGTTTTTTTCTAAGAGTTTTATGGTTTCATGACTTACATTCAGGTCTTTGATCCACCTTGAGTTTACCTTTGTGTATGGGGCTAGACAGTAGTCCAGTTTCATTCTCTTACATGTAGCTGTCCAGTTTTTCCAACACCAGCTGCTGAAGAGGCTGTCATCTCCCCATTGTATATTCAAGGCTCCTTTATCAAATATTAATTGACTGTATATGTTTGGGTTAATGTTTGGATTTTCTATTCTGTTCCACTGGTCTGTGGGTCTGTTTTTGTGCCAATACCAAATTATCTAGATTACGGTGGCTTTGTAGTAGAGCTTGAAGTCAGGGAGTGTAATTCCCCCTGTTTTATTCCTCCTTCTCAGGATTGCTTTGGCTATTCGGGGTCTTTTGTGGTTCCATATGAATTTTAGAATTATTTGTTCCAGTTTATTGAAGAAAGCTGTTGGTAGTTTGATAGGGATTGTATTGAATCTGTAGATTGCTTTAGGTAGTATAGCCATTTTGACAATATTGATTCTTCCTAGCCAAGAGCATGGGATGCATTTCCATTTGTTAGTGTCCTCTTTAATTTCTCTTAGGAGTGTCTTGTAGTTTTCAGAGTACAGGTCTTTCACTTCCTTCGTTAGGTTTATTCCTAGGTATTTTATTCTTTTTGATGCAATTGTGAATGGAATTGTTTTTCTGATTTCTCTTTCTGTTAGTTCATCATTAGTGTATAGGAAAGCAACAGATTTCTGTGTGTTAATTTTGTATCCTGCAACTTTGCTGAATTCAGATATTAGTTCTAGTAGTTTTGGAATGGAGTCTTTAGGGTTTTTTATGTACAGTATCATGTCATCTGCAAATAGTGACAATTTGACTTCTTCTTTACCAATCTGGATGCCTTGTATGTCTTTGTTTTGTCTGATTGCTGTGGCTAGGACCTCCAGTACTATGTTGAATAACAGTGGAGAAAGTGGGCATCCCTGTCTTGTTCCCGATCTTAGATGAAAAGCTTTCAGCGTCTCGCCATTAAGTATGATGTGAGCTGTGGGTTTGTCATATATAGCCTTTATGATGTTGAGGTACTTGCTGTCTATACCCATTTTGTTGAGAGTTTTAATCAGGAATGGATGCTGAATTTTATGAAATGCTTTTTCAGCATCTATGGAGATGATCATGTGGTTTTTGTTCTTCTTTTTGTTGATGTGGTGGATGATGTTGATGGATTTTCGAATGTTGTACCATCCTTGCATCCCTGGGATGAATCCCACTTGATCATGGTGTATGATCCTCTTGATGTATTTTTGAATTCGGTTTGCTAATATTTTGTTGAGTATTTTTGCATCTACGTTCATCAGGGATATTGGTCTGTAATTTTCTTTTTTGGTGAGGTCTTTGCCCGGTTTTGGTATTAGAGTGATGCTGGCTTCATAGAATGAGTTTGGAAGTATTCCCTCCTCTTCTATTTTTTGGAAAACTTTAAGGAGAATCGGTGTTATTTCTTCTCTATATGTCTGGTAGAATTCAGAGGTGAATCCATCAGGCCCAGGGGTTTTGTTCTTGGGTAGTTTTTTGATTACCATTCGATTTCGTCACTGGTGATTGGTCTGTTTAGTTTTTCTGTTTCTTGCTTGGTCAGTCTTGGAAGGTTGTATTTTTCTAAGAAGTTGTCCATTTCTTCTATGTTTTCCAGCTTGTTAGCATACAGATTCTCATAATATTCTCTTATGATTCTTTGTATTTCTGTGGGGTCCGTCGTGATTTTTCCTTTCTCATTTCTGATTGTGTTTATGTGTGTAGATTCTCTTTTTCTCTTAATGAGTCTGGCTAGGGGTTTATCTATTTTGTTTATTTTTTCAAAGAACCAGCTCTTGGTTTCATTGATTTTTTCTATTGTTTTATTCTTCTCAATTTTATTTATTTCTTCTCTAATCTTTATTATGTCCCTCCTTCTGGTGACTTTGGGCCTCATTTGTTCTTCTTTTTCCAATTTCAGTAATTGTGTCTTTAGACTATTCATTTGGGAATGTTCTTCCTTCTTTAAATAGGCCTGGATTGCAATATACTTTCCTCTTAGAACTGCCTTTGCTGCGTCCCACAGAAGTTGTGGCTTTGTGTTGTTGTTGTCATTAGTCTCCATATATTCTTTGATTTCTGTTTTGATTTGGTCGTTAACCCATTGATTAATTAGGAGAGTGTTGTTAAGTCTCCATGTATTTGTGAGCCTTTTTGATTTCTTTCTAAAATTTATTCCTAGTTTTATACCTTTGTGATCTGAGAAGTTGGTTGGTAGGATTTCAATATTTTTGAAATTACTGAGGTTCTTTTTGTGGCCTCGTATGTGGTCTATTCTGGAAAATGTTCCATGTGCACTTGGGAAGAATGTGTATCTTGTTGCTTTTGAGTGTAGAGTTCTGTAGATGTCTGTTAGGTCCATCTGTTCTAGTGTGTTGTTCAGTGGCTCTGTGTCTTTACTTATTTTCTGTCAGGATGATGTGTCCTCTGGAGTGAGTGGTGTGTTGAAGTCTCCTAAGATGAATGCATTGCTGTCTATATCCTCCTTTAATTCTGTTAGTATTTGTCTCACATATGCTGGCGCTCCTGTGTTGGGTGCATATATATTTATAATGGTTATATCTTCTTGTTGGACTGACCCCTTTATCATTATGTAATGTCCTTCTTTATTTCTTGCTACTTTCTTCGTTTTGAAGTCTATTTTGTCTGATACAAGTACTGTAACACGTGCTTTTTTCTCTTTGTTGTTTGCATGAAATACCTTTTTCCATCCCTTCACTTTTAGTCTATGTATATCTTTGGATTTGAGGTGAGTGTCTTGTAGGCAGCATATAGATGGGTCTTGCTTTTTTATCCATTCTGTTACTCTGTGTCTTTTGATTGGTGCATTCAGTCCATTTACTATTAGGGTGATTATTGATAGATATGTACTTATTGCCATTGCTGGCTTTAGATTCGTGGTTACCAAAGGTTCAAGGGTTGCTTCTTTACTATCTAACAATCTAACTTAACTTTCTTGTTAAGTTATTGTAAACACAGTCTGATGTTTCTTTATTTCTCTCCCTTCTTATTCCTCCTCCTCCATTCTTTCTATAATAGGTGTTTTATTCTTTGCCTTTAGTTAGTATTTGGATGGTCTGCTTTCTTTGCTATGATTTTATTTTCTCTGCTGACATCTTTTTAGCCTTAGGTGTGCTTCCATCTAGAGCAGTCCATTTAAGATATCCTGTAGTGGTGGTTTATGAGAGGCAAACTCTCTGAACTTTCGTTTGTCTGGAAATTGTTTAATCCCTCCATCATATTTAAATGATAATCGTGCTGGATACAATATTCTTGGTTCGAGGCCCTTCTGTTTCATAATGTTAAATATATCATGCCATTCTCTTCTGGCCTGTAAGGTTTCTGTTGAGAAGTCTGATGATAGTCTGATGGGTTTTCCTTTGTAGGTGATCTTTTTTCTCTCTCTAGCTGCCTTTAATACCCTGTCTTTATCTTTGATCTTTGCCATCTTAATTATTATGTGTCTTGGTGTTGTCTTCCTTGGGTCCCTTGTGTTGGGAGATCTGTGGGCTTTGGTGGACTGCCAGACTATTTCCTTCCCCAGCGAGGGAAAGTTTTCATCAATTATTTCTTCAAAGACACTTTCTATCCCTTTTTCTCTCTCTTCTTCCTCTGGTACTCCTATAATGCGAATATTGTTCCATTTGGATTGGTCACACAGTTCTCTTAATATTCTTTCTTTCCTAGAAGTCCTTTTATTTCTCTCTGCCTCAGCTGCTCTGTACTCCTGTTCTCTGTTTTGTATTCCATTAACAGTCTCTTGCATCTCATCCATTCTGCTGTTAAGCCCGTCGATCGCTTGTCTGATTTCTGCATTGTCTTTCCTCACTTCCCTCACTTCCTCCCTCAGCTCTTGCACATTTCTCTGTAGGTCCATCAGCATGGTTATGACTTTTATTCTGAATTCTTTTTCAGGAAGACTGTGCATTTCCATCCCTTCAGACTCCCTCTCTGGGGTTGTCTGGTTGATTTTGGTCTGAACCATATTCCTCTGTCTTTTCATGGCTATAGAATTGGTCACTGATAGTTGCCACGTATGTCAGCTGGGCTCTTTAAGACTTTAAAAAGAGAAGAAAAAAGAAAGAAAAAAAAGGAAAAAAGAAAGAAAAGAAAAAACAAAAACAAAACAAAACAAAAAACAAAACAAAACAAAAAAAACAAAAAAATGCCCACCGGACATAGATTCTGTGGGAATGCTGTAGGTGGCGCTATTGCCCCACTATTCCACAGCTGTGACTGTGCCGCTCCGCAGGGCCCTTTATCGCTCTGGCAGGGGTGGGAACGAATAGGAGCCTGTTGATCTCAGTGAGAAGTGTATGTATGGCTGCGCTCCCTCAGTCGCCAGCTAAGGCGTCTGAAACTCCCCAGGACTCCCAGCCTGCTGGGCTGAGTGTGCTGGGGCAATCCGGCTCCTCCGCTGGGCTCCTGTCTCTTTAAGACCGCTGAAGAAAGCACGCCCTTTTTTTTTTCCTTTTCGGGAGCAGGCTGCAAGCACCCTGGTGTGTTCCCTGCTCAGATCCTGCCCCTCTGTCTCTCCACTCTCAGCTGCACTGGGCGATGTGCGTCAGCGCTCCCCGCGCAGATCACCGGGGCTGGCTACTTCGCGGGGTGTACTTCCACTCCCTCCCGGCTCTGAATCCTCTCCTCCCGCTGGGGCGCTGGGTGCGCGAGTGCTCTGGTCCCGCCGGGTCGCGGCTCCGTATCTTACCCGCCTCTTGGGGTGCCGAGTCCTCTCGGGTGTAGCTGCACGCTGTGCGCTTTCCTGTGTATTCTCGTCTCTCTTTTACGAGTAGATGTATTTTCTGTGTTTTCGTAGATAAATACAGTATTGGGAGGAGATTTCTGCCGCCCTGCTCACACCGCCATCTTCCCGGAAGTTCTCTATATTACTTTAAAAAATAATTCTAGTTGTATAATCTTTTTTCATTTAATAGCTGGCATCCTTCTCTATGGAGAAACTTTTCCTACTCAATTGTTTGGTTGCCCTGAGGTATTGTTTATACATGAAAGGCAGAATAAACTCTTGCTTTTTTCCCCTTTTATTTACTTGTTTAAAAAAATGAATTCATTTCCTTAGACATGACCATTTAAAAGTTCCCATTATGATAAATTTGACATTTCACTCCATCTCCATTATTTGTTAATATATTTGCTATTATATCTTGCGTGTTTGGCTATTGCAAATGTATTTTCTGTGTTTGCCTCTGTGACAGGTGTGCTTCCTGATACACAGATTTTTCCCCATTTTGACATTGGGGGCCCTGGTATGGGTTCCTGAATCTTTCTGAAATGACCCCTGTCATCTTTGACAACTCCTTTGCTCTCTGATGCAACAATATGTTCCAGGCCTATTGTATGTTTCCTGCCCCAGACCTGGTAACCATTTTAACTTTTACTGAAGGGTTTAGTCTACATTTATTTTGATTACTAATGTATTTGGATTAGTCCTACTACTTTGTTTTGTGCTTTCTGTTTGACATTTTTTATGCTTCTTCCATACCCCTTTTCCTGTGTTTAAATTTTGTTGAGTTTTTTGTTTTTGTTTTTTTGGTCTCCTCTTTCCCTTTCTAACTATTCAAAAATTATATTTTATATTTCTTTTTTTTTGCAGATGTTGTGTTATTATTAAACTGTTTTTATTTTCCTGCAAGGCTGTTGCTTCACTGTATAAAAACAGCACCAGCAAACATAGTATATTGCAAAATTAAGATCGTATTGTTCTTCATCTGACAATATACAATAAGAACTTTTCTCCACTGCCAGGTATTCTCAATGGAAAAATATTTAAGTATTTTGACTGAAATCTAGGGATAGAAGTAAGTTATATAAGGCTTAAGGTAACAATGTTATCCTTGAATTATATAATTTTTATACCTAGTTTTTACACAGATAATTTTAGCAACTCCTTATATGCTAACTGTAGCCTCGTCTAAAAATCATAGGGTGTTGTGGGAAAGATGCATACTCGTGTTCATCTACTATCATTAGAAAGTTAGCATTTTCTTCCAGCAGCATTTCTGCAAGTTTATTTTTCGGTTGTTACTGCTAAAAGTTGCACTTAAAATTTTCTCTCCACCACTAATCTACGGCAACTAAGCTAGATGAAGTTGTTTCATACTGATTTATTTAAGGGCTCCATTTTCACTCAGCAGATTTTATATATTTCCCATACGCTCCTTCACCCACCAGGTCCTCTGAAGTATCACTCAATGTCATTGTGATCAGCCGACCCATCTTCATAGCAAGATTTGTTGGCAAGTCCTCGGTTTTCTGCAAGAGCTTCGTTAACCTCAGCTCCCTCTTGATGGAGGAGCATGGAGCTCCCCAGCGGCCTTCACACTTTCCAAGGCTTCAAAGTCACCTTGTTTGTCCAATGTTGTCCCAGCTTCTGGCGGACTGCGGTGAACAACAGCTCCCAAAGCTGCTGATCCCCAGATTCCCACCCCATTTTGTGCCGTCACCCATTCACGTGGGCTGGTGAACTTACGCCTGGAGCGCAGAGGGCGTTGCACAGCTCTGCAGGCACCACCCTCAGCCCCGGGTCACGCGGGTGCCCCCGCGGCCAGCAAGCCCTGCGCAGCCCACAGCCGTGTCCGCTGGAGGGCGGGGGTCGCGGGGCAGTGCCTCGGGCTCCCGCGCTCAGTGGTATTTTATATTGCTGATCTTTTGGCGCTTGCCCTTAATTTTAACTAAACGAGTCTAAAGGTAAGTTTTTTCTCTAAACTTCCTGAAAAATGTAAGGACCTGGGGTCACTGTGACCCTGGGTCTCCTTTGGTGTCACGTGTTATTGTCCATTATTCACATTCAACCTTGTTTTTATCGCAAATAAATCACCAGAGTTTAATTGAATAATTGATGTTTTATTGACGTGTAAATGCTGGTATAGTTTTGTCTACTTTTTACAAAGGCTGATTTCCTTGTTTATGATTCTTTCTAGAACCTTCTTTCTCATTTGTTTCTTACCAGAAGATAGGAAACGTTCAGATTGGCCTTCTTTTTGCTAAAAAGTCATTAGCTTGTCCTGAGGTCTCTGCCTCTCTCCTAATGCCTTTTCCTCAGGAGGACCCACCCAGGTGTCCAGACTTGAGTTGTCTTTGCAGCTGATGGTCCCAGAAACCCAAGAGCATCTATTTCCTGAGTGTTTTCCTGACGGGGCTGTGATTTACCTGGTTAAGATCATAAGCTTCTCTCCCACCTAATCACTTAGCCTGAGGCCGAAACGTCCTGCTTGGCCAGGCTGAGGGGACCTGGCCTCCTGAAGCCCCAAGGATAGTGCCATCAGGACAACACCCCTGAGAATGACAGAGGTGGTTCTCCAGGGAGGTGCTCGTGTGACCACAGCATCTGTCTACTATGGTTATCATTTCAGATAGCATTAATGTTACAGAGCGATAATTCTGTTATGTGTGCCTTTGCTAAAAATAATTACTAGTTTAGTATTTGGTTAGACAAGCTTTGACTTATAAAAAGGCACAACAAGGGTGGATTCAATATCCATTCCCTGCTTACTCTCCCCAGACATCCATCCAGGTAGAGGAACCTTATGAAGGCTTGAGGCACCAGGTTGGTGCTTAAACATCCCTTCAGGAGAAAACTGCCATGAGGAGCACAGTCAGCTGATGGCGCCAGGGCCCTTGGGGTCCACTGTGGCATTTGAGTAGAACCCAGAACTGAGCAGGGTGGATGGAGGTATGCTTCTGCCAGAGCAGACCTGCTCCAGGCCCTCTTTGTCCTGGGCCTCCCTACTGGGCTGGGTGAGTTCTCAGAGCCACACCATAGCCTGAGCCTCTTCCTACCCAATTTTCTTTCTTTTCTCCTCTCTTCTTACAGATGTCAGACTAGCATCATGGTCCAAAGGCTTTCTTTGCCTACCCTGCACCCTCTGCCCTTTATCTTGCACAACCGTTCCCTCCAAAACATTTCTCCCTGATGACTCCATGTTGGTGTCTGCTTCCCGGACGGATGCAGGGTTTGGCTGCCAGCTGCTTTCCTCCTTACTCTGTTGAAAATTTTTTTCCTTTTCCCCATTTTCTAATTCTCTGTCCTTCTGCTTTTACCTCTGAATTACATAAAATAGAACAATTGATCTTGTGAGAGGAGAGAGAGAGGGATTTCAACCCATACTCAGAAATTTCCCCTTGGAAGCTGTATTAGTGTTCTCTAGAGAAAGAACAGATAGGATGTGTGTATGTGTGTGCATCCTACTGGTTGTGTATATAAAATTAACCATTACAAGTCCTATTTGGTCTCAGTCCTGCTTTCATAACCTGGTATTGAGACTGTACACAAAGAGCTTAATCTGCCTCAAACTTTAAACTTCGGTAGCTTCTGAGCTACTATTATTTACTAAAAAGAACCTAACAGTCATTCATTTCCAAGTTGTCAGATAAGAAAGGCTTTAGGCCTTATTGGCCATATCATGTCTGTTGCAACTACTAAACTCTGCCATTGAATATGAAAGTAGCTGTAGACTATACGTAAACAAATGGGCACTCTCTATAAAACTTTACTGATAGAAATGGACATTTGGATTTTATATAATTTCCACCTGTCATGAAATAGTGTTCTTCTTTTGATTTCTCCCCTGGCCTCCCCTCTCATGGATGTGAAAAGTGTTCTTTATTCTTGGGCCACACAGAACAGGTGGTGGGCAAACTGGAGTCTGCCACCTTATCTCTATAGCTTTGCTGTCTCCCTGAAAATTCATCCATCCTCTCTCTTTTTTTTTATTTATTCTTTAGATTCTTTATTTATCCATTCAATATCCATTAAGCAATCTAGGAGGTATACATCTCTGCTCATAATAGAACTACTATGCCAAATGACAGTCTTGTCTTTGGTGTTTTCTGAAACAAACCTCTGCCTTGTACGCCTTCCCAGATCCTCTGACCCTAGGAAATGACTGTTTGCCTTTCTGGGCTCAGAGCAAAAGTCATCCCTTGGGAATCCTCTGACTTTTTCCTCCTTCCAAGAGAATGATTAGTTTTTCCTCTCAGTTACCGCTAAACCTACCATTCTTCCATTTCTGCCCCCATTTCATTGGTTAATGAACTTCTTTGCTTATTTGTCTGTCCTAGACATTTAGCATTTGTAAGGGCTATTATTCATTTCCCTATCCCAGAGCCCAACAACGTAGTGGGTGCTCATTTAACATGTGTGAAAGTTATTTATTCCTTCCACAGTTGTTTTTGAGCCCCCGCTGTTTGCCAGGCACTATTCTGAACAGTGAACAAAACAGACAAAAATCCCTACCATCTAGAGCTTCCACTAGAATGGTCTTGGAGGTGGGAGGCAGACAAACTACATAACTGAGTTTAAGAAGGAGGTAAGTGCTATGGAGGAAAACAAAGCAGGATAAAGGAGGCCTGAAGAGGCAGGAAGTAGGGGAGGGACTGTAATTGGAAACAGGATGATCAGCAAGGATTGAAAGGCCATAAGGGGAGAGCCATGGTGCTGTCTCGGGGAAGCACTTGCTAGGAGAAGGAAAGCTTGTCTAAAACTCCTGAGGTGGGTGGGCGCTGGAACGCCCTCAAAGGAGCACAAAGGCCAGTGTGGCCAGACGCAAAAGACCTCTTTGTTTTGCAAGAACCACACCCTCCTGTCCTGTTCTGAATGAAAGAGGACAGTAAGACTCAACCAGATACTATGTCCAGGGCGATGGTGTCAGTCAGAGCTTTACCACTGCCAGCAATTCTGAAGTTGCCCATGTTTCTCTCAGCTTGGATGTTTTCTTCCTCCGAAACCTTTTAGCAGATAACAGGATTCCCCGAGTGTGTTCTAGAATATGAGTTTTTGCTACAGTGGTTAGACAGCCGCTTCTCTTCAAAGCCAGGGACTGCCGCAGGGATGAAACCATTTGGAGAGCATTTTCCATTTGCAAAATGTTGCTCTGACTTGTTATGATTTATTTCTTTCAACATATCTGTTTGGAGAGCTTTCTTGGGTGACCCATACATCTGGGGGGAAGATGAAGGCCGGGAGGGCTGCTGATCTCATGGTGATCATTGCTGTTGTCCGTGGAGTTGTCACCGCCACTGTCATCGTCGTCATCATTTTTGTTCGTGGCAAAGTTCTTATGGAAGGACATAAGGCATGTAAGATGTTTACCGTCTACTTGGGTAGACAAGTTCATTTATTTATCCAGACGTGTTCATTCAATAATGCCTCCACCCTACAAGCTTTTACTGATCAACTTTTATATTCCAGATAATTATTGGAGATCTAAATATATACATCTGGGGCAGGTGTTAGAAGAAGACTTCATAGAGGAGAGAAACTTTGCTTAATCTTAAGGGATGGGCAGATCTGTATGTGGAAGGTAGAAAAAAAGGGGATGCTTAGTTCGGGCTGAAGGAGCAGCAAGTGGAAAGAGGAAGAGGCGAGAAAGGGCATGCATGTCCAGGGAAGGCTGGGGAGCCTGGTGTGGCTGGAACACAGGAGGTGAGGGCTAGAATGGGTGGAGATGAGGTGTCCAGGGCCAGACTGGTGTCAGATCCACATACCATACTAAGGTGAAGGGCACTTTTCCCTCTAGGTGACTAGGAGCAGGGGAGTGACATGATTTGGTGTGGTTTTTGGGAAGATCACTCGGATGGCAGCGCAGAATATGAGCCGGGGGAGGATTGAGTCAGGGTAGCCCCACTGGAAACAGCATGGAGCAAGGTGCTTGGGATATGTAGTGTGCTGGGGACACAGACCTAGGCACACAGCTCAAGAATAGTGTAGTGGGGTAGAGGTATGCACGGGGTGTGGAGGGCACTGCTACTTTCCATACCTGCTAGTACTTTCTACATGGAGGAAACTGCCTTCCTGAAACACCTGGGCATGTGCCCAGCTCTGCCCCTGCGGAGACGGCATGGGTCTGGGCCTGTGGCAGCCTGTGGGGCTGAATGGGTAAATCTGTGTAATTCTGGGCTGCAGGATTAGGAATCCCACTTGCTCAGATTTGTAATACACACTCTCCAGTGTCAGTTTTTGTCAGTAAAAAGATTATGTATTGGATCTCTATCAGTTATTTCTCAATTAATTTAGACCTGGGCCAGGAAGAAAGTATTATTATTGGACCTCCTCAAAGAGTGAAGACAGCAACCTTGATGCTAGCCTTGACATCACTGAGCCATTGATTAAATGCCAGTAGCCAGTTACCTCCAGATTACCTGATATGTGAGCAAGATTAAACCCTGTTTTTTAATTCAGGATATATCAGGCTTTCTGATAAGCCGAGAAATATATTCCCAGTTGATACAGGAAGGTCATGACACCATTAAATCTAGACCTACAAAGAGGACAAAGCTGAAGATTGGGGTTTGAGAACCATGAGTGTTTGGATGGAAGTGGAAGTCATGGGAGTGTTGGAGGGCGTACAGAAGAAGGTCACATAACCAACATGGGGAATCAAAGACGGCTTCCTGGAGGAATGGTCATCGAAGCCATCTTGAGGGATGAGAAGAAGAAAACAAATATGTTGGCATACATGGGTGGGGATTTAGGGGAGGTAGGATGGGGCTCAGCAGGGCTGTGGTCAAGGAGGGCAGAGGGGCAATAAGTATAAAGAAAGGGAGCCGGTCGCCGCATATGTGCACTCTGTGTGTCCGTGCGTGCTTAAAAGCGGTGGTTTCTCTGAAGACAAATGACCGTACAGAGGTTGGCGGGGAGCCAGATAACAAGGAGACCTCTCAATATCATTAAAGTAATCAGGTGAGAAATAATAGAGAAATGTATTAAGACCCTGACAGAGGAGACAGAAAAAAGGAAATTGATTTGGGAGGAACTTCGAAGCAGGAAGTGCAGCATGTGATGGCTACTGGATGATGGGGTTGAGGGTGAGGGGTGGGCTGAGGCGACTTAGAGATTTCAGGGGACACTGAGGTACGGCAGACATCACTAACCTCTGTGACCATATCAGGGTCCCTCATCTCCCTGGCTAGCAGCATCTCAGAAGTGCCTGGTGCATCTGGCAGTGAGGGTCACTTCTGTTTCTGGGTTCTGAATCTGCCAGGTGTTCTGGGAAGCATTATGCTTTTCCTGATGACATGGAAATAAACAGAAAGCAATGTCTCTACTCTTTCTACAGCCTTGTGTGCAGTAGATTCATGAAACCATGAAGTGATAAGCAGGAGAAAAACTCAAGAGAACAGCCTTGATGTTGGCCTTGACAGTATTGAGTTATTGAATGAATGCCAGCAACCACTTACCTCCAGATTACTTTATAAGTAAGCAAGATAAAGCCCTGTTTGTTTAATTCAGGGGTGCACATCCAGCTTTCTGATAAATTGAATGAATGTATTCCTAACTGACAGAGGAAGGTCATGACACTATTGAATCTGGGCCTCCAGAAAGAACAGGGATGAATATTGGGATCTGGGAGCCATCAGTGTTTAGAAGGCAGTGGAAGCCATGGGTGGGAATGACAAGTGTAGGAGAATCCAGGAACAGCTGACCTTTCAAGAGACAGACAACTGGGGCAAACATGCAGAGGAGGCCATATGTGCAGACTGTCTCAGGTAACAGATGCCGTGTTGTTCTCCCTCTGGTTATCCAACCCACTCATTCATTCAGTACTTGTTTGCTGAGGGCCAACTCATTGCTAGACAGAGGTCTTACTTAAGGCCACAGGCTATGTATGGAAGCAGTTCTTTTGGGAATGGGTTCTCTGATTTCTGGGGATTCCCACCTATCATGTCCATGTGTAGGGAAGAGGACCTGTCCCATTCCTAAGTGAACGGGGGTCTACACAGAAGTCCTTGTGGAATCCTGCACTGGGCATAGGGTGGGAGAATTATACACAGCGTAGCCTTAAGCAGGCCAAAAGTTCAACTGTGTGATTTCTAGCAGTCTTGGAAAACTCACAAGGTCTATACTTGTCTTGGGAAATGTCAGTTTTCTCTGTAACTGGTAAATGTATGCAGGTTATGGCGTGTCATTGTTCTTTCTTTATGGAGCTGCTCCAGCCTACTTCCCCTCTTGATGTAGAATCGGAGTTTGGTGATATGACCAGAGGGAGGCAGCTGCCATGGAAATCTCCCTGGTTTCCATTCCCTGTAGGCCAGGAGCAGCGCCATGTGTGATCAGAGACACTAACTGCAGCACCAACACGCTGGGCAGAAGTTCTGAGACCTGAGCCGGCTAACAGAGTCTCCCTTGTAAAGCAGGGACCACGGTGATCTGCGTTAGCATGCTACTTAGCACAGTGACTGTGGGGGTGTTAAGCCTCATCTCCTGTTTCTTTAAAACAAGTTTGTTTTCTATAGCCAGATCTGGAACTCCTTCAGTGATGAGCTTGGAGTCTCAAATCTAAACTTTTGTCTTGCCACCAGCAATCCATTTGATCTTGTCCAAGTCTCCTCTCCTCTCAGGCCTTCAGTTTCCCCCTTTGTAAAATGAGGGATTTGACCGAAAATACTACTTCTGTATCTCCTCTGATTTGAACTTAGCAGTTGATTCTTTTAATGTTGGTTTCCAAGTACAGTTTATTGTTTTTCTTTTTGCCAGAAGGTGGTGCTGTTGAGTTCTTTACGTTACAGTGGCCCCCTTATCCACGCTTTCACTTTCTGCAGCCTCAGTTACCCGCGTGGTCAGAAGCCGAGGATCCTCCTTATAGTAGCCTAACGCTAGGTCACAGCGCCTGCGTCACTCACCTCACTTCATTTCTCCACGTTGGCATTGCATCAGCTCCCATCATCAGAAGGGTGAGTGCAGTACAGTAAGATATTTTGAGAGAGAGACCACATTCCCATAACTTGTATTGCAGCATATTGTTATAATTGTTCTATTTTATTATTAGTTATTGTTGTTAATCTCTTACTGTGCCTAATTTGTAAATTTAACTTTATTGTATGTATGTATGTATAGGAAAAAACACAGTATATACAGGGTTCAGTATCACCCGCTGTTTGAGGCATCCACTGGGGGTCTTGGAAAGTATCCTCCGCGGATAAGAGGGGACGGCGGTATTACAAAGAGCTTAGCACCTGCTCCATGTTCTGAGAGGCCCAAGTTGCCCTCCCCTAGATGTTCTGCATGTGAGGTGAGCTTCGGTTGCAGAGGTCTCTCTAGGTCCCTGCTATGCTGTGCTGGCGATCCTGGCTGCAGTCTGCTTCAGCTCTTTTCAAGTCTGAAGGCCCTGGGCAGCAGTGTTCTAGCTCCACCGGTCTCTGGCCAGGGCCTCAGAAGGGATGCTGGGGCGTCTGGGTCATTGCAAGGTGGGAGGATGACAACTGTGAGGACTGGCCCCCACGACTGGGAGGAGACTGGGCTGGCCGAGGGCCGTGGCAGAAGCAGAGTGTTTCGCTTGACCAGGACTCATAGGAACACTCCTTACTCCTCACCTCAGACCCCCGTGTCCTCAAACCCCTTCCGCCCCTGGCCTGCTGGGGGCTCCCTCTCATTATTTGATCTCTCCAGGTCCAGCTGGAACCATCAGGCTTCTGGATGTGGCCCAGAGTCCTCCTAACACCTGAATTTTGGTGTCACTAAGGACGCCACTGACCCAGGAATTAGAACTGTTTCCTCCTAGGAGCAAGTTCCAGGAGGCAGTCTTGGTGTCCTGTCACAACATGAGGGGTGACCCTTAATGTCGTAGGCTAACCCTGCCCCACCAAAGGACTGAACATACCTCCTTCCTCTCCCCGCAAATCCTTCAGATGGACTTGCGGGGCACTGGGTGGGGGAGGGGAGGTGAATGCCAATTCAGGACACTACGTGTTCAACTGCACTGGGCTGAAGTTTTGTTATCTAAAAGTGACTGAAAAGCCCTGGGGTGGGGTGTCACTAAGGGATGGACACAATATGTGATCAGCAGCACTGACTCAGTGCTTAGAGGGAATAAAGGTTCTGTGCTTGTACTTCACCAGGTGTAGACTATTTGCACACTGCTCGCAGTTATTATATAGCTGCTTACCACATAGGCCGGCAGTACTGCTGTTACTCAGTAGTAGACTCCTCAGGTTAATGTTACGTATCCTACATGTAAAGTTAAGGATAAAGTGCATTTTCTGATGGTGGTTTCAGCTTTGGTTGCCCTCAGGATCCAGAGGGGCAGCAGACAGGAGGGAAGCAGGCCTGGCTGGGACAGATGAGCCAGGGAGCTCCTGGCCTCCTTGGAGGGGCAGGTGCTGATTAGCTTGGCCAGTTGCTTTGCAGAAACAGCAGGTGAGAGTTTGGATCATTGGTCGTGGGTGTCAAATACCTGGATTAATTATTACCACCACACCACCTGTCTGTGGCCATGGAGTTCTATACTAATGTCCCTAATATTTTACCCCTTTCGGTATCCACGCTTTTTCCTAAATAACTTCACAGTGTCCTTCTGTTGTGGTTGGCCACACCTTCTTGTCTCTGGGCAACTCTGGTTCTCATGAATTGTTTTGGCCAATGACATATTAACGGCTGAGACACAAGGGGAGGCTTGCGTGAGTGGGTTTGCTCTCTCGCACCTCGGCCATCGCCATGATGAGATCATGATTGTGTGTCGTCTCTGATCCCATGAGGTTAATGAGGGACTGTAGAACTGGACCACACCAGCCAAACCCCTCATCCATCAGCTGACCCGCAGCTCACCTGCAGATTAGAAAAATAAATGGTAATTCATGTAAGTCTCTGGGTTTTGGGGTGGTTGGTTATGCAGCGATTTTGTAGCAGTAGTTAAGCCAACACAATGCTCATGAGGCTGAGCCTCTAGCTGGCCTCAGGTCCTTCCCCTCCGCAACCATCCAGGCAGTCATTATTAATCCATGGAAAGAGCAGACCAGGGGAGCTATTTGCCAGACTCCTGGAGGGGACAGGGAACCTCTGATGGTGCCCTGGGTGTCTGAGTGTGTTACATGCCACTGGGTGTCCCTGCTTCATTTCCTTTGTTCTGGGTGCCGGTCCTCGCTGGGCTGGTGGCCCAGCCAGCATAAGCTATTCAGCACTCACAGGGTATCTGATTTAGTCTATTTTGTCCCTTTTCTTAGCATTTGTACTCTGGGCTTTTTACAACTTCAAAAAGCTTCTCACCCATATTCACTAATTAATTCATTACTCCTGTGAGTAAAACCTGAAGCAGGGAGAAGAGAATGTCATTAGCAAGAATACCAAAGGCTCATTATTTAGAATAGGCTGCGCAGAGCCAGGCTCCCTCCACCAGAGCTGTTAACCCCTTCCTGGCTGACAGCTCGGTGGCAAGCACGAAACCATTAGTTGCTCTGCAGTCGCCAGGCACCTGCTGCCTCTGTGTGTTCAGCTTGCCATGCTAGGTGCCCTGGGGATATGAGAAGTTGTAAAACATGGTTTCTGGCCTCACGGACCTTCATTCTAGCAAGAGCACAGGGTCCGGACTCATGGAGACCTGTGTTGGAATCCTGGCAATTTATAAGCTGTGTGACCTTGGGCTAAGTAGCTCCTCTAAGCCTCAGTTTCCTCCTCTATAAAGTGGGATGCTAATATCTCTTTAGGGGCTAAGTGAAGATAAGCTGCATAATGCAAATGGAAGGTGCATTGAAAGCCCTGTCAGGTAGTGAGTGCTCCACAAACCCTGGTCGTTCCTGATGCCGTCCTGACCAGGCCTTCACGTGCATCTCTCATCCTGAGCCTGGTACAGGCACACAGGACATGTGGCAGAAGAAAGGGACTTGGAAGAGGGTAGAAATTTGGAGGACACCATAATTTCATGGGTGAGATGAGGAAGAGGGAAATCAGAGGGCCAGAGGGGTCGGAGGAACACCAGGAGAATGCAAGCACTAGAGGCCGAGGGAGAGTTGTAGGAATGGTGCAGGGGACGCTGGCAGTCAGCAGTACCCTGTGCTGAGGACAGATGGAGCACGATACAGTCTGAGGACTGGCATCTGTTCAGTCGCCCCATAGTCACTAAGTGCCTGGGGAGACCATGAAAACACTCTTACTTGGATCTCCTTCTGAGGGGAGCACGAATGACAGCCCAGCCTCTGTCCCTCTGGATCTCCCTTCAATTGGTGCCAAAGGTACATTTCCTAGGCTGTTCCCAGCCAATGATTGCAGGTGGTGATCTATTCCTGTGGGGTGTGGGGCCCCTCTACTGGGATCCCCATTGGCCTGGCTGAAACTTTCTTAGAACTGTGCTGCAGTCTGAGACTCTTCCTACCCAGTCCTTGTTTTCGCTGCCTCCTTTCACAGACGTCAGACCTGTATTGCAATCCTAAGGCTCTTCTTTCTCCCCATTCCCTTTGACTTTCACAGCTGGTATCCCCAGTGTATCTCTTGCAGTCCTAGCTCCATCCTTGCACTGGCTTCCCGGAGCATCCAAACTAACACAGTACCTAATCTGCATCATGCACTGGTTTATGCTGGGGAGTAAAGTGGTGGCCAAGACAAAGTCCCTAACATCATGCAGCTGGTGGTGGAGCCAACAGGGGATAGATAGGTAAACAAAGAAATATGCTGATTGTAGACAGTGAAACTTGTTACAAAGAAAACAAAATAGGAGACTAGTTAGAGTGAAGGGCAAGGGAGGGCTTTTGAAATGGTGATATTTGACCTGAGACCAGAAAGTTGAGAAGTCAGTTATGCAAGCCATAGAGTTGGAATGTCTGAGGGTTAATGTTAATTTTATCTGTCAGCTTAGCTGCATGGTACCCAGATATGTGACCAAACATTATTCCGGATGTTTCTGTGAGGATGTTTTTAACATTGATTTAACATGAATAACATTCAAATTGGTGAACTTTGAGTAAAGCAGATTGCTCTCCACAATGTGGGTGGGTCTTATCTAATCAGTTGAAGGCCTGAACAGAACAAAAGACTTAGCACTGCAGAGCAAGAGAAAAGCTTTGGTCTTGAACTAGAGCATCAACTCTTCTTAGGTCTCCAGACTGCCAACCCACCTTGCAGATTTTGGACCTGTTAGCCTCTGTAATTGCTTGAGCCAATTCCTTAAAATAAATCTCTACACACACACACATACACGTTCTCACGTGTACCCCCTGCAGAGTCCAAGTCCCTTCCTTCCCCAGGTGTCCCTGGGAGACCCTGATTGTCCCACAGGGGCTCAGAAGCCAGCTGCCCTCTGCCATCTGCTGTGTTTTCCTTTCCTGCTGGTACTTCCTGTCATGGCTTCCTCTTCTCACTAGGCTCCTGCAGGCACTGGCAGTGTGACACTCCTGGGGGGGGGCACATGGAGCCCTCAGCATGTCAGTGTCACACAGGGTTCTGCTAAGCTCTTTAGTACTAAACAGACCCATATTTTCTAACTCTTAAGTTTACTGGAGTGTGACTCTCTTCCCTCCTTACCCCTGAGTTTTTGAAATGCAGAACTTTCCAAATACACATCATCCAATGAGCATGAGGTGGAAGAGGGGAAGGGTATGGGCTTTAGTACTAAACAGACCTGGGTTCAAACCATATGCGAATAACTCTACCTCTGGCACACAAGGTCTAGATACTGTTTTGTCCTCCTGTCCCTCCCACTTCTCTTCACTCCTCTGGGTGCCTGTGCGTCAACTCTACCCCTGTTCCCCACCTCCTTCAGTTTCCATAGTTTTTTCTTGGATTGATTGGTTCATTCATTCATTCATTCAACAAATACTTATTGAGCCTACTTCAGGCCAGGCACTCGACTAAGCATGTGGATACAGCAGGTAAGAAAAACAACAATAACAAAACAATATTAACCATGGCTTCTGCCTCCTTAGTGCTCTCAGACTTGTGAAGATTTTTGGTTACTTCAAATGCTTTTAGTTAAAATATCAGACTACCAAAAGTAGGTTTAACAATAAAAGGGCTATTATTTCAGTTAACAATAGGTAGATGATTTTGGGATTTGTAATGTTGTGATGGTGGCTTTTCCTCATGGTCACAAGATGACAGCAGGAGCTCCTGCCATCCTGTTTTTACCCACCTATGCTCAGAGACAGAAAATAAGTCAGTCTCTGTTATGCCTATTTTTAAGAGTGAGAAAAATGTGTTCAGATCCTTCTAGCTTCCTTCTTTTGTGATATTGATTGGGGTTATGTCTTGTGACCAATCACTGGCAAGGAAAATGGAATTAACATGATTGGCTTGGGTCAGTCAATATTCATTCTTGGGGTTGAGGATGGATCATGAATCCTACAGCCCCTAATTCCTAAAGCAAAACTGGGATTCCTCAGCAAGGAAGAAAATGTTGGATGGGGAAACCACATCTGAATAACTCTATGATGTCATGAATATGGTTTCAAATAAGCTATCCAACTGTGATCCAAGACAGAGTGGGTTTTATTTCCATTTGGTGGGAAAGTAAAGTTCAAAGATAATAAATCCCTGAGGGCAGGGAGCTAGTACAGTGGAGAGTCAACTCTTGGACCCATATTTTCTGACTCTTAAGTTTACTGGAGTATGAGTCTCTTCCCACCTTACCCTGAGTTTTTGAAATGCAGAACTTTCCAAATACACATCAGCCAATGAACATGAGGTGGGAGAGGGGAAGAGTATGGGCTTTAGTACTAAACAGACCTGGGTTCAAATCCCTACTCCAGGATTTATTAGCAATGTGCCCTTAAGCAAGTACATAAACCTCTCTGGCTCTCAGTTTTCTCTCCATAACATGGGAATAATAAATCCTGTATCACTGAGTTGTCAGAGGACAAGAGGGTAGATGTGTAAAGAGCTTAGCACAGTGTTAAGAGCCAAATAATTTTTAAGTATTGTTGCATGTCCAGCAGTATGTCTGTCCTCCTTCCTTCTTTCATTACATTTTTTTTCCTCTATAAATCTTTACTGATAACCTTATTAAGTGAGTACATCTAAACACAAACATCTGCCTTCTGCATTTACCCTTGGGGTTCTGGGCTGGGATTCTGGGAGGAAGAGGGGACTTACTCCTTCCTGTGTGCTTCCTGGGGCTTCCTACTGGCTTCTGGTTCCTGGAGCAGCAGAGCCCTCCCCGCCGGTAGCAGCAGCTGAATCTGGGTCGCACTGGAACTCAGCTCACCGTGCTGCACCCTGAGCACATCATCCAGGCAGTGCACCTCCTTAGATTTGGGTCCCTGGTCCATGAGGTCTTCCCCTGTGCTCAGAGGCGTCAGTCGCAGCTCAGCAGTGTCCCCTCCTCAGAGGTGTGAGTTTCAGCTCCATAGGTCCCTTCTCTAAGTTTCCAAGTTCTAATAATTGGTCATTTCAACCTCTCCCCTTGGTTAACCCAGGGGAATTCTCTTTAGAATTACCTTTAGAATTCTCTTTTTACTAATTTCATTATTAAGTTAATACTGGTTAACAATGTTTAGTTTTTATTTTCTCTGTTTAAATAGCTGCTGTGTTTTCTGTCTCTTGCTTGGACCTTGATTTGTACAAGTGCCTACCATGAACTGGACACTATTCTAGGCTCTTTGGACAGAGCAGTAAACAAAACAAGGAAAATATCCCCATCATGGAATTTACATTCTGTTCAGGCAAAAGAAGAAATAAATACATATATAATGAAAATACAGTATGTCAGAGGAGGGTAAGTGCTGTCTGGAAAAATATACCAGGAAAGGGGTATGTGAGTGCATACAGGATGGGGGTAGTTTGCAATTTAAGCGGTAATGTTTACATGACACCACTCATCATAGATATGACAATACTATGTTGCCCAGCTATTGGGAATTATTTTATTTGCTTCATTCATGGCATAGCCTTTTTGTGAGGCTTGGAGATTGCATAAAACCAGGGAGACTACAGAATTAATAAGGCTCTAAATGGATGTCATACCTGGAAAAGAAAAAGCAAAATGTTTTAATTGGGTGGCTAATGAGTGTGTGTGTGTGTCTGTGTGGTGTTTTTCTGAATTTACAGCATAGTCATTGAATCCAGTGGTCTTCTTTAGCATAGATTCTCAGGCTCATTTTAAGCCATAGATACTATAGACCAGCAGGGACTCCATTTTTCCAATAAAAGCTTTTACAGTTTTCCTTCTCATTTCACAATTCTCAAAGGCATCCAATCATATTCGTCGGGACATATTCTTCATTTAATTTCCTGGGCACCAAGTAGGGCTCTTGAATTGGACAATCCCACCGTTGGGGGTTTTCATGTGGATGATTTGCTTCGGGTAGCAGCTTTCTGCTTCCAGGTTTCACGGAACAGAGTCCCCGGGGGAAGACCTGAACAGAGTCTTCAGGCAGGTGGGCATGGTCATGGGTTGTAATTAACTCTATAGGCTGAGAGAGAGGGAACATGATTGACATCTCAATGACTGGCCTAATTTCTTGCTGACAGGTGTTGTAATAGCTTTTTTATAATTATTTGACTCGGGCCTGGAAAAAATCTGGACTCAAGTTTGGTACTTCTTTATATCGTGCAGAATAATCTTTTGTGTTGGTCAGAACACTAGGTGGTAAAGCGAAAAAATGAAACGGTGGATGGGGTTTGCTCAGAGAGGTAGTCCAGCCTGCTCCTTCTGGGGCTGGTTTCCTTTCTGGGTGTTTGCACAGCAGAGGATTCCTCATGTTCTGACCTCACAGGCAGTCACAGGATTTTCCTCTTTGACATTAATGTTTCTGGGCTGCAAGGAATGCTGTGATCATTACTGAGGAGGAGAGATGGATCCTTTCTTTCCTAATTACAGTCCCTGTGGCATCATTCAAAGTGAGAGAAATTTTATTTTATTACTGTTGTGAAGGGCCCAATTAGAGTCTCAGTTTTGCCCACTGCTGGGATTCAGAGATGTCAATCAAGTTGGAGGGCAGGCAGTGGCCTGCAGACAAAAATGATTCTGAGTGTGTGGTTTGTGCCAGAACCTGTGCTAAGGGCTTTATATGCACTGATCTCATTTAATCCTGCATTTTATGGGAAAGGTGCATTATTATTATCCTTTTTTACTGGGAGGAAATAGAGGCTACAGATATATTAATTAACTCAAGGGTTTTTTTTTTTTTTTGGTTAGTGAGGGTTAACAGTCTAAGGTCTAGGTCTGTTTGACAACCATTTGCAAGAGATATTTGTATGAGGGCAGGTATGAGGAAAGAGGGTGTCTGGGTCAAAACCACTTTATGTCCATTTAAATTACTTGATATTGAAGAAAGTCTGAGAGAAAGGTTATCTTTGCTCTTTCGTCTTAAGACAAACCAGATCAAATCCAACCTAAACTTACTTGTTGAATAGCTCTAATAGGTCAGCCACTATCCTAAGTACTTTTAAAACACTCTATCTTATTTTATTTTCTCAGTATCTTGAGGATAGAGATTAACATTCCCATTTTCCACATGGCATCACTGAGGTTAAAGTTGAATTAGCTTGTACTGTCTACTTAGTTCCAGTCTTCCTGAAACCAAGTTCATAGTTTCTAAGGACCAGCCTGTTCTATGAGATTGACAGGCTGCTGTTCCACTGTGAACAAACCGCTCCAAACCCCAGTGTCACAAAACAATAATTTCATGCTCACACTTTTGTTGTTTGTGGGTTCAGGCAGCATAATGGGGATGGCTCCCTGACGGGCGGGGTCTTGGCTGATGTCTAGTCTGGCTCTGCTAGAGGTCTATGGGCTCTTCGGTTCTTTTGTCACTTCGCTTTTGCTAGAAGTAAATGTTCAATATGGTGCCTTCACTCATGGCCGACATCTGGGCTGGTATGGCTGGAAAAGTTGGAGCTATTCACGCATTTTCTCCTCCCATATGGCCTGTGCAAGTAGTTGCCTTGGGTTTCCTCATAGTGCGGTGATTTGAGGGTTTCTCAGTCTAAGCACTGTTGCCATTTGGGGTGGACAGTTCTTTCCTGTAAGTGGCTAAGTGGGACCCAGAATCCAGCTCTTCTAATCTCCAGCCTTTCCAGTTCGCTGAGCACTCCTTGAGTCTGAATGACTCCCTATTGAGACCATGGGCTCCGTCCCAAAAGGCCACTCAGTTTTGTACTTCTCACCAGGCTTCCTTTAGGAAAGTAAATGTCTGCTATGCATTTATAGCATCTAGCAGTGCTGTAGAAGAGAATATAAAAGAATACTTATTTATATGATCCTTTGTCTCACACACTATTTCCTTTTGGGCAAGTACATATATAAAATGTTTGTATAATATATGTATATACATATACATATAAATAGTTTAAAAAATTTTCTAAATAACCCCATTAAGGTAATAATATCCTCATTTTATAGTTAGCAACACTGAGATCATGTAGTGACTTTCTCATCTTAGGGTATCAAAGATCTTGGAGGAACTGGGGTCCTAAACATGTCAACATCACAAAAATTGTAGGGTTTAAGCATGACCTTAGCTCCAGAGCCATTCAAGTTTTTCCTATTCGTACTATGTTATCTATTTCATTCTGCCCCTTTGAAAGCTGTGCCTTTGTACAACTTTAGCTTCTTTCTCCATCCTACATCATAACATTTGGGATCTTGGAAAAGGCTTTTTCTGATATTTACCATGCTCAACCAAGTCGCTAGCCAATCACAGTGGGTCTCTTTGCAGAGAGTTATCCATACTGGCAACCTGGGGAAGCCAGGTGCAGTATTTCTAAGGCCCTTGCTTCTGTGAAGTTCTGTTTCTTGGTGCTGATTTGCACTGGTTACAAGTGGACAACAGCTCTGTGCGAGGTTTCTGCTGATGTTCAGGACGTGCAGTCCCTGAGGCACTGAGTGACAGGTGGTCATTTTTTCTGGCATCTGACATGTCTTAAATATAGACATCTTGATAGCTGTTAGCACAAGTTCTGCTCAAGGAGGTTTTTATTAGAAAAGGGAAGGTTCAGGAGAAAGAGTTGGAGTCATGAAGAATGAAAGTTTGGTAGTTTGTCACGTAACAGCTAAATCATATTTACACTTTCTTTAGATCCCCCGAGCCTTAAGTCTTTTTTTTAAATTATTATTTATTAAGCTATTATTGATATACACTCTTATGAAGGTTTCACATGAAAAAACAATGTGGTTACTACATTTACCCATATTATCAGACCCCACCCATACCCCAATGCAGACACTGTCCTTCAGTGTAGTAAAATGCCACAGATTCACTATTTGCCTTCTCTGTGCTACACTGTTTTCCCCGTGATCCCCCACACCATGTGTACTAAACATGATACCCCACAATCCCCTTCTTTCACCCTCCCCACCCACCCTCCCACACCCCTCCCCTTTGGTAACCACTAGTTCCTTCTTGGAGTCTCTGAGTCTGCTGCTATTCTGTTCCTTCAGTTATGCTTCGTTGTTATACTCCACAAATGAGGAAAATCATTTGGCACTTGTCTTTCTCTGCCTGGCTTATTTCACTGAGCATCATATCCTCCAGCTCCATCCATGTTGTTGCAAATGGTAGGATTTCTTTCTTATGGCTGAATAGTATTCCATTGTGTATATGTACCACCTCTTCTTTATCCATTCATCCACTGATGGACACTTAGGTTGCTTCCATATCTTGACTATTGTAAAAAGTGCTGCAATAAACATAGGGGTGCATATGTCTTTTTGAAACTGAGAAGTTGTATTCTTTGAGTAAATTTCAAAGAGTGGGATTCCTGGGTCAAATGGTATTTCTATTTTTAGTGTTTTGAGGAACCTCCATATTGCTTTCCACAATGGTGAACTAGCTTACATTCCCACCAGCAGTGTAGGAGAGTTCCCCTTTCTCCGCATCCTTGCCAGCTTTTGTTGTTCTTAGTCTTTTGGATGCGGACCATCCTTACTGGTGTGAGGTGATATCTCACTGTGGTTTTAATTTGCATTTCCCCGATGATTAGTTATGTGGAGCATCTTTTCATGTGTCTGTTGGCCATCTGAATTTCTTCTTTGGAGAACTGTCTCTTCATATCCTCTGCCCATTTTTTAATTGGGTTATTTGCTCTTTGGGTGTTGAGGCGTGTACATTCTATATATATTTTGGATGTTAACCCCGTGTTGGATATGTCATTTACAAATATATTCTCCCATACTGTAGGATGCCTTTTTGTTCTGTTGATGGTGTCCTTTGCCGTACAGAAACTTTTTGGTTTGATGTAGTCCCAGGAGTTCATTTTTGCTTTTGTTTCCCTTGCTTGAGGAGATGCGTTCGGGAAGAAGTTGCTCATGCTTATATTCAGGGGCTTTTTACCTATGTTGTCCTCTAAGAGTTTTATGGTTTCATGACTTATATCCAGGTCCTTGATCCATTTCAAATTTACTTTTGTGTATGGGGTTAAACAATAATCCAGTGTGATTCTCTTGCATGTAGCTGTCCAGTTTTGCCAACACCAGCTGTTAAAGAGGCTGTCATTTCCCCATTATATGTCCATGGCTCCTTTAGCATATATTAATTGACCATATATGGTTGGGTTTATATCAGGGCTCTCTAGTCTGTTCCATTTGTCTATGGGTCTGTTCTTGTGCCAGTACCAAATTGTCTTGAGTACTGTGGCTTTGTAGTAGAGCTTGAAGTTGGGGAGCATAATCCCCCCAGCTTTATTCTTCCTTCTCAGGATTGCTTTGGCTATTCCATATGAATTTCAGAATGATTTTCTCTAGTTCGTTGAAGAATGCTGTTGGTGTTTTGATAGGAATTGCATTGAATCTGTATATTGCTTTAGACAGGATAGGCATTTTGACAATATTAATTCTTCCTATCCATGAGCATGGGATGTGTTTCCATTTATTGTTATCTTCTTTAATTTCTCTCATGAGTGTCTTGTAGTTTTCAGAGTAAAGGTCTTTCACTTCCTTAGTTAGGTTTATTCTAGGTATTTTATTCTTTTTGATGCAACTGTGAATGGACTTGTTTTCCTGATTTCTCTCTCTGCTAGTTCATTGTTAGTGTATAGGAATGCCACAGATTTCTGCATAATAATTTTGTATCCCGTAACTTTGCTGAATTCAGATATTAGATCTAGTAGTTTTGGAATGAATTCTTTAGGGTTTTTTTTCTTTAGGGTTCTTTATGTACAATATCATGTCATCCGCAAACAGGGACAGTTTAACTTCTTCCTTGCCAATCTGGATGCCTTTTATTTCTTTGCGTTGTCTGATTGCCATGGCTAGGACCTCCAGTACTATGTTGAATAAAAGTGGGGAGAGTCAGCATCCCTGTCTTGTTCCTGATCTTAAAGGAAAAGCTTTCAGCTTCTTGCTGTTAAGTATAATGTTGGCTGTGGGTTTGTCCTATATGGCATTTATTATATTGAGGTACTTGCCCTCTATACCCATTTTGTTGAGAGTTTTTATCATGAATGGATGTTGAGTTTTGTCAAATGCTTTTTCGGCATCTGGAGATGATCATGTGGTTTTTGTCCTTCTTTTTGTTGATGTGGTGGATGATGTTGATGGATTTTCGAATGTTGTACCATCCTTGCATCCCTGGAATAAATCCTACTTGATCATGATGGATGATCCTTTTGATGTATTTTTGAATTTGGTTTGCTAAAATTTTGTTGAGTGTTTTTTTCATCTATGTTCATCAGGGATATTGGTCTGCAATTTTCTTTTTTTGTGGTGCCTTTGCCTGGTTTTTGTATTAGAGTGATGCTGGCCTCATAGAATGAGTTTGGAAGTATTCCCTCTTCTTCTACTCCTTGGAAAACTTTAAGTAGAATGGGTATTAGGTCTTCACTAAATGTTTGATAAAATTCAGCAGTGAAGCCATCTGGTCTGGGGTTTTGTTCTTAGGTAGGTTTTTGATTCCCAGTTCAATTTCATTGCTGGTAATTGGTTAGTTCAGATTTTCTGTTTCTTTCAGGGTCATCCTTGGAAGGTTGTATTTTTCTAGAAAGTTGTCCATTTTTGTAGGTTATCCAGTTTGTTAGCATATAATTTTTTATAGTGTTCTCTAATAATTCTTTGTATTTCTGTGGTGTCAGTCATTATTTTTCCTTTCTCATTTCTGATTCTGTTTATGTGAGTAGACTCTCTTTTTTTCTTGGTAAGTCTGGCTAGGGGTTGATCTATTTTGTTTATTTTCTCGAAGAACCAGCTCCTGCTTTCATGGATTCTTTCTATTGTTTTATTCTTCTCGATTTTATTTATTTCTGCTCTAATCTTTATTATGTCCCTCCTTCTACTGACTTTGGGCCTCATTTGTTCTTCTTTTTCTAGTTTCATTAATTGTGAGTTTAGACTGCTCATATGGGACTGTTCTTCCTTCCTGAGGTAGGCCTGCATTGCAATATACTTTCCTCTTAACACGCCTTTACTGCATCCAACAGATTTTGCGGTGTTGGATTATTGTTGTCATTTGTCTCCATATATTGCTTGAACTCTGTTTTTATTTGGTCATTGATCTGTTGGTTATTTAGGAGCATGTTGTGAAGCCTTCATGTGTTTGTGGGATTTTTCATTTTCTTTGCGTAATTTATTTCTAGTTTTATACCTTTGTGGTATGAGAAACTGGTTGGTACAATTTCAATCTCTTTGAACTTACTGAGGCTCTTTTTGTGGCCTAATATATGATCTGTTCTTGAAAATGTTCCATGTGCACTTGAGAAGAATGTGTATTCTCCTGCTTTTGGGTGTAAAGTTCTGTAGATGTCTGCTAGGTCCATGTGTTCTATTGTGTTGTTCAGTACCTCTGTCTCCTTACTTACTTTCTGTCTGGTTGATCAGTCCTTCAGAGTGAGTGGAGTGCTGAAGTCTCCTAGAATGAATACATTGCATTCTATTTGTCCTTTTAATTCTGTTAGTATTTGTTTCACATATGTAGGTGCTCCTGTGTTGGGCACATAGATATCTATAATGGTTATATCTTCTTGTTGGATTGACCCTTTTATCATATGTAATGTCCTTCTTTGTCTCTTGTGACTTTCTTTGTTTTAAAGTCTATTTTGTTTAATACAAGTACTGCAACTCCTGCTTTTTTCTCCCTATTAGTTGCATGAAATATCTTTTTCCATCCCTTCACTTTTAGTCTGTGTATGTCTTTGGGTTTAAAGTGAGTCTATTGTAGGCAGCATATAGATGGGTCTTTTTTTTTATCCATTCAGTGACTCTATGTCTTTTGATTGGTGCATTCAGACCATTTACATTTAGGATGATTATTGATAAGCATGTACTTATTGGCATTGTAGGCTTTCGATTTGTGGTTACCAAAGGTTCAAGGTTAACTTCCTTACTATCTTAGAGTCTAACTTAACTCACTTAATATGCTATTACAAACATTTTTTTTTCTTCCTCCTTCACTCTTTATATGTTAGGTATCATATTCCTTACTCTTTGTCGATTGATTGACTTTGGAGATAGTTATTTTAATTTTTGCATTTGCTTAGTAATTAGCTGTTTTACTTTCTTTACTGTGGTTTTATTACCTCTGGTGACAGCCATTAAACCTTAGGAACACTTCCATCTATAGCAGTCCCTCCAAAATACACTGTAGAGATGGTTTGTGGGAGGTAAATTCTCTCGGCTTTTGCTTATCTGGAAATTGTTTAATCCCTCCTTCAAATTTAAATGATAATCTTGCTGGATAAAGTATTCTTGGTTCAAGGCCCTTCTGCTTCATTGCATTAAATACATCATGCCACTCCCTTCTGGCCTGTAAAGTTTCTGTTGAGATGTCTGATGATAGTCTGATGGGCTTTCCTTTGTATGTAATCTTATTTCTCTCTCTGGCTGCTTTTAATAGTCTGTCCTTATCCTTGATCTTTGCCATTTTAATTACTATATGTCTTGGTGTTGTCTTCCTTGGGTCCCTTGTGTTGGGAGATGTGTGCATCTCCATGGCCTGAGAGACTATCTCTTTCCCCAGATTGGGGAAGTTTTCAGCAATTACCTCCTCAAAGACACTTTCTATCCCTTTTTCTCTCTCTTCTTCTTCTCGTAGCCCTATGATGCGAATATTGTTCCGTTTGCATTGGTCACACAGTTCTTTCAATATTCTTTCATTCTTAGAGATCCTTTTTTCTCTCTGTGCCTCAGCTTCTTTGTATTCCTCTTCTCTAGTTTCTATTTCATTTATCTTCTCCTCTATTGTAACCAATCTGCTTTTAATACCATCCGTTGCGCTCTTCAATGATTGGGTCTCTGACTGGAATCCATTCATGTGTTCTTGAATATCTTTCCATACCTCCATGAGCATGTCAGTGATTTTTATTTTGAACTCCCTTTCAGGAAGAGTCATGAGGTCGATGTCATTTAAATCTTTCTCAGGAGTGGTATTAATAATTTTACTCTGGACCAGATTCCTTTGGCATTTCATATTTGTATATGGCGCCCTCTAGTGCCCCGAAGCTCTACTCCCTGGAGCTGCTCAGCCCCTGAAGCAATGTCAGGGGTTGCAGGGGAGTGGTACTGGCGCCTGGGGGCAGGAAAGAGCTGTTTCCTGCTACCTGGCTGCTGTGCCTGTCTCCACTACCTGAACCAGTGGGCCAAGCACAGAGGTATAAGCCTCTATGCTTTGCGTTTGTAGTTGCTGTAGGCAGATCTTCCCTTTGGCTTGCCTAATGCCAGGGTAGGGTTTGCTGGTTTGCCAGCCAGGTGGGGCTGGCTGGGAGAAAGGCACAGTAGGCTGCTTATCATGGAGGGGTTCTTTGGAGCTGTGTAGCCAGCCAGGGAGCTGGAGCACCTGAAGATCGTCTAAGTAGGAAGATTTCTTTTTCCTCCTTAAATATGAGAGTCTATATGGTAAAGCTCCCAACCTGCTGGGCAGAGTACACCTGGACAATTTTGTCTATGTGTCCTCTCTCCTGAGCAGTAAGCTCTGCAATCCTTGCCCCTTTAGCAGCCCTCTTGCTCAGGACTTCCTTGTTAGAAAGTCTCTCAGACTGCCCACCTTTCTTTTGTCCCAGAGTAGCTGGATATGGATCCCTGCTTTCCCCAAGTGGCTGGAATCTCTCCAGTAATTCTGCCTGTCTTAGCTTTCCAACCCCATAATCACGAGAGTATCATGCAAGCACCATGATTTATAGGTTTATGCTCCCAGAGCAAATCTCCACTCCCTCCCTGCTCAGTTTTTCTTCCTCCTGCCTGGGATCTGGGGTGGGGGAAGGGCTTGGGTCCCACCGGGCCACAGCTTTCTTATGTTACCCTGTTCTGTGAGGTCTGCTCTTTTCTCCAGGTGTATGCAGTCTGGTGCAGTCCTCTTTCCTGTTGCTCTTTCAGGATTAGTTGTATTAATTATATTTTCATATTATATGTGGTTTTAGGAGGAAGCCTGTGTCTCACCTCTCATGCCACCATATTTAATCTGAAAAAGCCAGCCTTAAGTCTTTTTTTGAAAACAATAGTATCAATTTATGGATAACTGGAACTGACTTTTGAATGCCTCTCTGAGAATGCCAGAATGTTCTAGCACTTTGCCCTCACAGAAAGAGCTCTGTTTTGTCTTAAGAGCTGAAACTGTGCATTACAGCTGTTACCAGTGGAGAAGATGGTATATTATCAGTTGTAACCCTCATTATTTTAGGGACTCATGTGGCTCAGGCTCAGAGAGGGCTCATGTTAATGGACATACCATCTCAATACAAAAACAATTCATATCCATTTTTTGTCTGACTTCCTCAGAGAACCTCAGAGGGGGAGGGTCCATTTCATCCACTGAAACTCTTTTCCTTTTCTCTCCAACTCCCCTATACCTCATGCTGCTCCAGTGTCTCTCCATATCCCACCCTCAAGAATTACTCCCTTGTAATTCTTAAGCATTTTTGTTTCTCTCCCCATATCACCCAGCTTTTACAAGCATAAGTCTTCTTGATTTCTTTCCCTTCAAGCAGGAATCTTGCTTCTCTAGAGGAGAAGAGGAGGACTGGGAAAAGTAAATGGACAGATATAGGTTGTGGGACAAAGGAGGGATAAAGGCTATGAAGACTCACATTCCATGAACATGGCACTTCACATGTCATATGGTATCTTCAGCTTTTCTGGTTATCTAATGCTGCATAAGAAACTACTACAAAACTTAGTGGCTTAAAATAACCACTTCATGTTTTTACAATTTTGCGGGTCAGGAACTTGGAGGGTCAGTAATGGTAGCTATTACTGACATTAGCATTATAATTTCTCCTGGACAAGATTACAAGCTAATGGAGGACAGGTACTTAATTTTATCCCTTTCTCTGTTCCTAGTGCTAGCTTCAGTACTGGTATTAGCAGGTGTTTAAGACAAGCATGCTGAGCTGTCTATCAACTTAGCCTTGAGACTATATGGAAACTTTGGGCATAGCACGTGGTGTGTCTGGGGCTCCTTGGCCTTCCTGGGGTTGTCTCCAACTGCATCTCTGTCCTGACCTCCCTGTGCTTCCCAGTGTGGTCCTTCCCTCCACGCAAGGTAGACCCTCATTCTGGTTTAGCCCAGCACATATCCTGTGGATGCCCATGGGCCCTTTCATTGTTGTCTTTCTGTCTCCTTTCCAGCTCATTGTTTTCACCCTGCCATTCCCTGTAAAATCTGGAAAGGCCTCCCCATTCTCTCCCATCTAGCTAATGCCTAGTCACCTATCCATGCCTATCCCCATCACTGCATCCCATTGAATCTTTCCTAAATGTTCTAGACAATTCCTCTCTCTCCCTTCTTAGAATTGCTTCAGTACTTTTACTTCTACCTCTTCTGTGTATTATATGCAGACTGTTCTGTTGGTTGACCAAGTCATGTCATGGCTCCTAATTGTTCATTCAACAAATATTTACTCATCCTCTACCATATACCAGGCACTTTCCTAGCTGTGGGGGATATAACAATACAGAAAATAGACAAAAATATCTGTCCTAGGAGAGCATAAATTCCTATGTGGAATAGCAGATGTTGAACAAATAAATATGTAACATTAGATGATGACGAGTATGGTGGGAAATTAAGCAGGGAAAGTAAATCGAAGGGAGTTGCAATTTTTTTGGTAGATGCTATTATTTTTAACTATTCATTATAAATAGTCCATGAAGCTGAATTTTACCAAAAAAGTTTTGCATATTAGCCTTGTAACTAGAAACGAATCCACTCCAGTTCTCTCAGATTCTCATGTTGCACAGTAGGTGATAAGAACTCTTGTTTTCCTCTTGATTCTTTGAATCCTTAAATACTGCTTTGGACTGAATGTTTATATTTCCCCCCAAATTCATAGCGACTTGCAATTTTAAGTAAGGTGGCCAGGGAAGAGCTCACTGGGAAGGTGGCTTTAGGGCAAAACCCTCAAGGAGGTGAGGGAGGGGACTCATGTGAATATCTGGGGCACAAGCATTCCAAGTAGAAGAGAGAGCAAGTGCAAAGGCTCAGGCATGACCAGGAAGGAACAGCAGGAAAGCCCTTCTCTATGTCAAGTCCCGGAGGGCTAAAATCACCTGTTATATTTCTCGTGTCAGGATTGGGCATTTAGTAGACATGAACAGAACCATAGAATGTTAGAGTTTTGGTGTAACTTTTAGTGCTCTCATTTTGCAAATGAAGAACCCCAGGTCCTAACAGTGAAAGCGACTTGCCCAGTTATTGATACCTCTACTGTTCTGCTTCTGTGGCTGCCACTTTACTACTACTACTTCGGAGACTATGATTACTGTTACTGTTACTCAAATCCCAGGGCCCTACATCATTCCTCTTGTGCACTGTCACATTCAAAGAAATGCATGTCAACAAAGAAGTGTTTACAAAACACTTAAAACTTTACCAATATCCCTTGAAGAACACAGATGAAAATCCATCTCAAAACACAGAGCTGTAACTTCTATTCCTTCCCAGCCTCCCGTCCTCTCGCTCCCCTCAGCTGGCCCTATCGCCCTCCTCCCCAAACCCCTGTCTTTCTCCTCTTGCCTCTCCTTTGGCTTCTCTGGTTCCTTGCTCCCTGTCAGGCAGCTCTGTCCTTCTTCCTCTTGCCTCTCCTTTGGCTTTTCTGGTTCCTTGCTCCCTGTCAGGCAGCTCTGTCCTTCTTCCTCTTGCCTCTCCTTTGGCTTCTCTGGTTCCTTGCTCCCTGTCAGGCAGCTCTGTCCTTCTTCCTCTTGCCTCTCCTTTGGCTTCTCTGGTTCCTTGCTCCCTATCCTCCCTTTTCTGTATTAAAATGAAAGAGCCCAGAAGGCACAAAGATAGAACAGGACATGGGAAGGAGAGGAGCTAAAAGGGCAATAAAAAAGTCTATTTAGCTGTCAGAGGGAGAAGAAAGGGCCGGGAACCTGAACCTTGTTGTTAATATTTCTCCTTGTCAAACAGATGTTATTTCTATTTCTACTTGTGCCGTCAACAACCACGATCACCTGTATTCCGTTTTTTTTTTTAAACAAAGAACTTTTATAGCTAGGATTTCATTGGAATTGGAACCCACATCTGAAGGCCAGCCTTCATTCTTACCATTACACACTGGCTGGATGAGTGAGCAAGAAAATGAACGAAACTGGTCTCCTTGCCCAGTTTATTTAGCACTTCCTAATCAAGAGCAGAGAGAAAATAACCAAATTTTATTCCTCATGCATTTTTTAAAACTATGACCGATAACATGCTTTTATTATTTGCTGGCATGAAAGATTTACATGTCAACAAACACAGTAAGAGAGCAAATGATTTCTAATAAGAAACTCTGATGGCTAATTTCATGTGTCAACTGGGCCATGTGGTGACCAGATATTTGGTTAAACATTATTCTGTGAGGGTGTTTCTGGATGAGATTAGCACTGAATCAGCAGACTGAGTAAAGCAGATTGCCCTCCTCAACGTGGGTGGACCTCATCTACCCAAAGGTGTGGGGTAAATGCGAATTCGTTCCTATTAAATCACTTCTGGTAATCTAGCCTAAGGAAATTATCATAAATTTGTCTAACTGTTTTGGAACTGGGACATTGGTCTTCTGTTGTACTAGGACTGGAACTTATGCTATTAGCTTTTTTGGATCTCTGGTCTTTGGGCTTAGATGGGAACTAAACTACTGGCCCTCCTGGGTTTCCCATTTACAGACATCAGATTCTGGGACTACTCAGGCTCCATAATTGTGTGAGCCAGTTCCTTATAGTAAATCATATATGTATACATAATACATATATGTATAATTGTAATATTGGTTTTATTTTTCTGGAGAACCCTAATAATACAGAATCTTTCTGTATATTTGTATACACATATGTGGAAAACTAGTGCATCATAGTGCTAATGTATGGACTCAGATATAGACAGAACTGGATTCAAACCCTAGCCCTTCCACTTACTAGCTGTGTGACCTCAGGGAAGTTACTTACACCTCCACAGACCTTAGCTTCCTTTTCCGCTAAATGGACACAGTAAATAAATCACTCCGAGCCGAGATTGTTGTTTGTTACCCAGGATCCACCTGCCCTTTGATGTTTTCTGAGCAAAATCCAAATTTGTTTATGTAATTCATCCTCAGCACGGCTATGTGCTTCTCCATGCCAATTGCTAGGAACTGGTTTAGAAATGAGAATGGAAAGCATTTCTGGTCAAGGAGACATGGAGATATTCTGTTAGATACTTATGTCTGGATGTGAGGCTGTGGTGACCAGCTGTGACCACAAAGGATGAGGTTGCATGAGGATGGCAGAGAGGATGATGTGCAAGCACTACTGAATTCATCCATTGTGGAGTCCCCTACCTCTGGGTTTCTTGTTATTATTATAACTTTCCTCATGGTTTAAGCCAGCTAAGCTGGGTTTTCTGTTTCTTGGGGTTGAAGGATTCCTAACGGATGTACTTGTTGTTTGCACTGTGGTGAATATCAGATGAATTAGGCTAAATACACTTCACACAGTACTTGGCACTTAGTAAAGAATCAATACATGCTAGCTCTAATAAAAAATAGGAACTGAATCCATTGTATCTGTCACCAGGAATAGCCTAAAGTATAATTTATGTTTTACTTGATTCTCCAGAAGTTCCTACAAGACAGAGAAATAAAGGAGATGGATGCCAGCTGCTATGTAGAGAAAAGTTGACAGCTTTTTCTATATTTATGGTAATTTCCTTAGGCTAGATTCCCAGAAGCAATATAACTGGGCACAAGCATTTTAAATTCTCTTCACACATATTATTAAATTGGTGTCCCAAAGGATGAACCATTTTACACTACAGCAATATCAGCAAATGCCCCTTTCATCTCATCTTGGTCAGTATTTGGAGTTATGATTTAAAGCATTTTTTTCTGATAGGCAATATGGAATCATCATTTTAATTTTTTTTTGACTAGTAGCAACTTTTAAAATTCTTGTTTAGGTATCAGTAATCTTCTGGGGCTGGTTGAGGCTTACAAGTGCTCACCAATATGGGCTGTGGATGTCTGAGAAGGAGGGCTTCCCTGTCTTCCCAGGAATTTAGAGTGGTTTTCTGGTTTGAAGTAATTAAAAGGCTTAGAATAATTTGCTTTTGTAGTATCCTAGATCACTTAGATTTTCCTGAGTATGTTTCTCCTGAGCTTTCTGAGTACTTTTCTTGCTTGGGAACAGAAAAAGGGAAACCAGTGCTATGCATAACATCTTTTCACCAGGGCTGCTCCTACGGTGCACAGGGGCTCCAGAAGATATTTTTTTGCAGCCCCACGTGAACAATTTCAGTCATTCCAAATCAACATGTAGCACTATTTTGATGGCCAACTCTCTCATGATTTCCACAAAAGAAATAGCACCCTGGCCAGTGGGAGCAAGCCTCTTGCCAGGCCACTCTCCTGGAAGCAAGGACCAGCCACCAGGCTCCTGGACAAGTGAATAGGCATAAGTCCTGGAGCTCCATGGGGCATTTGGTCAACCCCACCCATAGTGTGGTTGGGAACAGAGAGTTGGAGAGCATCTCAAAAGGGAAAAACAGAGCCCAGGGACTATTCCTGGTCCTGGCTTGGTACACTTGCCTGATGTCATTTTTCACCCAAGACTCATTTTAGCTACCAGAAGTGTCTTAGGAAAATCATAAAGAGAGCACTGAGTCACGTGGACTCGCTTGCCTGGGTTTAAGGTGTACTGATGCCATCCCTTCACTATCAGCTAATTATAATTGGGTTTTTCCCCTGTACCGGGCCCTTTGCTAAATGTTCTACATTGAAGTAGAGATTATTATCCCACTTTACAGGTGCGAAAGAAGTGCTGAGATGCTAACAGACTCTGGCTCAGGCAATCTGGTGTAAAGCCTGTGCTCTGATCAGCTCTGCTACAGTGCTCGGCTTGGGCAGGAAGGCCCCTCTATACAGCTGGTCTCCATCCAGGAGTTCCTCCTTCCACTTGCCTTTTAAGTTTATTTTACTTCTAGCGGTTCTCATATCTGTTCTTTTCCATTTAGACGTCTGACTTGTATCTGTATCCATTGCTACCTCACTCCTCAATGACCCCCACATCAGCCCCTTTCTGGGATGGCATTTCATGCCACAAGCATCTTCTCATGTTCCAAAAGATCCTTTCAAACAATATTAGTTACAGTTGTAGAATATATTTTATTGTAGTGGGCTGATTCCAAAAATAGCACAAAACAGCAGGGTCACACTCAGCCACAAAGGACTTCTCTCCCCATATGCAGTTCTGTTTAGCACTTTGGTTTTTTAATAACTTTGAAAAATGTTTTTTCTTCCTCCATTATTTTCCACGGGAAATGTCACATGAACATATAATTTTGAAAGAAATATCTCTAAATTAAAATACAGTGTAACTGGCAATTGTGGGTCTCTTTCATGACTCCCAGTCTTATTACAAGATATTCATTCACTCTTTTACCTCCTGGAATATGCAACATGGCAGATAAATGGCAAAAGGGAAAAATGTGAAGTCTGTGGTTATTTCTAAATTTCTACATTTCCCCTTAAACTGATACAGTGATGTTAAGGTGTGGTGTCTGATTCCCCTCCTTCCTACTCCCACAAAACATATTTAGAAAATATAAACAGAGAGTAAAATTGGATGATATATATAATTTGGCATATAATTTTGGTGTGCAGTTTGCAAATACAGTAAAATAGTTGGACTGTTAGTATACCTTTGGTCAAAGGAATTTGCATTATGCAGGAATCAATAAGAAATGTCATTCATTTATGAAAGAGACATCATTGTATTCACTTTGTATTGCTAAATATGGTGAGTAAGAGAACTGAAAGCTTGGCATTTGGCCACAGAGCCTGCAGTTTGAATATTTTACATTTGTCAATAGGATTCCTTTTGGCATCTTATCAGAACACATTGAATTTGAATTCTGAGAAGCAGGAGATCCTATACACCATTTTTTTTCATAATAGAAACATCTATTGTGTGACCCAATGGGCTGATTTGAATTTCTCTAGCTAATGGTTCAGTCTTCAATTGTCAAACAGTTAAACTTTCTCCAACTTTTGACACTTTCATTTTATGTGGTTCTATTGAAAGGGAATTGTGGTGCCTCAGATTTAATTTAAAGCCTGTTTACTGTAATAAGCAGATGCTATGAGGACCACTAGTCTGAATCTCTAAGGGCTGAGATGGTTGAATTTGGAAAAATGCAAAGATTTTGTAGGGATGCAATAAGCCAGGAGAATTGACCACTGAGGGAAAAGGCAGCTACGGAAAAAGGGCATTGGTATACTATCATAGGTACTTTTAGATGGGAGAGTGAAAAAGCTTTTTTTGTTTGCCTGTGCAAAGCACAAAATCAGAATTAATGCATACAAGTACTTAGGAAGCAGGTTTCATCTTAATCCAACATGGAGCCTCCTATCGATTCCATTTGTTCCACAATACGATGGGCTGCCTCAAGGAGTCTGTAGTCAAAGCCCCCATAAAACCCTTACGATTGTTGATGTGATGATATTTCACTAGCAAGAAATCTGAGGCTCAGAGAGGCTATGTGGCCAGTTGTGGTGACATAACTAGGAAATACTGAATTTTGCCCTCAAGTCTGTCTCACCCCAAACCCTTTGATTTCTCTACCATAACAGCCTGTTCCCCTGTAACTCAGTGAGGTTCCCACCACGGGAGGTCTCCAGACAGAGACAGGTTGGCAGGAGAAGTTTGTGCCCTGTATAGAAGTTGATGCTGAATGATCTTTCATGTCACTTCTAAGATTAGGGAGTCTATGATCTTGTGACTCCAGCAGTCTCCTTGCTGAGAAAAGATAGAAAAGGAGGAGATGTGTATTTTAATAACAGTACAGAGACTTTTGCCCTCTTCAGGTACTCCTCTGAATTAGTTCCTCTTTTCTCAGGGCTCCTGTACACCTGATACTTCCATCACCGTCAGCACTTAACATACTGGACCCTATTGAGTTTGTACTCATATCTGCCTCTCCTGCAGGGGTAGGATGGTAGGAGCCAGTCTCTGGGTATCTCCTCCTTCACCCAAGGCAGTTTCTTCACTCCCAAGATGCAGTGCCTGGCACTTCAGTGCTCTTGGAATAAATGAATGTATATGGTGATTTATTTTGTTAAAGGACTTTTTAAAATCAAGTTGGGGACATTATAAAAAATTCAGAGAAAATGTGATTGTGCCTCTCTGACCAATGACTTAAAATAGGGAGATGGCACCATAAGTTTAGGAGGTGTGCAAAATGACCTATACAAAATTGTGTAAGTGATCCTAATACAGCAAATGAAGTAGACAACTATAAAAGGTTAATATTTCAACATCAGAAAAAGTAAGCTAAGGCTCTAAAAGTGCTAAGAAAAATTAAAAGAAGAGGTTAGCTATGTTTAGAGTTGGAAAGATAACAAAGCATATATATTCCTATAACTTGGGTCAAGTGGTAAGAACATGGCAGAGGGAAAGATGTGTTAGTGCCTGTTTTATTTTCATCTTTTTTTTTTGTGGCCAACCCCTAAACTTTCCTATCCAATCCCCTTTTCTAGGAATTTTCTTTATCTCTGGCCAAATGATATACATGGACAGTTGTCACTGAAATATAACTCAGCTTGGTACCCCAGTCATGCTGACTGGTCCAGGGAAGGATTGCTTGCTCAGGCTTAGCTAATTAATCCTCTCCTTAGAACTTTTGGAATTGGGGCAAAAGAGATCTTGAGGGCTATCAATTTCAGGTGACCAAATCCATGGGACAGGAAATATTTGTCATTAATATAAAAACCTGCTTTTAATGGTAGAAGCTAAAGGCATCAAAGAGAGAGGAGCTGGGACAGACACCAGTATGGGGGTCTGTGATTCCAGGGTCTCAGCCCCTTTCACATTCCTGCTCTTCTCCAGTAGGTTGAGACACCTTATTTCCTTTGCATAAGGAAGTTGGAGTTGGTTCACTGTCACTTACAACCACAAGAGTTCTAGCACTTGTCCATCAGGATGAATGGAATCTACTGGTAATGTTGGAGGTGCCCATGTGATTAAGCCCTAGTAGATTAACAGAAGACCCCCAAAAGACTGAAAGTGTTCAGATGTCTCAGCCCCAGGACACTTCTGTCCAAGGGCATTGAGAACACCTGTCAGTGAGAAGCAGATCTCTTCAGCAATCTTTCAGGATCATGGAGGATGCGGGAGGGGTCAGGTAAGGGAAAACACATGTACTTACTAAAAGTACGCTAACGAGAGTTTCTTTACCTTCTTGCATCCCAATTTATGTACTCTCTCTGATCCTTAGTTCCTTTGTCTTCACAGTACAGAAACTATAACCACTCACTGCTTTCCTCATATGCCCTGGGATGCTCCCAGATATCAGACAATGCTCTGTATGCCCTTACTCTCTGTAGAAAGGCCAGGGATTATTATCAGCATTAAGCTGGCTGAAGTAATAAGCAGAAAGCTAATGATAGCCTCTTCTATTACTAAGTTAGATTCAGGCAGTAATTGTTAATGACAGCTTGTTTAGCACTACACTATACCGAATATTGATTAATTGCCAACTGTAAATTCTAATTAGTTTTACCTCCCTTGGATTAAGGTATTCTTTTGTGTAATAGTAGTTTTTCCAGGGTGGGGTAGGCATTATTGGATGTTTTCACAAGATTAAAGAAAATCTTGTAAAATTTATTGTCTAGTGGGTTGCAAACATGAACATAGCACTGAAATAAAGCCAACCACCTGCCCCTCTACAGACTTCTTTAGCCATTTATCCACGAAAAACAAGCAAGCGTGGCAGAGGATGAGATTTCAGAAAGGAGGTAGACTGTATAGGACAAACTCATGGAAATCAGGAGAGGAGAGAATTTTAGGGAGATGGTCTCAAAAACAAAAAATGCAACCATTAATAAAGACAATTTGCAAATGGGAGAAATAGCGATCATTCATCAGGACTTGGTGATTCTACCTCCTTAATATTTGTTTCATCTCTCTCTCTTTAAATCCCTATTGGTAGTTATCAAAGTCCAAGTCTCCATTAAATCTTCCTAAAATACTACAACCATCTCCTAACTGGTTTCCCGGCATCCCCCTAAACCTAGTGAACACGGGTCCTCCATTCTGGAACTTTGAGAGACAGATGACAGGGGCATTGCTCTTCACCTGCTTCCCTTATCTCTGCCTCCCATCTTTTCCCATCACTGGCATGAGAAACAATAAGCTTCTCCAATTCTTTCCTTCTTATTGGACTGGGATCTCCCTTAGTGTAGTTATCAATGACACAAGGACAACTCCTGATATGTTAAAGAAGGGAGATAAAAGAACTTAGAAAAATCTCTTTCCTGACAAAATCTACATTTCAATGCTATTGTCTGGTTTCAGATTTCAGCAAGGGCAATTCCTTCCTTTCTCCTTGAAGTCTTGTCACAATTTTCTTACTTCCACCCCAAGTGTGGCAGATGGACTCTTTAAATTGATGGCACAGATTATGCACACAGAGAAAAGTCCCATAATTGTTTTAAGATATTATACCGATGATTATTCTTATTTTATGGAAAAGGAATCTGATGTTCAGAGAAGTTAAAGTGACTTTTCCAAGTGGAGGAGTAAGTGGCAGAGACAAGTATGAAATCCCGGGAACATTCCATTTTCAAGGGTACCCTGTAGGATGCTGAAAGGCTCTGTCTAATGGAGAGAGGATCGGGAGTTCCCCAGAGAGGAGGAGGAATGATTTGAGAAAGGAGCAAGAAGGTGGATGGAGACAGAGTGTAGGTGAAGCAAAAGGCACTAAATTCCCACCCCATGCCACTGCCCACTATTGCCCATGAGTGATGGCCTCTGCAACAACTTAGAATTGTTAGCATCACTTCCATGTAAATATCCCCTGGGTGTCCCCTCCCTGCCCCATAAGTTCTGCAGTGAATTTTATGTGTGCGAATTCTTGGTGCTGAGTCACTGTTTTGGTGGGGAAAGGAGATGTCAAAAAGGGGGCTGAGTTTCCCATGTGAGGTGGACCTCTTGATTGAAGCACAGAGACAGCCTGGACAGAAGTAGGAGGTGAAGGAGGTCATGAGTTTGGAGTGACAGTTCTGGAGTCATTTGTAGAAATTTCATGGGGAAGATTTGAACTTCCAGAGTCAATGGAATGGAGTTTTGAGCTCATTTTATCTAGCTCTCTTTGGATCAGTGAGCCTCAGCTGACCTCTGGGTTAATCTGTCCTATCCCCCTCACCACATACGCCTGAGGTGGGAGGACCAGACTGTCTTATGCCTTCCATCCTAGAACCTCAAGGCTCCTGCTTCACAGCAACAATAAATCAATGGTTCATTTGACCTGAGAGATGTCTGAGAAAACTGGCCCAGTAGGATCACCGGGGCAGAAGCCTGACTGAAGTAGGTTCAGGAGAAAGTCTGGGATGGAAGGGTAGAATTAGGGAGACATGAGCCACATATCTAAGAAATTGGACAGAGGTAGTTAAAGTAGACAACATGGTTGAATAAATGTATTTGTACTGTTTTATGATAAAATATACATGGTGTAAGAATACTATTAGGCAGAGGGGAAGGAAATGGTTCTCCTTTTGGAATAAATAAACTTTTTCTCCAGATTACATATTCACTTTATTAGACAATTTAGCAGTCACCTAGAATCAGTACTCATTATCTTATCTGCAATAGCTGTCATTGTATTGCTTTCCTTCTCTAAGTCTTTCAAGACTTTCCAGAACCTTCTGTGTACAGTTGACAGTTGACAATATAGTGGTCATTCTTCACCTGGCTCTTACTTACTCCTCTGGCCCTTTTTCCATCCACCTTCATGATCCAACTCTGTTGCAACATCAGCAGTTTCTGGAAGGCACTATATTCTTTCACGGAAATTATCTGCTTTCCAGTGCATGAAATTTCCTTTTCCTCCCCTTTTTGCTTGGTTAAGTTCTCCTCTTAGCTCAGCTGATGCCTCTTCCAGGAAACCTTTCCCAGCTCCAGTCATCTTAGTGTTTTCAAGCAATCCATGCTTTCTTCTTTGCTAATAGAGCAATATTCTATTGAGCTGCTGTCTAGATTCTGAGTTTTTGATGGCAGGGACCATTGTGTTTTGTTTCTGTTTCACTGTTCCTTAGTCTGCAATGATTTTCTATTGACTGGATGAGTAAGAGCAAAGAACACTTAGCCTTTTGTAGAACAAATCATTTCAAAATCCTATTGCCTGTTTCAATTTTATGGCTTGAAAGACACATTTTTTATTGTTTGTTATTTTTATGACTGTTTGATTCTAACTTCCTTTTCTTCATATCACCCTGAAGTCCATTTCAGGCGAGTATAGAGTTCTTGGAGGCACTTATGGTGACAATGGATGAACAAAACTTTTTTTTTTCTTTCATCATTATTGCCACATCTAGGTCCACGTCCTCTCCCAATGTAAGCAGTACTAGGGAGGTTAGTCAGTCACTCGGGAATAGCTGTTTCTAGTTTCAACTGATAATATTTAGAGCAGCTATAAAAATCTTTGTAGAACTCATTTTTTTCCCCTTTAGAATTAATTTCTTGGGATAAATTTTCCAAATTGATATTCCTGGGTTCAAGAGTGTAAACATTTTTATGACTCTTGTCACTATTTGCCAAATTGTTTTCTTCAAAGATTGTGTCACTTTATAGTTCTACCACCAAACTTATCTTTCCTCTGCTTTCCTGATGGTGTTGAGCCATTAGAAAAAAAGAATGGATGAATGGATTTGTTTTTTACTACTTTGGTAGATACAAAATAAATGTTCAGAATTGTTTTGAAGCATACTAGTTATTAGTAAGGAGGAGAATTTTCCTATGTTTCCTTTTTTATTTTCCTTGTGTCAATTATTCACAAATATGGGGAGAAATCATATGAATGCAGGAGGCAGAGTAAATGCTAATACAGAAAAAAAGCCGAAATTATTGATAGAGAGAAATCCAGAAAGGTTACTGGTGAACAGGAGATGAGCTTATACTTGTAAGGATGGCAGGCACATTTTCTTCTAAGAGAGGCATAAAAGAAGACAAGGTATATAAGGGGGCAGAGATACAGTAACAGGAAATGATAACCAACTTTAATTGGACAATTGGTCTGTTAAGCATTACTGTGCTGATTGATTTCTGTGGATTCTCTCTTTTACTTGTCTGAATCACCCATTTCACAGGTGGGGAAACTAAGGCCCAGCAAGATTAGGTGACCTGTTCATTGTCACATAGAAAGTCTGTGTAGAGCCAGATTTCAGACCCAGTTCTACAGTCTTAAACCCTTAACCACCATCCTACCCCTTGCAACTTGTTTGTGAGACAGAAGTTGAGTTTTTCACAGTCTTGACTTAGTAAAAGTGAGCTGGGATGATCTTCTGAGAGGGGCCACAGTGAGTGAGTGTTCTAGGGTCACAAGTGATAGAGCAACTGCGGGCAGCCTTCTCTTCTAAACATGGTTACCATGTTTCTGTGATACTTGGCAGTAGCAGTCTGGGGTTGGGGAACAAGAGGGAAAAAAGGCAGAGAGAGGGATGTTCTAAGTTTGTGTGGTGTTCCAGGTTCAGCTGGAAGTGGGGAAGAGGAATCTGAAGCCTAGAGCCACAAAGGCAGCATTACAGTGGCTGCCAAGGTTGTTCAGGCCAGACAGGGACCTGCTGATGGCCATGGGATTAGCTCTCTGCATAGTTCTGTCAGTGCCACAACTGTTATGACTATGACTACAGTATTAGTCAGGATTATCCAGAGAACAGAACCTGTAGATAGATGTATATATATAAAAGGAGATTTAGGATGAGGAATTGACTCATGTAGTTATGAAGGCTGGGAAGCCCAATCGTCTGCAAGCTGGAGACCCAGGAAATCCAGTAGGATAACTCAGTCTGAGTCTGAAGTCCTAAGAACGATGGGAGTTGATGGTGTAAATACCATTCTGAGGGCAACAGTGTTGAGAGAGAAATTCAAGATGGCAGCACGAGAGGTGAGACAGAGAACTTCTCCCAAAACCACATATATTACAAAAATATAGTTAATACAACTAATCCTAAAAGAGCAACAGGAAAAAGGCTGCAGCATACACCTGGAGAACAGAGCAGACCTCACGAAACAGGGTAACATACCAACGCCTTGATCTGGTGGGAACCAAGCCCTTCCCTGACCCCTCACAGGTGGGAGGAAGAGAAATAGAGTGTGAAGGGGTGGAAGCCTATGACTGCTGAACACCCAGCCCTGGAGATCTGCTATGGGAGCACAAACCTACACTGCATGGTGCTCTGGAGATTAGTGGGGTTGGAAAGATAAGAAAGGCGGAATACTTGGAGAGACTGAAATTCTAACTGTTTGTGGAGGACAGGGATCCCCATCTGGCCGCTCTGGGACAAAGGAAAGGTGGGCGGTCTGAGAGGCTTCCTAGCAGTGAGAGGGCTGCTGAAGGGGCAGGGTCTGCACAGACCTTGCTGCATGGGAGAGGGGATAGGTAGACAAGGTTGTCTGGGTGCACTCTTCCCAGCAGGTTGGGAACTTTCAGGAGCTTCAGGTCCTCCATCCCCCTGGCTGGGTACTCAGCTCTGAGACCCCCCACTGTGATAAGCAGCCTACTGCACCTGCCTCCTGGACTCCTGGCACCAGCTCCCAAACTGGCAGTCCCTCCCTTGGCATCAGGCCAGCCAGAGCGAGGCCCTGCCTGTGACAGCTACAGGCGCAAAGCACAAAGGCTTACAACTGTGTGCTGGCTCACTGGTTCTGACAGTGGAGACAGGCACTGCAGCCTGGAAGCAGGAAACAGCTCTTTCCTCCCACAGGCACCAGTGCCACTCCCCTGCGACCCCCAACATCACTCCAGGGGCTGATCAGCTCCAGAGACTAGAGCTTCTGGGCACTAGAGGGCAACACATACAAATATGAAACATCAAAGGAACCTCGTTCAAACAAAAATCTCACAAAAACCAGACAAGGGCCAAATGAAACTGAACTCACCAATATTCCTGAAAGAGAGTTCAAAATAAAAATCATAAACATGCTTATGGAGGTACAGAAAAATATTCAAGAACTCAGGGACGAATTTAAGATGGAGATTCAATCATTAAGAAATTCCATATCTGAAATGAAACATACAATGGAGGGATTTAAAAGCAGATTAGTTGTAGTAGAAGAGATGGTAAATGGAATAGAAATTAGAGAAGAGGAACACAAAGAAGCTGAGACACAGAGAGAAAAAAGTATGTCTAAGAATGAAAGAATATTGAGAGAATTGTGTGATCAATCCAAATGGAACAATATTTGCATTATAGGGGTACCAGAAGAAGAGGAGAGAGAAAAAGGGATAGAAAGTGTCTTTGAGGAGGTAATTGCTGGAAACTTCCCCAATCTGGGGAAAGAGATAGTCTCTCAGGCACTGGAGGTGCAAAGAACTCCCAACACAAAGGACCCAAGGAAGACAACATCAAGACATATAATAATTAAAATGGCTAATATCAAGGATAAGGACAGACTTTTAAAAGCAGCTAAAGAGAGAAAAAAGATCACATACAAAGGAAAACCCATCAGGCTATCATCATATTTCTCAACAGAAAACTTACAGGCCAGAAGGGAGTGGTATGATATATTTAATGCAATGAAGCAGAAGGGCCTTGAACCAAGAATACTCTACCTGGAAAGGTTATCATGTAAATTTGAAGGAGGGATTAAACAATTTCCAGATAAGCAAAAGCTGAGAGAATTTACCTCCCACAAACCACCTCTATAGTGCATTTCGGAGGGACTGCTATAGATGGAAGTATTCCTAAGGCTAAATAGCTGTCACCAGGGGAAATAAAACCACAGCAAAGAAAAAATTAATTACTAAGCAGAGGCAAAATCAAATCAACTACCCCCAAAGCCAATCAAGGGATACACAAAGAGCACAGAATATGATACCTAATATATAAAGAATGGAGGAGGAAGAAAAAGAAAGAAAAAAATATAACCTTTAGGTTGCATTTGTAGTAGCATACTAAGTGACTTAAATAAGACTGTTAGATAGTAAGGGAATTAATTACCCTTGAACCTTTGATAACCATGAATCTAAAGCCTTCAATGAAAATAAGTACACAACTGTCGATAATCACCCTAAATGTAAATGATCTGACTGCACCAGTCAAAAGACATAGAGTAACTGAATGAACAAAAAAACAAGACCCGTCTATATGCTAGCTACAAGAGACTCACTTCAAACCCAAAGACATACACAGACTGAAAGTAAAGGGATGGAAAAAGATATTTCATGCAAGTAATAGGGAGTAAAAAGCAGGAGTTGTAGTATCTGTATCAGAGAAAATAGACTTCAAAACAAAGAAAATCACAAGAGATAAAGAAGACATTACATAATGATAAAGGGGTCAGTCAAATAAGAGGATATAACTATTGTAAATACCTATGCACCCAACACAGGATCACCTGTGAAACAAATACTAACAGAATTAAAGGGGGAAATTGAATGCAATGGATTCATTTTAGGAGACTTCAACACACCACTCACTCCAAAGGACAGATCAACCAGACAGAAAATAAGAAAGGAGACAGAGGCACTGAACAACACAATAGAACAGATGGAGCTAACAGACATCTACAGAACTCTACACCCAAAAGCAGCAGAATACACATTCTTCTCAAGTGCACATGGAACATTTTCCAGAATAGACCACATACTAGGCCACAAAAAGTGCCTCAGTAAGTTAAAAAAGACTGAAATTGTACCAACGAGCTTCTCAGATCACAAATGTATGAAACTAGAAATAAATTACACAAAGAAAATGAAAAAACCCACAAACACATGGAAGCTTAATAACATACTCCTAAATAATCAGTGGATCAATGACCAAATAAAAACAGAGTTCAAGCAATATATGGAGACAAATAACAACAGTAATTCAACACCGCAAAATCTGTCTGACACAGCAAAGGCTGTGCTAAGAGGGAAGTATATTGCAATACAGATCTACCTCAGGAAAGAAGAACAATCCCAAATGAATAGTCTAAACTCACAATTAACAAAACTAGAAAAAGAAGAACAAATGAGGCCCAAAGTCAGTAGAAGGAGGGACATAATAATGATTAGAGCAGAAATAAATAAAATCAAGAAGAATAAAACAATAGGAAGAATCAATGAAAGCAGGAGCTGGTTCTTCAAGAAAATAAACAAAATAGACAAACTGCTAGCCACACTTATCAAGAAAAAAAGAGCGTCTACAAACATAAAATAAGAAATGAAAAAGGAAAAAAATCACTGTGGACACCACAGAAATACAAAGAATTATGAGAGAATACTATGAAAAATTATATGCTAACAAACTGGATAACCTAGAAGAAATGGGCAACTTTCTAGAAAAAAAGAATTCTTTCAAGGGTGACCCAGGAAGAAACAGAAAATCTGAACAGACCAATTACCAGCAAGGAAATTAAATTGTTAATCAAAAAACTACCTAAGAACAAAATGCCTGTACCAGATGGTTTCACTGCTGAATTTTATCAAACATTTAGTGAACACCTAATAACCATCCTCCTTAAAGTTTCAATACCTTAAAGAAGATACCAATAAATGGAAAAAAGTAGAAGAGGAGGGAATACTCCCAAACTCATTCTATGAGGCTGGCATCACTCTAATACCAAGACCAGGCAAACACACCACAGAAAAAGAAAATTACAAACCAATATCCCTGATGACCATACATGCAAAAACACTCAACAAAATATTAGCAAACAGAATTCAAAAATACATAATAAAGATCATCCATCATGATCAAGTAGGATTTATTCCAGGGATGCAGGGATGCTATAATATTAGAAAATCCATCAACGTCATCCACCACATCAACAAAAAGAAGGACAAAAACCATATGATCATCTCCATAGATGCTGAAAAAGCATTCGACAAAATTCAACATCCATTCATGATAAAAACTCTCAACAAAATGGGTATAGAGGGCAAGTACCTCAACATACAAAGGCCACATATGACAAACCCACAGCCAACATCAAACTTAACAGCAAGAAGGTGAAAGCTTTTCCTTTAAGATTGGGAAGAAGACAAGGGTGCCCACTCTCCCCACTTTTATTCAACATAGTTCTGGAGGTCCTAGCCACAGCAATCAGACAACACAAAGAAATAAAAGGCATCCAGATTGGCAAGGAAGAAGTTAAACTGTCCCTGTTTGGAGATGACATGATATTGTACATAAAAAAGTCCTAAAGAATCCACTCCAAAACTACTAGATGTAATACCTGAATTCAACAAAGTTGCAGGATACAAAATTAATACACAGAAATTTGTTGCATTCCTATACACTAATGATGAACTAGCAGAAAGAGAAATCCGGAAAAAGTTCCATTCACAATTGCATCAAAAAGAATAAAATACCTAGGAATAAACCTAACCAAGGATGTGAAAGCTCTGTACTCTGAAAACGACAAGACACTCATGAGAGAAATTAAAGAAGATACCAATAAATGGAAACACATCCCATGCTCATGGATAGGATGAATTAATATTGTCAAAATGGCCATCCTGACTAAAGCAATCTACAGATTCAATGCAATCCCTATCAAAATACCAACAGCGTTCTTCAATGAACTTGAACACATAGTTCTAAAATTCATATGGAACCACAAAAATCCCCGAATAGCCAAAGCAATCCTGAGAGGGAAGAATAAAGCGGCGGTGGGTGTGGGGGGTATTATGCTCCCTTACGTCAAGGTCTACTGCAGAGACATAGTAATCAAGACAATTAGGTACTGGCACAAGAACAGACCCATGGACCAATGGAACAGACTAGAGAGCCCAGATATAAACCCAACCATTAATGGTCAGTTAATATATGATAAAGGAGCCATGGATATACAGTGGGAAAATGACAGCTTCTTCAACAACTGGTGTTGGCAAAACTGGACAGCTACGTGCAAGAGAATGAAACTGGATTACTGTCTAACTCCATACACAAAAGTAAACTCGAAATGGATCAAAGACCTGAATGTAAGTCTGAAACCATAAAACTCTTAGAAGAAAACAGGCAAATGGGTGGAGGATATGAACAGACACTTCTCCAAAGAAGAAATTCAGATGGCCAACAGGCACTTAAAAAGATGCTCCACATCACTAATTATCAGGGAAATGCAAATTAAAACCACAATGCGGTATCACCTCACACCAGTTAGGGTGGCCCACATAGAGAAAAATAGGAAAAACAAATGCTGGCAAGGATGCAGAGAAAGGGGAACCCTCCTACACTGCTGGTGGGAATGTAAAATTGTTCAACCATTGTGGAAAGCATTTTGGAGGTTCCTCAAAAAAACTAAAAATAGAAATACCATTTGAACCAGGAATTCCACTCCTAGGAATTTACCCTAAGAATGCAGCAGCCTAGTTTTAAAAAGACATATGCACCCCTGTGTTTTTTGCAGCACTATTTACAATAGCCAAGAAATGGAAGCAACGTAAGTGTCCATCAGCAGATGAATAAAGAATATGTGGTACATATACACAATGGAATATTATTCAGCCATAAGAAGAAAACATATCCTACCATTTGCAACATCATGGATGTAGCTAGAGGGCATTATGCTCAGTGAAATAAGCCAGGTGGAGAAAGACAAATACCAAATGATTTCACTCATCTCTGGAGCATAAGAACAATGCAAAAACTGAAGGAACAAAACAGCAGCAGACTCAAAAAACCCAGGAAAGGAATAACAGTTGCCAAAGGTAAAGGGACTGGGAGGATGGTTGGGAAGGGTGGGAGAAGGGGAAAAAGGGGCATTAGATTTAGCACACATAACATGGTGCGGGGTCATGGGGAAGGCAGTATAGCACAGAGAAAACAAGTAGTGACTCTACAGCATCTTAATATGCGGATGGACAGTGACTGTAATTGGATATGTGGTGGGAACTTGAGAATGGGGGGAATCTAGTAACCACAATGTTGCTCATGTGATTGTGTATTAATGATACCAAAAAAAAAGATGAGATGGGGAGTCCCAGCTCAACAGTGAGGCAGGAAAGAAGGGGTGACACCTCCTTCCTCTGACTCTTGTTCTGTCAGGGCCTCAAGAATTGGACAAGGCCTCCCTGCAGTGGTGAGGGCCGTCTGCTTTACTGAGTCCATGAATTCAAGTGTTAATCTCATCTCGAAACACCCTCACAAAGTGCCCAGAAATAAATGTTTAATCCGGGCATCCTGTGGCAGGTCAAGCTGACACATGAAATTCTCCATCACAACTACCAACTGCATTGTAACACTTGCTGATCACCCATTCGGTCCCAGTTCCTGTGCTCAAGCTTTGCGTGGCTCATTTTATTTAGCCCTACAGACGACCGTTTGGGGCAGTGTGCTGGCCTGTGCTTGTTTGTGCTTCTGTATTCCCACCCTTCTGTGCTCTGCTCTGTACTGCAGAGGATAGAGCCTGCAAACTGCGCTCTCCAGGCTCTTTGCTTACTGGCTGCTGGTTAGGTCAAAGAAGGATGTCACTAGCATGGCTGTCTCCTGTATGGCTCCAGAAACCACCACCTAGTCCCTCCCACAGTGGTCCCAGACTCACAGGCAGCCCCTCTGTGGTCCCAGCTCCTGCCCACAGACCGGTGGTATTATTAGCCTCATTTGACATAAGAGAACACCATATGTGAAGAGAAGTAACATTCAATTCCCAAGATTACCAGCTATTAAGTGTTGGGGCTGGAATACAAACCCGGGCAGTCTGACAAGGGAACTGAGGCTTGGAGAGCCAAAGAACAAGTCCAGAGTCACTCTACTAGAAGGTGTTGGAACCAGAATTTAAATGCAGGCTGTCTGAAAATGGGGGCAGCAGGCAGGGAAGTGCAGGAGTGATCCAAATACAGAAAGTTCCTTTGTCCCTGATTGTGCTGCCCTCTGAATGTGAAAGTCTGGAAGCAGAGCCAACAAGGGAAAGGAGGAAGAGAATGAGGAGGAGGAGAAAAAGGAGAAGGGGAGGGATGCAAAACCTCTGCTTTGGCTTGTATGTGAATGGCCAGAGCCACACAGCAGGCATCAGAGGCTGGGCTTTCACACACAGGTCCCTCAGTGTGTCTGGCCATCCCTGATCAGCTCCAGGCAGCAGCACTTCTCCACAGCTGCTGCCCATCAGGGGCTGGTTCTCTTGCCCTTTGCCCATGCTTTTGATCAGAGGATGCCAGGCACTGAAGGCACAGCTAGGAAGCTCTTCCTTAGGGCTGCCTGGGACTTCCTGGGATGGCTTCAAAGGTCAGAAAGCAATTTGCAGCTTTTGTGTGGAAGGCCACAGGGTTTGGGGAGGTAGTGCTCCAGTTGGTGGGGAAGCTAATTAGGCCCAGTAATTGTTTGGCTGCCTCACAAGTCACTTGAAAGCCCTCTGGGATGATGGGGTGGGGAGGACAGAGACCAGTTTGTGCTCAGCAGGCAGTTCACTGCTGCTGCACAAGCGACAAGTCTGGGAAATGAGGTCTGGGGAGTCCAGTACTTAATAATCTTCAGGGGATTTGCCAAATGGACTTGCCAGGAGTGGTTGTCCTATATTTACAGCCCGCAGCAGGTTGTGCTAAGACCACAATTCTGTAATGCTATACATTTCTTGGGGGGACGCCTTTCTATGCAGAGTTACTAATTATGGGTCACAGATGCTGTTGTATCCTTATTAATAAAAGATCTCCTCTCTTATCAATGAATTAACTGTTGCCATAGTGACTAATGCACTTTGCAAGAGTGAAATTGGAATATTCTAAAAGCAAATACGCTAAGAAAATGCCAGAAAAGTAGGAAACACATTTCAATTATTTATAAACCATGATCACTGCCAGTTTTTTGGGGGAGGAGAGATGTGGAAAGATGAGTTATAAGACCACTTTGGGGGGATAGGGGATGTACATAGAGCAATAGAGAATGGCTTCATTTTTAAGGCTGAATCAACCGAGGTCTAGTTTTAAACTCAGTAACCTGCTAGGACTCTCAGTTTTGATTTTCTCATTTGTGAGGTGAGGATAATAATGGGCTCCCATACAGATGTGAAGAATAAATAAATAGCCCAGGCAATACACATAGCAAGTGTTCAGTGAACATTAGTTATTAGCACATAAACATTCCTTAGTACTTGTTGAAGTTAATAAGTAACCACTATAGTTCAGTTCCCAGCCACCTAATCCTTTAATCTTTTCTTTCCACCAATCAAGTGTCATACAGAGGCACTCGATTCTTTCCTGTTCTATCAACAGCAGGCCAGGCAGTCATTTCTATTGCTATCTTAGTTAGTGTCCGTTTGTCTTGAACAAGAATGACTGGATAAGTGTGTATAGATTTGCTAAAGAGTAAGGCTAAATATTACAACTTAATTATGCCAGGGACTGTTAACTCTTCTCTAGGTTGCTGATTTCTTTCTTTTGTTGTATCCTTTGTGTTTTGATCTGCTTTCCATGTCTGTCTTCTTTTTATTTGTTCATTGTAGCAACCACATGGGACCCCTCTGCTGTATACCCAGGGTCCAGGTGTTCTATTGAAATGGTTTTGTTGTACTGGCTGCAAATCCTCATTATCAGGAATAATTCCTTTTCTCCAGGTAGCTTCTCTGTACTGTATTCCTTGGACAGCAGCACTTATAGCCTGAATTTCTACGTAGTGAGCAGTGAGGTGTAATTGCTGATGCCTTAAGTGTTGTGTACTGGTCATAAGCAAATGGGGTTAAGTGTAATTTAATCCTTATGGAGAGCATTTATGATGCATCGGGTGCTCTGTGCCCTGTTTTATGGGTATTAGCACTTTTAATTAACACAACATACACAATATTCTGAAAAGTAGGCAATACTAGAGTCAGGTACACTTAGATCTGAGTTTTGGTTCAATTTACTATCTTTGTGGACTTGCACAAATCACTTTCAGGCCTTGGTTTTCTCATCTGTAAAATGTCAATTATGTTAACTACCTCAGAGGGTTATGGGGAAGGTTAGTGAGATATATGTTATGTGTAAGTCTGATAAAATAAATATGAATTATTTTTCCCTCTTTAGGGGTCTATTGAATAAACTCTGCAGGCGTTTGGCCCTCCAAAAACTGCACTGTGGGCTTTTTTTCCTTTCCTTTTCTCCTTTTTTTACCCTAAGTACACATTTCCCCTTATTCACTCTGTCTTGGAGCTCACCTCTTTTAGGTTGCTGGAATCTTCAGCAAAGGCACTTTACATGTCTCCTGTGGTTTTGCTTCTTAGCAATTTGTTTTCTGTACTGTGTCCTTTAGGAAAGCCCTTTCAGTTTAGGTGAGGAAGGCACTGACTTTCTGGCAAAGTGTTCCCAGGAAGACAGCCCCAGGAAGTTTTATAATTTTAGCATTTGCATTTAGGTGTATTATCCATTTTTTTAAAGTTAATTTTTCCTAATGCATGAGATAAAGGTCTTAGGTTTTTTTACTCTTTGGATATCCAACTATTCCAAGCACCATTTGTTGAAAAGAGTATTCTTGACCATTGAATTGACCTGGAGACATTAAAAATTAATTGACTTAAATATAGAGTTAATTTCCAGACTCTATTCTGTTTCTTAGATTCTAAGTCTATCCTTACGTAAATGTCACTCTGTCTTGATTACTAGCTTTATAGTAAGTTTTGAAATTGGGTAGTGTGATAGGCTGAAAAATAGTCCTCCAAGTTCATGGAACCTGCAAATGTGACAATATGTGACAAAAAAGGTCTTTGTAGTTATGATTAAGTCAGGGATCTTAAGATGTGGAGATTATTCTGGATCATCCAGGTGGCCTTAAATACAATCACAGTTGTCCTTATAAGAGGGAGGCAGAGGGAGATTTAACACACAAACACAGAGAAGATAATGTGAAGATGAAACCAAGAGATATTTGAAGATGCTGGCCTTGAAGAGTGATGTGCCCACAAGCCAAGGAATGATGATGGCCACATGAAGCTGGATGAAGCAAGGAATGGATTCTCTCCTAGAGCTTCTAGAGAGAGAGTGGCCCTGCTGACACCCTGTTGGTCCAGTGATTTCAGACTTCTGGTCTCTGCAACTGTTAGAGAACACATTTGTGTTTTATAAAGCCACTAAGTTCATGGTAGTTGTTACAACAGCCCTAGGTCACTAGGTAGTGTGTAAGTGTTAGGCAGGGAAATAGATGTGAGCAGGGTGGAAAGAGAATAAGGCCATAAAGCCCACTATAAGAGACTCAAAAAGTTAACCAGTTAAAACTAGAAACCCAGAAAAGACCCAGAGTTAATGACTTAATCAGTTAAAGCTCAGAAGGCCAGGAGCAACTTGGTCTGGAATGTTTGAATATTTCTCAGATAAAAGAGGGTATCTCAGCAGGGCCCATGTCTTTATTGTGTTAATTATGCAGGCCCAGATTATTTTTTTTAACTTTAGTATATGCTGTCTCCCCACCCCCAATCAAGTAATTTGCAACCTGGGCAACTAATTTAGCAAGCAGGCCCAGCTGTAAACAACACAGTAAAAGGCAGGAAGGATTCCACCTTAAAGATAAGATTGCATTTTAAAACCCAGGAAATTAAGAAGTAAGATTCTTAACTTATTCTTTAGCAAACAGACAATAACTCAGCCCACCTTGGGGGCTGGATAGGTGGTCTCGTTTGATATGATCCCAGACCAAGAAGCCGGTATCTCAGGGATAAATCAGAGCAGTAAATTTCTTGTGTTCAGTTAATTTTAAATATTCAGGGACCATTTAACAAGTCTACATCCCCAGCCCTTAGTCACATTCCTGAAAAATCCTTAAAAGGGGGAACCCCTAACCTTTCAGTGCACACCTCTCTCTGAGGTTGCCCACGCTAAGTGCGCAGATGTTCTCTCTTTCAATAAAACTTAAAATCTTTCAGTGCTCCTCTCTCTGAGGTCGCCCGCACTTCCATACTTTCTAAGTGTGTAACTTTGACTTTTTCCCAACCTTTCAGTGCGCTCCTCTCTCTGAGGTCACTCACACTCTTTAAGTGCATAGACTTTCTCTCCAATCTTTCATGGCGCCTCTCCTCCCTGAGGTCGCCTGCACTTTTTCTCTCTTTGAGTAACTTTAAATAAAACTTTTACTCTGCTTCACTACTGTGTCTCTGCCCTTCAATTCTTTGTTGTGGTGGGGATAAGAACTGAGGAAAATACACAACTCACCCCCAACATAAGCTTTCAAGATCTAGTTTGATTATAATGCATGTGAATCTCTTTGTATTTATTATACAGAAACTTGGTGAACTGCTTGGACCCATGGATTAACATTTTTCATAAAATTTGGAAAGTTTTCAGTCTACCCCTTTCTGTCTCTTTTCCTTTTGTGACTCCCATTATGTGTACACTTGAGGGTATCCCACAGTCTCTGATGCTCTGTTTAGTTTTCTTCATTTTCCTTTTCTGATTGGATCATTTCTATTGATTACTATTTAACTTCAGTGATTGTCTCTTTTGCTATTTCAAATCTGCTACTGAGGCAATGTAGTGAATTCTTCATTCAGTTACCGTAGAAGCATTTATTGGGCCTCACTTCACTGTGCTTCACAGATATTGCATTTTCTACAAATTGAAAATTTGTGGCAACCCTGTGTCAAACAAGTCTTTTGGAGCTATTTTTACAACATTTGCTCACTTCATGTCTTTGCACCACATTTTGGTAATTCATGCAATATTTCAAACTTTTTCTTTCTTATATTTATTATGGTGGTCTGTGATCCAAGATTCCAACTCAGTGAAAGCTCAGATGATGGTTAGCATTGTTTAGCAATCAAGTATTTTTTTATTTACAGTGTGTGCATTTTTTTTTTAGAATGAGGCTATTTCACACTTAACAGACTACAGTATAATACAAACATGACTCTTACATGCACTGGGAAACCAAAAAATTTGTTTTATTCACTTTATTGTGATACTCACTTTATTGTGGTGTTCTGAAACTGAGCCCAGTATCTCTGAGGTGTGTGCCTGTACTTTCCAACTCTAGAATTCCCATTTGTTCTTTTTAAATACAAGTAGTGCCCATTTCTCCACTGGAATTCTTTATTTTGAGACATTCACAAATGTCATCACATTTAAAAAATTTGTCTTTAAACACAATTTCCTTTAATTGTTTGAAAATATTTATACCATCTGCTTTGTAGTCTTTGTCTGCTAACTCTAACATCTGACCTCCTCAGAGTCATTTTTCATTGACATTTTTTCCCCGAGAATTTTTTTTCCTATTTCTTTGCGTGTTTTGTAATTTTTTGTCATACACTGGACTTTGAGATGATATGTTCTTTGAAATCTGATACATATGTGTTTTTTCTGTAACTTACGTAGACTTAAAATGGGGAATTTGTTTTCCTTTTGGTAGGTGGCTGTTGATATTTGTCTGAGGGTCCTCCAGCAAAACAGAACCAAAAATATATGTATTTGTGGGAGAGAGAGAGAGAGAGAGAGAGAGAACAGGAGCTAGGGGAAAGACTTATATAAAAGAAAGTGCTGGGGGGGGGAAGTTCCTAGATGGTGTAAGAATTGAGTTGACATGAGACAAATTAGCAGGAGAAAAAGAAACAGATATTTAATAAATGTACACCTTCTGTATACATAGGAGAGAACCAGGAAAACTCCCCAAAATGGCTGACGCCATCACCTTAATACCATCTTCAGCCAAAGACAAAGGTACTGCAAATGGGGAGTCAGTTATGCGTGGCTACCAGGAAAAGCACAATAAACAACAATAAGGTTGTTATGCAGATTTAAGTCCTTGCCATCCCTCTTATTAACAGTTTTTAGAGATTGTGTCATTCCCCTCTTCCTGGCTCAGAGGGAGGCATCCTTGCAAATGGAGATTTCCCCTAAAAACGTGTAGGGGGCAAGAGCAGGTTGGCCCAAGATGTGCCATTGTGACATGCAGGTTACTTCGGAGTTGAAAACAATCATGTCCCAAAAGACTCAGAAAGAATACTAGGTAAACCTTAAGTGAATATAATTGACAAGCCTTATGTGTATTCAGAATGATAAACCATAAATTTCTCTGATGATTGGTTTACAAAGGGTGTTCAATGCATAAAACTGCATTACGCAGTTCTGAAAACCTGCTGAGGGCAGGCATCTGCTCCGACCAAGATGGAGAATAATCTGCATTGAACTGCATAAGAACTGAGATGGAAGAACTGTTCCAGGAGGAGAGCTATCACCAGAGACAGCTATATTCTAATGTAAACTAGGGGTGGTAGACAGGGAGGGATGTGACTAAATCTGTTTAAATTTCCCTCTGTGCCCCATTGTTTCTGTGGGGCCCATCAACTATTTTGTTTACCAAACATTTACTCTTTCATATTTCTGTGAATTGCTTACCTTTTCCTTTGAAGTCTCAGGCCCCTGCCCCCTTCTCCTTGGTTCAGGATGACATATGTACCTCATTCTCCTTGACTGTGTTTGGAATCTATGTGTATGGATTCCCCATATGTACATAATTAAACTTTGGTTTTTTCCTCTTGTTATCTAATAGCAATTTGACTCTTAGACCAGCTAAAAGAACCTTGAAGGGTAAAGGAAATTTCTTCCTTCCCAACATATGTAAATGTATCTTACAAAAGGGTTATTTCTACTTGTTTTTCAGAGCTTCTCCTGTGTTTGCAGTTCCTTAAAAATAACCAGCCCAAAATAGGATGCCAAAGAGGCACGTCTTGGGGTGGCAAAACTCATTCCTTTACAAACGGAAATTATTTGATTGGCTATAGCATAAAGTATCATTGGCTGTTTGTAGTTGGTTGTCATTAGCATTTTGATTTCATAATCATGAGACATTTACAGGCTTAGATTCTGTGTTTCTTTTATGGAGGCTGCCTTGGCATTAGAGCCACTGCAGTTGAATGACTTACTTATTTAATTAAACAGTTGGTTTGCAACCTTAGGTAAACCAAGTGCCTTTTCTGGACTTTAAACTTCTTGTCAGTGGGAATGATAATGTTAATAGAAATAATGTCTCATTTTACCTGAGTAATGAGATAAAGAATAATAGATAAATCTTAAGTGAATATAATTGGCAAGCCTTAAATGTACTCTGAATGACAAACCATGAATTTCTCTGAGAATTGGTTTACAAACAGTGTTCAATGCATCTTACTCTCCTTCACATCACTAGGATATATGAGCAGATGCCTGACCTCATCATGTTTTCAAAACTGCCTAATGGTTTTTAAAAAGCTGTGTGCTATGTGTTGGAATAACCATTTCAAAGAGAAGCATAAACCACAAGCTGGTTTTCAATATCTCACCAGGAGCACACAGACCTTAAGTTCACACAAAATTAACACCTCTACTGTCTTTCACAGCCAGAACTGAGGGAGGTTGTTATTCGGCTTTGCTTTGTAGATGTGTTCTTAAAGCTCTGAGAAGAGACTCTCCTTAGAAGTTGGAGAAAGCCAGTCTGTAATGGCATTCAGATTCCCAGAAGTTTTATATGGAATAAAATTCGCTTTCTCCATTTAACTACTTCTAGCAGTTACAACTTTATAAAATAATCTTGGAGACACTCTCAAACATCCATCAAATATGAAATTCCAAAAGTGTAAAGAGCAAGCTTTCAAGGGGCAGAGAGCACTGGAATGTGGTGGAAAATCCCTGAACAGACTCAGCGTCTGGGCTTCGTTCTGCATTCTTCCTGGCTGAGTGTGCTGGTGACTTCACTGATTCCTCTCTCAAAGGGCTCCAAGCCTACTGGCCCTTGTTACTGTAACTGACTCATAGCACCCCTGAAAGGCAAAAATGCTGTAATGTCCTAAATTAAGTAACATAAGGGCCAGAGAATGAGAGAGACAAGGAAAGGTCATCAGTCAATAGCCAAGGGCCCTTGCTAACCAGAAACTCTACACTACTGGGTGAAGTCACTTCAGTAAGCATCTAGAAGCTCCCCAGGACCACTGGACCCCCCTTGTGCATCACCAGTATCAGACCATCATCAACAGTCAATCCACTAGCCTTCTCTCTGGACTAACCCCCATCCCAGACCTTTCCCCACTTCACATTAGCCTGCCTTCCTTATCTGTAGCCAGTGTGAATTTAGAGAACTTTCTTTCCTTGAGACTCTTCATAAATGTGCCCTGTTTCTGGAGTCTGGTGGACCAGTTGTTTCTGTAAACTGGCTTTACTGCTGGTGAAAAAGAAATTTCCATCCCAGGACTCAGTCCTTATCTGGCTATGTCTATAGAGGGTCCAACCCTATTTCAGAGATCTGTTGGTCTCTAGAGTTTTTGATTTGTTACCCATATTTTAATAATTACCTTTTTATGTGTTACAGCTCAATAAAATAAATAATACATAAAGTCACATCCTTTCATCAAATCCAGGAAAGGACTGAATCATAAGGAGGTGTTCCAGAACTGAGAGAGGCCATCAAGCCCGCCAGCGTAGCCCCTTGCAGTAATATTTAAAAGCACAGGCAACTGCTGTCCACCCAAGCTGTTTGGAAGCCAAAAAGGGAAAACAGGCCAAAAGTCCCAGGTCTCAGCCACCAAAACCTGTAACTGCTTCTGCTTAGCATCTTCTAGTATTTGTGGGAGCTCTAACTGGAGCTGAGCTGTTTCCTTCTGTACAACTGTAGGTGGTTGTATAATTAGCCACACACATTTGTAGTGCTGTACAGAGAGGTCTAGTAACAAACCCATTCTGGCTGTACATCTGTTGGATGTGATAATGGACTGGAAAAGGGTCTGTCCCTAGAATAGATGGGTTGAAAATGCTTTTGTTTTTTAAATCTCCTGGAGTTGCTTATTTACTCAAAATCACTGTTGAAGCCTAAATGACTGAAATGGCAGGGATAAAAAAGCAAGCTTGAAGTTTATCTACATCCTCTGCTGTCTACTCAGCTTGAGCCTTCTCTGCATCTGTTGGAAGCCTACATCAGCCACCTGTACCCTCTGGGGGGCTGCTTTTCACTAGACCTTCTTGCACTTTCCATCTTCTGCCTTGCATTGAACGATTTGATTTTATTTCTTACCCCTGCCCTCCAAAACCATGTGTATACATATTTCCATTTTTCACACTTACCAATAATGGAAACAATAGTTTGAATCAACTGACATTCTCTCTATAAAGACAATTTATTACTTTCAAACTAAAAATGCATTTGTTTTGAAAGTAGTACCAAACACATCTGTAAAGATAGGGTCCCAGCTTTGCAGACAACCAAGGTCCTATTAAGCCCGCTCCTATTTCTGCACAGCTGTTGATTTCAGTAGTGCATCTGAGAGAGAACTTGGAAGCCAGTATGTAGTTGATGAGGTGACCTATGCGATAGGGTGGGAAAGGTGATATTTTCATCCTCCACCTGCTGCTCATTATCTTACTTTTGAATTTGTTCAGAACTGCTTGAGGAAGAGAGGATTGGATGCTCCCTGAAAATTCCTGACAATATTGATATAATTCCCCTGATGGCACTGAATTCTCCAGCCTCAGTTTAGGTCATTTTTTAAAGTTTTGGCTAAACTGAAAGTTACTACACAAAATAATTCTTAGTCTTTATTTGATAGTCACTTTTTTAAAGCAATAAGTGGCTCTTCTAATTACTAGCTAGCAAAAAGCAGGCTGGACTTCCATCAGTGGTGAAAGGGTAATATTGGCTACTACTGGACATTGCTCCGTTGATTGGCATCCAAGTGGACATGGGATTTCAAATTAAAATTTCATTCAAAGCCCAGAAAGGCCCAGGGTAAAAACATAGTTCCATTCTTTTGTGTTTGTTGAGAATGTCTTCCTGATGGCCCTGAGGACTGAGAACCAAACCCCTTCTTTGGAATAAGGGCAGGACTGACATGATCTCTAGGAAATGGGTAGAGGCAGAAGGCAGGCCTTTTTGCATGTGCACGGGTATGCATTAGCGTCTGAAGCATGCTGTGTGGACCGCTATACCTGGGAAGGTTTTGTGATTCACCCGGCATGATGAGATAATGGGCTTCCACATTTAACATCCAGACACCAGAACTTTCTAGCTCTGACTTAAAAGCTTATCACTACAGAGATGACCAAAAAAAAAAAAAAAAAAAAAAAAAAAAAAAAAAAAAAAAAAAAAAAAAAAAAAAAAAAAAAGCCACTTTCTGATAGTAAGGAGAAAAGACTTCTTGAACGTTATGAACCAGAGTGCAGAGTGAGAAGTAAGAGAAATGAGACTGGCTGGGATTTTATACTTCACAAAGCCAGGACAGGGAATTTTCTGAGTGTCTTTTGCCAATAGTAAGTACTTGAAATCCAGCTCAAGATTTAAGCAAAGCTAGATTGGCTTGTTCCTAATTTAGGATAGGAAAGAGAAAAATGAAATCAGTAGAAATTTAAACCCTGGGACCCAAGGGAAATTTCTCAAAGCTCCTTATATTTTGTTAGTGCATTCCCAGTTCCAATCCTCTCTTTTCTAATCCATTTGGCTCATGGCTACCAGATAAATCTTCCTGAAATACCGCTTTGTGTATGACACATTCCCTGCTGAGAATTCCACAAGAATAGCTTACTGTCCCCAGGAAGAGACCAGGGTCAATAGCCTGGCCTTCAAAGGCCATCTTGTGCTGCTGGCTGCCCACCTGTGAGAATATTCCTCCACAGCTACAACCAAAGAAATCTCCCTATTTTCCCTGAACATGCTATGCACATTCTCACATCTTGGTTTCTGCTTGTGAATGTGATCGTCAAACTTCCGTGTGCATGAGCATTAAGAAGCTCATTACAAGTAGCAGCGCCCCCTTCCTCTTCCTCTGCCATGTGGGGTGTCTCTTTCGGCCTAGCTCTGCTTGCCCAAGTCCCTCTTTTCTTTGAAAGATGACTTCAGGTTCACCTCAGCCCCACTTAGATAAGTGGATGCAAAAAGAGAAAGGCATTTCTAGGGAGGGAAATGAGGCACGATCTGGTCATGTTTGGAAACCACCAGTCACACTTTAGGCCTTCAGATCGCATCTAGATGGCTTCCCATTGCCTGATGACGCTGCACAAGGGGCAGCCTAATGCCCTTTATTGGAAAAGTTCCAGCCTGAGGTTGGAGAGGACTAAGTCTAAGTCCTGTCCTAGTTACTGAGGCTGGGCTGGCTTGGGTAAATCACATAGTCTTTGACATCTAGTTTTTTCACAAGTGGCCACGTGTTTATTTTAGAAATTAGGTATTAGGACACATGCAATATCTGTAGCATACAGTGGGTACTTAATAAATATTGGTTCCCTTCCCTTCTGTTTGGGTGGCAGAGACAGAATGAGGAACCAGCTGTGACATGATGACAGACAGCATCTCTACCTTGCCACATCCCCCATTTCCTGCATCCCTGTGCTTGAGGACTTTCTCTCTGAGGCATGTTTTTCCTGCCTGTGTGGTGGATTGGAAGGGCCAGGGAATCACGCTGCTTAGGGCCAGCTTTCAATGACTAAGGGGGACTGCTGTGTAGACCCAGCTTACTCACTCCTTGGGAGTGATAACTCAGAGGCGAGTGGTTGACACTGACTGTCAGAGTGAGTCTGTGGGATTGCGACTCCGCACTCCCCCAGAGGCAGCTGACATGATAACATCCCCTTAATTGGCCCCTTCTTCTCCCTCCTCTTGTTGTCTACTCCCATGCTACTATTTTCCTTACCTTCAAATAAACTACCTGCATTTGAATCCTCATCTCAGGGACTGCTGCTTCTAGAAGGATCCAAGCTAAAACAGAATCCTAATGTGTACCCTTCTCTTTACAACTCTCCCCAGTAGGGCTGTTCTAGCTGCTCCCAATTGTTTTATGGATTTGGGTGGCAGAGTAAGTATATCATCTCCATCCTCATAAGCCATGCTGTCATCGTGTAGTGTAAGAAATGTGACAGTGGCAATAACATGCTACATCTAAGTCACTCTAATGTGTAAACTAATACAACAGTCAGGCACATTCCACGTCTCTGATATTAAATGATGACTGAATTATTGATAACAGGTCCTACATTCCCTTAAATCAAATATTAACACAGCAATATCTTGCATAGGGTGGCTGGATTCCTTTTTAATGATTTCATCACTCAGAAATCCAACCACGACTTTCACCTCACACAGGATGAATCGAATGCTTTCCTGAAAGACAACTGGAGGAGATGGAATGTTTAAACATTGGCTGTTGTGTTCTATCAGAGTTGATACATAGCAGGCTTTCCTGGGGACAAGTGTCAAACACCAAAGAAGGATTTCAGTGGTCTGGAGGCTTTTATTAGGGTCTGTTATAGAATTTGTTTTTGCTGACCTATTTCATGGCAGACTTAAAATGGAAACCATAAAACACAAGCATAGCAGGGTTGGAATGGGCTTTTCATCTGCACTCTTTATATTCGGTACTTGGTTTCAAGTTGTTTGGCTCATGGAATCTCAGCCTCTGGGTTCCTGTAGCACTTCCAGTCTGTATTGCTCTTATGGCACTTATATATTCCTTGTGCCAGTACGTTTATTGATGTATGTCTTGTTTCTTCTACTGTATCATATTCCCCTTGAAGTCATGGTACTCAATATCATTGGCATTGAAATACTGTCTCCCTGTGGGTCTTATATCTTGCCCACCCTTGCATTACAGAACTTAGTGAGGAGATTGAAACATTGCAAGTGCTCTATAAATGCCTGTTGAATGACAACCTTTGGCACCAAATGCATGCAAAAGACCTGCCATTTCAGTAAATTTTGGGGGCTAAGAGGTGTGTGTCCTCATTATCTGTTTCCTAGCTCAAAGATATTCTCTTAAAAGATTTCAAAACAAAGACAAAAATGCTAAGAGATTGAGAAAACCCGTTTGGAGATGTTAAAAGGATGTATTGGTTTTTATTAATTTTATTAATATTACTGGTACTCAGTTCCTACCTTGTCACTCAACAAACATGTATGGAGCATTTACTATGATCTGGGCATTGTGTGGGTTCTTGCAATCTTTAGTTTTTTAAAAAACACTTTGCTACTCATTGCTGTGTGCTTCTAGGCAAGTGCACGTCATTAGTGAACATAAACAAGGGGCTTACCCAGCTAAAAAATTTCCTTCGCGCATTGCTAAAGCAGGAACATCTGGAGTTACCATTCCAAAACAAATTTTATGCTTGTATTTTATGTAAAAAGTAAATTTAAAAGTTCTAACACTGACCAACTTCCATATGCCAGATGTGTTGTATCTGACTTATCTATGCCAAGCGTTAACTTATATAAATATTTGGAACAATTCTATGAGTTATGTACTATTATAATTTTATTTTCCACAGAAGAAAACCTTCCTGAGGTCACACAGTCAGTAAGTGGTAGATTTGGGATGTGAACCTAGGGGGGTGTTACTCCAAATCCTGCTGTTTTAACCACTATGCAATATTGTTTCTTATAGCTGATTGTTTCCCTTTTCACTTTGGCTTCCAGGAAGCTTAGAGAGAAACTTATCATTGAACTTTACTTTGAATTTTACATTTATATTAACCTTTGGCTTAAATTTATTTGTATCTGTTTTTCTGTTTTTCTCATCTATCCCTCTGTGTTCCCGTTGCCTTGATTTTTGAAAATTTCTATTTCTTTCCTATCTTATTGCTTTATATATATGGGGCAACATCATTAGCTATAATGCCACCTTCATCATTCATATATTCAAGTGGAAAATATCTGGAAATTCTATAACCAGGCAATTCTATAACCAGTATTGGGTAGATGAAATGACTTTGTTCTAGTTCACATAGCTAGTGAGTGGCCATCCTGTGGCAAGAATCCCGCAACCCTGAATTCTCGTCTGGTGCTTTCTCTACCATTCCATACTGTCTTATGTCATTACTGTTTACCACTAGTGTTCATTTCTCAATCATTTCTTGTGTTGTCTTCTCTTCCTAAAATATATTTAATATTTCTCCCTTTCATTTTAATAAATAATATAGTATATTAGGAAAGATATAGTTCCAGGAGTCAGAGAGCTCTGTGACCCTAAACAAATTATTTAACTTCTATGGGCTTTATTTTCCTCATCTGTATTGATAAGTACTCTAATGTTTGGGATGCTTTATGTACATGGATGTAAATACTAACATTTATGACTTACTTAATATGCAGTGTATTAAATTCATATCTAAGAATCAAATTTGAAAACTAATTTTCATGAGTATTAACATTATTGATTTAAAACTTGATTAATTAAATGCTATCATTGGCAACTTCAAATTTAGTATAATTTATCATTTTGAATGCTGCACACATATTAAATTGTAGGCCAGACACAAATAGAATTACTATAAAGTATGTTATTACATATGCCTTCAAACCTATTCACCATTGTGGTTTCATTTTCTTATTAGTTCTGTATTTGGTTTTATATTTTCTAAAATTTATTTCTTTACTTAGTTGGGATCTTTCTAGACCTTCAGTAATAATATTTTTACACCTACTCAGAGAAGTAGTAATTTTACCAGATTCAAAAGAAAAAGTATCTTTGTTGACTATTTAAGCTTTCAGTACCTAGGTTTTAGATTAATTTAGGTTTAGACCTTCATTTAGAGTATAAGAACTTTCCTTGCCCACAGCTATTCAAACTCAAGTCACTGACCTGAAGAGAGAAACTGTGCTAATACAACTTTTTTGACCAGTACAGGAAAATTATGCTAATATGGCCTTTCCTGTTTGCAATCTGGTATTTCCTCCACAAAACCATGTTTTTCTTTTAAAAAATGTATTGTCTTTTTTCTATTTTTCAACTTTATTGAGATACAATTTGTATGTAAAAATTCTTCCATTTTGAGTGTAGAGTTCAATAAATCTTCACAAATGCATACACCGACAATCAATATAGAGAATACATAGAATATTTCCATTCCCACCCAGTTTCCACTGTGCCCTTTGCTGGTCAGTCCCCCATCATGATCCCAGACCTGAACCCAGACAATCACAGATCTGGTGATTACAAATTAGACTGCTAGGCATATTAAAGTACAGGTCATGAACATATTTTTAAAAATGATCTCTGAGTCATGTTTTTTGATACTGCTATAGGTGGTATCTTTTAAAAGATTTCTAATTGTAAATTAGAATCTTTAATTTTAATTTTAATCTAATTTAAAAATATTTCTAATTGTTCACTGGGAATATATAGAAATCAATTGATTTTTATCTATTGAATTTTATCTTATGTGTTCAATTGTTTTTTTTTTTACATCTGGTGGCCTTTTTTCTAGGTTCCTTAGGATTTTTTATTTTGTATGTGCTCATCTCTTCTATACATAAAGACAGTTTTTTTGTTTTCCCTAATTGATATGTCTTGTTTTCTTGCCTACTTGAAATGGCAAGAACCACCAGTACCATGCTGAATAGAACTGCTGAGAGTAGAAATCCTTGTTTTGTTGACCATATGGTATCTTTCACCATTAAATATGGTGTTAATTGGTTTTATTTTAGACATTCTTCATGAGTTGTGGTGTTTCCTTCTATTCCTCATTTGCAGAAAGTTTTTGTTTTATAACTGTAAGCGTTAAAGTTTGTCAAATGTATTTTCTGCATATATCAAAATGAACATATAGTTTTTCTCTTTCATTCTTAAATTGGGATTCCAGAATTTACATTTTATGTAATAATTACCATATTCGAGTGTAAACCCACCTTCTTGCTATTTTTTTCTATATGTACCATCTGTTCTCTGTTCCTTTTCATGTTTTCTTTCCCATTTTATTTTCACCATTGACTTGGTAGCTTTATCTCTGTTTTATTTTGTAATTGTCGCCCTAGAGTTTACAATATGCAGCTTTTACTTACTGTAGTTTATCTTCATGTCACGTAAAAGCACTTTACCGATAATATATAAAAATTGTAATTGTATTTCAATTTCATCCTCCCATGTTTTTTACTATTGTTTTTACATGTTTTCCTTGTACATATATTGAAAGAACCACATTCATTTGTTATTAATTTTATGTTAATTCATTAATGATATTTTAAAGCTTTTGAAAGTTGAAAAATTGTCTTCCATATGTATTCACATATTTACCCTTCTGGAGCTCTTATTTCTTTGTGTAAACCTAAAACCTCTTCTCATGTCATTTCTCTTCTCCCTAAGGAATTTACCATTACCACAAAGCAGAAGTCTGCTGGTGATGAATTCCCTCATCTCATCTTTTCTGTATTTGAAAAGGGTATTTTTTTTGCTTTCATTTTTGGAAGATCTTTTCAATGCATATACACATTTACATTAAACATTATTTTATCTTTCAGCATATAATGATGTCTGTCTATTGTTTTGGCTTGGAAAGTTTATTATATGAAGACTGCTGTAATTCTTTCTTTGAATGTAATCTATCTTTTTAGTTAGGCTGCTTTCAGGTTTTGTTCTCTATGACTTTTTAGCAATTTCATTATATTTGTCTTAGTGCAGTTGTATGTGTGTGTGTATGTTTACTGTACTTGAGTTTCTTTGAACTTTTTGTACTTGCAGGTTTACAGTTATTTATCAAATATGAAAAATATTTTGTCCATGTTTCTTCAAATAATTTATCTTTTCTTCTCCAGTGTCTGGTATGCTATTAATTCTATCTGGTTAAATATTTATTTTTTTTATTTTACTTTTTACCTCTAGAAGTTCCACCTAGTTGGTTGTTTTTTAATATCTTACATTTTTCTCCTCATTATGTTCATATTTTTCATTATGTCTTCAAGCATATGAAGCATTCTTATAATAGCTGTCATAATGTCCTATTTGCTCATGTTATCATTGTTACCATTACATGGATATTTCTATTGGCTAATATTTCTCCAGGCTTTTGGTCACAATTTCCTATTTCTTGGTATGTCTATTATTTTTTGATTGAATACTGAATATTGTCAATTTCATGCTGTTGATAGCTGGATTTTGTTATGTTTCTTTAAAGAATGTTAGCTTTTCTTCTGTCAGGAACTTAAGTTACTTGCAGATCAGTTCATGCTTTCAAGATTTTATTTTAAGGTATTATAGAATGTATCTAGAATTCCATCCCTCTAGGACTAATTTACCCTCACTTCCAAGGCATGGTGTTCTGGGCTGTTGCAGATTGCTTCATGTATTAATTGAAATCTCTCTTTATTGGTCAATGTGATCTCAAATGATTTCTGGCCTTATGTAGCCCCTGGAATTGTTTTGGTATACTGCTGTCCAATGCCTGTCCTTTTCCTGGAAGTTGTTCCTTGCCCAGCCTCATGGTGTGTCATCCTAAACATGAGAAGATTGGTATTCAGTCAAATGCTTGAGATTCATGTAGACTTGGTGCAGGTTCCTTCTCTTACTCTGTCCCATCAATTCTAGCCTGTTTTGGCCTCCTTATGCCCTGATACCTGTCTTCTCACTTCCGCAAAATTGCCATGTTTTATATGGGTTCTCCTCCCTTGTGCCATATTTAGAAATTACCTGAAGGCAGAAAGCCTGGGTGATGGCAGGGCACCTCATTTTTCCAGAGATTTTAACCCTGTTATGCATGTTGTCCAATATCTCAAATAGTTACTTCCTATATTCCAGTTATCTTATTGTTTCCATCAGGAAGGTAATTTCAGGCCTTCTTACTCCCTCATGGATAGAAGCAGAAATCATGATGTACACTTAAAGTCCACTTGGCTCATGTTGCATGACCTATTGACCACTGTGTGATATATTGACCTGATCTGTTTATATTATTAGACATGTATGTTACTAATTATGTTTCATTGTTTTGAATTAGCTATCACAGGTCTCTTCTTGGAAATGAGAAAATGAATTTTCATAGTTAACTCTCCTCTTTAAGAATATGAGTCTTATAATTTGGGAACGTATTTTAAGCCAACTTTGTACTTGGTTATTGTACATAATCTCTAGAAGTATTTTTCTCACTCACTGTTCTTTGTATTTATTTTCTCCACTAACAAAAACAGAAGTAATACATACTGAAACTTTAGACTATACTAAAGAGAAAAAACAAAATACTCATGTGTATACCACAAACTTCCTAAAAAAACTAAACACACCTTATTTTATTCATCATTCTTTGATATCTACAATTTTTTTATCCTTTATATTTAATTTCCTCTTTGAAGTATCATTATAAATTAATGGGCTTTCATTGTACAACTTGTTTCAATTAACCATAAGATTATGGTAATTATTTTTGCATGCTGAAATTTCACAGCTTGGTGGTGCTAGACCCTTTAATTAGAATCTTTGCCCTTTAAACAGTGCTCCATAATGACTCTTGAGCTCCACCCATAATTTCTTCTCTAATAGGTAATATAAATCTGTAATATGGAGTGAATAAGATTGTTTTCCTCTGTGAATATTTGAACATAATTTTAAGTGTTTTTAAGAGGGTTATACTCCCATTACTATGGCTATAAATCATGTAATTAATCTCCACCTTCTCCCATTTTTTATGATTGTGCTGGCTATTTTCCATTTGATGCCTGCTGACTTCCCTGCCTCTGCCCTCTTGCTAATCCCCATGCCCCCCTCTTTTTTTCCCCTTCCTGCTCAACTCTGTGTGCTGCAAACTGAGTAATTTGGACTCTATTAAGGGCTCCATTGTCCTCTGGTTTATGGTTTGACTTAGCTGATAGAAGACACCACCTGGAAATTGGAGAGTTTGGAGTGTTTGGAGAGAGCAAGTTTGGAGTTTTTACATTCCTGCCCCCTCTTTACTTCACTGTTGCCGTTTGGGTAGTGGCTGGGTCCTTCTCCATGGAGTTTCTGCAGGGCGTCTTCTCCATGGTTTCAGCTCTCACCAGACCATGGTAACATTACTTCTTCCCATGGTCCCTTCAGCCAAGTTGTGATGATGCCATTGCGATTGTTCATTTCTGAGTGCTTCATGTCATTAATTGGTTCTCTTCTGTCAATGGTCATTAAATTCTCTTAAATACTTTTGAGTGGATTTCTGCTTCCTGTTGGGACTCTAACTGGCACAATAATCATTACAAAGTCCCCAAATCAACTTAGAACACACAAGGTTCATGTTGCCTGGTAAGGCTTGGTAACTGTGGTGGTGTGGACACATGCTCTTCTTTCTACTCTTCGAAATGTTAGAGTTACAACTGGTGTTACTGTGAAACAGGATGAATTTTAATATATCTAATAACCAGTTTCTGACCACATACCTAATCACTCTGATTCTGAAGCAAAAGATTGAAAACACAGCAGGATTCACTGAACTTCAGATGCCTCTGGAACCCTAGGCTACACTTTATTACTGTGCATTTCTCAACACAGTTAATCTTCGCTCTTCAGGTAGGAGAGCAGAGAGCCACTAAGACCTCACAGGTGGAGGATAAGAGATAGTTTCTAAAATGAGAGCATCCGGACGATCCAGCAAAATGTCTAATTTGTGATTATTTGTAACACGCATTGTGAAATAAAGCAAACTGCCTTCTCCCACCTCTGTTTCTGCCCCCCTGCTTTGTCCTGTCCAAATTCAAATCCCTCCTGTAGAAGTGGTGGTGGCGGTGCCGTTCTTTATCCTGGTTTGTTATTCTTGGGGGGGTGTCACAGCTGTGAACTCTTTGGCCCCTCTGGAAGTAGGAAAATTGTGTTCCCTTCCACACCAGAATCCCCATTACACTTCCTGATAATCTTTCAGTCTGTTTCAGATCCCATCTAGCCTAGACTTCATGAAGCCAGGTCTGAGCCATTTTGGTAGTTGTTTCCAAGATGGTTTAGCTAACTGAGTGAGCCGCCATTATCCTTTTTCTCCTGGTGGTTGACTGTGGGCTCTCCTGCCAGGATGTGTCTGGGGAAAACTAGCTTAGCTTTCTGAGAGGACACACGAACTGATTCTTTTAACTTTCATAGAATGTTTGTGGTAGAGGGTGAGATGTACAGACGAAGTTCCCTTAGGCGATAGTCATAGGATCTCTTCTAAGGTCCATCTTTGTATTTTCTAAACACTCTACCTTCCAGGGGGCGGAATAGCTGCGACTATAAGAATCCTATCTTTCAAGCATATTGTGGTGGTCTGTTACATTGATGGCCATCATTGACCCATGCTTTCTTGCATTCGTATCCTTGGCTGGTCTCCTGCCCTTGAATATTGGCTAGCCTGGCGACTCCCTTTAGCCAATAGAATGCAGTGAAGAGCTGCCATGCAATTTCTATACCTAAGTCTTACAAAGCACTAGAGGCTCCTGTTTTTTGCTTTTTTGGGAGCTCTGAACTAGCATTAAGAAATCTGATTATCCTGCCTGAGAGATCATGTGGAGAAGCCACATGGAGAAGCTACAGGAAAGAGAAGAGGCTAGTCTTAGAGAGGGTGAGGGAGAAGAGCCTAGCCATCCCAGGGTCTCCAACTGAGCCCAGCTACAAGCTGACTCATGAACTGAATACAGTTAAATGAATATCTGCTAACAAGATGAGCAAAAGAACTACTCAGCTGAGCCCTGACTGATGCATGTAAACATTGAACATGCTACTAAATGCACAGGGATAACAATCTGGGAACACATGCACTGTAGCCTGTATCCATATGGTCTGGACTCCTGTACAGGCTGCCTTTTGGATGAGGTCTCTACCTTCCCTGGCTGAGTTCTTCCCTCTCCTACTACTTAGGAAGGCATCTAAGCATGCTCCAAATTCCAGACATAAGACAGTAGGCCCAGAGAGAGACTAGGGTTCCCTTTTATACTTAAGGTTCCCCTTCTGAGTTCTAGTTTCTTATCTGTGCATTTTACCTTGTGGCTCCAACTCACCATACTAAGGGCAATAAATTAATCTCAACATTCATTCAAATTCAAGGGTTGGTATGAGGTGATGTGTTGCACCCTCCCCTGGGTTCCTTTTTCTCCAGAATAGGCAGTCATTCCTAAGGATGAAAGTACATGAGATCTTCACATAATCCTGCGCAGCTTCAGGCCTCAGGTTTGCTGGCATAGCCATTAGTGCTATTTGCTGTGGATTATGGTTCTTCAAGTTCTGGGCACAGCCGAGGATTGTGCTTCCTTGTTGTCAAGTGAGATAGTGAGTTGGACTGGAAGTGACGCCTGTTACTTCTGATGGAGCTTCTAAATGCGGATGCAAGGCTGTCTAGAGCCCACCACGTGCCCTCTGCCAGAGTTGTCATGGGGGCCTCTCCATCAGTCAAGGTCCTAGGGTAAGGTGATATGGAGAAGAGTTTTCTCGCTGACCCTCAGTAGACATGCAATATGAGCAAGAGTATTGTTTTAAACTACTGATATTTTGGGGTTATTTGTAATCGGAGCAAAACCTATTCTATCCTGATTGATCCATTTATTGGTAGAAGAGAAGCTCCTGCTGCATACCTCCTACTTGTTCTTTCTCTCTCATTTCTTGTTATTGTGCCTAACGCCTTCCTTGAGGAAGGAAAACATACAGGTCATCTTTCAGGTGTCTGCTTTCCTGAATTCGTTCTGAAATACAAAACAAAGGCCAGAATCCTTAAGTGGACATTTGGATTTGGGGTTTCCCTCAAGCTTTCCCTTCTCTTTTTTCCTATTCTGCCTCTTATCACTTATGTTTAAACATTCTAAACTCCAGCTAAGTTGGGCTGTTCCCTGTTCGCTATACACATCCTACATCTCCTCTGTTTTCTGCACATCCTGCATATGTACACATTGCAGCCTGGTGATTCAGAGCAGGCACTTAAGAGTCAGACAGATTGGGCTCAAATTCTAGCTTCAGCTCTCACTAACTGTGACTGTGGGCAAGTCATTTAAACTTTCAGAGATGTTTTTTTCTTCTGTGAACAGAAGATGTAATATTTTCCTTGCAGTATTAGGGTGAAGGTTGTGGACATGTTTGAGGCAGGTATTTGTTAAGTAATACATCCAGGGCCATGAAGGTGGAAATTGGATGTGTTGACATCTAGAAGCCATGCTGTTTTCCTTATATGACATTTCTTATGATGTTTAGCACAACATTTGACTGATAATAGCTCCTCAAAACCTAGTTTGGCTATGCTTTTATATATTCCTTCTAGAAGGAATTTCCTATCCCTGACCCAAACTCAGTCAGTCCCTCAAGGACAGTTTAAATGCTTTGTCAGACTACCTGTGTGTTTTTATTTCCAGCCCACAATTCCTTCTTCCTCTGTAGTAACTACACATCAGCTCTTATTTTCCGAAATCCCGAAGTAATTGTTGATACCTCTTCTAGATCACAAATTATGATGTGATATATACCTTAATGTTTCACATATATCTTTCATCAATTAGATTTTAAGCTTCTTGAAGGTAGAATCCATGTCTGTTTCTGTGTTGTACATTCCACAGCATCCAATATTGGGCCAGAAAACCACTTCAAGTAGAAAAATTTTTTTCAATGAGTAATGAATGGAAATTAATCACATTTGCTCTGGGTCATACCACAGCCATTTCTCCTTTATCTAGGTCCTTAGTTTTTAGCTATTTCATCTATCACAAGATGAGCAGGGAGAATAAGGCAAACACTGGAACATTTACTGAACTAGGTACAACACTGTCTAGTTGAATTTTCATTTTAGCCCTTTGAGACAGGTATTTGTTAAGTAATACACCCAGGGTCACAAAGGTGGTAATTGTATGTGTTGACATCTGGAATCCATGCTGTTTTCATTATAGGACATTTCTTTTTGATTCAGGCCTTATAACAATTTTTGTAACTTTTTCTCAAGCCCTGAGGCCCACTCATATTCTGTTCTGACTCTATTAAATGGGATAGAGACATTTTAAAATATGTAGTTCTTAAACATACTGCAGTTTCTTCTTTTGGACTCTTACAGAGAATTAGAGATTAAGGTAGAGATAATCAGAGTGAATGCTCATGGCAGATCAATTCCAAATGAGGATGTAGCAGTCCTGAAATGACCTAGAGAATCAATGGGAAAATAGGTTTTTATTTACAGAAACTCTTCCCCAGAAATCAGTGAAGGAGCCATAGTGAGCACAGCGTAAGGACGATAATTTCTTATGGAGTCTATGGCCACAAGCCGAAAGTGAAGAACTCAGCTAAAGTTGAGGAGACGTAGGGCAACGCCATTGTATTTGTATAGAGGAGAGAAGAAGGAGTTCCTCACAGGTGTCAACTCTGAGATCAGTTCATCTCTTGATAGCTAACAGGTACAGTTGGAATTTGCTGAACAAATGGGGTGAGGAAAGGCTGCAGGAGATTGTGAGAAGGCGCTTTGGGAAGGGCAGTACCAGTTTCTTTCCCCATGGCCAGGAAGTGCTGTTCATTGATCGTAATACCTGGCACCTTTTGGGCTTATCTTAGCCAAAATTCGCTCTATTCGGGATGCTGATTGGAGATGAATGCATTATTTTCTTTAGATTAAATCCAACCGGCCCTCCCAGACAAGGCTGTATGATTCTCAGATCAGGATTTGGTTCCAGATCGTCCCCAGGACTCACAAACCGCCTTTGCCTTCTTGATTTGCTGCATCCCCTGCTCACGTTGTGGGTGGGCTCCTTTCAGTCCAGGCTTGACCTCATTTCTTGTACAAACTTGCACATTTTCCTAATCATTGGAATTTCTGAGCCATTCACGAGAAAGTTACCAGGCAGAATTAATCACTTATTCCTACTTCTCACCACCTTATGGGTACTTTTAAGCAGCATTTTTCTTTTTAATTCAACCTCTTGGGTTAGTTGCTTAATACAGTTATCTCCCTCACCTAATTTCTTGGCTAATCCTTATCATATCCCATAAAGTCACACCATATAGATAGCTAGACAGATGGACAGATACACACACACACCACATACACCCAAATATATGTGTATGTGTGTGCATTTGTCTTGCCTGAGGGTTTCAGCCCCAGGTGAGCTCACTGTGGATTCGGTGGGACTGAGAGATGACAACGGAATGTTCTTGGGGTAAAAGGGTTTATGCCCAGCTTTATTCTCACTGTGGTAGGTTGAGCACTAGAATCACATCTACATCCAGGAGTCTGCAGGTCTGTGATTCATCTCTGTCTCTGCCTTCACCCAGAGCACTGGGTGGAGCTCTTTATATTGTGATTCCATCAGTATTAGCTCATTGCCTACGGGTGTGGAAGTATTAGCCTAGCAGTAGGCCAGTTACATCATCAAATAGTTCATGGTGAGGATCCTGGCCATAGGAATCCATTTTCCCCACAACACTGATCTGTGATCATATGTATACATATATACACATACACATATATGTGTAAACATATCTGTGATGCACATATATCAATATTTGTTGAATTACACTGAATTTACAGAAACAACTCATTTGCCTAGTCTAATTATAATAACTAATTTTTATATAGTGCTTACTCTGCCTGTAACTCTTCTGAGAACTTTTCATACATTAACTCTTATAGTTCTAACACACCAGCTCTATATAGTTAATACTATTACTTTTATCTTCAATCACTAGACCAAGAACCGGAGGTACAGATATGTTAATTGTCCAAAATCATAGTAATCCAACCATGGAAGTCTGTCTCCAGAGTCCATACCTTATACCTCTATGCTCTGCTGCTTCTCCATATTACACTAATAGGAGGGAAAGGAAGGTAATCACATATGGGCAAAACATTTTTTTAGTATTTCATCATACTACTGGCTATATGAATTCACACCTATACAAACATACGTATTTTATTTGTTAAATCATTCACGCACTCATTCATTCGTCATTCAGTGAACATTTGTTGATTGTGTACCAATATGTTTATATATGCTAAGTACATGGGACAGGTGTGTTATGTGTGTGTGTGTGTGTGTGTTTGTGTGTCTTAGGGGAAGCAGATATCTTTTCTCTGTCCCTAGGTCATCAATTTATTGTTTATTGAGGGGAAATCCTAAACTCTGCTTTGGGCCCATCCCCAATTCTTTCATCCTCTGGCATTTAAGAAAAGGAAAAGTAGAGGCAAGATGGAAGGAGGAAACCATGAATAATTGGTCTCAGAAAATCCTCTTATATAGGTGAATGTTGCATTCAAGATGGTAATCAGTTTGCCACGCCAACTTCTTGTTTAATCTACTCATTCTCAGCTCCTAGAATTGTTTGTGCTATGGGTCTCATAACCATCCCCAGCCATTGCTGACTGGACCAGAGAATGACACAGAAGCCAAGGTGAATCACTGTACAGGTGAATGAAGAAACACATAGGTGTCAGTACATTAAAGGTGCTTAACTGGAAGTCATGTAGAGTTGAGCCTTGGGTTTGGGGCTAGGTCCCGTTCAGAGAAGATCGCTAGGAGAGAGTGGAGCTGATGTCAGAGAGAGGCAGACTTTAGAGAGACTATTTAACCTCTGACAAACAGCAAGAGTAGTTGAAATCTCTAACTTCTCAGCTCTGGCTCTATGAAATCTATCTGTGTTTGTCTAAGTCTTGAATTTTCTATGAGGTTCCCTGTTACATCTTCCCAAGAATAACCTCGGGTACTTTTGAAACAGCTTTGGTGGATTTCTTTCTCTTGACACAGAATTACCCTCGACTTGAACAGGAAGCAACTCTTCTTTCCTTCAATGGGGAAACCTATGGAAAATAAGAACCTAGCCCGAGAATTATGAGGTTGGTTCCATGTTGTCATTGGCTCTAGGGGGCATCAGGACTCCACTTCTCTGTGTAAAAAACGTAGATCGCCCCACAATCTTTGCTTTCCTTTTCACTCCTGAGTGCCTTGTATTAATATTTTACAGTGGCCCTGAAGACTGGAAATAATGTTGGGAAGGGCCTGCCCCTGGAGGCTGACCTAAAGTGACTGTGGTTTCAGCTGTGGGGCAGTTTTATTCATTGGTTGCTGGGGTTATTCACTGCTGCTGTGCTTTGGATGCATCTTGGTTCTGCTCAGGGCTATGTTATTGACTGGCCCCCAGAATCACTGTAAACAACCAGGTAAATCAATACAAACACTTAAAATAGGTTTTAATAGAAGTTAAACAGGTTAAGTAGAAGCCCCAGAAATATCAGACAAAGTCACCCTGTCTTGCTGGATGGATTTTGGGAATTTCTCTCCCCTTTGAAGTAACTGCTGATGCACAGAATGGTAGAAAGGTTGTGGCCGCTGCCTATCTGCCAGGTTGTACTCAATTTTCTCATCTCTAAAGTGGGGGAATGGTGATGGATCAGGTGATCTGTAAGGGCCCTTCCATCTGATGGTTGACTAGGAGTAATCAGTCATTATAGCAAAGTCAGCAGTTCAAGCATCCACAAAAATGTTATGCAACATGTTTTCCTGCATGTATTTACATGATACTTGCCCAAGGGGCCAGTAAATGATAGTGTCTGAGTGGTTCTTATGGGTGGAGTAATAGGGAAATTCAGTTTGTGTTCCTAAAATAAATTCACTTTGTCATTCCTTGGAAGGATTTTCCAGCACAATGAAATTTCCACTTAAGTGTACCCAAATGGGAGGCTGTGCTGGGAGAGATTAAGATTATTATCTGTGGAATTGGGGATGGGGGGTGGAGGAGGGAGGTGAAGCAGGGTTTTAATTAAATGAAGCAATAAGTCTAAAGTTCTTAGCCTAGCCTAAGGCCTTTCATGTAGAAGGTGCTTGGTACAGGCAACTTCTTTTCTTTCTTCTTCCCTTCCACGTCCATCTTTGGTTTTCCCAGACTCTTTGCTTCATAAGATCCATATAACCACATATTGATGGTTTAACCTACCTCCCTAGGAAAGTAGTAAAACTCATTCCTAGTGCCAAGAAAAGAAAATGGAAGAGGGTAAAGAGGGGTGGAATAATCCAATCACTCAGAAGCAGGATTCATTATTATGGGTAAATGCTTGCTAACTGACCACAGAAATGGAATGCATGTTGTAGGGAAAATGGAAGTTCTTATGGCCAGAATCCTCACCTGGACCTAATTTACTTGATGATGTAACTGGCTACTGTGTAGGCTAATGCTTACACACCTGTTGGCTATAGGCCAATATTGCCTGTGTTGCTGTATAAAGAGCTCTGTCCAGTGCTTGGAAGAGGAAGAAAGCTGTCTCAGTCCACATGCTCACTAGAGGACACCTAAATTCCTTCTCATCCATAAGGGGTTCCCGCAGTATTTCCCCAGCCATAAGGCCAGACCACTGAAGCACCCCTGGAGGGTAGAGCCTGGAACAGAGGCTGGGGCAGAGCAGAGCCTGGAGCCGAGGCAGAGACAGAGATGGACTGGCTGCTTGCAGACTTGCCGGAGGCAGATGTGATTCTAGCACTTGACCTGCCACTGTGAGAATAAAGCTTGGTATAAACCCTTCCTTCCAACCAATGTTCCATTGTTGTATTTAGGCCTCACTGAATCCAGAGTTAACTTGCCTGGAGCTGAAACCCCATTTGGCCCAGAGCTACATTTTGATGCAGTTGGCAGGATTCACTACAGGCTGAAAATGGAACAAGATTCCCTCATGGGAAGGGTGCTTCAATGGTCTACCCTTATGACTGGGGAAATACTGCAGGAACCCCTTATGGACGAGGAGGAATTTAGGTGTCCTCCAGTGAGCATGAGGATTGAGGTGGCTTTCTTCCTAAAGGAGTAGATGCCTCCCTGGGACTGGGGGAAGGTGGAGGTGATACCTGAGGAAGTGGTAGAGGCCCTCCATGAGATTGGGAGATCCTTAAAGAAACAGAGTGCCTACGAGTTGGTGGGAATTGTGGGTTGGCTATTTCTCACATTGTTAAGAAAGGCCATAAAGGCGAAAGATGTATTCCTGTGAGGTGCACAAGAAGAGGAAGCACCAGAATGTGAGTGCAAGGTGCTGTGGGGGAGGTAAAAAATTTGACTGAGATGACGTCACTGTGAGGTGCTGTGGAGGGGTAAAGGATGTATGAGAAGAAGCAGCATGGGAATGCAGGCTTCAAGGTGCTGTGGGGGAGGTAAAGGAGGTAGTGGTACCATCAGCTCTGGAAATGGTGGAGGATACGTCAGACAAGGGTGAGGGGGTGGGAGTGGTGCCAGAGGCACCAAACCCTCCTCTGTTGAAATCCCGCCCGGTTGTAGTTAAGACAGTAAAGACACAGCAACCACGGGGTCCTCTGGGAGAAGTAAAGCCCCCTCCCCAGGTCACAGAGCACTCCATGCTCTGCTCCTACACACAGACAGAGCTGGTGGATTTTGGCAGAAACTCCTTGAGTCCGTATCAGCTTGACTCCTGTTCCTTTGGAATGTAGGGGTGGATGGGATTATTCTGTCTGGGTTGGAAATGGTAAAGCTGGCTTCCCTGACAACACATCCTGCCTTGCAGCAGTGATTACAAAATGCATACCAGACGCCAGGGAACCACTGCCTCCTTGATTGGCTGATGGCCACACTTTGTACTGTATGGCCAAATCAGGGGGATTTACCATTTTCCCCCACTAGATGGCAGATGTATGCTGAGCTCCAACAGGTGTTACAGGAGTTGGACATGAAAAATGCCATCTATAACCCAGGAAATCATGGCCCAGATGAGGAGCCGTTTACCTCAGGGATGAGGGATACCATGCTGAAAACAGTTCCCCTATCCCACTTTGGGCCCTTAGTGGCCTTTCTTGCCCCTCATTTAGGGCAACCCATAAATGAGGATACCTGTACTGGAGAAGGCTGAAGTGATGAGGGCATTGAAGGGAGTGTGATCCACTACACAGAGGAAGAGTTTAAAGGTCCCCATGAAGGTCATGAGGACCCAGATGTGGGTTGATTTGATAAAGGCAGGGACCGACAGAGAGAAATTAGATGGAAAGTCAAATAGAATCTTACTGGAGCTGTGGCAACTATTGAAGCCAGAGCAGCAGGTTCGGCCCCTGAGCACTAAGAAATGGAAGCCAGAGACAAAACCACAAGTCCAACCAGTGTCTGCAAGACTTCCTGTTGGGGAGTGAGCCAACCCCACCTGAACCCTCCCAGGAAGACAATCGGGTGATATGGTTTAACTGAGGGGAGAGTCAAGTCACCCACCTTGGGGGACCAGGTGGGGACTAGAGGTCACATGTTGAAATCCCCAGTGAATGTACAATGTATCCTGACTCTAGTAGACAGAGGAGCCAAATGCTCACTGATTTATGGCAACCCTGAGCAGTTCCCAGGGACCTCTACTGTTATAGATGGATACAGGGGTAAGGCTGTCAGAGTGAAACAAGCCTGAATCCCGTTGGGAATAGGGCATAGTTTTTGGGTCTTTTAGGCTCATGAAAACATGTGTCTTATTACCTTTAAGATTAATCTCCTCTAATGTCTTTTGAGGACAGGGGACATACCCCAGAAAAAAACTGCTGCTTGCTGGGTGTGCATGGAACTCCCTACCAGTTTTGCTACTGGTGTCCCATGGAAAGTGCAAGTCACAGACTCATTTGAGTAGAACTGGGTTGAATATGGCTAGAATGACCCCTTGGTGGCAATTGATCTCCTCAGGCTTGAGGACAGCTCTCTGTATAATTTTTGTTGTTAACTGTATGTTGTTGTAGCCTTTGTTGCTGTTGTGGAATCTGGTTATAGTGCTCCAGCTTTCTCACCACAGGGACCATCATGGTAGATTGAAGGTGTGTAGATTGTGAGGTGAGAATCCTGGAGGGGTGGAGTATAGGAAAAATGAAAGTCGCTATGCCCAGGATCCTCACATAACCCTAATCTAGTTGATATTATATAATTGGCCAGTTGTGTAGGCTAATGCTTACACACCCACTGGAAATAAGCCAGTATTGTCTGTGTTGCTATATAAGAGCTCTGCCCGGTGCTTGGGGCAAAGCAGAGGCTGGAGGCAAAGGCAAAGCCTGGAGCTGAGGCAGAGGCTGAAGCACAGGCAGAGACAGAGATGGACTTGCTGCAAACAGACTTGCTGGAGGCAGACGTTATTCTAGCGCTTGTCTGCTACTGTGAGAATAACACTTGGTACAAACCCTTTTATTCCTCACAATGTTCTATTGTTGTATTTCGGTCTCACTGAATCCAGAGTGAACTTGCCCAGAGCTGGGAACCACCCCCTCCGGCCCAGAGCTACACACGTATAGACAGCTTGGGGATAAGACGAAACACTAGGTGAAAAGGAAGTGAAAGCCTGTCCAAGCTAGGATGAAGTAATGGTATTTCTCATTTAATTAAGGTGTATATTTAATTATAGTAGAGTCAAAATCATTGTGTTATGTATTTAGGAGTCCAGTAGACACTAACCATAAAATGTTCTAGGGTAAGTTCTGTTTATGAGAACTATCTCTTAGCATAACATTCACAAAATGCATAAAGATAACTTTTGCTTTTCAGAGAAAATCTGTGATTTTTTTTGGAGATGGTTGGAGTGGGCCCTAGCTTTGGAACTGAGAGGAGAAAATATGATAGGGATACTGAGAAATGAAGAGAAAGTTTGCAAGGCTCGTACTTGTTTCCTCTCCTGGACAGCAATTAGTTTGATAGCCTGTGGGCATTCATCTTTCGCAGCAAAATTTAATAGGAAACTGTCTTCTCAGGGTAGTTAAAACTCAGAATTGTCAAGTGGACTTGATTTTGATGTTTACAAACAGCTGAGGTCCTAACTACTGGTGGTGGGTGGATGAGAACTCACAAAAACATGCATCAGACAAAAGGCACATAGCTCTTCTATGCATAGTGCTTTACCTTCTTCCAAGTTCCACCCTCTGAATCCTATTTAGTGCTTAAAATAACCCTACAAGGCAGGAATTAATTTCACTATCTTCAGATGAGGAAACTGAGGCTCAGAATATAAGTGATTTTTCCAAGTGATCTGGCATAGTCGGAACTTAAAATTTATACAGCCAAATTCAGTTTTCTTTCCCATAACACCTGCCTCTATTGACCAGAACTTCTCCAAGGCCTCTAGGGCTTACACGTACTGTGAAAATCATTATATTAAAAAGACTTAGGTTGTCCTGCACCCAGCTGCTATTTTCACTTTCTGCTATCAGGTTGATAAACAGTTTTGAAATGGGCTATCTCAGTAGTTTTCTAACTTTAAGATACAAAAAGAATCACTGAAAAACAAATTACTGGGCCCCATCTTCAGAATTTCTGAGACAGTAGGTTTGGGGAAGGGCCAGAGTCAGCATTTTAATCGGCACTCTAGGTGATTCTGTTTCCTGTGACGGACCTCCTTTTGAAAACAGATCCAATTATTTTTCTACTTATTGCTGCAGTAACAAATGGAGATCTAGATAATTTGCTTTCCACTTATTTCTGTCTCTGAATTCAAAATGCCTTATCACCTCTCAATATTCTCAACAGGTTTATCCTGGAGTTATGGCTCTGCCACTGAATTCTGCAGCTTGTTCATAACTAGATGTGATCAAAAGCCCTGTTAGTCTCATTTGCCCTGGACAATCCTATCATACATGCTTCACATTTCACATGTTGTGGTGACACGGGCCTCTGAAATCTTTTATCAACTATGATTTTTCTATCTTGAGTAGCTTTGAGCCTGGTGTAATGAGAAGTGTCCAGAATTTAGAGTTAAAATATATTGTTTTCAATTATTGTTCCACCAACCTTAGCTATGGTAGTAATTCACTTAACTTCTCTGAGTATTGGTTTCCTTATCTGTCATGAGGATGGCATTTGCCTCACAGGATTGTTATGGAAATTAAATAAGATAAAGTATGTTGATTTTGCAGACTTCAAACACTATAGAAATGCCTGTTGATTTCATGGCATTGGCTCCAGACCAGAGTATAACTGTTGACTTTTTTCAGAATGGTAGTGCTGAAGGGGAAGAAATTTCCTCATCCCCTCAAGCAGCAATAGCCACAGAGTTTCCTCCCTTAAAAGACATGTGGGCAGAAGAATATCCTTGAAAGGGGTGAAGGGGAAGAAGTGTCAGCACATGTGAGTCACGGCTGGGATCCTGAGCTGTGGGATCCTGAGAAGTGATGAGGGAGGCTTGGGAGGGGTGCAGAGTGCTTGGGTGGAGCTTCTTCCGGCTCTGTTCTAGGTTGGGTTTTCTCTTACTTGAAATTCTTTCAAGTAGATTTCCAGATATGCTAATGAGACTCCAAACTACAAAGCTCTAGCTGAGGCCTGTCATCCCAGCTCCAAATGGGGGTATATTCTGCCTGCTCAATTGCTCCCCATGATGTCTTTGGGCGCCGGGACCTCAGCATGTCCCAGGAGTTACCGTCAGTCAACAATGCGACCTGATACTGCCCTTGGTCACCTTGTCAGTCAGGTTATGGTTCCATGACCATTTGACGATACGGTCTGATCCCTTCTCTTTCTGTCCCCATTTTTATTCAGTCCATCATCAAGACCTGCCAGTTGTACTCCTAAATATTCTATTTCTCCATCCCATAGTCATTACTGTGGTTAAAGCGACCACATCTGTCAACTAATCCGCATTAGCATGCTCACTGGCTTTGCCCTATTGCCTCTTGCCTTCCCTCATTCTATATTGAAGAGCTGCCAGAAGGATCTGTTATGAAGGCAAATCTTATCGTGCCATTCCCTAGCTTACATCCCTTCAGTGGGCCTATATTGTTCCTACGGTGAAGACTACACTCCTTAACATGGCTGGTGTGGTCATACGTGTGGGGACCATACCCACTCTTCCCCTGCCCCCTGCTCTGTCTGCTCCAGCCTTCAGGTCTTCCTGGTGGCGCCCAGCTCGTCCCCACCTCCGGGGCTTCTCATCTGTGTTTGTGCCCACGCCACAGACTCTTCTCCCTCTTCTTCCTCTAGGTAATACCTTGGTTTACTTGCCAATCAGAGAATTCTGGTATTAGAAACAAAACAAAAAGCCCTTTTCTAAGCTATATTCTCTCAGCACCCGGTGCTTCCCTATCATGCTACATACCTCATTTATCTACATCTGTCTCTAAAGTTTTAGAGAATGATTTTTATGGGGAGGGATTATATTGTGTTCACTTCTGTGTCACCAGTGTCTAGTATAGATGACGTAATGACTAACAGATACTCAATAAATATGCACTCAGTGATTGAATTAGTGTGAAATCCCAAGATGATTTCTTTCCAAGTGTGTCATGGAACTCTTAGTTTCAGGAGAATCCCACCCAGTGACTTGTCCAACTTCCATGTTAGTGGCCAGACTGACACATGCGCCAGGCATCTAGGATTGTTAACTAAGCTACATTGCTTTCTTTCCTCTAAAAATAATTATTGGTTGCTAAATATTCAAACATGCATTGAAAAATCAGCTCATTACATTATATTAAGAAATAAATTACTATTTCTAATTGCTTCTAGTAGTTAATTACTTCTAATTATTAGTCTGAGTAATAAATTACTGCTTCTGATTATGTTGCAGGCACAGTTGGAGCATTCAAAAATGCAATTTTCACAGTTGTTTACATCAGAACATGTTTACTGAATTATAGAGCCATAATTACCCCAAATAACTGGTAGCAAAAAATAGTAAACATTTTATAAATTCAATCGAAATATGTCATTTCTTTGTCAGCTTATTTAAGAGATCAGACACTAAAATGAAACAACCACGCTTGACTTTCCCAGTCTCTTCAGGGGGTAAGCAATATGCTAAAATTGGGATTTTTATTGTGTTTTGGTTGAATAAGAACTAAATTATAATTTATTTTGTTATTTAAAACAACAAGAAAAAGAATTAGGCTTCCAGTAGTATTAAAAATTAGGTTACAGAAACAGCGTACAACTCATAGGAAGACATAAATTATGCTTTCTTAAAGGGAAACAAGAAATTGTAAAAACTACAGGACTGTTTAATTGAGTATAACATATCTAAAGTGAACAAATCTTAAGTGTAGAACTTTAGGACTTCCAAACCCCTGGCTTGAATCTGTCATTTCACTTACCAGTCCGTTGGGTCAAATAGGTAAAATAACCTATGGCAAGCTACAGGCTGATGTTTTTTATACTTCCTATCGTTTGGTACCACGTATCATCACTATTTTTTTTCCATGGAGTCTGTCACCACGGTCTGTGTGCCGGAGAGACTCTTAAGGTCTCTCCAAGATCTTAATTTTCTGGAGATGCCTTTGTGTGATTCCTTCCCTTTGAGTGTGGGTAGGACTTGCTTCTCACCAACCACATATGGTTGAGATGATGGGATGTGCATGACTACATGGATGTGATAATGTGATGAATTACATAAGATTGTGGGACCTGTCTTACTGGAGTCTCTGTCTCCTTTGCTGGCTTTGAAGAAGCAAGCCACCATGTTGGGAAACCATGTGGCAAGGAGCTATGAGCAGCTTCTAGTTGCTGAGTGTGGCCGCCAGCCAATAATCAGCAAGAAACTGAAGTTCTCAGTCCTACAACTACAAGGAACTGTATTGTGCCAACAGGCTATGTGAGCGGGGAGACAGCTCCCTCCCACTCAGGTCCCAGATGAGGTGGCAGCCCTGGCTGATAACTGCATCCTCAACAGACCCTAAGCAGATACCCCAGCATAGCGGTGCCTGGACTGGCCTGCAGAAATTGGGAGATTATAAATGTGTGTTGTTGTAAGCTGCTAAATTTTTGGTGATACTGAAATTACAAGTGCCTGCATCCACTCTTCCTATGGACACTGATAGGTAGAGAATCCTAAAAGACAGATCTTCATACCAAGATTACTAAAAACTGCCAACACTACAGCTCTCAAATACTTATCTATGGTCCAGTCTATATTTTGGTAAATAGGGAACAGATCTTGGGACAGAAGACATTAGGACATTACGTTGAACATGTGAAATTGCCTGAATGGCACGTGGAATGTCAGAAATGTCATAAATTTAAGTTCTTTTTGATTCTAACATTAATAACAGGTTAGCTTTGACCAAGTCACTTCATTTCATTGTTCCTTCTTTCCTTACCTGTAAGATTAGAACTAAGAGGTGTTAACATTTTATATACTTTATCTTACTCTGACCCTGCAGTCACCTGTGGTAGGTATTATCTGTTCCATTTTTCAGATGAAAACTGAGTCTTAAAGAGGCAGTATAACATGAATAAAGTCACATAGTGGTGCAGCTGGGATTCACTTCTGACTAACTCAATACTAGAGTTCATTCTTTTGGCTTCACTGGGCTACAATTCTTCCTTTACAGCAACACTATAGAGATGAAACAGAGTAAGGCTTTATAGCTGGACAAATCTGAATTGAATTCCAGTTTCAGTCCTGTGTCTCTGGAGAAGTTACATTGCCCTCCCTGGGCCTCAATTTGCTTTTGCCTAAAATATGTGGATGATAGTAGTTCTCTCACAAGTTTCTTTTAATTATCAAATGAGATTGCACTGCAAGCACAGACCATAGAAAATATTAAAAAAGAAGTACTATTTTTTTTAAATCAATATTGTGAGGCCAAAAAATGAATTCAACTATGGAAGCATTTTTGAACCTGAAAGCTTGGTATGTGTGTTTAACATGGCAAGCATGAAGTCCTTAAATATTTAGAAAGTAAAGAGCTACTTCTTGCAAAATTAGTTGAGTCTTCATAATGACCAACTAATCAAGTAGTAAGTCCAAGAGAATTGGCCAAAGAAAGAAAAAGAATGAAGCATTTGGCTGTCATCAGAGCAAGTGAACATTTTGTAAGCAAAAATTAACAAGTTTTTGATCTGGTTAATCCCCAGACCAGAGTAAACATCCTGGGACTCTCTATTGAGAATAGACTGCAGGGAGACAAAGTTAGAAACAGAGAGGTAGAAGGGTGTTATAATCCTCTAAGAAAACAATGGGCTACTGTAGCATTGCAGAGGGGGTGAGAATTGTTGAAGTCTGGATTCACTTTAAAGGTAGAACCAGCAGTTATTTGCTGGTGGATTAGGTGGGGAGAGGAAAGAAGAGAAAGAGGAGGGTGGGAAGGAAGAGAAAGAGAGAGGCGGATACACACACACACACACACACACACACACACACACACACACGGAGGTTATTTAGGTTTTGGTTTCAGCATTGGAAGGATGGAGTTCCTATTTACTGAAGTAAGGAAAGCAGAGTTGAAGAGGAAGAAGAGTAGTTCAGATTGTGGATGTTAAGTTGTAGAGGCTTGTTAACACTCATGTAGAAATATTGGACAGGCTGTGGAAAAGGCATGTATGGATCTCAGGAGGGTCTGGGCTGGAGGTGTCCATTAGGAAGTTGTCATGTATAGACAGATGGGGTTTAAATTTGGGAGACTTGATAAGATCTGGAGGTACAGGGAGATGTGATAACAGCCTGGAGTGGTGTGGTAAAGATGAAAGTGGTGAGAAGAGGTTGGGATAACCTGGGCTAATGGTGTGAGGGAAACGTGTCTGGAAGACTCTGAGGTTAGTGACTTGAGGAGTGAAAGGATGGGGTGGATAGTTACTGAGATTGGGGCAGGTACTGTAGGAGTGTTAATCAGGAATTGGCTTTTCCACTCATTAGGATGGGGTGGCAGCTTTGGTAGAAGATGAAGTGGGGCAGCTGTGAGGGGGCAAAGCTGAATGGCATGGTGTTAGAGAAAGTGGTTCTTCAAGAGAGTTCACTCTCCTTTTAGTTTGGAGGGAAGTTCAATAATTCCTTTTTGTCAAAGTCTGCAACTGCTTCCATGTGACAAATGGCAGGCGACATCATTTTCCTCTGACCTCTTACCCACCAGCATATCTACAACTTTCCAGGTTGAGATTCAAGCCAGTGAAGCTCAGAGAAAGATGGAAGAGTCCTTGCCTGCTCGGTCTCAGGCCTGCTTCCTAGTTCCGCTTCCCTTTCCCTTGACAACCAATCCTGGGACTCTCCACCTACACTTAATCCAGTTCTTGGGTGACTCGGCTACTTTCTCAAGGGCGGCAAGCTTTATGGCCAAAACCAGGGTCAGAAAACTATGGTCCTGGGGCCATATCTGGCTCACTGCTTGCTTTTTTAAATAACATTTCCTTAGAACACAGTTATTTCCATTCATTTTTGGCGGCTTTTGTGCTGTATCAGCAGATTGAGTGCTTGCAACAGGAAATATATCGAGGCCTTAACAGAAAAAGTTTGCCAACCTCTGGCCTAAACACAACTAGTACATCTGAATTCAGTTGCCATGAGATGTATACATACACATACAGAAGTAAAATGGTTATTTTATGTCACAGCCAAACTCCAAACTCAAGGGTAACAGAAGAGATAAAACATTGGAGTTAGGATTCCCTGAATTCAAAGTTTGAGTGGAGAAAAGTTTCAGCATTGCTTTCTGGAAGCAAAATTTATATGGGCTGGTGCCTCTTTTGAAAGTCTCAGCCCTGCCTCAAGGTGCATGTCTGTATTCCTACAAAAATCCCTACCCTCTACAGTTTGTTGTCATTGTCAAACATACCCCTTGGAAATATCTGTGTTAGGGGTATGGCATGTTTATGCTAGATTGCTAAGATTATGAAATCTTGAAAAGTAGACTTGGAAATGTCTTCATCAGTTACAAAATAATGTATTCGTCTCAGTATGGATGTGTGCGTGTGCATGTGTATCTGTGTGTGTGTGTGTGTGTGTGTGGTGGAGTATGGAAAAAACTGAGGAACAGTTGGGTAAACGCAAAACCCAGCTGGCTCAACTATTTTGGGACTTGGAAACATCTAATACATCCAAACTTTGGAAAACATTATATGACAATTTGTTGGAACAGGAAGTTAAAGAGAAAAGTCACAGTGGGGTATCATGTTCAAAATACAGAATTACCCTCATCATCGTAGGTGACTTCAACATTGGTGATTCCTTCAAAGATCTGCCCTGTGGGTCATCTTGAGTCCTTTTCCAGTTGCACAAAAGCACGGACACATCCTGGTCCTTGTCCTCGCCTGGAACTGCTTGACATGTGCAGTAGGAATAGTAGTCAGTCCAAGCTGGGAAATATGGGAGCTGCTTACTTGGGGCCAGTGAACTCCCTGGGTTGGAGCTGTCCAAGCAGAAGATGGGCAGTTCCTCATCAAAAATGCTCTAGATGTCACTCAACCATTGCCTGGCATATAAATGGTTTGGTGCTAAAAATTATTCACTGGTTGATAAGATAGTTAGATTAGAAGTTTTAAGTCTGCTCATGGAATCCTCAAATCCTAAACCCAGTGAATTCTTTTGTAGCATTTTAAATGTTGTATTTCTCAGCCATCCTGAGAGATCTCTCTTCTTCTCTCTTCTTTCATGGCTCCCAGGAGGACAGTGTTAAAGATCTCAGTGTCACCAGGCTGGAAGGAGCCTGGATCTCTGTGTCACTTCTTGGAGAAGAGCAGCCCAGGAAGGAGAGCTATCCACTTGGTTTGGACTGTGATATGAGTAGAAAATTAAACTTTTATTTTGTTTATGCCACTCAGATAAGGAGTTGTTTGTTCCAGCAATTAGTATTCTATGTTAATGCATTTGTATAATGGTTGGATTAGATAAAAATAACTAAGTTGAGGAAAGGAACTCTTCAAGTTGAAATATTACTTTCAACAGTGAAAATGAATGAACCACAGCCACATGCATACAGACAGAAACATAATGTTAGGCAAAAACTCATTTACATAATACAAATCACACAGGAATACATACCATATGATACCATTTATATAAAACTCAAATAGAAACAAAACTAAACAATGTATTGTTTAGTGATACAAACGTGGTAAAGCTGAAAAACTTTGCAGGATAGTGTTAAGCTGGGGAGGGTAGATGAATGCAAGTGTGGGGGGCAACTGAGGAATTAAAATCTCTTGGAAATACTCTATTTCTTAAACTTGGTTGGAAGTATGCTTGTTTTTTAAATTCTTCTTTATAATATAAATATTCTGTGTATTATTCTGTATATTTGAAAAATGTGATGATGATGGGATATGCACATCTACCTTACCAATTCAACTGTATATGTGTCCTTGATATTCAATCATACATAATTACATACCACAATATTCATTTACAAACACACTTGATTATACTGCATATTACTTCATACACTGCAAATTTATAGACACTTAATGCTGCAAAAGACTGTATATACACAACCCTGAATCTAGGTGATTTTATGGATTTTTCAAAGATCATTTTGACAAAATTCATGTGTTTCTTAATAGCTCACACTGGAACCCAAACTTTCCATAAGATGCCACTTTGTTGTATAACATGGATTACACTACCAAGGTGTTCCCCAGACTGGGGTCCCCAGATTGCTACAGGTTCATAAGCTAGGTTTGGAATTTTGAAATTTTAGGAGTAATTGTCCATTTGCTTGCAGTAAGGACCTCCAAGCCAATGGGTCATTTTTCCTGTTTTAGTCCAGAGTTAAACAACTCAGCCTGTTTATAGCATGCTTATGTATTTCATGCTGATTAGAAGTACTGGCAAGCAATTTATCTGTCTTTCATTAATTAAACATGGGAAAAACTAATTTGTTACTAGTCTCAGTTTAGAAGATGAAATTTATCAAAGCATAAGACCCATGGGAAGAAATTAATAAAATGAATCCCTGCTGGTGAAAATGTTTAGAATAAGTGTCCAGTATTAATTCAAGTTACTTTGTGTTAATTTATTAACTCATTTATTCAACCAATATTTGTTGAGTTCTAACTCTGCCAGACAGTTCTGAGCACTGGGGGTAGAATGGTGAACAAATCTGACATCCTTGCTGTTATGGACCGAATGTCTGTGCCCCCCACAAATCCATAAGTTGCATCTCTGACCCCTACGTTTGCTGTATTTGGAGATGGGGCCTCTGAAGATGCAGTTAAGGTTAAATGAGGTCATAGTGGTGGGGCCCTGATCTGATAGGATTAGTGTCCTTACCAGAAAAGACACCGTAGCCCTTTCTCACCCTCTTTCTTTCTCTCTCTTCCTCTCTTTCTTTCTCTTTCTCTGCCCATGCACACAGCAAGGAGAGGCCATATGAGGGCAGAGCAAGAAAGTGGCCATCTGTAAGCCAGAAAGAGATCTCTTACCAGAAACCAAATTGATGTCAAACTTCTAGCCCCAGAACTTGAGAAAATAAGCTTCTGTTGTTTGAGTCACCCAGTCTGTGGTATTTCATTATGGCAGCCTGAACAGACTAATACACCTATCCTGAAAGTATCACAGTGGGTCTCAGTATAAGTGGTTAGAACTGCTAACAAATGAAGGGGACCAACATGAGTGTTAGGAGGCATTTAGCAAAATGGTCCAAAACACTGTTCATAAGGTTGGACAGATCTGGGTTTAAGTCCCTTCTTGGTCATTTAATAACTTGAGAACTTTGGGAAAGGGCTTAATTTCCTGAAGCCTCAGCCTCAGTAAAATTGGATGACAGTAGCTACCTCACAGAGTTACTGTGAAGAGTAGATGAGCTCATAGGAGCTCATAACTTCTGCATGCAGAACAGCCTTGATGTGCTGGCTATCTCCTACATCAGCTCACATTTCTCATTAAAACCTTACAACAAAGCTGTCAGGTGGGTGCTTACTATTTCCTTCATTTTGGAAGCATAAAAACTGGGATGAGAGGGGTTGGACCCCTTTCCTTTGACCTGGAGGTGATACAGGTCCTCAAGAGAAGAGCTGCTAGAACTTGGGCCCAGATCTGTCCACCCTCAAAGCCTGGGCTGTCTCACCTGTCTCCTGACTCCTCCATGTCCAATCTGAGAAAGCCAAAAGTGGGGAGCACTTATCTCTTCTGCTGTTAAGATCTGATACAGCCCTGTCCTTCCAAATCAATGATTCTCAACCATGCAGGGTAGTGGGGATGAGGTTACCCTGGGAGGTGTATCATAGTCCCTGGGAGATGAGGATAGCCCAAGTTTGGAAAAGCATGTAATTCCTTTGACTTGATTTTGTGGAAAAAGAGAAAAAACAACCAAAGAAACATGTAATATCTTAGTATTGGCTTTATCCACTTCATGATTTAATATGAAATGTCAGATTAGAGAGGAAAAGATTGCCTTACGTTTATACAAAGAAGGCATGGTTTAAAAAACAGATTGAGACCCTACTTTCCTGAGGTCTCCTCAAGGGCCAATCCAGGTCCTGGGCCTCTTTGCAGCTGGTGGGCCTGGCCTCGGAGACTCACAGGAAGAGTCTCTGAAATGAAAGTGGGACTTAAACGATGGTGTTCATGGAGCCGACAGCAGCCTCACGCTAATAAAGATGCCTGTTGGCCCTGTGTGTGTGGCATTGGGCAGGAGTAACTGCCTCAAATATTCTACTTAGTCTGCTCCCGAGTGAGCCACATTTTCTACTAATTATCATAACCAATTAGTTGAATTCTGAGTGGAAAATCTTCAGGGCAAAAGCCCTGGTTTCCGCAGTTCACAGGGAGTTGTTGAATCACATTACGTGTAATGGTTGTTCCATGACTTAATGTGGAGAGACAGGGAAAGCTCCCGGCACCATGGCTCTGCTCAAAATTCGAGTTCCCGGAGGGGAACTCCGGATTGCAGGCAGGAAGCATGTGGGTGTGCAGGGCATGCTTTGGTTGGAAAGGGGATGGCAGGAGCAAGGCTGCTGTGACTGTGGAGACTCCGGGGGCCCAGGGCACCCCAATCTGTTGCCTGGTTGGTGGGTGCAGAGAGTGCCAATGTCCAGAGACGTGAGAGGGCAGTGCAGGTACTGTTTGCAAGGGTGCAGCGATGCCTCTGAGAACTACAGACCCAGGTCTAGAAATGAAGCCTCCTAGGATTAGGAAGTGTCATTCTGTCCATTTTCCAGACAAGGAAACAGACCTGGAGAGGGAAATGTGTGTAGAGTCACAGTACCTAGTTAGGCCTAGGAACTTGAACCCAGACTCTGGATTCCTAACCCGATGCCCTTGCTTCTTTGTCATCAATTCTTCAGTTTCCAGGAAAATCTGTACCAGAAGCCCAGGAACCTACTGTGTCCCAACTTTCATGCTACCATCCAGCTTCTGCAGTTGGTAGCCAGGCAGGAAAACAGGGCCATGGCAGACAGTTAACAGCCATCTAGTCATAAAGGTGTGTGGAGAGTAGAAAAAGGGATTAACAATTGCAGGAAATCACCTTTACCACAAGGGCTGAGACTAGGAGGCGAGTATGGCCAGACTCTAAGAGCTGGAGTCCCCCAGCAGGAACTGGACTCTGGGAGCTGAACTGGAACCATGGGCAGCGGCATTGCCTAGAGGATGCTGGATGAGGGAGAGGTTGCTGCCAGGCTAGGGTCACCTCTCCCAGTGGGCAGGATGAGAAATATTCTGGTTTCTCTCTTTCTCTAACCTCCAGATTTCTTGCCAAAGTTTTCCACTGGGTGAAGCTAGTGAGAAGCTAGTGGGCAAGGGAAGCCAGAAAGTGTAGTTTGCAGGAACCCGAGCAAAGCAAGGAAATGGAAAAGAGAGGAGCTGGGAAATGAGCAAATGAGCCTTCAATGACCCACTTAACCTTATCTTGATGTTCTGTAGAGTTAACCTTCAGATAGCCAAGTGATCCGGACATTTGTGACATCAGAGGGATAGTCCTAGAATCATTGCATCCTAGAGTCATGGGGTTGGGATATTAATAACAGTAATTAGCATGTGTATGTCTGTGCCACAGAGCAGAATGGCACCTTAGAGTGAGCACAACGTTGGTATTAAACAGACCTGGATTCAAGTTCGTGCTCTTTCACTTGCTAGGATTATGACTAGGAAAGTAAGTCAACCATTGTGTTTTCTAGTTTCATTATTTTTAAGACACAGATACTTAAACTGTCCTTGCCAAGCTTGGTGATATATCAATGGTATAATGAATATAGAGCTCCCTTGGTCATGTTTGCCACATGCAGATATTCAATAAAGAGCAGCTCTCAGGCTTCAGCAGGACCTGTGGCCCCTAAGTCTTAGAGGAAGTGAATGTCCTTTTATATAAATCCTTGTATATATTTCTGATTATCTTATGGGAGAAATTTAGAGAAGAGCACTTCTCCATCAATTTAAACTCTTATCAACAATGTTTGATGAGTGGCCATTTTCAAACACTTAAATTAACTATGGGTATTATCATTTTAAAATACCTTTATGTTCACTACATTTTGGGGGGGGTCATGTTCATGGCCACTGACTTAGGTGGTCTGAGACGAGTGCAGAGACAAAAACCAGAGGTTATCCTGGCCACTGGTAATAATTGAATGAAAGGGTAAAGATAGTGTCTGGCATGAAATATAGACCACTCATTCATTCACTCATTATTTTAATATTTTGAAGTGTCTTGCATATGTGAAGCACTTGTTTAAAAATCTCCTTCTCAAGGAGATAATAATAGCTGTCATTTCTCTAGCATTTAGTATGAGCCAAGCACTATCCTAAGTGGCTTGACCTCATCAGGTCTCACAATAACCCAGTGAGATAGTTTCTGTTATTACCCTCATTTTACAGAAAGGAATGGTATCCAGAGTGGTGAAATAACTTGCCCAAGGTAATACCATTGACAAATGGCTGACCCAGGATTCAGACTCAGACAAGTGTTGCTCAAGAACCTGTCACTTTGCTCTCTATCCTACAGTCCTTCCAGATACTTATTTTCGGAATATTCCACATCTTATTTTCTACTCACTCTATACCTCGCATTCTTTAATGCCATCTTGCAAACGTTTCCTGTATAGTTGCAGAAATAAGTTAAGTCAATAGAGATAATTCACAATTTAAGTGAACTTTGCAAATTACCCACAAGATAAAAATCCCATCTCATCAGGTATGTGCATATCTTCGTGAAGTCAGTGTTCAGTGGGGAGGGATCGGGGATGAAGGGTATGAGATTCTCCATTTCCTGTTTGAGGTAACAGCCTTGCTCCTGGGATCTTTGTTCATCTGTCACCTATGGGAATGTTTAATCTGGGTTCATAATGTCATCATCATTGTCACTACTGAGTTTATGTTTCCCTGTATTCAACACCATTTCCACAATTTTCCCATCACTCCAGGAATGCACAGTCATGAGAGTGGTCAGCACTTCTGTGTGTTTATTTACATGTTCAGCTGTGAACCTCCAGTGTCATCCATTAACTTTGGCATGATCCTATTCTTCATCTGCAGGTTAATTTTCAAACATCCCTGTGGTCCAAAGCCCATCCCAAGCATTTGTCAATGCTGATGTATCAGTACTGTTCCAAACATTCTTACTGGTCAAGTAAGACAAACTCAGTTCTTGGATTGAGTCTTGGATTCCTAGGCCTTTGTTAACTGCAGCAAACATTCAGCTAAAGAAAACAAAAGATGGGGGGAATCTATGCTTGTTCTCCATGGAAGTGTAAAATTTCTTGACCAGTAAGGCTGTATTACAGCTGTAACACCAAGGGAAAATTAGATGCCAAAAACATTATTTTCCCCAAGAAGTTTAGGGGTTTGGAGTAGTGTCCAGGAACAATAAAACTACAATTTTTTCCAGTTTATGTTGCCTGCAATGAATTCAAGCCACGGGTGCAACATGAGTGTTGAATTAGTCAGAAGGTATTTAGCTGCTCACCCACACTTTCCTGTTTGCATAGTAATAACAGGTGCATTGCATACATTGGTTAAACATCTTAGAAGCTGGTTCTTTCCACTCTCTACTTAGTCTTTCTTGCAGAATTGGTACATTTAAAAACAGTCACCCTGGACTCAGTGTCCTTAAAACCTGCTGGGGTTCTCTAATCAACCATTGCTAAGGTTCTTCTAGAAGTAGCACCTGTATAGAGCTGTTTTGTCAACATTTTCAGATTTGTTAAGGATTAAGGTTTTCACCAGATACGATCTTAGCAAATTTACACGTGTCATTCTCAGCTGCTTCATGATCAACAGAAGCTTTTTCACTACAGATTTTCAAATATGTTTCACCATAACACTTGCTAAGTTTCTATGGCCAACTTCCTGAATATTCATACCCACCTTCAATGTTTATTTCTTCATGGAATAGCCTGGCTAGTTTCATGATTAGCAAGCAAGTCATTAGCTTACAGTTACATTGTTATTTTCAAATCTAATTAATCCAAAATCAAAATCTTTGTGTTGTCCTCAAGGCAAGGTTTCACTCGTTTTTCTTTAGTTCTTGGTGGTCATGGTCATCATAAAACATAAGCTGTCTTGCAGTTTCACTAAATTGTATATGGTGGTGCTTGTGTCCATATTATATTCTATGGTAAGTGACCTCGCAGACCCACCATATAATTTCTGCAGCAACTCCTCTTTCTTTGCTATTGACAAAAATAATACTTCTTTCTCTTTTGCTTATTATTCATTGGGGCATCTTTACCTTAATTTTTTTTTAACATTTTTGGAGTGCAATTAAAGCCACGAAAAACAGAAAAAATGCAGCGCCACTATCAACTGGCAGCAGAGGCCCATGCAACTGGTAGAAACACTGAGACAAAACTTGCATCAAGTGTCAGTTCAGATCTCATTTTGGCACCAAACTTTGCTACAAACAAATACCACCAGCACTTTTAGTTTTCAAAGACTTATGGATTCCAGAATTGTGGAGGGGGGATTATGAATCATATTTTTGTTTGACAATGTGGAGATTGAGAGTTGGCTGGATTATTTGGCATGGACATTTGTAAGAATTTCTTGCCCTTGTTCCATTTTGAAGTTATACAGACTTTTGTGAATATCCACTTGGACACTTCATTAAGCAGTGTGACTTGGGACAAGTTTCACAGACCCACAGATGGGGACAAGTTAGTGCTCCAGGATAGATTATACCCAGAGCCTCACCCTTACTTAACTGAGTTGATTTAGTTAGTGAGATTTGGAACCTTTGAGCTGATTTGATTTATATAAGGTTTTGAACCTTAACTTGAGCCTGTAATGGGGTGAGGTTTTGGGGGAACTTGGAATAGGGTAAATTTGTTTTGCACGTGGACAGACATGAATATTTTGGGCCAAAGGTAAACCATGGTAGGTTGAACAACAGTTCTTCAAAGAAGTTTACATTTCCTAAACTAGTGAGTATGTAACTTTATATAGCTGAGGGATCTTGCAAGTGTGATTAAAGACACTGAAATTGAGAGATTGGCTGAGATTATCCTGCCCCAATATAATCACATGGGTTCTTAAAAGCAGTGAATATTTTTTGGCTGTGACCAAAAAAGTACATATGATGATGGAATCAGGGTCAGTGAGTGGCTATGTGACTGGCCCTGGAGATGCAGAAAGGCGTCCACAAGCTGAGGATTGCAGGCAGCCTCTAGAAGACAGAAGAGTCAGGGAAATGGAGTCTTCCCTAGAGCCACCAGACAGAAACACAGTACTGCCAACACCTTGATTTTAACCTACTGAAACCCATTTTGGGCTTCTGATCTCCATAACTTTAAGATAATAAGTCGTATTGTTTTAAGCCACTAAATTTGTGGTAATTTTTTACAGCAGCGATAAAAAATAAATGCAGGCACAGCAAAGTATTTTTCATGTGGATCTTACTAGAAAACAAGTAAAAGTCATCACTAAAAATGTTTAGAGTAGGGAGAGATTCCAGCCAAAGACTTCATGGAATAAGTAGCATTTGAGCCAGGTGGTAGTCACGATGGATGGAGAGGGCTTTCTACTATAACCAAAGACACAGTAGCCTGGATGAATATGCAGAGTGTAATGGGGGAAACTGTGGCCGTCTGGGGTGTCATCCATTAAAGGGGGTGGATGCTTTCTGCCTACTACTCTGAGACCCTTTTAGTTATTGTGCCTCTGGGACTAGAAACCTCAAAATTAGAGTTCTTAAATCACATTCTTCATTATCACTGCCCTTGGAAGTGCAGTGATTTCTACCCACACAGCAGAGAACTGTATGAACTATTGCTCCCTGGGATGTCATTCTTGGTTTTAGTGTCTTTGTCAACTCCCTGAGTGACCTTGGGCAAAATCATTGACCATCTCTTCTTCAAGGAGATAACAGCATCCTAGTCTTCTCTTACCCTCCTTTTTTCCCCTGATTCTTGCACCTCTGCCATATTCCACCTCCCAGCTCCCAGGAAAGTGGGAGGAAGAATTAGGGACTTTTTGTCAAGGGCTTTGAACCATTCTATAGAGTGATTCTCGAACTTATTTAGGAGATGGAGCATCTGGAATGCATGGCACTCTTCAAAGAATACCATAAAATACTGAATATTTAATTCCAGGATATACAAGAGGAACAGTTTTACTTCCAATCTGACAGTCTGCATATAATTTAAAAATCACAACCTGAGTACACATGTCCATGAAAAGAACAAGCTGTGGTCTGTGTACGTTTGGCTGTTTCTGGGTTTTTCTGGTAATATTTGCTGTTTGTTCACTTAGTTTTTTATCTGCCAGTACTTTGGGTAACAGATGGCCAAAGTTTAAGAAAAACATATCTGGGAAGATAACTTGAAATAGGAAAAAAAAATGTGATCTTAAACTGATTTTTTTCCTGATAACTGGAAAAAAAATGACCATTATTTGATTTCACCGCAGAACACTTCTATCAAGCCTTCAGCGGCCTGGAATTCTGTACGAGCATGTTTGAGATCTCCCATTACTGAGAGTAAACAATGAGATTCCTTAGGGGAAAGGCCAGCATTTTATTTCTTTATTTCTTTTATATTCCCGAACACATTTAAATAATGACTGTCTCTCCTCACTATGTAATAATAATAGCAAATATTTACAGAACTCTTACCATTTCTCAGATGTCGCGCGAAGCCGTGAATTTATATTGGGATACTATTATTATTATCCCAGTCTTACAGATGAGCTGGTGGATCTCACAAAGATTATCTGCTTAAGTCACAGAGCTATAAGCAGAGGAGAGGAGACAGGATTCAAACCCTGGGCCTGACCCCAGAGCCTTGAACCACCACTCTCAGCCCTAATTCTAAATCCCACTTCCTGCTCTGTGAAGCGCCTCCCTGTGTTCGCCCTCAATCCCAGGATGCTCTAACCTCTTCCTTCCTGGGATGTTGTGCCTGGGCCTATGCTTACTCAACCAGTTTGGCACCTCTTCAGGATCAGTCCATTGAAGTACCAAGCCCCGTATGACCATGTGGGTCATGCTTTGAGCTGGAGAGCAGGAAAGAGTAGCAGAGAGCAGATTTTTGCTGTAAGGAGACCCTCTTGTTCTTTGCCTGGCTGGCTTGGTTTCAGTTCATATGTCAACTTTTCAGAGAGATACTCCCTGATCATACTACCTAGGAAGGAGTCTCTTTGCTACATTTCTCTCACACCATGTACCCGTATCAGAAGGAGCTTGTTTGTTTACCTGTGCACTGTCTGGTCCCTTTCCCCAAGAATGAAAACTCTAGGAGGGCAGGGACCTTATCTATCCTACTCACATCTGTACCTTCAGTGCCTACAGCAAGGGCTGGCATATAAAATATGCTCAAGTATTTGTTGGAGAAATAACATGAATGAGTACACTGATATGTTTTTGAAATGCCTTAGTCATTAAATAAATACTGAATATCAGTGTCATGCTGGACATTGTTCTAAGTGTCAGGAACACAGGAACACCATAAAGCAAATCACTTAAAAACACTGATATTGATTTCATCTTCAAGCTATCAATGACCTGAGCATTTGGTCAAAATTATGGTCATAATCATATATCCTGGTTTGCCTTGGTCCATGTTTGTGTCCTGACCTAAGTATAAATAGTTTCCCTTTCAATCTCAAAAAAGTCCTGGTTTTGATGATAAATTATATTTTCACCATAGGTAAACTTGATGTAGCAATCCAATGAAAACGAGCAGGCAGGCAAATGGCACATAAAGTAAAACTCTGGTATAGGTTAGCCGACCCATGGGTCTGGCTGCTGTGCAGAGTATTCAACTTGTGATGTTGTAGGTGGTGATGAAACGAGCTAGACTGGCCTAAGCAGAAATGTAAAGGGGGAACTAACAGGTTTCCATAGTTGAAAAGTCAGCCTCAGGCATGGTAGGATTCAAACTCTAACGTGTTCCCCTCATCCTTGACCATCTCCAGGCTCACCCTTCCTAGTATTAAATGGTAGGAACAGCCCTTGCCTCATCCCATCTCCATTCCAGTCCAGCAGAGGAAAGCCAGAGCCTTTCCCAGGAACACTTGTACAAGTCCTGAGAGGAACTCTGACTGGTTGAGCTTGGGTCTTATATGCCACCTTTAGGAAAGGGGTGTGCTGATTCAGTTATACATCTTCAACGACAAGGATGGACCCCTACCCAGGCCATATTTCCAGAGATTGGAGGAACAATAGGTCTGCCCAAAAATGGAAATAAGGAATTTTCCAGAAGAACAGAGAATATAGTCAAAATATGGGCAGGGAACCTCAGGTGTTCTCCACACTATGTCTGTCTGTCTGCTTATGGATGTCTGCATGTGCTCACATGCATGTTTTTGGGCTGAGCAGCTATCTTATTGAACTTGAGCAATAGTTTCAAACAATTTTATATCTATACGCCTCTGTCTCAGGTTTCTGTTTTATAGATCCAAATAAAGCCTTCCCTTTCCATCCCATCACCACATCATGTAAGAATCCCCTATTTTCCCTACAGTTTACGGCAAGCCTTTACATTGGTTCACTCACTCATAGAGGATTTCTTTGTACAGGTTTCCAAGTTGTGTCCTGAACATAGACTGTTACGCGAGTTGTGTAATATGGTGACCCTATATATTCCTTATAGAAATTCTCAGCTAATGAGGAGAATGGACCTCAGAAAAGTTAATTGATTTGCTTAAGGTCATCCTCTAAATCTTATGGTCTTTCACTTAGAGAGCCTGGCCAGCTTGAAGGCATTCTCATGCTATTTCACCTGGCGAAGAAGTAATTGCTCGTTGCCATTAAATCCTCTTCATGCCTTTAAATAAACATTTTTACTGAAGCCTTGGAAATTATAATAAGGTATCCTCACTTTTGTTTTACATTTAGTCAGATTAAGCAAAAACAGATTTAAAATCAGTAATCCATCTGTAGTGTTTATTCCCTTAATTGCAGAAAAAGTCCACAGACATGATTAGTTCTGTAAAGAGGTATGTAAGACATCAGAATTTCTAAATTTTGCTTGGGGTCTCTTTGTTCCCAGTCTTAGTCACTTAATAGTTCTCAATCAAACTTGGAAAGAAATCTGGGAATTTAGAGTGCGGTTTCTTGAATTTTAGGGCTCTTAATAATCACCGTGGGTGCTTGTTAAAAATACAAACTCTCAGCTTCCATTCCAAGAGATTCTGATTCAGTGTGCCTGGAATCTGCATTTTTAACAAGCACCCTGGTGACTGTGATGGCAGTGTTTTCACGAACATTCTTTGAGAGATAGAGGTTTTGAAATACAATTTTCCAATAAAAACAAGACACACATGTCATCCTTCTTTTCTGCATGCATTTAATATCCATTAAATGTGAGATGCCTATAATAGAGTCCTAGGGATGCAGAGTTCTTGGATTTCCAAGACAGTCTGTCTTTGGTATTTACACTTACAGTGTTTTGGAATAAATTACTACCCCTTTTAAAAGCAAACAAATATGCATAGGCCAGGGTTGTGAAAGGTCTGGATTCCAGTGAAGGATTTTGAGTTCACCATTGTCTTTCCTTCTGAGTTCTCCATTAGGATGAAAGAGGCAAGCTGGAGTTCAGGCAGCTGGTCTCTCATCTTTATATAGAAGTGACAGCATGAAAGGTACTCAGGTTGACGTCAGCAAAGAAGAGGTGGGCAATGTTCTGGTACATCAATAATGCATGCTGCTGCTTACTTATTTTGCTGTCAAATCAAGAGGAAGAAGCACATCCTCCCTCTAGAGATGTTGCATGTGAATGACAAAACTAATACAAAATCTCTGCCATGACCTTGATGAAAGAGAGAAGGGGGAATGCATATTTATTTTGTGTATCCTCTGTGTTACCTGGGGAAATTGAGGCTCAGATATATTAAGTGGTTGCCCAGATCACTTAGTTAATATTCTCAGTTATCTCTTGCTGCTATCAAATTACCCCAGAAATTAGGGGCTGAGAACAGCAAGTTATTATTATGTCAGAGTTCTGGGGGTTGGCTGGGCATGGCTGGGTGGCTCTGACTTGGGGCACATGGCTGCAGTCCAAAGGCAGCTGGGGCTGGAGCCAGGTGAAAGATCAACTGGGCTCCATGTCCAAGATGTCCTTTTATCTCACATGCCCAGTACCTTGGTGTTTTTGGCCTTTTTCTCTTCCTACATCACATCTCATCCTTCAGGCCTTTGGCTTGTACCTTTCACAGTAGAGTAGACTCAGGGTAGTCACACTTACATGATAGCTAGCTGCCCTGATGGCAGGAAGAACCTCCCAGGCCAGTCAGGGCTACACATGAGACTGGCATTGCCTGACTTCCACCATATCCTGTTGGTCAAAGCCGGCACAGGCTCTCTCAAATCCAAGGGGGTAGAGAAATATACTCTCTTTCTTGATAGGGGAGTGTCAAGGTCTCATTGCAGATTGGTGCGGCCATCTTTGGGAGAGTTTATTTTGCATGCGGCTAGGAAATGGAGTATTGCAGGCCAGAGGGAAACCTCTGGTATCTTGTCTCCGAAATGGCACTCCAATGAGTCATGCCTTCTTGTATTCATGTCCTGTGTAATCCTTACCCCTTGAATCTTGGCTGACCCTGTGACTTGCTCATGTTCTTCAATAGAATGTTCCAGAAAGGGATAATGTATAATCTTGGAGGCTAGTTCATAAGAAGCCTTGCAGCTTCCTTGCTGGCCTTTTGGAATACTTACTCCTGAGGAAGCCAGCTGCCAAGTAAGAAGTCTGACAACCCTGATACCATCATGCTCTGAGGAAATCCAAGGTAGTTATATGGAGTGAGACAGAGATGCCCTGTTGGCTGCAGCCATTTCAGCCATTTGAGCACAACTGCCAGATGGATGAGTGAAGGTGTTGTCTTGGCTTTTCCAGACCCAGCAGACACCATGGAGAGAATAACTAAGGAATCCTGGTGATAGCCAGAGTGGAGACCCTGGACAGAGCCTCAGTGAGTCCCAGCCATTTCTAGACATTCACTCTTCCCCAGTTTAGTAACTGTCCCTGCTGAGAGCATAATAAAATAGCTATTGCTTTGTGCCATTAAATTTTGGAGTGGTTTGTTATGCAGCAATAGATAACTAGGACACCTAATAATAATAGTTACTTCCCAACACTGTGCTAAATATTTATATATATTTAAATCATATGTATTTTAAAATTTACTTTATATATTACATATTTTATATATAAAATAGGTATATATATGTATAACAGATCTATTGCATATATTTATATCTTATATAAATTTCACAATAACTCTACAAAACTGGAGCTAAGAATATTACCCCATTCTATAGATGGAGAAACTAAAGTATAAAGAAGTTAAGTAACTTGCTCTTGGAACCTACCATGTGGTGGATCTAGAATTAAAGACAGATAAGCCAACCCCAGTGGCCACGAGAGTTCATGTCTAAGTCCAAAGCCCATGCTCTTCCTCAGTTTCATACTGTTTGGTTCTTTTCTAGCCTTGGTTCAGTTGAATCAATTAGGATCTTCACAAATAGAACAGAACTATGGAGGAAGCACTTATGGAGGAAGAGGAGGAATAAACTCAGTTTGTGGAAAAATACCTGGTCCTGACGGGCATCTCATACGGGATACACTAGGACTACGGTTCCAACCACCCTTCCCTCGCCTATTATGCATTTTCCAGAATATTTACTGGGGTCGAGTTGAGAACACATGCCATGTGAAAGTGAGGGGAGGCAGAAATAGCTCTTTTGGGCTGGTGCATGGAATTGCATTGTGAAGGGAGCTTTATTTCTGCAACGGGCCACCAAAGAGGAGAAGATAGTAGAACACACAAGGTGGTTCTCTACTTTAGTGACTTGAGGAGAGTCAGCTGAAGTCCCAAATGATGCTGACTGGCCAGACTGGCTTTTGTTCCCTGAAGCTTTTTGCAGCTGCAAGCAATGCCTTGACTCAATTCAGATTTTTGTTTTAGGAAGGAAAGAGATCTGGCAGGGATTTCTACCAAGGGATAATGACATAGCTCTCTCTTTGCCACTTGGCCAGTCAACCCTTCAGACTCAATTAGCAGAATAGAATTATGCTATCAGCCCCAGTACCTCTGGAAGGCCTCCATAATTCCTGTGTCTTTTTCTTTTATTTTCTGCCTTTCCTTTCTTTTTGCCTGGATAAACAAGTGCCTAGTAGAGTGCCTGAGATGCCATTGGTCTTCAATAAAGATTTGCTAAATGAATGGACTCTCCCATCCTCTAATCTTCAGCATTTGGTTACATTCCTGAGGTAGTACGGGACTTTCCCTGTAACTCCCACCTTACCATGTGGTGGTTACCTGTAAGGTTCTTGTGAGGATTGAGCGAGTTATCTCAGGTAGAGTGCTGAGAGTAGCACCTGGCATCCAGAAGGCCTTGGTCACTGTTGGCCAGTATTCTCTCTTCACTCTCATCTCTCCATCTGTCCTCCTGGCTCTTGGCCTTTCTACAGTTCTTCATACTCTCCCTAGTCTATACTGTCCTAGGGTTTTCCTCTTGCTGATCTTATTGCTTCCTAGTTCCCCTTCCCCTTTTCACTATGGCTGCCTAACTCCTACTCATCCTCTAGATCCCCACTAAAGAGGCCCTCCCTGGAGAACTCTTTCCTGATCAGCTGGGTCAGCTCCTTTTCATAGGCCCTCCTGGGACATTTTTCTCTCACCCACAACTCATGTCAGTATTGTACATATATATCCAGTGGGGTTATTATTATTTTTGATTAATATTTTTCTGCTTTAGGGTATAAATTGCAAGAAAGCATGGATTTTGTGTGTTTCAGTCTCAATCCCAAGTTCAGTGGCTCCCTGAAAGATACTACTTCCCTGGTAGCCAATACATTTTTGTTGAACAAAGATTGTTGAAATAAATTTCAGGTTCCCAAGGTAGACAGGTGGAAAAACAGTGCTCTCATGGATGTGATAGTTCTGACCGGAGTTAATTAAAATCAGTTTCCTTAGTTCATGGTCAAAGCCATGGAAGAAAAGTACAGGAAAGGAAGATCAATTAGAGCATGGCTGTCCTATTAAACACATATTATGTATGCACCTTTCTTTAAGTTCTGTGAGATTTAGATTTAATTATTCCTATTTTACAGTTGAGGAAGCCAAAGTCTTAGAGCTAGTAAGTGAGAGAGCAGGAGCGATTACTGCCTTTTACATATAGGTGATACAGTCAGATTACATATACACACACACATATATTTATATAGATGTGTTTGGTCAATTTCAATTATGTATATACACACACACACACCTATTGCTTCAGGAACTTATAAAATTGCCTTGCTAAAAGTTATAAAATTCCATTTGCTAAAAGAGAAATAGTGACAGTAGGGGAGTTGGAGGAAAGAAGAAAGGAAATGAGTCATTTGAATACACAAGTTATCTGGAAATGGCATGGGCATCCTGTATGTTAGCACATTAAATGGGCCTGTAAAATCCCTCGACTTACTTTATAAATTAAAAAAAGTATGTAAATGCATGCAAATAAAGTCACGAACTGAGACTAAATGGGAAAATCAGAGAGAAGAGTGTGGGATAATATTTTGTTTCTCATACCTAGCCACCAAAACAGCACGGCAGCCAAGACATGTTTGGAGGGGCTCATGGTTCTCAGTGCAAAGTATATCAAGAAGGTACATGGTACAGGAGGTGAGAATGAGGAGAGGTAATAAAAATTAGTACACTGATGGCTCCTTCATTTTTGAGACAATTGTGATAGATTTCTTCTCTTTTACGGTGTAAAAAAATCACAACTAAGTTTTACTCCCCTAAAGACTAGGAATGCCAAGTAGATTGTAAATTCAAAGGAATAAAAATCAATAGAGCTTTTTTTTTACTTACAGTGATTAAATTGTACCTACACAAAGTGCAGTAAATGGCTATAAAATTATTCTGTGAATTTTCAGTTTATAGGTCAGTCATTTAAAAACATTATTATTTATTTATTTTTTATATAATTTATTTTGGTATCATTAATCTACAATTACATGTGCAATATTATGGTTATTAAACTACCCCTTCATCAGGTCCCCCCCACAAACCCCATTACAGTCACTGTCCATCAGCGTAGTGAGATGCCATAGAATCACTACTTGTCTTCTCTGAGTTGTACAGCCCTCCCCGTGCCCCCCCAACATTACGTCTACTATCGTAATGCCCCTTTTTCCCTCTTATCCCTCCCTTCCCACCCATCTTCCCCAGTCCCTTTCCCTTTGGTAACTATTAGTCCGTTCTTGGGTTCTGTGAGTCTGCTGCGGTTTTGTTCCTTCAGTTTTTTTCTTTGTTCATATACTCCACATATGAGTGAAATCATTTGATACTTGTCTTTTTCAGCTTGGCTTATTTCACTGAGCATAATACCCTCTAGCTCCATCCATGTTGTTGCAAATGGTAGGATTTGTTTTCTTCTTATGGCTGAATAATATTCCATTGTGTATATGTACCACTTCTTCTTTACCCATTCATCTACTGATGGACACTTAGGTTGCTTCCATTTCTTGGCTATTGTAAATAGTGCTGCGATAATCATAGGGGTGCATATGTCTTTTTCAAACTGTGCTGCTGCATTCTTAGGGTAAATTCCTAGGAGTGGAATTCCTGGGTCAAATGGTATTTCTATTCTGAGTTTTTTAAGGAACCTCAATACTGCTTTCCACAATGGTTGAACTAATTTGGAGGCCCACCAGCAGTGTAGGAGGGTTCCCTTTTCTTCACATCCTCGCCAACATTTGTTGTTTGTGTTTTGGATGTTGGCCATCCTCACTGGTGTGAGGTGATATCTTATTGTGGTATTAATCTGCATTTCTCTGATGATTAGCGATGTGGAGCATCTTTTCATGTGCCTGTTGGCCATCTGAGTTTCTTTAGAGAACTGTCTATTCATGTCCTCTGCCCATTTCTTAATTGGATTATTTGCTTTCTGTTTGTTAAGGTGCATGAGTTCTTTATATATTTTGGATGTCAACCCCTTATCAGATATGTCATTTATGAATATATTCTCCCATACTGTAGGATCTCTTTTTGTTCTACTGATGGTGTCCTTTGCTGTACAGAAGCTTTTCAGCTTGATATAGTCCCACTTATTCATTTTTGCTTTTGTTTCCCTTGCCCGGGGAGATATGTTCATGAAGAAGTCGGTCATGTTTAGGTCCAAGAGATTTTTGCCTATGTTTTTCTCTAAGAGTTTTATGGTTTCATGACTTACCTTCAGGTCTTTGATCCACCTTGAGTTTACCTTTGTGTATGGGGCTAGACAGTAGTCCAGCTTCATTCTCTTACATGTAGCTGTCCAGTTTTTCCAACACCAGCTGCTACAGAGGCCGTCATCTCCCCATTGTATATCCCAGGCTCCTTTATCAAATATTAATTGACTGTATATGTTTGGTTTAATGTTTGGATTTTCTATTCTGTTCCACTGGTCTGTGGGTCTGTTTTTGTGCCAATACCAAATTGTCCTGATTACTGTGGCTTTGTAGTAGAGCTTGAAGTCAGGGAGTGTAATTCGCCCTGTTTTATTCCTCCTTCTCAGGATTGCTTTGGCTATTCGGGGTCTTTTGTGGTTCCATATGAATTTTAGAGTTATTTGTTCCAGTTCATTGAAGAAAGCTGTTGGTAGTTTGATAGGGATTGCATTGAATCTGTAGATTGCTTTAGGTAGTATAGCCATTTTGACAATATTTATTCTTCCTAACCAAGAGCATGGGATTCATTTACATTTGTTAGTGTCCTTTTTAATTTCTCTTAGGAGTGTCTTGTAGTTTTCAGAGTACAGGTCTTTCAGTTCCTTCGTTAGGTTTATTCTTAGGTATTTTATTCTTTTTGATGAAATTGTGAATGGAATTGTTTTTCTGATTTCTCTTTCTGTTAGTTCATCATTAGTGTATAGGAAAGCAACAGATTTCTGTGTGTTAATTTTGTATCCTGCAACTTTGCTGAATTCAGATATTAGTTCTAGTAGTTTTGGAATGGAGTCTTTAGGGTTTTTTATGTACAGTATCATGTCATCTGCAAATAGTGACAATTTGACTTCTTCTTTACCAATCCGGATGCCTTGTATGACCTTGTTTTGTCTGATTGCCGTGGCTAGGACCTCCAGTACTATGTTGAATAACAGTGGAGAGAGTGGGCATCCCTGTCTTGTTCCCGATCTTAGATGAAAAGCTTTCAGCTTCTCACTGTTAAGTGTGTTCTGTGGGTTTGTCATATATGGCCTTTATGATGTTGAGGTACTTACCATCTATACTCATTTTGTTGAGAGTTTTAATCATGAATGGATGCTGAATTTTATGAAATGCTTTTTCAGCATCTATGGAGATGATCATGTGGTTTTTGTTCTTCTTTTTGTTGATGTGGTGGATGATGTTGGTGGATTTTCGAATGTTGTACCATCCTTGCATCCCTGGGATGAATCCCACTTGATCATGGTGTATGATCCTCTTGATGTATTTTTGAATTCGGTTTGCTAATATTTTGTTGAGTATTTTTGCATTTACGTTCATCAGGGATATTGGTCTGTAGTTTTCTTTTTTGGTGAGGTCTTTGCCCGGTTTTGGTATTAGAGTGATGCTGGCTTCATAGAATGAGTTTGGAAGTATTCCCTCTTGTTCTATTTTTTGGAAAACTTTAAGGAGAATGGGTGTTATTTCTTCTGTATATGTCTGGTAGAATTCAGAGGTGAATCCATCAGGTCCGGGGGTTTTGTTCTTGGGTAGTTTTTTGATTACCGATTCAATTTCGTTGCTGGTGATTGGTCTGTGTAGTTTTTCTGTTTCTTGCTTGGTCAGTCTTGGGAGATTATATTTTTCTAAGAAGTTGTCCATTTCTTCTATGTTTTCCAGCTTGTTAGCATATAGATTCTCATCATATTCTCTTATAATTCTTTGTATTTCTGTCAGGTCCGTCGTGATTTTTCCTTTCTCATTTCTGATTGTGTTTATGTGTGTAGATTCTCTTTTTCTCTTAGTGAGTCTGGCTAGGGGTTTATCTATTTATTTTTTCAAAGAACCAGCTCTTGGTTTCATTGATTTTTTCTATGTTTTATTCTTCTCAATTTTATTTATTTCTTCTCTGATCTTTATTATGTCCCTTCTTCTGGTAACTTTGGGCCTCATTTGTTCTTCTTTTTCCAATTTCAGTAATTGTGTCTTTAGACTATTCATTTGGGAATGTTCTTCCTCCTTTAAATAGGCCTGGATTGCAATATATACTTTCCTCTTAGAACTGTCTTTGCTGGGTCCCACAGAAGGTGTGGCTTTGTGTTGTTGTTGTCATTAGTCTCCATATATTCTTTGATTTCTGTTTTGATTTGGTCGTTAACCCATTGATTAATTAGGAGAATATTGTTAAGTCTCCATGTATTTGTGAGCCTTTTTGATTTCTTTCTGAAATTTATTTCTAGTTTTATACCTTTGTTATCTGAGAATTTGGTTGGTAGTATTTCAATATTTTTGAATTTACTGAGGTTCTTTTTGTGGCCAGTATGTGGTCTATTCTGGATAATGTTCTATGTGCACTTGAGAAGAATGTGTATGCTGTTGCTTTTGGGGGCAGAGTTCTGTAGATGTCTGTTAGGTCCATCTGTTCTAGTGTGTTGTTCAGTGCCTCTATGTCTTTACTTATTTTCTGTCTGGTTGATCTTTCCTTTGGAGTGAGTGGTGTGTTGAAGTCTCCTAAGATGAATGCATTGCTGTCTATTTCCTCCTTTAATTCTGTTAGTATTTGTTTCACATGTGCTGGCGCTCTTGTGTTCGGTGCATATATATTTATGGTGGTTATATCTCTTGTTTGACTGACCCCTTTATCATTATGTAATGTCCTTCTTTATCTCTCGCTACTTTCTTCATTTTGAAGTCTATTTTGTTTGATACAAGTACTGCCACACCTGCTTTTATCTCTTTGTTGTTTGCATGAAATATCTTTTTCCATCCCTTCAGTTTTAGTCTATGTATATCTTTGGGTTTGAGGTGAGTCTCTTGTAAGCAGCGTATAGATGGGTCTTGCTTTTTTATCCATTCTTTTACTCTGTGTCTTTTGATTGGTGCCTTCAGTCCGTTTACATTTAGGGTGATTATCGATAGATATGTACTTATTGCCATTGCTGGCTTTAGATTCGTGGTTACCAAAGGTTCAAGGGTTGCTTCTTTACTATCTAACAATCTAACTTAACTTTCTTGTTAAGTAATTGTAACACCATCTGATGTTTCTTTATTTCTCTCCCTTCTTATTCTTCCTCCTCCATTCTTTATATACTAGGTGTTTTATTCTTTGCCTTTAGTTAGCATTTGTATGGTCTGCTTTCTTTGCTATGGTTTTATTTTCTCTGGTGACAGCTTTTTTGCCTTAGGAATGCTTCCCTCTAGAGCAGTTCCTTTAAGATGTCCTGTAGAGGTGGTTTATGGGAGGCAAATCCTCTCAGCTTTTGCTTGTCTGGAAATTGTTTAATCCCTCCGTCATATTGAAATGATAATCGTTGTGGATACAGTATTCTTGGTTCGAGGCCCTTCTGTTTCATTGCGTTAAATATATCTTGCCATTCTCTTCTAGCCTGTAAGGTTTCTGTTGAGAATTATGATGATAGTCTGATGGGTTTTCCTTTGAAGGTGATCTTTTTTCTTTGTCTAGCTGCCTTTAATACTCTGTCCTTATCTTTGATCTTTGCCATTTTAGTTATTATGTGTCTTGGTGTTGTCTTCCTGGGGTCCCTTGTGTTAGGAGATCTGTGGGCTTCCATGGACTGTGAGACTATTTCCTTCCCCAGCCTGGGGAAGTTTTCAGCAATTATTTCTTCAAAGACACTTTTTATCCCTTTTTCTCTCTCTTCTTCCTATGGTATTCCTATAATGCGAATATTGTTCCGTTTGGATTGGTCACACAGTTCTCTTAGTATTCTTTCATTCCTAGAGATCCTTTTATCTCTCTCTGCCTCAGCTTCTCTATCCCTCTTCTCTGATTTCTATTCCATTAACAGTCTCTTGCATCTTGTCCAGTCTGCTGCTAAGCCCATCGATCGCTTGTCTCATTTCTGCATTGTTTTTCCTCACTTCCTCCTCAGCTCTTGCACATTTCTATGTAGGTCCATCAGCATGGTTATGACTTTTATTCTGAATTCTTTTTCAGGAAGACTGAGCATTTCCATCCCTTCAGGCTCCCTCTCTGGTGTCTGGGTCTGGATAAGCTTTGTTTGTACCATATTCCTCTGTCTTTTCATGGCTATCGACGTGGTCGCTGGTAGTTGCCATGTATGTCAGCTGAGCTCTTAAAAGACTTTAAGAAGAGAATAAAACAAAACAAAAAATAAAACAAAACAAAAAAACAAAAAACAAAACAAACAAACAAACAAAATGCCCACCAGGAGTAGATTCTGTGAGGATGCTATAGGTGGTGCTGTTTTCTCACTATTCCGCAGCTGTGGCCGCGCTGCCCCTCAGGGCCCTTTATAGCTCTGGCCGGGGTGGGAACGAATGGGAGGCTGTTGATCTCAGTGAGAAGTTTAAGTGCGGCCACACTTTTCCAGTTGCCAGCTAAGGGGTCCGAAACTCCCCAGGACTCCCAGCCTGCTGGGCTGAGTGTGCCGGGGCGATCCGGCTCCTCCACTGGGCTCCTGTCTCTTTAAGACCACTGAAGAAAGCGCACGCTTTTCTTTTTTTTTTTCCTTTCCCAGAGCTGGCTGCAAGCACCCTGGCCCGTTCCCCGCTCAGATCCTGCACCCTCTGTCTCTCCAATCTCTGCTACACCGTGCCATGTGTGTCAGCGCTCCCTGCGCAGATCCCTGGGGCTGGTTATTTCACGGGGTGTACTTCCACTCCCTCCTGGCTCTGAATCCTCTCCTCCCACCAGTGCGCTGGGGTGGGTGAGTGCTCGGGTCCCGCCGGGTTGCAGCTCCATATCTTACCCGCCTCTCGGGGTGCTGAGTCCTCTCGGGTGTAGCTGTATGCTGTACGCTTTCCTGTGTATTCTGGTCTCTCTTTTAGGAATAGTTGTATTTGCTGTATTTTTGTAGATAAATATAGTGTTGGGAGGAGATTTCTGTCGCCCTGCTCATGCCGCCATCTTCCCGGTAGTCTACTGTTATTTATTTTTTTAAATTAACATTTTCTGCCTCTTTGTCCCCTTCACCTATTTTACCCACCTACCCCAACCTCTCCCTCATGGTAACCACCAGTCACTTCACAGTGTTTGGGTTTTTTTTGCTGTTTTGTTAGTTTAGTTTAGTTTTGTTTTTTAGATTTCACATATAAATTAAATCATATGGCATTTGTCTTTCTCCACCTGGTTTATTTCACTGAGCATAATACCCCCTATGTCCGTCATGCTGTCAGAAATGGCAGGATTTCTTTTTTTTTTATAGCTGAATAGTATTACATTTTGTATATGTACCACATTTTCTTTATCCATTCATCTATTGTTGGAAACTTTGGATGCTTTGATATCTTGGCTGTTGTAAATAGTGCTGTGATAACCATAGGGGTGTTTACTATCTTTCTGAATCAGAGATTAGTTTTCTTCAGGTAAATTCCTGGAAGTGGAATTACTGGCTTTTTTGGTATTTCTATTATTAGTTTTTTGAGGAACCTCCATATTGCTTTACATAGTGGCTACACCAGTTTACATTCTGACCAACAGTGTAGGAGGGTTCCCTTTCTCCACATCCTTGCCCACACTTGTTATTCTGACTGATGTGAGGTGATATCTCATTGTGGTTTTGATTTGCATTTCCCTGTTGATTGACAATGTGGAGCATGTTTTCATGTGCCTGTTGGACATCTGTATGTCTTCTTTGGAAAAATGTCTATTCAGATCCTCTGCCCATTTTTTAATTGGGTTATTTGGTTTTTTGGTGTTGGGGCATACAAGTTCTTTATATATTTTGGATGTTACTCCCTTACTTATACGTAATATACAAATATATTCTCACATACTGTAGGTTGCCTTTTTGTTTTGTTGATGGTTTCCTTTGCTGTATGGAAGTTTTTTAATTTGATGTAGGGCCACTTGTTAATTTTTGGTTTTGTTTTCCTTGCTGAGGGAAACATGTATGGAGAAAAATTATTCATGCTTATGTTCAAGAGATTTTTGCCTGTGTTTTCTTCTAAATGTTTTATGGTTTCATGTTAGTTAGGTCTTTAACACATTTTGATTTTACTTTTGTTTATGTTGTTAAGGAGTAGTCCAGTTTCATTCTCTTGCTTGTAGCTGTCCACTTTTCCCAACACCATTTATTGAAGAGACAGTCTTTTCTCCATTGTATATTCTTGCCTCCTTTGTCATATATTAATTGGTCATATATGCGTGGGTTAAATTCTGGGCTCTCTATTCTGTTCGATTGATCCATGTGTCTGTTTTTGTGCCAGTACAATATTGTTTTAATTACTGTAGCTTTGTAGTATAGCTTTTAGTCAGGGAGTGTGATAACCCCAGTATTCTTTTTCTTTCTCAAGATTGATTTGGCTATTTGGAGTCTTATGTGGTTCCATATAAATTTTAGGATTATTTGTTCTAGTTCACGGAAAAGTGCCATTGGCAGTTTGATAGGGACTGCATTGAATCTATAAATTGCTTTGGGCAGGATGGCCATTTTGGCAATATTAATTCTTCCTATCCATGAGCAGGGATCGACTGCCATTTATCTGTCTTCCTTAATTGCTTTCATCAGTGTCTTGTAGTTTTCAGAGTACAGGTATTTTACCTTCTTGGTTAGATTTATTTCTAGGTATTTTATTCTTTTTGATGCAACTGTAAATGGAATTGTTTTCTTATTTTCTCTTTCTACTAGTTTAGTGTTAGTATATAGGATTGAAACAGATATCTGTATATATTTTTTTTGTATCCTGTAACTGTTGAATCCAATAATTAGTTCTAATAGTTTTTTGGTGGTATTCTTAGGGTTTTCTATATATAGCATCATGTCATCTGCAAATAGTGACAGTCTAACTTCTTTCTTTCCAAGTTGAGTGCCTTTTATCTCTTTATCTTGTCTGAATGCCGTGGCTAGGACTTTCAATACTATACTGAATAAAAGTGGTGAGAGTGGGCATCCTTGTCTTGTTTGTGATCTTAGAGGAAAAGTTTTCAGCTGCTTGCCACTGAGTGTAATGTTAGCTGTGGGTTTGTTGTATATGTCCTTTATTGTGTTGAGATATGTTCCCTCTATTCCTGTTTTGTTGAGAGTTTTTTATCATGAATAGATGTTGAATTTTTGCCAAATGTTTTTTCAGCATCTATTGAGATGATCATATGGTTTTTATCCTTCCTTTTGTTAATGTGGTGTATCACATTGATTGATTTACAAATATTGTATCATCTTTGCTTTCCTGGAATAAATCCCACTTGGTTGTGATGGATGATCCTTTTAATGCATGTTTGAATTTGGTTTGCTAATATTTTGTTAAGGATTTTTTTAATTAAAATGTCATTGATGTACAACCTTATGATGGTTTCACATACACAAAACAGTGGTTCAACCTTCCCCCCACTCCATTGCGGTTACTGTCTATCTTGTGGAGGATTTTTGCATCTGTGTTCATCAGCGATATTGGTCTGTGGTTTTTTTTTTTTTAGTGTCTTTGTCTGGTTTTATATTAGAGTGATGCTGGCCTCATAGAATGAGTTTGGAAGTATTCCCTCCTCTTCTATTTTTTGGAATACTTTAGGGAGGATAGGTATTATCTCATCTTTAAATGTTTGGTAGAGTTCACCTGGAGCCACGTGGGCCTGAAATTATGTTTGCTGGGAGTTTTTTGATTACCAGTTCAGTTTGGTTACTGGTAATCAGTCTGTTCAGATTTTCTGTTTCTTCCTGGGTCAATCTTTATTTTTAAAAATTTAGAATAATTACCCAGTTATATAGAGAATCACTTTCTCAGTAAAATCTTAAAGAAAACTCTTAATTCAGAAAATAAATGAAAAAGGACTGTTCTGATTAAATGAAGTATGGAAATCCTAAGACCTTGTCTACTTTCCCTCCTTCTCTCACTGCAGGTGGTTTGTACAGCTGTAGCTCTAGGGCTTTCTGAAATTCAATTAAAAAATCATCATGGAAGATTGGTAAGCTGGAGTACTTAATCCTCAAGTACTGTTTTTTTATTTTTCTAGTAGTATTATCATCTGGATAATTCTCATCTCTCCTTACTCTGTGTATACATAGTTGACCAGCTGATTGAGGAGATCAGTGGGGTATTTAATTTGTGGTCTGTATGCCACCCACATTTTCCCACTTTTCACTGATTGGGTTATGAAAGAGAAGAGTGAACAAATTATGCCCTCAATTTTTCCCATGGTGCCTCTTTGCCTGGAATGTCCTTCATTGTTTCCCAATAAACTGGAGAAAATTCTGCAGTACTCAAACCAATAATTCTTTCTAGGTAGCTTTTTCACCTTTACTAGATAAATAACTACTTCCCTTGCATCACCTACAGTTGTTATACAGGTTACTATATTCCATTGCATCGTGATTATTTTGGTATCTGTTCTACCTATTCAATGAACTAATTCATTCAATAAATATTAATTAAACACCTATTATGTGCTAGACACCGTTTCAAGTGCTGGAGATTCGGTAATAAACAAAATAGACAAAACCTATGAGGCCAAATGGGGAGGTCATGTTATATTAACTTCCATAACCACAGTGCTTAGCATCTGGCATATAGTACAGTTCAATAAATATGTGTCCCCATACAACAATGTAACATCTATTAATCTAGCACCACTCATCATTTATACACCCAGAACAGGTGATAGATTTGAACCAGGATGATATTTCTCTATTTGCAGTGTATTTTGAAAGTCATCTAACGTTTGTTATGGAAAGCATGAGAGTTCACCATACACTTGGATTACTTTATTTTGGTTTCATTTATATCACAGAATTAGCTTTTGATGAATACAAGCTGCTTAGCTACCAGGACTACTTTTAGGAGGTCTGAGAAAGAAAACATTATGGATATGTTGGTTAACCTTGTTTGTTTTTTTTAAATTTATTTTGGTATCATTAATCTACAATTACATGTGCAATATTATGGTTATTAAACTACCCCCTTCATCAGGTCCCCCCCACCAACCCCATTACATTCACTGTCCATCAGCACAGTCAGATGCTATAGAATCTATAGAATCACTACTTGTCTTCTCTGAGTTGTACAGCCCTCCCCGTGCCCCCCCAACATTACATCTGCTAATCGTAATGCCCATTTTTCCCCCTTATCCATCCATTCCCACCCATTTTCCCCAGTCCCTTTCCCTTTGGTAACTATTAGTCCGTTCTCGGGCTCTGTGAGTCTGCTGCGGTTTTGTTCCTTCAGTTTTTTTCTTAGTTCTTATACTCCACATACAAGTGAAATCATTTGATACTTGTCTTTTTCAGCTTGGCTTATTTCACTGAGCATAATACCCTCTAGCTCAATCCATGTTGTTGCAAATGGTAGGATTTGTTTTCTTCTTATGGCTGAATAATATTCCATTGTGTATATGTACAACATCTTCTTTATCCATTCATCTACTGATGGACACTTAGGTTGCTTCCATTTCTTGGCTATTGTAAATAGTGCTGCAATAAACATAGGGGTGCATCTGTCCTTTTCAAATTGGGCTGCTGCATTCTTAGGGTAAATTCCTAGGAGTGGAATTCCTGGGTCAAATGGTATTTCTATTTTGAGTTTTTTGAGGAACCTCCATACTGCTTTCCACAATGGTTGAAATAATTTGCATTCCCACCAGCAGTGTAGGAGGGTTCCCTTTTCTCCACATCCTCGCCAACATTTGTTGTTGTTTGTGTTTTGGATGTTGGCCATCCTCACTGGTGTGAGATGATATGTCATTGTGGTTTTAATCTGCATTTCTCTGATGATTAGCGATGTGGAGCATCTTTTCATGTGCCTGTTGGCTATCTGAATTTTTTCTTTGGAGAAGTGTCTATTCATGTCCTCTGCCCATTTCTTAATTGGATTATTTGCTTTCTGTTTGTTAAGGTGCATGAGTTCTTTATATATTTTGGATGTCAACCCCTTATCGGATACATCATTTATGAATATATTCTCCAATACTGTAGGATCCCTTTTTGTTCTACTGATGGTGTCTTTTGCTGTACAGAAGGTTTCAGCCTGATATAGTCCCACTTGTTCACCTTTGCTTTTGTTTCCCTTGCCTGGGGAGATATGTTCATGAAGAAGTCGTTCATGTTTAAGTCCAAGAGATTTTTGCCTATGTTTTTTTCTAAGGGTTTTATGGTTTCATGACTTACATTCAGGTCTTTGATCCACCTTGAGTTTACCTTTGTGTATGGGGCTAGACAGTAGTCCAGTTTCATTCTCTTACATGTAGCTGTCCAGTTTTTGCAACACCAGCTGCTGAAGAGGATGTCATCTCCCCATTGTATATCCAAGGCTCCTTTATCAAATATTAATTGACTGTATATGTTTGGGTTGATGTTTGGATTTCCTATTCTGTTCCACTGGTCTGTGGGTCTGTTTTGTGCCAATACCAAATTGTCATGGTTACTGTGGCTTTGTAGTAGAGCTTGAAGTCAGGGAGCATAATTCTCCCTGTTTTATTCCTCCTTCTCAGGATTACTTTCGCTATTTGGGGTCTTTTGTGGTTCCATATGAATTTTAGAGTTATTTGTTCCAGTTCATTGAAGAAAGCTGTTGGTAGTTTGATAGGGATTGTGTTGAATCTGTGGATTGCTTTGGGTGGTGTAGCCATTTTGACAATATTTATTCTTCCTAGCCAAGAGCATGGGATGCATTTCCATTTGTTAGTGTCCTCTTTAATTTCTCTTAGGAGTGTCTTGTAGTTTTCAGAGTACAGGTCTTTCACTTCCTTCGTTAGGTTTATTCCTAGGTGTTTTATTATTTTTGATGCAGTTGTGAATGGAATTGTTTTTCTGATTTCTCTTTCTGTTAGTTCATCGTTAGTGTATAGGAAAGCAACAGATTTCTGTGTGTTAATTTTGTATCCTGCAACTTTGCTGAATTCAGATATTAGTTCTAGTAGTTTTGGAGTGGAGTCTTTGGGGTTTTTTATGTACAGTATCATGTCATCTGCAAATAGTGACAATTTGACTTTTTCTTTACCAATCTGGATGTCTTGTATTTCTTTGTTTTGTCTGATTGCTGTGGCTAGGACCTTCAGTACTATGATGAATAACAGTGGAGAGAGTGGGCATCCCTGTCTTGTTCCCGATCTTAGATGAAAAGCTTTCAGCTTCTCACTGTTAAGTGTGTTCTGTGAGTTTGTCATATATGGCCTTTATGATGTTGATGTACTTAACGTCTATACCCATTTTGTTGAGAGTTTTAATCATGAATGGATGCTGAATTTTATGAAATGCTTTTTCAGCATCTATGGAGATGATCATGTGGTTTTTGTTCTTCTTTTTGTTGATGTGGTGGATGATGTTGATGGATTTTCGAATGTTGTACCATCCTTGCATCCCTGGGATGAATCCCACTTGATCATGGTGTATGATCCTCTTGATGTATTTTTGAATTCGGTTTGCTAATATTTTGTTGAGTATTTTTGCATCTACATTCATCAGGGATATTGGTCTGTAATTTTCTTTTTTTGGTGAGGTCTTTGCCCGGTTTTGGTATTAGAGTGATGCTGGCTTCCTAGAATGAGTTTGGAAGTATTCCCTCCCCTTCTATTTTTTGGAAAACTTTAAGGAGAATCGGTGTTATTTCTTCTCTATGTGCCTGGTAGAATTCAGAGGTGAATCCATCAGGTCCGGGGGTTTTGTTCTTGGGTAGTTTTTTGATTACCGATTCAATTTCGTTGCTGGTGATTGGTCTGTCTAGTTTTTCTGTTTCTTGCTTGGTCAGTCTTGGAAGGTTGTATTTTTCTAAGAAGTTGTCCATTTCTTCTAGGTTTTCCAGCTTGTTAGCATATAGATTCTCATAATATTCTCTTACAATTCTTTGTATTTCTGTGGGGTCTGTCGTGATTTTTCCTTTCTCATTTCTGATTCTGTTTACGTGTGTAGATTCTCTTTTTCTCTTAATGAGTCTGGCTAGGGGTTTATGTATTTAGTTTATTTTTTCAAAGAACCAGCTCTTGGTTTCATTGATTTTTTTTCTATTGTTTTATTCTTCTCAATTTTATTTATTTCTTCTCTGATCTTTATTATGTCCCTCCTTCTGGTAACTTTGGGCCTCATTTGTTCTTCTTTTTCCAATTTCAGTAATTGTGTCTTTAGACTGTTCATTTAGAGTTGTTCTTCCTTCTTTTATAGGCCTGGATTGCAATATACTTTCCTCTTAGAACTGCCTTTGCTGGGTCCCACAGAAGTTGTTGCTTTGTGTTGTTTTTGTCATTAGTCTCCATATATTCTTTGATTTCTGTTTTGATTTGGTCGTTAACCCATTGATTAATTAGTTGAATGTTGTTAAGTCTCCATGTATTTGTGAGCCTTTTTGATTTCTTTCTAAAATTTATTTCTAGTTTTATACCTTTGTTATCTGAGAAGTTGGTTGGTAGAATTTCAATATTTTTGAATTTACTGAGGTTCTTTCTGTGGCCTAGTATGTGGTCTATTCTGGAAAATGTTCCATGTGCGCTTGAGAAGAATGTGTATTCTGTTGCTTTGGGTGCAGAGTTCTGTAGATGTCTCTTAGGTCCATCTCTTCTAGTGTGTTGTTAAGTGCCTCTGTGTCTTTACTTATTCTCTGTCTGGTTGATGTGTTCTTTGGAGTGAGTGGTATGTTGAAGTCTCCTAAAATGAACACATTGCTTTCTATTTCCTCCTTTAATTCTGTTAGTATTTGTTTCACATATGCTGGCACTCCTGTGTTAGGTGCATATATATTTATGGTGGTTATATCTTCTTGTTTGACTGACCCCTTTATCATTATGTAATGTCCTTCTTTATCTCGTTACTTTGTTCATTTTGAAGTCTATTTTGTCTGATACAAGTACTGCCACAGCTGCTTTTTTCTCTTTGTTGTTTGCATGAAATATCTCTTTCCATCCCTTCACTTTTAGTCTGTGTATATCTTTGGGTTTGAGGTGAGTCTCTTGTAAGCAGCATATAGATGGGTCTTGCTTTTTTATCCATTCTGTTACTCTGTGTCTTTTGATTGTTGCATTCAGTCCATTTACATTTAGCGTGATTATCAATAGATATGTACTTATTGCCATTGCTGGCTTTAGATTCATGGTTACGAAAGGTTCAAGGGTTGCTTTTTTAGTATCTAACAACCTAACTTAACTTTCTTGTTAAGTTATTGTAAACACCGTCTGATGTTTCTTTATTTCTCTCCCTTCTTATTTTTCCTCCTCCATTCTTTATATACTAGGTGTTTTATTTTTTGCCTTAAGTTAGTATTTGTATGGTCTGCTTTCTTTGCTATGATTTTATTTTCTCTGGTGACATCTTTTTAGCCTTAGTAGTGCTTCCATCTAGAGCAGTCCATTTAAGATATCCTGTAGTGGTGGTTTATGAGAGGCAAAGTCTCTCAACTTTCGTTTGTTTGGAAATTGTTTAATCCCTCCGTCATATTTAAATGATAATCGTGCTGGAAACAATATTCTTGGTTCGAGGCCTTTCTGTTTTATTACGTTAAATATATCATGCCATTCTCTTCTGCCCTGTAAGATTTCTGTTGAGATGTCTGATGATAGTCTGATGGGTTTTCCTTTGTAGGTGATCTTTTTCTCTCTCTAGCTTCCTTTAATACTCTGTCCTTATCTTTGATCTTTGCTGTTTTAATTATTTTGTATCTTGGTCTTGTCTTCCTTGGGTCCCTTGTGTTGGGAGATTTGTAGGTCTGCGGAGTGTGAGAGTATTTCCTTCCCCAGCGAGGGAAAGTTTTCAGCAATTATTTCTTCAAAGACACTTTCTATCCCTTTTTCTCTCTCTTCTTCCTCTGGTACTCGTATAATGCGAATATTGTTTCATTTGGATTGGTCACACAGTTCTCTTAATATTCTTTCATTCCTAGAGATCCTTTTATCTCTCTCTGCCTCAGCTTCTCTATTCCTCTTCTCTGATTTCTATTCCATTAACAGTCTCTTGCATCTCGTCCAGTCTGCTGCTAAGCCCATTGATCGCTTGTCTCATTTCTGAATTGTCTTTCCTCACTTCCCTCACTTCCTCCCTCAGCTCTTGCATATTTCTCTGTAGATCCATCAGTATGGTTATGACTTTTATTCTGAATTATTTTTCAGGAACCTTGTGCATTTCCATCCCTTCAGTTTCCCTCTCTGGTCTCTGGGTCTGGATAAGTTTTGTTTGTACCATATTCCTCTGTCTTTTCATGGTGATAGAAGTGGTTGCTTGTAGGTGCCACGTATGTCAACTGGGCTTTTTAAGACTTTAAAAAAGAAAAAGAAAGAAGAGAAAGAGAAGAAAGAAAGAAAAGAGAGCAAAGAAAAGAAAATACAAGAGAAAAAAAAAGAAACACCAAAAGAAATAAAATAAACCAAACAAAAAGACGGCCGCTGGGAGTAGATTTTGTGAGGATGTTGTAGGTGGCGGTGGTCCTTCACTATTCTGCAGCCATGGCTGGGCCACTCCGCAGGGCCCTTGGTAGCTCTGGCCCGGGCGGGAATGAGTGGGAGACTGCTGATTTCTGTGGGAAATTTCAGGAGGGCTACTCTTTCTCAGTCACCATCGAAGGGGTCTGAAATTTCCCCGGACTGCCAGCCTGCTGGGCCGAGTGAGCTGGGATGATCCTTTTCCTCCATTGGGCCCCTGTCTCTTTAAGACCGCTAAAAAAAAGCGTGTGCTTTTCTTTTGTCTCGTGGAGCTTGCCATAAGGACCCAGTGCATTCCCAGGATCAGATCCTGCACCCTCTGTCTCTCCAGTCTCCGATACATCGTGCAATGTTTTGTCAGCGCTCCCGGCGCAGATCACCAGGGCTGGTTATTTTGTGGGCCTGTACTTCCACTGCCTTCCAGCTCTGAATCCTCTCCTTCTGCCAGTGCGCTGGGGTGGGGGAGTGCTTGGTTTCCGCCGGGACGCAGCTCCGTATCTTACCCTCCTCGTGGGGTGCTGAGTCCTCTCAGGTGTAGATGCAGACTGAGTGCTGTCCTGTATCTTCTGGTCTCTCTTTTAGGAATAGTTGTATTTATTGTATTTTCACGAATATATATATGGTTTTTGGAGGAGATTTCTGCCGCCCTGCTCATAGCACCATACATAGAAGATTATGGATGCCCAATATGTGAACATTTCATACTTGCTCTTTTTTTACCATTTTCTGCTTGTTTTCCTTCCTTCCGTTTCCCTTTTCCTTTTCCTCTTTGCCCTCTCTCCTTTCTTCAGCATGTGACAGAAAGGAAATTGAAGGCTTGATCTCTTTGCTTTGGACCTACAAACTTGCTGGAAACATAATTTAGCACATATAAAATAATTAATTCACCACACAAAAGAATATATGGTCAAGTACAAAGGAGGGGGCCTGGGCTATAAGGCTTATCAAAATTCAATGATAAGGCAGATTGAAGCTATTCTCCATGAAAAACCTCAAGAATGAATTTTTTCAAGCACATTTGAAGAGATAATGTTAATCAAATGTCTAATACTGCTGCTTGATGGGAGACATTCATTATGCTTGAAGTGAATGCTTTGAAATTTCAGTTGTTCATCCATTTGAAACCGACATCTGCAATTTAGGAAGTAAAAACAAGTAGCTCATTACTACCCTTTGTCTTTTCTCCTGTCTCTTTGTTTTGCACTGGTAAAACCAGGCCAGTCAATGACATGTCATACTAATTGACTTTAATTAGTGTTTCACAAAAGAAACCAGATGAAAGATCACTCTGAGAGTGTATACCCAGGTGGAATCTGTGAGTGCTGTTGAATTGGGGCTTTCTAGGATATAGCAAATAAAGATGGATTACCACACTCTGATGAAGATGTAGTTACACCTTTCACTTTATTATATGTTCAGTACTTTTTAAAATCATTTGGGAATGAATCATTGTTTTCCTTATCTGTGAACAAATGGAGGAAAAGTAGCTTATTTTGTTTTTCAGTGTAATTTTGGAGCAAAGTTGTAAAGAGGAGTTCCTCTCTTTATGCATGCTTCTTCATCTGAAAAATTATCATGATTTTTCAGGATTCAGGAAAACTTTGATGACTTTTTCCATAAGGCTTCGGCCTATTTATTCCAGGAAAATTAAGTATTCTGATCTCTGCTTCCATCATTTAACAAATTTTATTGAGTTCCTGGCTATGTGGGGTGGGTACTGGGAATGCCACTGTGAGAAACACAGTCATGATCCCTCTTGAAGCCATGGCACTTACCCAGTCATAACCATTATTCTGCAGTTTACAAATTATCTGTTGAAATCTTTCCTTATCCGGTGTGGAAACTTTTGAACATGGAGACTATATCTGTTCATGTCAGCATACCCCATATCCGGCATGGTGCTGACACTCAGTAAGTGTTTACCAAATCATTTTGAATTGGTTCTGCACAGTCTTACAACAAGTTTCTGTGTGTGTGTGTTACCTATTGGAACATTCCTCTTGCTTTTCCTCTTCCATTCTATCCTTCAAGCAATTGTATTTTAGGCTTTGATTTAGGCTTGGATGATGTAGGAAGGAAAATCAACAAACTGCATGTACCTTAGAATCATATGTCATCCTAGATAGATAGTTGTTGCCTAGAGTTGTTGTGGGAATGGGTTCTAAATTTTCCTCACAATACAATGGAAGGAGTGCTGTGTTGATTAGTGATGTCTGCCAAGGACCGAGGACAGGGCAGAGGCAGCATGCATATGGTGTATTTGTTATCTCTGCCTTATTCCTTGAGACCCAAACTTGAGCAGGGAAGAAAGGAATGTGGGCAGGCTATAGCTTTGGAGCTAGCATAGATGAGAAAAAGTACAAACTAGCCACTCTCTATCATCTTTTGGGTGAGATAATTTGAGATATTCAAGTCAGAAAGCTGGAACTTTATCTGATACATATCATTTATCATAGACATTCAATAACTTTGCAGAAAGGTTGAGCCTATGAATGAAATCAAGCCATGGAATCTCCCTCCTGCGGGTCAGTATATCCCCAGGCTCACTAACTTACAGTTCTTTTGTTTCCTCTCTCTCTTAAGAGATGAGGTGAATCTAATGCCCATCCCCACTCATATCCTACTTGGAAAGATCACTTATGGCATTGGGGTTTGAAATTGCCCAGCCTATAAGGTTCAGAGTGAAAGGTCAGGATGTCTGACGTCAGCTTGAGTTTTGCCCTTCACTTCCTGTACAACTGAGCAAATCAATGTATTATCCCGAACTTTGTTTTTTCACCTATAAATTGAGGTAGTTGGACTAAATGACACTGAAGGTTCTTTTCAAATTAATATTGTGTTCAGCTCTAGGCTAAAGTGTGACTGGATTATTCAACTGAATACACACCCTTTGGACTCCTACCATATCATAGTAGCTGTTCACTGCTAGAATCTGACATGACCCTGGACAGGGCAAAGATATCACAGCAGATCTCTTGATTATTAAGGAAGGGTTAGACCCTTGAGAGCTGGATCTGGGTCTAATGCATCTTCATATTTCTTTGCTCAACAAATATATGTGGAACCAATAAAGCAAAACTTTTAGTAAAAGGAGGACTTTGTAGGAATTCACAAGCACCAATTTCTGGTGAGCATCATTTGTGTAATCAACCTCAGCCTGGTACTGATGACAGCAACTGAGTCAGTTGTTCAAAAGGCACACAGAATCTGCTGCTCGGGACATGGACTGGTTGTGGGTTGTGGTTACGACTGTTTTAATAAAAGAGGAAAAGAATCCTTGTTTCTAAAAACCTTAATTAATGTACTCGATGGCTCTTGTTCATGTTCTTCCTGATGAGATACTCAGTGTGAACTTGGGAGGATTTTGGAGGGCGGGGCAGGGAAAAGGTAATAGATTAAACTGCATCTGTACCTCCTTTCCCACATTCTTCCCAATTCCATTTCTGCCCAGCTTTCAGTACAGTCCAGGCAAGAATGAATTTAGAACCTTAAGTACTTGGAAAGAGATCTTAGTTTTCAGCCTGACATGTACAACTTAGACTATACATATGATTAATTCTCCATAATCTCCTAATGGAACATTTGGCTTCGTTCCTTTCTCCTTGAACACACAGTGGTGCTCCTAACACTGTAAATGGAGTTCTGATGATTCCCTTTGTCTATGGCTGAGACAGAGGGATGCTACTTTAAAATTACAGATTCCTAGGTCTATCCATCACAGAGTCAGATTTAATTGGTATGTGGGAGGGGCCTGGGAATTTGTATTTTTGCAAGTTTCCCCCAGGTAATTCTGATAGCCAGTCAGGTTTAGGATCCACTGATGTATTAAGTAAGGTCAACATTTCTTAGCATGGCATTCAGCGGCCTTTGTGACATTCTCAGCAGCCCCCTTTCTCCTTCCCAGCTTATTTCTAGCCATTCCTACCCTCGTGCCCCACAAGATCTCTGTGGCTCCCCAAACATGACAGGCTCTGTGCACCTCCTTGCTTTTGCTCAGGCTGTTCCCTGTGCCTAGGAGGCTTTTGCACAGATGTCTGATGAATTTAATGTCCGTTAAGGGCCAGTTTCACTGGCACCATCCATCTCTTGAGTTTTCTGGTAACCATCCATCTGCCTGCAGAATCAATTGATCTCTCTTTTGTGTTCCCATAATACGTTGAACATTTTATTTCTATTATAGCTACAGTGACATATTTTCTATTCCTAAAATTGGCACAAACAGCCAAATGGTGAAACAGACTATTTTAAATAGAGCAGAATATTTAAAATTATTTTTATGCTTAATTTTTGAATTTTTTAACCAAGATAAAAATAACATATTTGAAGTCAAATAATACATAAGTGAGCTTTTAATAAAAACTGAAATCTCCCTTTCTCCTCTCCCTGGTCTAATTCCAATTTCCTGAGGCAAGAGTTTAAGAAATCAATTTTTTTGACCAGATAATACAGAATCTGGTATTTTAGCAGAATCAGAGAGGGCAGTGAAAAGCAGCTCTTTTTCCTGTTTCTGTCCCAGGACATCCATTTCTTTTTTCCTAGAGATACACACTGTTACTGGTCTCTTGTGTATTCCTCCCGGGATAGTCTAAGTTTTCAAATGCATATTCAAACCACATAGACACACACACACACACACACACACACACACACACACAAAACACACACATACATATACACAGAATCATACTGTATTACTGTAGACACATTGCATCTTGCTTTTATTACTTAACAATATATCTTGGAGATTTATTCTGTATTTGTTACATAGAGAAATTTCTCATTCTTTTGTTGGTGTGTGTTATTTCATTGCTATTTGCTGTCTATGGTTTACTTAACAAGTTCTCTGCTGATGGAAATATAGGTTGCTGCCTAGCAGTATATATATATATATATACATGTATGTAATTTTTTAAGGGAAAGAATCTCTGTAGGATAAATTCCAAAGGGTGAAATTACTGAGTATACATTTTTATATTTGATAGACATTTCCAAGTTGCTCTTCATAGAGCATATATGAACTTGTGCTCACACCACAAATGCACTTTTCAAACCATTATGTTATTTTTATTATTTTATTTTATTTTTTTAATTTTTAATTTTTTTAATTTTGCTATCATCCATGTACAACCACATGAACAACATCATGGCTACCAGACTCTCCCCACCACCAAGTCCCCACTACAGTCACCGTCCATCAGTGCAGCAAGACGCTATAGAGTCACTGCTTGTCTTCTCTGTGTTATACTGCCTTCCCCGTGTCCCAACCCAGCCAGCCCCCCCAACTACATTATACGTGCTAATCATTATGACCCTTTTTCCCCCTTGTCTCTCCCTTCCCACCCATCCTCCCCAGTCCCTTTCCCTTTGGTAACTGTTAGTCCATTCTTGGGTTCTGTGAGTCTGCTGCTGTTTTGCTCCTTCAGTTTTTTCTTTGTTCTTATACTCCACAGATGAGTGAAATCATTTGATACTTGTCTTTCTCTGCTTGGCTTATTTCACTGAGCATAATACCCTCTACTTCCATCCATGTTGCTGCAAATGGTAGGATTTGTTTTCTTCTTATGGCTGAATAGTATTCCATTGTGTATATGTACCACCTCTTCTTTATCCATTCATCTACTGATGGACACTTAGGTTGTTCCATTTATTAGCTATTGTAAATAGTGCTGCGATAAACATAGGGGCTCATATGTCTTTTTCAAACTGAGCTGCTACATTCTTAGGGTAAATTCCTAGGAGTGGAATTCCTGGGTCAAATGGTATGTATATTTTTAGTTTTATGCGGAGCCTCCATACTGCTTTCCACAATGATTGAACTAATTTACATTCCCACCAGTAGTGTAGGAGGGTTCCCCTTTCTCCACATCCTCACCAACATTTATTGTTGTTTGTCTTTTGGATGTTGGCCACCCTAACTGGTGTGAGGTGATATTTCATTGTGGTTTTAACTCGTATTTCTCTGATGATTAGGGATGTGGATGATCTTTTCATGTGCTTGTTGGCCATCTGAATTTTTTCTTTGGAGAAATGTCTGTTCAGCTCCTCTGCCCATTTTTTAATTGACTCATTTGCTTTTTGTTTGTTGAGGTATGTGAGCTATTTATATATTTTGGATGTCAACCCCTTATCAGATATGTCATTTATCAATATATTCTCCCATACTGTAGGATGCCTTTTTGTTCTACTGATGGTGTCCTTTGCTGTACAGAAGCTTTTTAGTTTGATATAGTCCCACTTGTTCATTTTTGCTTTTGTTTCCCTTGCCTGGGGAGATATGTTCATGAACAAGTTCCTCATGTTTATGTCGAAGAGATTTTTGCCTATATTTTTTTCTAAGAGTTTTCTGGTTTCATGACTTACATTCAGGTCTTTGATCCATTTTGAGTTTATTTTTGTGTATGGGGTTAAACAATAATCCAGTTTCATTCTCTTGCATGTAGCTGTCCAGTTTTGCCAACACCAGGTTGAAGAAGCTGTCATTTCCCCATTGTATATCCATAGCTCCTGTTATTTTTGTTTTTAACTTTTTGCCAGCCTGATACTTAAGGAATGGTATCTCCTTATAATTTAATTTGCACATATCATTAAAATGGGACTCGCATCTTTTTATATGGGGAAGAGCCAGTTGTGTTTTCTGTAAGTTTCTTATACCTCTTCATGATGTACTTTTAAAAATATTATGAAAATTATTTATTTTTTCCCTTTATGATCTCTGGAATTTATGTCCTATTTAGAAAGATGTTTACCATGCAGAAATTATTTTTAAAAATTGCCTCTAAACTTTCAAAAATCATTTTCATTTAGACGGTTCACAATTTCATAATGTCATTTCAATGTTTTCTCCAGTTGGAATTTCCATTGTTGTGAAGAATGAAGTAGGAATCAAACATGACTTTGTTTTTTTCTTCCACTCGGCTACATGGTTATGCTGATACCACTAGTTGGATAATCCATATTTTCTCAACTTGTATATAAATCACCTGTGTCACCTATGGGTAAAGATTTAATACATATTGATTCTGTTCTCCATTTTGTGCCAATATTTTTACAATTCATGTGACAATATAATGCAATTTTAATTTTTGTAGCCTTTATAAATTATTTCAGTGTCTGATTAGAGTAATTCCCACATTATTACTCTTCATTTTCAGAATATACTGAAAAAAAAATCTTTGCATATGGACTTTACAACCAGAGTGCCTGTTTGAAATTTATGGAAACATCAAATCTATAAATTTTCATCAGAAGTACATTAAATGTATATGTTTAGTTGAGAATAATTAGCATATTTATCATATTGTGTATTTATATCCAAGAATACATTGTACCTTCCCTTGGTTTAATTTTTTTATGTGTATGTCCTTTGGGAGTGATTTAACGTTTCTTCACATTGATTTTATAGATTTCTCAGTAAGTGTATTCCTAAGATTAAAAAAATTTTTTTCATAACCCTGGGCAGGTTTTAAAAAACATTATTATTATTATTATTATTATTATTATTATTATTATTATTATTAAAGAGCTCAGCTATGTAATATGAGGAACTCAGCCTACTTACATTACCTCCCAATGTCTTTACCCCTCCCCAAATTCTGCTAATTAAGTAGTTTCTACACAGTCATGATTATATCATGTCTAATTTAATAGCCTTAAGTTTTATAATTGTTTTAGTTATTCATATAATTATTTCTAAATGGACTTAATGCTCAACACCAGTATATTTGCTTGAGTTTTTCTAATGATCTCTTAGTTGGTTGAATTTAACCCTATAGGGACTTCTTCAAGAAGGATGCATGGACACTGTGTTTCCCAAGTACTTTCATGCTTGAAAATACCTGTTTTGCCTTTGTACTTGAACAGTATCTTGTCTCTATATAAAATTCTTGTATCTTGCTCTCTTTCCTTGAAGAAGTACTTTGTAAACATTGTTCTTGTAGGTTGAATGTTGCTGTGGGAGAGACTGTAGCCAGCCTATTTTGCCCTTAGAAATGACTTGATCTTTTTATCTGATTCCCTGAAGAATTCTTTCTTTACTTTTGAAATGTATTAATGGTATTAAATTATGTTTTGGTGTTGATCGTTTTGCAGTTTTCCTGGGACATATGCTTTTTTAATTGGCATCTTCAAGTTTTCCCTATTTCTGAATTTTATTCTTTTTTTTTCGATTTTATTTTTTTTCTGGATACTTTCTTCAAGCCATTAGCCATTATCTGTTTTCCAGTTTATCATATTCTTTCCTTTAAGTCTCTAATCAGTATCGTTTCATTTATCTGCCTTCTTCCTCCTGTTCTCCTGACTCTTACCGTGTTTTTGATAGTGTTAATTGTCCTTTTTAAGTTCCTAGTGTTACCTTCATTTATTATTATTTTCCCTACAAGCTGATGATTCATCTTTTTTTTTGTATGTCTACAGTGTTTTTGAACAATTTTTTTCTCTACTTTGGGCATGTGATGTGTGTGTGTGTGTGTGTGTATGTTTAATTTTTATTTTTATTTCATTGTGATAGGAATCCATAACATGAGATGTACCCTCTTAAAAGATTTTTAAGTATATGTTGTGATTTTGCTAACCATAGGCTTAATGATGAACAGCAGATCTCTAGCATTTGCTCACCTTGTATTACTGAACCTTTGTACCCTTGTTTGAAAGAGGCAATTGTTTGATTAATTTTCATGGGACTAATTTTGATTGCAACTTTCATTGGTCATTTTAATTTTCTTGGTCACATTTTTCTGGTTAGTGTTTGTCCGTTAGGTTATTTTCATTCTTTCTTCTTGTTTATGTAGTAAACATTGTATTTTGAGGAGGGTGATTCGTTTGTGTTAAATACACAATTTTTAAATGAGGTAAGTTTTCCTTGGAGTAGCTTTTTACATGGGGCTCATATGGAGATAGTGTTTATCCAGAAGAGCAGGGATTTCCCCGGTTCTTCGACACAAGATTTTGTGTACTAGTGAATCCTTTTAGCCTATACTGGTCCCCGGCAAACAGATACTAACCTACAGGGTAGCTGCCAATTCAGAGACTCCTCCAAACTGCTTCATATTGCCTGTTTCTTAGTGGACAGCAGGATCTTGGAATGTTCTCTCATCAGTTCTTGTACTCCTATTCCCATAGTTTTAAAAAAGGCATTTATTTTGCTCTTCAGGATGTGCCCCAACTTTTGAAATCGCACTCGCCGTCTCTTGCTGAAATTCAAAACCACCAGCATCCTTTCTAAACATCTTCCTGAACCCTGAACTTCACTGTATTGGTCACTTTTTGTCACACATAGGAGGCCTAATTATTGTTGCTATTATTCCCGTTGTGCAGAAAAACAAACAGAAGCTCAAAGAAACAAAAATGACTCATCCAAGGTCACTTGACTGGTAAGTGGTACAATTGGAATTCAAAGCTCAGTCGTTACTCCGCAGGAAATTGTCCCCTGTCCCATGTAGCTTCACCACCGAGAGCAGCGCTTACTGCCTCTGTCTTGCTTTGTTCTGTGATTGACGGTGATGTGAGTTGCTTATGCCCATGAGATGAAAAATTCCCTGAATTCAGATAACATACTTTCTATTTCTAGATTTCTTAGAGTACCATATGTTCAAGAAATACTTTGTGTCACAGACTTAAATGGGGGAAGGGTATACAATTAATAAAGCCATTTGGACCTAGGAGAACAATTATGGTAAGACTAACTCTTAACCAAGTCCTTTCGTGGTTTTGTTTGATTTATTTGAAAATAGCTTGTGCTATATGCTCTTACTTCAGGGTTCATCCATTTTATCCTCTATTTTATATCATTTTGTAACTGGTTAGTTGGCAGTTGGTTGTGTCTGGGAGATCTTACATTTGGGTTTCCATGGGACAAGACGTTCAGCAGACCTTCATGTCTTCTCTTTGCAATTCTAGTTATGCCATTTTAGAGCCGGTCAGGCATCAAGAAAGCATGAGAAGGGGTTATCTAGTGAGCCAAATTCTTGGGAGTGGATTAGTATTACTACACAGGGATAGGCTGCCCCCTGGTGTGTATACTGCCAGGCTGGCAAGGGATGTCAATCCTTTCCTGCAGGTGTTTTTTTGTTCCATGGAGAACCAGGGATTACAGAAGGGGAAAGTGTTAGAAGTATGTTTTCTTTGTTCCAAAACATTAAAACAACATAGAGGCTTCTAGATTTGATTCCAGATTTATATGTGTACCTTCCTATCCCTGGCCTTGGGCTCTGCAGAAAGACTTATGATTTGAAAAAAGAGCAAGTTCCTCTGATCCATTTAGGGTTATGGTTAAATTTATTGGGGAAGTTTATGTTTTACTTACCAAAGAGCAGTTTGATTTCCTTGGTCTGGAACCATTCTCAAGGGAACATGAAATCTCAGAGAAGGCAAAATCAAAACCAGTAGCCTGTAGAACTTACGGAAAATAATTAAAAAAAATAATCCACCCTCAAACCTTTTAACACATTATTTTCCCCTAGGTTGTTTTCTAAACCTTGTTCACATATAGACCAATTTTAAGAAAGGACTTACAAATTGGCATATGTTTTACACTCATCTTTATTTGCTTTACATTTCTATCGCAATTTGATGAATTGTTTCTTCATAATTTTAATTTTTAGTGGCTGCATAAAAAGCCACTGAGTTATAGTACGATAATTTTCTTTATTATATACTTTCTGTGACTAGATTATAAGAGGTTTTTTTTGCTCACAATAGTGCCACAATAAATAAACTTACACACTGACTTTTTTCTTCCCTTTTTTTGTTAAAATATTTCTTTAAGATGAATTTGATTGAGATTTCTCAGCCAAGGAACATGGATATTTGAACAGTTTTGATACACCTTGTCACACTGCTTAAGAAAAAATTTCTGTCAAGACCTCCCAAGGACAGAGTGGAGCCATCATTTCATGTTCCTAGTAGTCACTGTTATTAGGAGTTTCCAGGCAGAGGCCAGTTGATTGGTTTTACTGCTTGCACTATAGGCTGACCACCACAGGTAGGGACTTGTTTGGATCTTGGCAGTGCTTTCTGGCTGACGCCCCTTTGCCTTCACTCTTCCCTTCCCCCAAACCCTCTCCTTATATATCTATTAAAGGACTGTGGTGTAATAAAAAAATTAAGATTTGGTCTTTGTCCCCTGTTCCTGGCTCACACATCTCCTAACACCCTTAGAATTTCTGAGTGATGAGAGTGTTTTTTATGTGTTAATCAGATGGCTGGTGGCTGGGGGTCTCCAAACAGCTTCAAGATGGGGCCTGGTCAAGAAAGACCAAGCCTTGATTAGAGGGTAGGAATTATCATCCCCATTCCTAGTCTCTGGGGATTAATCATCAATAGCCAATGATTTAATCCATTATGCCGATTAGTGAAACCTCTGTAAAAATCTCTGAACCAAGAGGTTCGGAGATCTTGGGGCTGGTGAACACATAGGGCTGTTGGGAGGATGGGGAGCCCGAAAGAGCGTGGAGGCTCCCCAGCCCTACCCCTTACCTTGACCTCTGCCTCTCTTCCACCTGGCAGTTCCTGAGTGTCCTTTATAGTAAGCTGGTAATGGTAAGTCAGTCAGTAGTCATTAGAAAATTGTTTCCCTGATGATCTGTTGACAAGTTGGACCGAAGTGTGGGTAACCTGGGACCTGACACTTGTAATGCGTATCTGAAGTGAGGGCAGTCTTATGGCACTGAGTCCCTACTGTGAAGTCCGACGTCTTAGACTGGAGTGTTAGTCTCATGCGTCACATCTTAGTCTGTCACCCCAGTTAGTGTCAGAATTGAATTAAATTGTAGGACACCCGGTTGATGTCAGACTTAGTCGGCATCAGAAGGAAGGAAAATCCTCAAATACAAATCTAGTAACACTCACTTCCTTGAACCTTTCCCACTGTATTTAGAATCAAAAGACCTTTCTGAGTCTGTAAGCCATTCGTTGTCTGGCCCAGCCCACTTCTCCAAACTCACTCCTGACACTCTCCCCCTACTCATTACTTCCCAGCCACACTGGTCTTCTTTCATTTTAAAGCATACCAAGTTCTTACCATCTTAGGGCCTTTGAACTTGGCCTTTATCTTGCCTCCATTTTCTTCCAGACTTTTACATGACATGTTCTTTCTTATTTTTTAGGCTTCAGCTCAAGGGGCACTTCCTTAGAGATGTTTTTTCTGACCACCCTGCCAGATAGTATCCTCTCTCCCTCTAGCTTCTAGTCACTCTTTATATTTTCATGCTACTTTAGTTTTCCACATAGCAATACATTCGTTCTATCTCTATGTAATTTTTCTTTCTTCACCACTAAAATGTACACTGTTAGGTTAAGGACTGTATCTATCTTGTTCACTGGCTGTATTATGGCTAAAAGCAAATGAATGAATGAATGAGTGGACCTCCCTCTGTTGGTGGCTGGAAGTTGGAGTCTCATTTTTATTGTAAACTTGGTTGGGTGACGCTAAAATGCTGTATACTTCCGTGGTGCCATATCTCATTTCGGTGTGCTGGGTTCTGAAATTTTGAGTGAAATGTTTAGCATCAAGAGGAAATGATAGGCATCTGGTTTGAGCTAAAAATACTACTTCCTGGGCTGTGTCCTCTTGTTTCTTTGGGTTCTGTCTTGGACAAGTATTTTTGGAGCTCCTGCTGTGGGCATAACGCTGGGTTAGACACTGAGAAAGACACGCAAAATGTGTTAGAAGTAGCTTTTGCCTTTTAGGAACCATATAATTCGATTGTGAAGACAATAAAATCTATCGATTTGCATGCTTTCTTCCCAACACACACACACACACACACACAATGAGATGACCTAAAATAATAAGTAGTAATAAAAATAGCCAATAATTTTTGAATTTTGAATGTTAAGTATACCAGAAGCTTTTCTAAATGTAACTTATTTAATACTCATGACAACTCTATGAAGTTGGCTTTATTGTTTTCTTCCTCTTTAAGAGGAGAAACTCAGAGTCATGATAACTTGCCAGAGACCATACAGCCAGCCAACGGGAGATCTCTACTCCAAACCTTGTGTTTAAAATCATCATGTTGAAGGACTTCCAGGAAGATGGCGGTGTGAGCAGGGTGGCAGAAATCTCCTCCCAACACTATATTTATCTACGAAAACACAGAAAATACATCTATTCCTAAAAGAGAGACGAGGATACACAGGAAAGCGCACAGCGTGCAGCTACACCCGAGAGGACTCAGCACCCCAAGAGGCGGGTAAGATACGGAGCCGGGACCCGGCGGAACCTGAGCCCTCCCCCACCGCAGGGCACCGGCGGGAGGAGAGGATTCCGAGCCGGGAGGGAGTGGAAGTACACCCCGCGAAGTAGCCAGCCCCGGTGATCTGCGCGGGGAGCGCTGACCCACATCGTGCAGTGCAGCGCAGATTGGAGAGACAGAGGGGCAGGATCTGAGCGGTGAACGCGCCAGGGTGCTTGCAGCCGGCTCCCGGGAAGGAAAAAAAAAAGCACGTGCTTTCTTCAGTGGTCTTAAAGAGACAGGAGCCCAGCGGAGGAGCCGGATCGCCTCAGCACACTCAGCCCAGCAGGCTGGGAGTCCTGGGGAGTTTCAGACGCCTTAGCTGGCGACTGAGGAAGCGTAGCCATACTTACACTTCTCACTGAGATCAACAGCCTTCTATTCGTTCCCACCCCTGCCAGTGTGATAAAGGGCCCTGCGGAGCGGCACAGCCACGGCTGCGAAATACTGGGGCAACAGCGCCACCTGCAGCATTCCACAGAATCTACATCCGGTGGACGTGTTTTTTTGTTTGTTTGTTTTGTTTTTGTTTTTTCTTTTTTATTTCTTTCTTTCTTCTTTTTTTTCTCTTTTTTCTTTCTCTTTTTAAAGTCTTAAAGAGCCCAGCTGACATACGTGGCAAAGACCAGTGACCAATTCTATAGCCATGAAAAGACAGAGGAATATGGTTCAGACCAAAATCAACCAGACAACCCCAGAGAGGGTGTCTGAATGGATGGAAATGCACAGTCTTCCTGAAAAAGAATTCAGAATAAAAGTCGCAACCATGCTGATGGACCTACAGAGAAATGTGCAAGAGCTGAGGGAGGAAGTGAGGGAACTGAGGAAAGACAATGCAGAAATCAGACAAGCGATCAATGGGCTTAACAGCAGAATGGATGAGATGCAAGAGACTCTTAATGGAATAGAAATCAGAGAACAGGAATACAGAACAGCTGAGGCAGAGAGAGATAAAAGGATTTCTAGGAATGAAAGAATATCAAGAGAAATGTGTGACCAATCCAAACGGAACAATATTTGCATTATAGGAGTACCAGAGGAAGAAGAGAGAGAAAAAGGGATAGAAAGTGTCTTTGAAGAAATAATTGCTGAAAACTTTCCCTCGCTGGGGAAGGAAATAGTCTCACACTCCACCGAAGCCTACAAGATCTCCCAACACAAGGGACCCAAGGAAGACAAGACCAAGACACATAATAATTAAGATGGCAAAGATCAAAGATAAGGACAGAGTATTAAAGGCAGCTAGAGAGAGAAAAAAGATCACCTACAAAGGAAAACCCATCAGACTATCATCAGACTTCTCAACAGAAACCTTACAGGCCAGAAGAGAATGGCATGATATATTTAACGTTATGAAACAGAAGGGCCTCGAACCAAGAATATTGTATCCAGCACGATTATCATTTAAATATGATGGAGGGATTAAACAATTTCCAGACAAACAAAAGTTGAGAGAGTTTGCCTCTCATAAACCACCACTACAGGATATCTTAAATGGACTGCTCTAGATGGAAGCACACCTAAGGCTAAAAAGATGTCACCAGAGAAAATAAAATCATAGCAAAGAAAGCAGACCATCCAAATACTAACTAAAGGCAAAGAATAAAACACCTATTATAGAAAGAATGGAGGAGGAGGAATAAGAAGGGAGAGAAATAAAGAAACATCAGACAGTGTTTACAATAACTTAACAAGAAAGTTGTTAGATTGTTAGATAGTAAAGAAGCAACCCTTGAACCCTTGGTAACCACGAATCTAAAGCCAGCAATGGCAATAAGTACATATCTATCAATAATCACCCTAAATGTAAATGGACTGAATGCACCAATCAAAAGACACAGAGTAACAGAATGGATAAAAAAGCAAGACCCATCTATATGCTGCCTACAAGAAACTCACCTCAAATCCAAAGATATACACAGACTAAAAGTGAAGGGATGGAAAAAGATATTTCATGCAAACAACAAAGAGAAAAAAGCAGGTGTTGCAGTACTTGTATCAGACAAAATAGACTTCAAAACGAAGAAAGTAGCAAAAGATAAAGAAGGACATTACATAATGATAAAGGGGTCAGTCCAACAAGAAGATATAACCATTATAAATATATATGCACCCAACACAGGAGCGCCAGCATATGTGAGACAAATACTAACAGAATTAAAGGAGGAAATAGACAGCAATGCATTCATCTTAGGAGACTTCAACACACCACTCACTCCAGAGGACAGATCAACCAGACAGAAAATAAGTAAAGACACAGAGGCACTGAACAACACACTAGAACAGATGGACCTAACAGACATCTACAGAACTCTACACCCAAAAGCAACAGGATACACATTCTTCTCAAGTGCACATGGAACATTTTCCAGAATAGACCACATACTAGGCCAAAAAAAGAACCTCAGTAATTTCAAAAATATTGAAATCCTACCAACCAACTTCTCAGATCACCAAGGTATAAAACTAGAAATAAATTTTAGAAAGAAATCAAAAAGGCTCACAAATACATGGAGACTTAACAACACTCTCCTAATTAATCAATGGGTTAACGACCAAATCAAAACAGAAATCAAAGAATATATGGAGAATAATGACAACAACAACACAAAGCCACAACTTCTGTGGGACGCAGCAAAGGCAGTTCTAAGAGGAAAGTATATTGCAATCCAGGCCTATTTAAAGAAGGAAGAACATTCCCAAATGAATAGTCTAAAGACACAATTACTGAAATTGGAAAAAGAAGAACAAATGAGGCCCAAAGTCACCAGAAGGAGGGACATAATAAAGATTAGAGAAGAAATAAATAAAATTGAGAAGAATAAAACAATAGAAAAAATCAATAAAACCAAGAGCTGGTTCTTTGAAAAAATAAACAAAATAGATAAACCCCTAGCCAGACTCATTAAGAGAAAAAGAGAATCTACACACATAAACACAATCAGAAATGAGAAAGGAAAAATCACGACGGACCCCACAGAAATACAAAGAATCATAAGAGAATATTATGAGAATCTATATGCTAACAAGCTGGAAAACATAGAAGAAATGGACAACTTCTTAGAAAAATACAACCTTCCAAGACTGACCAAGCAAGAAACAGAAAAACTAAACAGACCAATCACCAGTGACGAAATCGAATTGGTAATCAAAAAACTACCCAAGAACAAAACCCCTGGGCCTGATGGATTCACCTCTGAATTCTACCAGACATATAGAGAAGAAATAACACCGATTCTCCTTAAAGTTTTCCAAAAAATAGAAGAGGAGGGAATACTTCCAAACTCATTCTATGAAGCCAGCATCACTCTAATACCAAAACCGGGCAAAGACCTCACCAAAAAGAAAATTACAGACCAATATCCCTGATGAACGTAGATGCAAAAATACTCAACAAAATATTAGCAAACCGAATTCAAAAATACATCAAGAGGATCATACACCATGATCAAGTGGGATTCATCCCAGGGATGCAAGGATGGTACAACATTCGAAAATCCATCAACATCATCCACCACATCAACAAAAAGAAGAACAAAAACCACATGATCATCTCCATAGATGCTGAAAAAGCATTTGACAAAATTCAGCATCCATTCCTGATTAAAACTCTCAACAAAATGGGTATAGAGGGCAGGTACCTCAACATCATAAAGGCTATATATGACAAACCCACAGCTAACATCATACTTAACGGCGAGACGCTGAAAGCTTTTCATCTAAGATCGGGAACAAGACAAGGATGCCCACTCTCTCCACTGTTATTCAACATAGTAGTGGAGGTCCTAGCCACAGCAATCAGACAAAACAAAGACATACAAGGCATCCAGATTGGTAAAGAAGAAGTCAAATTGTCACTATTTGCAGATGACATGATACTGTACATAAAAAACCCTAAAGATTCCACTCCAAAACTACTAGAACTAATATCTGAATTCAGCAAAGTTGCAGGATACAAAATTAACACACAGAAATCTGTTGCTTTCCTATACACTAATGATGAACTAACAGAAAGAGAAATCAGAAAAACAATTCCATTCACAATTGCATCAAAAGAATAAAATACCTAGGAATAAACCTAACGAAGGAAGTGAAAGACCTGTACTCTGAAAACTACAAGACACTCCTAAGAGAAATTAAAGAGGACACTAACAAATGGAAATGCATCCCATGCTCTTGGCTAGGAAGAATAAATATTGTCAAAATGGCTATACTACCTAAAGCAATCTACAGATTCAATGCAATCCCTATCAAACTACCAACAGCTTTCTTCAATGAACTGGAACAAATAATTCTAAAATTCATATGGAACCACAAAAGACCCCGAATAGCCAAAGCAATCCTGAGAAGGAGGAATAAAACAGGGGGAATTACACTCCCTGACTTCAAGCTCTACTACAAAGCCACAGTAATCAAGATAATTTGGTATTGGCACAAAAACAGACCCACAGACCAGTGGAACAGAATAGAAAATCCAAACATTAACCCAAACATATATAATCAATTAATATTTGATAAAAGTGCCTTGGATATACAATGGGGAGATGACAGCCTCTTCAGCAGCTGGTGTTGGAAAAACTGGACAGCTACATATAAGAGAATGAAACTGGACTACTGTCTAGCCCCATACACAAAGGTAAACTCAAGGTGGATCAAAGACTTGAATGTAAGTCATGAAACCATAAAACTCTTAGAAAAAAACATAGGCAAAAATCTCCTGGACATAAACATGAGCAACTTCTTCATGAACATATCTCCCCGGGCAAGGGAAACAAAAGCAAAAATGAACAAGTGGGACTATATCAAGCTGAAAATCTTCTGTACAGCAAAGGACACCATCAGTAGAACAAAAAGACATCCTACAGTATGGGAGAATATATTCATAAAAAACGTATCTGATAAAGGGTTGACATCCAAAATATATAAAGAACTCATGCACCTTAACAAACAGAAAGCAAATAATCCAATTAAGAAATGGGCAGAGGACATGAATAGACACTTCTCCAAAGAAAAAATTCAGATGGCCAACAGGCACATGAAAAGATGCTCCACATCGCTAATCATCAGAGAAATGCAGATTAAAACCACAATGAGATATCACCTCACACCAGTGAGGATGGCCAACATCCAAAACACAAACAACAACAAATGTTGGCGAGGATGTGGAGAAAAGGGAACCCTCCTACACTGCTGATGGGACTGCAAATTAGTTCAACCATTGTGGAAAGCAGTATGGAGGTTCCTCAAAAAACTCAAAATAGAAATACCATTTGACCCAGGAATTCCACTCCTAGGAATTTACCCTAAGAATGCAGCAGCCCAATTTGAAAAGGACAGATGCACCCCTATGTTTATGCAGCACTATTTACAATAGCCAAGAAATGGAAGCAACCTAAGTGTCCATCAGTAGATGAATGGATAAAGAAGATGTGGTACATATACACAATGGAATATTATTCAGCCATAAGAAGAAAACAAATCCTACCATTTGCAACAACATGGATGGAGCTAGAGGGTATTATGCTCAGTGAAATAAGCCAAGCCGAAAAAGACAAGTATCAAATGATTTCACTCATATGTGGAGTATAAGAACAAAGAAAAAAACTGAAGGAACAAAACAGCAGCAGACTCACAGAACCCAAAAACGGACTAATAGTTACCAAAGGGAAAGGGACTGGGGAAAATGGGCGGGAAGGCAGGGATAAGAGGGAAAAAGGGGCATTACGATTAGCAGATGTAATGTTGGGGGGGCACGGGGAGGGCAGAAAGAAAAAAATTTGATAAAGGAGCCTTGGATGTACAATGGGGAGATGACATCCTCTTCAGCAGCTGGTGTTGGAAAAACTGGACAGCTACATGTAAGAGAATGAAACTGGACTACTGTCTAGCCCCGTACACAAAGGTAAACTCAAGTGGATCAATGACTTGAATGTAAGTCATGAAACCATAAAACTCTTAGAAAAAAACATAGGCAAAAATCTCTTGGACATAAATATGAGCGACTTCTTCATGAACATATCTCCCCGGGCAAGGGAAACAAAAGCAAAAATGAACAAGTGGGACTATATCAAGCTGAAAAGCTTCTGTAGAGTAAAGGACACCATCAGTAGAACAAAAAGACATCCTACAATATGGGAGAATATATTCATAAAAAACGTATCTGATAAAAGGTTGACATCCAAAATATATAAAGAACTCATGCACCTTAACAAACAGAAAGCAAATAATCCAGTTAAGAAATGGGCAGAGGACATGAATAGACACTTCTCTAAAGAAGAAACTCAGATGGCCAACAGGCACATGAAAAGATGCTCCACATCGCTAATCATCAGAGAAATGCAGATTAAAACCACAATGAGATATCACCTCACACCAGTGAGGATGGCCAACATCCAAAACACAAACAACAACAAATGTTGGCGAGGATGTAGAGAAAAGGGAACCCTCCTACACTGCTGATGGGACTGCAAATTAGTTCAACCATTGTGGAAAGCAGTATGGAGGTTGCTCAAAAAAACTCAAAATCGAAATACCATTTGACCCACGAATTCCACTCCTAGGAATTTACCCTAAGAATGCAGCAGCCCAATTTGAAAAAGACAGATGCACCCCTATGTTTATTGCAGCACTATTTACAATAGCCAAGAAATGGAAGCAACCTAAGTGTCCATCAGTAGATGAATGGGTAAAGAAGAAGTGGTACATATACACAATGGAATATTATTCAGCCATAAGAAGAAAACAAATCCTACCATTTGCAACAACATGGATGGAGCTAGAGGTTATTATGCTCAGTGAAATAAGCCAAGCTGAAAAAGGCAAGTATCAAATGATTTCACTCATATGTGGAGTATAAGAACAAAGAAAAAAACTGAAGGAAGAAAACAGCAGCAGACTCACAGAACCCAAAAACGGACTAATAGTTACCAAAGGGAAAGGGACTGGGGAAAATGGCCGTGAAGGGAGGGATAAGAGGGACAAAGGGGCATTACGATTAGCATATGTAATGTTGGGGGGGCACGGGGAGGGCAGTACAACTCAGAGAAGACAAGTAGTGATTCTATAGCATCTCACTACGCTGATGGACAGTGACTGTAGTGGGGTTGCTGAGGGGGACCTGATGAAGGGGTAGTTTAATAACCATAATATTGCACATGTAATTGTAGATTAATGATAATAAAATAAATTATATTAAAAAATAATAAAATCATCATCTTACTAAGTAACATCTTGGATACAGGGTAAGATGTTGGATGTATTTTGAAGGATTTTCCAGTTTTTAAAAGACAAGAAAGGGTCGTTAAACTGGGGACACAGTGTGAAGAAAATTTGGCCATTGGAAATGTGAAATGAAGTTCTGAGGTTAAAGCCCCTGGAACAGAAGCTTTCAGCAGCTACCAGCTCCGTACTTAGGGACCCTAATCACAGTTGGAGGGACTGAATCCCTTATCTGTAGACTCTCTATTCAGGTCAGAAAGTGTATTAGTGGTTTTCATATCTACCCTTTTGCTGCAAATTGAGCTAGTATTTAGCTGGCCGGTGATGATTCAGGGGTGCTCTTCAGCCTCTAATTCATACGATGACTTTCCCTTGATCTCTCCCTTCCTTCCTCACTCTTTCCTTCCTTTCCTTTGTTCCTTCCTTTCGGTCTACACTAATTGATAACCTGTGTGCCAGATCCCTGCTAGACGCTATGAAGAAAACTTAGGGCACCCTTGGAACACTATAGCCTTGACCAAAATGAAGACATTTGTATGGACTTGAGGCATGTCATGGCCTGTGAATGATTTGCTTATTGGTTTCACAAGTGAAACAAAAAATAAGAATCTCATCACTACAAGAATGACTGGTGCTTATCTCCCTTATGTTAACATGACAGCTCCACACACCACCGCTTTTTCAAAGAGAGACTGATACCAGTAACACGATAACCTCAGGACAGGCAAAGCTCAAGATGACATTCCATTCACTTCTGATGGGCTTACACTGTTTAATTGCCTGTTCCTGGTTTGCCTGTTAATGTCACAAGAGTAGATATTATTATCTATAAATTGGATATTATCATTATTCACATTCCACAGATGAAGAAATTGTGGCTCAGTGAAGTTAGGTGAATGGATAAAATCACACAGCTAGTAAGCCATTACGTAGAATAGAGCTTACATAATGTGAGAATGAAGTTTTAAGAAATTTTTAGATGCATGTGTAACGTTTACAGAGTTCACTGGTAGCATAATACAGTGCTAAGTGGCAACATCCCACCAGAAGAAGTTAAGGCCCCATACGGACTGGTGGTACATAGGTGGTGAAGGATTCCATGGGTCTACATTCAGATTATTGCTGCATAAACTTCTCATGTGTAATGCCCAGAGCTTCCTATGCAGCCTCTGGACAATTTAGCAAGGTGATCTTGGTTGGCATAATGAGGAATTCCACGTCTAACGTGAATGTCGGGCTCAGGTGTTAAAACTTGCCAAAGATAGATATGATTACCATGCAGGAACTTCTGGGTAACGTGACTGAGGATGTCAGTCTGCTGTGGCTTCCTGCTGTGTGGTAGGACCTTATCGTGGATGGACAGAATATCTTGTCACCACACTCCTGTCAGGAAACTAGAGGAAATCTAGCAAACACATCCACTAAATGTCTCAATCCTGAAGTACTTTGATATCCCTTTTCGAAAAAAGTGTATCCGTTGAGCTTTCTGTAGCAAAATGCTCACTGTGTAAGATGTATATGCCAGAGGGCTCATTCTCATCAAATCCCAAACTCTGGAAAGAAATATACTCTTCTCTTGGTTCTGTATGGGAAGAACACAAGCTTCATTAGGCAGGAACTATGTTTATTTCATACGATGCCATACAGTAATGTTTACCTAGACTCTAGAAAGAGTACCTGGCACATAGATTGTCACTTAATGAAAATTTACTATTAGAAGTGGTGCTAGTTGGTGCTAGTAGGTCTTTATCACTCAGAAATGTTAGTCCACACAACAGTATTTAATCACTCTAAGCAGTTTAAGGGAAAAAAGAAGTTCTCAGAGGATATTATGTACATTACAAAATCTCTGGGAAGGTCGAAAATAATAACTGGAGGCCATGTGGCCACAAAAATAATATCCAGATGACTCTCTTTGACTCTTCTCACCAAGACTCCATCGCTGCTGCCAGTGGACGTGGACACCACAGCTTTCATGGATGATGGGGACATTGGGCAAAGCCACTGGGTTGTCCCCCCACTGCCTCCTCAGAGCGGTGCATGTCTCTTGTGGATTTGGTGTGATGTTTCCTTCCCTCACCCTCCTTTAAACACAGTGTCATCCAGATGCACCTCATGGACAAAGCCTATAGGTTACTTTGAGTTTTGCTATAGGGGAGGCAGTGAATATGAGTGTGTGGCCTCTTTTTTGCGTGAAGGGATTTAAAAGGTGGGACTTCCCCCACACATGGAGCTAAAGAGCCTGAGAAAATTTCCCTTATTGGCTTCAGCTTTTCCTGGAATGTGGTTCTTAAGACGGCAGCAGGTTAGGCTGATGTGGAAAGAGACTGAAGATGATATTAATAAGGGGGAAGGCAAAGCTGCATTGAGCCAGGCTGGAGGGGTCATAATGTCTATTCTCATCAGTGAGTGGAATTATGTGGTCCACACAGTGCCCTGAGACTGCTCTGGCTTCTCTGTTACTATTTGATGTTGGTTATGAACCAAGTGGCGAGGGGACATCTCCATAGCAACACTGACCCCTGCAATGATAGGAATTGATTTTGTAGCGTTATAAAAGTGTGACAGTAAACATGTTTAGAAATAATTTGCAGAGTGAAAACAAAGGGTCTGAAGGAAGCAAAATCAGTTCATGGATGCTCTGGCAAGAACGACATAAATTTCAGTGTTTGGAATTGTCAAACTGAATGAAATTAGTTAAAATTAATTGGAATATTTTGATGAAATTTCGTGGTGTGTAATTTGATTCATGTGGTTTAGGACTGATGGAGTATGGAATGAAATTGAATCTCAAAGAGACGTGTTAATAGGTGCAGAACCGCATGAGGCTGATGGAAATAGATTGCCAAAAATCACTTCAGAAGCACATTGGCAGCTTTCCTGCAGCTTACTTTGATAGCCTCATAAAAAACACACATTGTCCAACAAATAATAAAATGGGAAAATGCCTGAGTTCAATGTTAATGGCCATCAACTGGCTGATTCATGGTTCAGTTCTCAGACTCTTGTGAACAGAAGGGAGGTGACCAAGGTACATGGGTAAGTCAGAGACCTGGACCCTGTGAAGAGACCAAACTAGTGTTTTTATATTACCAATGATCCTGTGAAAGAAGGGAAATTTAAGCACATCAGTAGTATGGAGACATTAATCAAATCTGCATCAAGCATTGGTTAAAATCCACTGATTTCACCCACAAATATCTATTGAATCTTTGCTAGAGGCAGAAACCATGCTAATGACTTGGCATATGATAGTGAGCAACACCTGGTGAGTCCCATAGCCCCACCCAGGGATTGGAGTCTAACACTGGTCAAATAGACACACAGGTGAATTGGAAATCAGGAGAGGCACGTCAGGCTGGGAGAGCTTAAGGGCAGGGTATTTAACCTTGTTCAAAGGTCAGAGAACACTTCCTTGAAGAGGAGATGTTTCAGCTGAGATCTGAAAGGTAAGCAGGTAGTGATCAGATGGAAAAGAAAGGAAGAGCATTTCCAAGAAAGGGGTACCATGTGCAAAGCCTATATGGCTGGACAGAAAGAACACAGAGACGATGAGAAAAGAAAAGTCCATGTGGCTGGAGAGAGTGAGAGAGAAAGGAAGGGAGAGAGAGATGTGGGCATGTAGAAGGTGAGCTAGAATGATAGGGTGACGCAGACATGGAACATGAGGACTCTGGAGAGGTAAATAGGGGCCAGACCATCAACATCTCATGGACTCAGTATGGTTTTGGTTCCTATTATGAGAGCAGTGGGAAGGATCTGCAGTGTATTAAGCAGTGGGGCGACTGTGTATCTCTCTCTCTTTGCCTTTGTGTGTATTTAAAGGCCACTTCTTGGGGTTGACCTTCCTAGGACTTCTCTGGGCTAACATTTGTGGATACTTCGAGGTGACAGTGACTGAAGATAGATCTTTGGTGTCTATCCTCTTATATATTTGTGACTTAAAGCACTGGCCCCCCCCGGAGTTGGAGGCTTGGCTTAAATAAGGAGCCCTCTGGTACACACGCACACTGTGCTCTCGGAGAAGCTACATTTAACTGCCATGGGCTGGATATTTTCAGCAGATAGTGCCAGACGTCACCAGGCTACAACATGTTTGGTGAACTCGTCATCTTGAATCTCTCTGCTTCTCACTGGTGGCATGCCGAATGGGTGGAAACAATAGTCTGCATGTCCAACAAGGGCTTCTATCTCTGGCTTTCTCTCTCTGAAACTTGAGCATCTTGCCCTCTATGGTTGTAAACTTCGCCACTTAGCAAGGAATTGCTTGAATCTCTTCTCCAGGATCTGGCTTAAATTCCCTACTATGCCACCAGTGCCAATTTGCACGATTTTCCTGGGTTGTCACCCACACATATGGGTGGAGATCCTGCGATGAGTATCAACCTCTGGCCATGTGCAGCCACGATCTAAAGATCCACATGGCACAGCGCGGAGCAGGCCTGCACAGGGATGACCCTACTTTGTAAAACCTTTTCCATTTTGATCAATTAATTTATCTCTAACAATAACTCAGCAAGATTGGCCAGGTGACAATTATTGCTTTTATTATATAGATGAAAACTACATGCTTGTAATCTTTGTTGAAGTGGTTATTTCATTCAGAATGGCTATTTAGATCAAAGGTCACAGAATTCCACTCAAAAGTTGCTAAAGCAGAAAAGAGTATTTATTATAAATACACAGAAGCAATGTCATTCATTCATTCACCCATTCAACAAATCTTTATTATTTGTCTATTCCATTCTAGAATGTGTGTCAGTCTCTGGGGATACAATGATGAACCAAACTACACATAGACTCTGCCTTCATACAGTTTACAGTCTGGTAGAGGAGATAGACATTATTTAAGCGATTACATGGACTAAAGTAGACTTCGATTTTTGTGCTTTGCGTGACAAGTAACATGAAGACTTGCTTAATGTTATGAAGGCCCAGGATGGGGAATTTGACCAGCCTAAGCTGAGGTCTGATAGATGAGAAGAAATTACATGAAGAGGAACATGAAGAGGAGAAGAACATTCCAAGCTGAGGGAGTAGTGTATGCAAAGGCCCTGTGTTTTATGGGAGCATGGCAAGAACTATGGACCAAAGAAGGCAAATGTAGCCAGAGAACAGGGAGGAAGATGGAGTCCGAGAAGAGGTGAAGTGGGGGAAATAGGTAGGGACCAGACTTTCTAGCAACTTGCAGATAGTGTTAACAGTGGTTCTTTTTTCCTGGGATGAATGTCAGTTTTTAAGTATTTAAAAAAAAGGAAGGTGTTGACATGATCAACTTTATATTTTGTAAAAATCACTCTACTATGGTAGAGAGTATATATTGGAGGGAGATAGGAGAAGGGGAGACTAATTAGGAGGGTGTATCAGTTGTGGTTCAATCAGAACAGGGATTAGATCTTACACAATTGTGGGAGCTGCTATAGAAGCCTAAGGAAGGCTGTTATTACCCCTGCATCCGGTTGTGGTCCAAAGTCACTGTTGGTCAGGGCTCGCAATCTGCATGAAAGCATGGAAACTGAGGATGAACTAGAACCTGTATCCTTTTCTGACCACGTCTTGTGACAGTGGATGACTTTCAGAAGTGGGAGCTGCCCACACCCTGGGCTCAGGACCTCAAGATGGTGAAGGCAGAGATCTGGAAGAAGCCAGAGGATCTGTAGTCCAGCTGCTGCTCCATGTCAACCAGGTGAGTCAGCAGATTAGCAACAAGGTGCCCTAGCCCCTAGCTCCCTACACCAGCCTTTAGGGCACGATGGCTACTGATTTCCTACTGCTTTCCAAAGTTTGCTAATATCTTTCATGGTCAAGCCAGCCCTAGCCCAGACAAGGCAGAGAATGGAATGTGGAGAAATGCAGTTCACCCTTAGATGGATTGGCACAGTACAAAACCACCATGGAGGTTATTGTCATCATTCAGGACAGAGATAATGGCAGCTTGGATTAAGTCTTGGGAGTGAACTGGTACTTTTAAAGAGTACAGGCTAGTTATTTTGTAGAATGTATATTAATTTGGGGATATATGATATTTCTTCACAGATTCAGGTTATACATGTTTGGCTAGAAGAACAGAGAAATGGTGTTGTGCCCTCAGTTATGTATTTATGTGGCATTTATCAGGCGATGCATATGTCAGTTTTTCTTGATATTGGTGGTGGTGACTATGGTGGTGTCTGCCAGGTTCCTACTCTATAAAGATTAATTAATAAATAATTTATAGGTGATATTGAGACTGTAAATATACTGTCCTTCATCAAACCCTTGCCCACTAGTTTTAACATCCATTGATAACTTAAAATTTTTCATATTTAATTTAATTTTTTTGACAGTTTTTTAGATCAGTTTTGGTTCACAGAAAAATTGAGTGGGCAGTGCTGAGGTTGCCTATAAACTCCGTTCCACCGCACATGCGCAGCCTCCCCCGTTAAGAACATTCCCCGCCAGAGTGGGACATTAGTTATAACCGGTGAACCTACACTGACACATCGTAATCACTCAAAGTCCAGAGTTTACAATAGGGTCCATCTTGGTGTTGTATATACTATGGTTTTTGACAAATATATAGTGACATGTATCCACTATTATAGAATCATACAGGATTGTTTCACGGTCTTAAAAAAATCCTCTGAACTCTACCTATTTATCCCTCCTTCCCCCCAGACCCTGGCAATCACTCATCTTTTAACTGTCTCCACAATTTTGCTTCTTCCAGAATGTCATATAATTGGAATCTTATGCATCTGACCATTGAACAATATGGGGGCTAGGGCCACTGAATCCCCTATAGTTGAAAATCCATGTATAACTTTTAACTCCCCCCAAAAGTTAACTACTAATGGCCTACCATTAACTGGAAGCCTTACCAATGACATAAACAGTCAAATAACACATCTTTTATATGTGATGTGTATTACATGCTGTATTCTTACAGTACAGCTAAAGAAAATAAAGTTTCTTCAATTGTTGCAAGTCTCCAAAAATTTTTTCAATATAGTTATTGAAAAAAATCTGTGTATAAGTGGACCTGTGCAGTGCAAATCCATGTTGTTCAAAGGTCAACTGTAGTAGGCGGCCTTTTCAGATGGCTTCCCTGACTTAGTAATATGCATTTTAGTCTATGTCTTTTCATGGCTGAATAGCTCGTTTCTTTTTAGCGCTGAATAATATTCTATTGTCTGAATGTACCGCTGTTTATTTTTCCATTGATGATTTATCTTTAATTTTTATTTTCATTTTCATCAGAATAACAGGATGTTATTTTGTTTTAAGGGTATATTCAACCACAAAAGTAGTACCAAGAAGTTCTATAAAGCAGTCACTGAAATTCCACAGATGTCATCAACTTACAGGGCACAATGATGAAAACTAGGGAATTACTAGATGCAGTATTATAGGTAATGCTAATATACAGCCCTTATGCAAAGTTGCTGATATTCCCATTAATTTCTCTCTTCTAGTCCCAGGTTGAATTGAACCAGATCATCACACATTAGGTATCATGTTCCCTTTGTCTCTCCAATCTGTGACAGTTTCTCAGTTTTCATGATTTTGACACTTTTGAAGAGTAGTGTCCAGTTCTTTTTATAGATGACTCTTAGTCTGATTTGTCTGATGTTTCCTTATAATTAAATTCAGCTTATGCATTTTTGGCAAGAATAGTGCACAAATGGTAATACGCCTTTCTCACTGCATTGAATTGGGGCAAATGATACTGATTTGCTTCCAAAATGTTAAATTTGGTTAGTTTGTTAAGGTGGTTACTGTCAGGTTTCTCCACTGTATAGTCAGTATTTTCTCTTTATAATTAATAAGTATCTTCTTGGGAAATAATGTAAGACTATATTACTATCCTGTTTCTGCTTATGTTTCCATCCATTCATTTTTAATATTCATAGATGATCCTGGTTTAGTGTCATCATTACCTGGGTATTAGCTACATGGTGATATTCTATTTTCTTTGTTTCTTCTACATTAATTAGTTGAGATGCTACTGTAAAGAAAACTTTTTCTCCCCTCTCTTATTTATTTATTTATTCCATTATGTGTTTATATCACTATGTGCTCCTGGATTCTTACTTTATTCTAGTGATAATCATTCTGTCATGGTGCATTTGATCTTCAAGTTGTCCCAGATTTGTCTGTAGGATGCTCTATCAGTTTGGCTTCTGTGGATTTTTCATTTGTCCCTGCCATTTTTTGAGCACTTTCTCACTTTTTCACACTGCAAGCTATTCCAGCCTCATCTTGTGTTTTTCCTGCTCCAGCCCCTTGAATCACCCATTTCTTGAAGGCTTGGGGAATCCCATTTGGAAATATAGAGCCTCTCACTGGTATTAGGATGTCATTGCTTCTAATCCTTTCAGAGGACAGAGTTATATTTATGTCTATATCTATCTGTACATATGTATTTTAAAACCATGAGTTTGTATTCGTGCATTCAATTGCAGTCCAACAGCACAGGACTCATGCTAGCCTTCCTCCCTTTCCTTATTTATAACTCCTTTCTCCAGAGCAAACCTGGCTCTCATTATCTATGATATATTTACTATTTGCTCAATCCCAGAATACACATAAGTAGTTTCAAAATTGCCAGCCATACCCCTGTGAAAAACGAGCCTACTAACTAGAGTACAACATTTGTGTATAGTTCTTTTTGTATTTAGCCTTAGAATACATAGTCAATACTTACTTATTTTTTAAAAACCATATTCAAGTCAGTTCATATTCCTTTAAAAAACATATCTACTAATGACAGTATAATATTTCTGTATGGTTCTTTCTGTTTTTAGCCTTAAAAAATATAGTCAATGCTTATTTTCTAGAAATCACATTTAATCTAAATTCAAGCCTCTGCTTGGGTTGGCTGGCAGTAAATTTCACAGTTATTATTGGGGCTTTCTTTCCTTATTCCTAGAGTTGTACAGAGGTCACAGGGGTCTTAGGAAGGGATAAAACCTCTGAGAAGACTGCCTGTCTTTGGACCACACAGCTTACCATGCTGATGCCCATTTTCCAGGCCACACAAGCGAGTGAAACATTACCTTGAGGAAAATATGAAGATCTTGATGTTAGATGTTATCACATTTGAAAACAACAAAATAAATATGTGGTTGTGACTGGTTTATTAGTCATCAAACCAGCCAGGCTATTCCATGAAAAAGTGGACATTGAAGGTGGGTCTGAATATTCAGAAAGTTGGCTGCAGAAATTTAGCAACTGTCATGGTGTATATTTGAGAACCCTTAGAGAAAAAATTCAGATGATCACAAAGCAGCTGAGAATGACACGTGTAAGTTTGCTAAGAGCATATCTGATGAAAACCTTAATCCTTAACAAATCTGAAAATGCTGACAAAACAGCTCTATGCTGCTGCTACTTCTAGAAAAACCTTAGTAATGGCTGGTGAGAGAACCCTGGCAGGTTTTAAGGACACTGAGTCCAGGGTGACTGTTATTAGATGTACTAATCCTACAAGAAAGATTAAGTAGACAGTGATTGGAAAGAGCCTGCTTCCAAGATGTTTGACCAATGTATGCAACTTACCTGTCATTACTATGCCAACAGGAAAGTGTGGGTGAGCAGCTAAATGCCTTCTCTTTGTTCCAATACCCGCTTTACGTCCATGGCTTGAGTTCATTGCAGGCAACCTGGACTGAAAAAAATTGGGAGAGTTTTATTGTTCCTGGACACTACTCCACACATCCCCCACCTAAATTTCTTGGGGAAAATAATGTGTTTTGGTATTTAATTTTTCTCTCAATGTTACATCTGTAATACTGCTTTGTATTTTATACTCCATGGAGGGCAAGCATAAGTCCCCACCACCACCACTTCTGTTTTGTCCTTTAATTATATCTTTTTTGGGGTTACAGGTACCTAGGAATCCCCAAAATGCTAAAAGAGTAGAGTCTTGAGGATGTCATTTCTGCAGTAGCTAATGCTTGCAACCGTGTTGATACAAAATATAAATACTGTTGGTTTTGACAATGCAAAACAAAACTACAGGATTTGTGAATAGAAGAGAGATCAGGGACACGAGATGAAATGAAGGGAGGGTCAAGTTTGCTAATGTGTCCATCTTAGAATCTGCTTAAGAGTTAATGAATAAAAAGGATTAAATATAGTGTTTGAATTTAAGTTAGTCAATAGCTAAACAAAAATAGTAATGTAAGTGTATCGGGAAAGAGGAAAATTGAGGCAGTATGAATTGATACTTATCTAACTATTAATAGTTTACTTGGAATTAAAGGTACATTATAATAAGAATTGAAGGTCCTAAAGAGCAATAGTAAAATGCAGGAGTCTCAGCCCACTCCCTCTCACTCCAGGCTCCTCCCCAGAAGGATCTACCTTTAACCTTTAGCAGCTGTATGCTTATTTGGTTCTTTTGATGGTGTTCTCTATAGTTCTAAAATGAACTAAAATGAATTAAAAATTAGAAAAATTGAAAATTAGTTCAATCTTAAGGGAGAAGGGAGATACTAACACTAGTTTACATATGAACCATATTATTTTAGAACATACCTTCACACCCTTTATTTCATCTGGTCCTTGAGGAGATTCTGTGAGTTTGGCTGCCATGGCATTATAAGGTCATTTTAAGGGCAGGGGAGCGAAGCACAGAGAAAATGATTCATTTGCCCAGCATCATGTGGATATGGAGGTGTAGATGTCATGGTCAGGACCCAAGTCACATATCTTCTAATCTTGCCCTCATTTCTGTATATCAGTGGTTCCCAAACACTGGTCTTCAGAGCATGCTGGTCCTGGAAGACATTTTTATTGGTCCAGAGATTCTCTTTAGGTAAATTCCTGAATATTTTCCTTTGACCTCGAGTACCCTGAACTGTGTAGCTCTAAGGACAAGTAGATCAGGAGAGAGCTCTACTCCCTTTCTTGAAGCTCTTGTGGCCTGCTCTAATTTTAACCTCCTGGGTCTTGCAAACACCCAGGATGAAGAGAAAAAGTTTGACCTTCACTTTTCTGAGTATCTCTCTGTCATTTTGGAGGCAGACTTTTGCAAAATATAAATGTCCCTGTGACATTCGGATTTACATTTCTAGGCTCTTCCATCGTCTGGTATTTGTGCTGTGATGATTGTTCTTGAAAGGACATGTCAGCTTCTGTAGATTTGTTGAGATGGCATTTCATCTTTCTTTCACATGTTTTTGGAATTGGATTCTGATTGACAATTTGTTCTTTGAAGTTAAGCACACATTCAGAAAGCACTGTGTCTTGTCCACCTAAATCCCACACCAGATCATGTTTACATTCCTTTTTGTCTGTTTCAATGAAATCACATCAGTTTTCTCCAACAATAGTCCTAGGTTAGAATTTTGAATGAGAAGTTCTGTTAGCATGTTTCCTCGAGACCTCTCTTGCTTCATTGACAGTGGGCTGTTTAATATATTAAAATAATCAATTAGTCCTAAATATCTGATGCAGAGACTCTATTTCTTTTTTGAGAAGTGTTACAGGTACAGATATTTGGTGGAGTTTTCATGCATGTATACAATTTTCAGGATGATAATTTATGACAACAAAGTACAGAGGCAAAAATCACCATGTGTCAAACGGGTGGAATATACATATCACTCTGTTGCTTATTATTTTTGAGATATCTTGCAAATTACTTACACAATCCAGATTTCAGTTTCCTTATGCATTAAGTGGAAATAATGTTTTTTATTTCATAGTTTTGTTGTGAGGCTTGAAGAAGAGGAAAACCACTCAGCACAGTCCAGCCTGTAAGTTGCACTCAGTAAATGACAGCTACTGTTTATATGAATCTTTTCATTCATCAGGGTTATTATAAGGTTAGTATCTAGCAAAATTCAGGGTAGACAAGAGATGATCAGAAATAAATGATAATGAAGAAATTAGTGAATGAACTCTCCGATCTCATATTCAGTCTCAGATGAGAACATTCTGAACTATCATGGGCTTCCATTTTAATGATAGACTGGCTTTCTTAGGTCCATCCCCTTTGTAAAAATAGAGACACTGTGGGGTTGAGAGTTAATACTGTGTCATCCTAGCTGAGATTGCACTACTTAAAATGGAGTGGAGTTTGGGTAATTACCTAATTTTTCAACTTTTATTCTTTCTTTATTCTGTAACTGAATCCGTTGAGGCTGGCATCATGTTACCAGGAGGGTCAGCCACAGTCACCTGCTGCTGTGAGCCCATCTCGCTTGTCCTCCTTTACCTACGTCATGCTCCATTACACTGTTTGCTAAGCCTGGGGCTTGGCTTTCACTCCAGTTACCCTACTGGGACTGTAGCCTTTTCCTCACACTTTCTGTACATGGCAGGGTTTTTGACATCTTGCCTATGTAAGTTTTATCAGCCTGCTTCCTCAGAGCCTTTATTTCTCCATTGCTAGCCTGGACCCTGTTCTGAAATAGACATGCTATCCTGGGGAAATAGCCATCCACCTGACCTAGAATGTCCCTGTGGGCATCTACATCCTTAGCCCACTCATGGGACAGATACTTAGGAACCACATATTCCAACAACAATTTGATTTGCAGCTGTGTTTGGGTAAATTATACACATAATTGACCAGCTGACCCATGCCCCCACCAACAGCAGCCCAGCAGAGGGCCATTTCCTCTGCAGAACTCTGCAGTTCCAGCTCCCTCCTGTTCTCTATGCTGCCAATATCTCAGCAAGTCTTGTCACAGAGGTTTGGAGTACTGACACATTGGTCTGAGTTTTGTGAGGGCTATAAACCGAATGCCAGGTAAAAATCCAAATGAATGAAACCTTCACAGATCTAATTTTGGGTCTGAACTATTTTAGCAGATTATAAATATAACTGCTGCCCATCAGTAGTTCTCCACTTCCTATTTCTCACCACTTCATCCTCTTCACATTGTCTAAGACACTGCCTCAAAGGGTCACTGATGCAAGTTTCCTGGGCTGGTGCTATAATATCACTGCCATGTGTTGTCTATGCTCAGGCTCTGTCTTACCAAAAGAGTTTTAATTTAAATTTCTGAGTGAAACATGGGATGCTATGGCAGAGATGGGTTTCTTCTCTAGCATCTGATACACAGTTTGTCCCTTGGTTGGACAATAAATAGCATAGTTCTTACTTTTAAACCTGTGGTTATTGTTTCAATTAATCACTGTCTGAGAGACTCTTTATTTACTCAGTCCCTGGAGAACTCATAGACTGGTAGAGACTTTTGGTATAGTATGGTTTAGTTTTTGTTTGTTTTAGTTTTATTAGTTTTGTTATTAAACTATAATTGATATACAATATTATACTGTTTTCAAGTATAGAACATAGTGGTTTGACAGTTATCTGTTACTAGATACTCACCCCAACTAGTGCGGCTACTATCTGTCAACATAAAAAGATGTTACAAAATTAACGACTATATTCTCTATGCTGTACTTTCATCCCCATGACTAATTTATATTATGATTGAGATTTTGTGCCTCTTTACCCCTTTTACCTGTTTCACTCATTCACCCCAAACCCTTCCCTGTGGTAACCATCAGTCATTTCCCAGTGTCTATGAATATATTGCTTTTTTGTTTTGTTCTTAAACTCTACTTATAAGTGAAATCATATAGTGTTGTCTTTCTCTGCCTGGCTTACTTCACTTAGCATAATACCCTCTAGATCCATCCATGTTATCACAGACAGCAAGAGTTCTTTCTCTTTTATGGCTGAATAATATTCCATTGTGTTATGTACCATATCTTCTTTATCTATTCATCTATTGTTGGACAGTTTGGTTACTTCTGTATCTTGGATATAGTAAATAATGTGGCAATAAACATAGGAGTATGTATATCTTTTGAAATTAGAGATTTTGTTTTCTTTGAGTAAATTCCTAGAAGTAGAATTACTGGGTTTTGTGATATTTCTAATTTTAGTTTTTCAAAGAACCTACATACTTCTTTCCATAGTGGCTACACTAATTTACATTCCATCAACAGTGTAAGAGGGTTCCCTTTTCTCCATATCCTCACCAGCACTTAGTATTGTCTTTTGGATAGTGGCCATTCTGACTGATGATATCTCACTGTGGTTTTGATTAGCATTTCCCTGATTAGTGATGTGGAGCATGTTTTCATGTGTCTGTTAGCCATCAGTATGTCTTTGGGAAAGTGTCTATTCAGACCCTCTGCCTATTTTTTAATTGGGTTATTTGTTTTTTGGTGTTGAGTCACATGAGTTCTTTAGATATTTTGGATGTTAATCTCTTATTGGATATATCATTTGCAAATATATTCTCCCACACATGGACATAGATGCAAAAATCCTCAACAAATATTAGCGAACCAAATTCAAACATACATGAAAAGGATCATCTATCACAACCAAGTGGGATTTATTCCAGGGATGCAAGGATGGTACAATATTTGTAGATCAATCAATGTGATGCACTAGATTAACAAAAGGAAGGATAAAAACCATATGATCATCTCAGTAGGGGTGAAAAAGCATTTGACAAAATTCAACATCCATTCATGATAAGAACTCTCAACAAAATGGGTATAGAGGGAACATACCTCAACATAATAAAGTCCATATATGACAAACCCATAGCGAATATCATATTCAGTGAATTAAAGCTGAAAACTTTTCCTCTAAGATCAGGAACAAGACAAGGATGCTCACTGTCACCACTTTTATTCAGCATAGTACTAGAAGTCCAAGCCATAGCAATCGGACAAGAAAAGAAACAAAAATTGTAGAGCCTTTACAGATCAGATAATTTAACCCTATTTAATTTCAAAAGATAGGAAGCTGAAGCTTTGCCTTGTTATGGGACTGTTTGAAACTGCATAGCTCATTCATGTCAAAGCCTCAACAATACCTCATGCCTTCTAGCTCTTTTGGATCTCATTTGTATGTTAATATGAGCCTGAGTTAGTCTCAGCTTTTTCTACTCCTGAACATAGCATACTGGGTTGTTCTTAGGACTCTGATAATTCAAGATTATGAGGGTTGGTGGGACGTTAGTGCATCTATTAACAGAGTCATTTTGCAATTGATATTTCATATTCCTGATCTCTTCTCAGTCTGAACTGAAACAGCTCTTGGAGTCAATGTCCAAAAAGAGTCCCCAGTCCTGGAGTTTCCATACCTGAAGAAAGTAATCTGAGTGCTGAAGACCTATCTCTCTCTCTTTTTTTTTTTGCTTAACTGAGGATATACTTTGGACACAAACTCCCACAGTGTGGTTGAAAGATCCAGAAGAAGAGCATCAAATGATCTGATAACACTGCTCCCCGTGTTCCTCTGGAAAACCCTGACCTTGTAGTGCTCAGAAACTGGGTGGGAAATGGTGCCCCACCTGGGAACATTGCACCAACTTCTTTCAGGGAAATCTTATCTGTTTCTTTATCATCCCTCTCACATCTGTGTGTTATAAGATTCTGACACTCCCACGCAGTCTTGTGTTCATCTCGCCCTGAACATTTTTCTCATGTATCCCTTCAGGTTCCCAGGCCCCTAGGCTGGTGGGTTGTGGAAGCCTCTGAAATTGCCTGTGGCCTGTGATGTCCTCCCCTCTAATCTGTTCTGATATCATGCTGAATAACCACAGTCTTACAATGTCATTGCTGATCAGAAATGTGGGATGCTGTAGGAAGGGATGTGATTTGGAATAGTTAGGCCCACATTTGCCTCCCGGCTCTGCTACCTTCTAGCTAGTGCTCTGGGCCAAGCTATTTTTATTCCTCTTACCCTTGGTTCCCTCATTTACAAAATAAAGATGACAACAATACCTACCTTGACAGGTTGTTGTCAGGATTCAATATGGGTAACACAGATGAAGTCCTTAGGTATACAGTAAGCACTACAAAAACATTGTCTTCTTTCTGTTCTTATTCATGCCTGACATGGTGTCTTAGCTTGTGTTTCTCCTAAGAGCAGCCCTGAGACAAGGATTAGAGTGCAAGTAGTTTATTTGGGAAGTAACCCCAGAAAGCACTGTTAGGGATGCAGAATGAGACAGGAAAGAGAGTAAAAGCAATAAAGTGCATACTAATGTGCAGGTTGCCACTATGGGTAACTGGAATGTAATCCCCAGAAACTCTTTGATAAACTTTGTAAAACCCACTTCAGACCTGTCCCATTGAAGGTCAAGGAAGCTGGAATATTTGCCCACCAACTTGAACCCCTCGTTGGTTTAGTGTGCCCCTGGGAGTTAATTTCCTGGTATGCCTAGCCTCTGCCATGAGTTGGCCAAACATGCCCCCTGCTGAGAATACCCTCAGGCAGAAAAGGTATAGGGGAACTGTCTGGGGTCACCTTCTGGGGAAGATCTAGGAAATTGTCTGGGGCACTGATAGTCTAATCTATAGTGCTTGATACACAATAGGTTCTTGTTAAACTGAACAGAAATAAAACATCAATGCTAGATTAGGGTCAGGCCCTTCAGTAAAGAATAAAAATGCTGGTCTCTCAGTCCCTTAACTTCTGAGACTGCTGTCAGGCTAATAGGGTCAGATACACACAGGAGCTTGGTGAGAGTAACATGTTTGCAGGCACAAGAAGACCTCTCCACCTGTACATGGAGCTGCTGCAGGTTGGGTCCTCTGGACCTGGCCTCACTAGAGTGTATTCCTACCAGATACCTCTTTTCTGCTCTCTACTTCTGGTTAATCAGTTCTCATCTCATTCACAGCATTTGAATGACCAAGAGCCCCAAAGCCAGCCAAGACCCCAGGGAAGTTCATGTGTATCATGCTTCTCTGCCTTGTCTTTGTCACCTATCTACTAATCTTTGAAAACAGAGACTTTCTCTGCCTCCCACTCAGTGCACGACTGTCTCTCTCAGGACCTGGCTCATTGTTATGTTACTTTGCTCCTCTTGCCTCTCCTTTCATCCTGCAATTTCCAATATAATCTTTATGTAATGTCTTTGCTACAGATTTCCTATTTGTTTTCCCTGTTTCTGCTCTAAGCATACAATTCCTTCTTATACCTGTCTAATCTCACTTGATCCCTTTACTTTCCAACTTGTTTGCCTTCTGTGCCAAGGCAAAAATCCTAGTTTATTCCTCCTTAACACAGCTAGTTGATTAGCTGCAAGAATTCCACTTATATTTTTTCCCCTGCTGACTCCTATATAGCTAGATAGTTCACCTTGTTGTTGCAAGTTTGCACTGAGAGTGTATTGTGTGCCAGGTTCTAGTTGTGTGGGATCTATAGACATATAAGATGTAAGTCAGGCCTTGCAGAATTAAGAGCCTGGTTCATAAACAACATACCTGGCCATGAAACAGTTAAATAACTGGACATTGGTTTAAATTCATATATGTGCCTATTGGTTTCCTCTGCTAGGACTGGCTATTCTATTAGTTCTAGAGAAACTCAGAAGCAGAAAACAACTTGGATTGAAGGGAGGAAGGAAGGTTTTGTGAGAAAAAGCTACTTACCTGTGTTGGGGTATCCCAAGACTACACTCAGGTTTGATGATTCCCTTGAAGGACTCATGGAACTCTGAAAAACTGTTATAGTCATCTATAGTGTTACAGTGACAGTGGAAGGATACAGATTAAAATGGCCAAAGGAAAAAGGCACACAGGGTAGAGCCCAAGAGACCATGTGCAAGATTCCAGTCATTCCCTCTCAGTGGAATCACATGGACAACACAAAGTTCTCCTACCAATGATATGTGACAACAAGCATGGAAAGTTGTCAGTCAGGGAAGCTCACCCAAGACTTGGTGTCCAGCGTTTTTACTGGGGGGGGTCAGCCACATAGGCATGGAACAACTGTATGGCTGACCTCAACTACTCAGACTCCATCTCCCACTGGTAATCATTCAATACAGTATAGCCCAAAGTCCCAGGCATGCAAACACAGGCATCCCACATATGTTACATTATTAGCATAAATTATTTGTTGTAGCCCAAGGCCCCAGGTATCCAAAGACACTCTTATCAGGCAGGATATTCCAGGGACTTGGAGGTTATCTCCCAAGAGCTGGTTGAAGGCCAATCTTGAAGACCTTTGGAATGTGCAGGATTTGGTCAAGCCAAGCCTGATATAACTCTTTACTGAACATCACTACTCCTTCCACCCTAAACTATTCCATGAATCTGTAGAATGGTAGAATGATAGAAAAGGCAGCTGAAGTTAAAAGAAGTTCGGTCTAAATTCTGTTGTTTCATAGGTATGGAGAATGAGGTTTAGAAAGGCCAAGTCACCTTTAATAGGAAGATTTCGTCAATGATCTCCAGATAGATGTGTTGCTTTCCTCCTGAGAACCCAATAGAATGTAAAACAACTACCATTTATTGAATGCTCTCTAGGCACTAATAAGTGGACTAAAAAGTTTCCATGCATTATCTCATTGCTAAGTGTGCTTGTGGGTGTTTACATTCAAGTCATTTTCTTCTCCACTAGATGGTGAACTCCTTGAAGGCAGAATCTATGATTTACTCATCTTGCTTACCCTTAACCTCTAACACACTGCCTTGCACATAGTAGGTGTTCAGGAAGTAGTGATGTAATAAATGTATACATAAATTAATATCTTGCCCTGCAATGAAATAAATAATGTCAGAAGCCAGAACTAGAATCCAGGTTTCCTCCTGTGTAATCCTCTGAGCAGTATTGTGAAACCCATCCTAAAGAGGCTGATTGTTGTCCCAAAGCTGACGCTTCCTAGAGAACAGGGACTATCTGTGGATAATCTTCCATCGGTTCATCCGTGGACGTACTATAAACAGAAGTAAACAAAATCACATGATATCATCAGTAGATACAATGAAATACCAGTCATTACTGATGAAAACTGCTTGAACTTCCCCAAAGATGCCATGTTGTTTACTATCTGTGTGCTTTGCTCACACACCCCCTGGATCCCCATGGGTCCATCCAGATTCCCCTGTCTAGCCACTAATCTAACACTCTGCACAGCATTATTCATTACACGGGGGTTCTTAACAAGGGTTCACCATCCCCCAAAGGATCCATGGATAGAATTCAAGGGGTCTGAAGATAAGAAAATTCTCTATTTTCATTAACCTCTTACTGAAATAATCGATCATTTCCTTTAATTTTGAATGTAGTTAATAAAATCCTACAGTATTAGCAGTATTTGTGATTTTGTTACCAAAGAAAGCACAGATATTTTCATACTGCATTATAGTTGTTGCAAGTATCTCAATATACTGTGTTTTTCAGTATTTGTTAACGACATTAGCTATTAGGTCCACCGCTTGATCTTATTTTGGTAAGTTAATTAGGAGGCACATACAGTATAAAGTCCCATTTAAAAAATAGTTTGATAACTATATTTCAATATAGTTAGTTTCCTTATAATCCTATGTATTTTATATTGTACATTTAAAAATATTATTCAGATAAAAAGTCCATAAATTCCAGCATACTCTCAAAAAAGTGTCCATGACTTAAAATAGGTTATGATGATCTGAATCTCTTTGTCATAGACCTGGTGATTCTGTAACACTCATGCATGTCTCTATCAAAGAGTTTTTTGAGTTTCTGTAATACTCCATTAAAATGTCTATCTCATCAACTAGACTGAGCATTCTAGGGAAAAGACAAGTCCTGTTTATTTGAATGTCTCCAGGTCCTAGCACTGTGCTAAGGGCTTGGCGAGTATTCAATTATGCTTGCTGAACATGTGGCTAAATTAGTGAATGAATGAACAAGAGGGCTTTCAGTAGGCATGCCTGGACTCATATTTATGAATGCATTTTTTCTTCTTCCAGAGTACTTCCCTTGAGGCTACACATTTACTCCTGTTGGACTTCCCTCACTCAGGCTGTTTCTGTGGTACCCTGTGGGCAGTTCCTCATGGCCATGTTCTGAGAGCATTCCTAAGAAATTCAGTCACTAAAATCAAAGTCAGACTTGGAGTTGTGACCCATCTTGGTCATCCAGTTTTTTGTTCAAGTTCAGCTCTGAGTGACTTTTGGCAGTTTAAAATAGATAAATCAACACCAAAAAATAAACCCACCTTTTGAGCACGAAGATGTAGTTACTGCCATGGAAGCTATTTAAAAAGATGCATTTTATGCTCTAAAAATAATTCTAGAAGAACACCCAAAATGTCCTCAGTAATAGAAACCTTGTGGGAATAAGCATATTGTTTCTCAAAGGGATCATTTTAAGTTGGCCGAAAACTTATATATGTTCTAATGTGCTGATTTAAAAATGGCTTCATTTTCTGGCTTTCTATTTCTATCTTGCAGCAATCTTGGACAAGTTTCAATGGCCCCCTCCATTTTAATAGATAAACTTTCAGTTGTATTTAGGACTGGTGTTCAAAAATTCCCCAAATACACTGCAGTTATTTATTGCCATTTCTCCTTCTTGAAACTTAAGTGTTGAAGGTCTAATACTTGGAATGAAACAGGCTACTTGGTATTTTGTTGTTGTTTGACACATATCCAAACCCCTTGACACAGAATCAGAGATTTACATAATCATGAAATCCCCAAAGGGTGATGGTGCACAGGATCATATTAAAGATTCTCTTCACTAATCAGTATTCTTCTATCACATACCAGACTGGATTAGATGCATCTATGGAGAATTATGAGAATCTTGAATGATGCTCTTCCATTAATAACACCTTCTTTTACATTCCTCCAGTGTTCCAGCCATGAAAGCCACAGACAAAGCTTTCTTGTAATGCTGCTTTTCATTTCAGACACAGAGGAAACAGACAACACAAACACCAATAAGAAATAAAGGCCCCATGAAGGTTAACTGGAAGACTTCCCCTCATTCTTTGCTGACCCTTGACACATCAGTTGTAAAGATCTGTCCACTGGAGATTATTTAAAATAAATAAATAATGTAAAAACGGTTCCTTGTGAGCACTCTAGCTTTAAAGAAAACAACATTGATTTATTTGGTTTCCAGTCTGATAAGCTGTGTGTTAATCATCTTTCACAGCAGATACTTCAAAGGAGAAAAAAGACATTACAAAGAAAAAAGTCTTTAAGGCGACTTGAGATGTCTCAAAATCTCATTGTGTATATACACTCCTGAGTTGCATATGCATTAATTTGGATTTTCTTATTTATATATAAAGAACTGACAAGCTGATAGGTCCCGGGGGTCACGAGAATCTAGGTTTTAAAAAAAAATTATCTAGTCTAATTATGGCAAGAAACATCTGTGCCTATTCTCCTGCCCCACACCAGCAGAAAAACACATTTACACAGTAGGTAGGAGATATTACTATTATGTTAAAAGACGTGTAAGGTTTAGACACTTATTTAAGTTAATTAAAATATAATATTCAGGGAATTTAGCTTTTTCCATTTTTTCATGTTCACTTCAATGACAACAGTTACATGCTAACTCTGTGCTCTATACAGTTCTAAATGCAGAGCATACAAATTTGAAAATTGTTTGGGCCCCTGCTTTTGTGTAAATGACAGTGGAGTGAGGGAAACAAAGTATATTATAGTGCACTAAATACTATAATGGAGGTGTAAAAAGTTCCAGATAGAAATGGAGGAAAGATAAATGACCATCCTTTATTCTGCTAATTATATCCACCTTCTCTGTCATGTTGTTAGCTTGTCTCTCAGTCCTGGCTTCCCTAGTCTCATACTAGAAAAATGAAACAAAGCAACACTACCAAAATGAAATCTTCTCTCAAGCTTCCATCTTCCAATCACTGTTCTTCCTCCTTCCCTGCCCAATCAAACGTGCAGACGCCCTGTCACACTCACTGTTTCTTCATTCCAGTGTTTTATGGCTTCTGTAATGTCCAGATCCCTTTTCAAGGAAGGGCCTGCTCGCCCAGCTGGTGAAAGAGCTATCCACAGCTAGCTTTCAGCTTCTTCAGGGCCGCATTGGCTGGCGAGTGTACATCCCCTTGGTCAGTTCACCTTCAATGAATGTCTGAAGCAGGTTGTATTGGCCTGGCTATTGCTTTCCGACAGGGGACTGCTTTGAAGGGTCATCCTAGCCACAGAGCTAGTTGAGGCCATTTGTTATTTTTCCTCCTGGATCATTTGTTGTTCGAGACAAGGGCCAAGAACAAGGGTTCTTAAAAAAATTTTTTTAATACCCATGGTGCAGCAGCATAGATACATTATAAATATTGGTTGAATGAATACATTTTAGAAACCCTTTCATTATGTATGTATTTGGACAATTCTAGAAAACCATTATTATTGCCCCAGAGAGATGCAAAAGAAAATAGAAGACTGGCCAAAATGTTTTTTTAGAAATCTTGTGCACTTTAGAATATAACACATTGGATAAAATAACAATACAAAACTACCTAAAGTCCACTAAGGATCCAAATAGTAGAGACTGAGCTGCAAACTGAAGATATAAGAACCCAGAGGAATCTAATAATTTCTAGAGAGATCAGAGAGAGAGAGAGGGTGGCGGGGGGAGGAGAGAGAGAGGGCTTCTTGGAAGTGGTGGCAGTTAAACTGGACTTTGTAGGAGTTAAAACTTGGTATGGTAGGGAGTGAATAGAGAGGGTATTTCTGATGAGCATGCAGCAATAGTGTGTGGGGGTGGGAGTAGAGTTTAAGGGATAAGGCAGAGGTTGTATTTTAAGATAATAGGATCAATTTAATCAATTAGAGTTTCATATATGGACAGTATGACAATAGTGAGGTACCATATGAGTGTTTGATACAATCTTGTTAACTGTACTAGTTATTTATTGCTGTGTAACACATAACTTCAAAAACTAATGTCTTAAATTAGCAGTCATTTATTATCTCAGTTTCTGTGCACCAGGAATTCAGGCATAGCTTAGCTGAGTCCTTTGCTTTAGGGACTCTCACAGGCTGTAATCAAGTTAACAGCTGGGGCTGAGTTATTTTATGCTTCAAATGGGGCAGGTCCTCTTCCAAGCTCACTCATATGGTTGTTGACAAGATTTGGTTTCTTCTGGGCTGTTGGGCTGAGGGTCTCCATTTCTTGATGGCTGTTGGCCCGAGGCTGCTCTCTGTTACCTGCCATACGACCTCTCCATCAGAGCAGACACTTGAGAGGACACACAGAGGGAAAGAATACTGGGAAGATGAAAGGAGGAAAGTTGTGGTCTTTCGTAGCCTAATCACAGAAGTGACAATCCATCATTTTGCCATATGTTCTTTGTTAGAGGTAAGTGACTAGATCCAGCCCATCAAGGGGAGGGGATTGCAAAAGGATGTGAACTCTAGGAGGTGGGGATCATGTCAAACGCTGCCTAGCACATACTTTAATTCTACCACAGTAACTTCCATGAACAGAAAGTGCATTACCCTTAATCTCTGCCCATCATTTGTTGTTCCTTGCTACGAGCTTGCCCATTTTTTTCATATCTGTGTGCTTTGCACATGCTGACTCACGCTCTTGGATGCCCTTCTCTCCTCTTCATTTGGACAATGTCTCCCTTATGTCCCAGTTTTTATCACTTCCTCCATGAAGCCCTCTCTAAGTCCAATAGGTACTAATGCTCTTCTGGTTCTCTGTGTTCCCATTTCCCTTGCACATATAGTCAGTCACACAGCAACTTGTTACATTTCATTGAACTTACATGTCTGCATAGAGGTTTTTCCTTCTAGGTTGTTATTTCTTTCAGGACAATGATTATATGTAATTATTCTTTTATTCACTGGGATTTGCACATGTATTAGCTCAAACTAAACTCTGTAAATGGTGGTTTTGTGCATGTGTGTATGTGTGTGTGTGACTAGATCATAAAAGGTGGTCAATAATTGCACTAAGTTTTTTTCCTTTATTCACTTTCTAAAAATTTATGGAGCACCTTTGCCTGCTATGTGCCACTCACTAATTTTCAGAAAACCCCTACAAGGCAGGCATTATTTCTTCTATCTTCAAGATTTGGAAATTGAGGTTAAAAGAGATCATTTAAGTTTCCAGAGCCCCTCTTCAATTAGTGGAGGTCATTAAGCCCAGTTCTGATCAATGGCATGTAATTGGAAGCCTGCTGGTGGGGATTCCAGGAAAACTTTTGCTTCTTTAATTAAAAATGGACCACCTCACCTGGAACACCCTATTCTTCTTTAAATACTACTATTGTCTTTTCCCTTCTGTTTCTGTTAGGACTTGGAGGAGGATAGACGTTCAGCAGGCATCTTGCCACCAGGAGGCTATAAGCATGAGGAAGAAAGCTAGGAGGGGCGCTCAAGCAGAAGGAGTCTGGAGTCTTGATATTTTTGAATATCTGCGTCAGTCCTGGGTTGTCTCTTCTGGACTCATAGCTATGTGGAGAAAATTAACACCTATTTTATAAACCAGTGTTAGTACAGATTTTTGTTAAATCAATTCCTATCTAATATTGCTACTAAGTAGTAGAGCTGAGATTCAAACCTGTGTCTCCTTGACTCCAAATCCCATATTATTTCTACTCTGCCATGTTCCTTTTTCATATCATGTGGCTCCTGGTTCAAGTGTATTTAACATGACAAAAGAAAAAGAAGACAAGTGGCACAGAGAAGAGGCAGTGCCTATTCTAGAGTTAGATGACTGCTGTGCTCTGCCTGCTCAAGGTCGTTAGTGGGCCGATGAGTTAACGGTGGTGGAATGATTGGAATGGACTTCACGGATGGGGCAGGCTACAAGCCAGTTCTCAATGGGTAGAACTTGGATTCTCGGAGAGAGAGGATGAACCATATAGTGCAGCGTGTAGGGGAGGAAAGGTGACTTTTGAGTCACTGCTAAAGAGAAATCACTCAAACATTTGCTTTCCCCTCCTCCCTTTACCTTCACAGTGTGTTCACGTGTAGAAGTGAAGTAGAAAACCCTTTCCTTACTGTTTGGCAAAGAGTTTGATAAGCCATTGCATCAAAACTGGGTCCTCAAGTAGGGATGGGAGAAGGGGGAAGTCAGTGTCACTTGGTAACCAAATGACTCCTGCTGCTGTTGACAGGCATGGCTTCAGCTGGAGGTGGGTAGGCCACCAGTGGGTTACTTTTTGTACTCCCATTGAGTTCTCGGATGCACTTGGTAAAGTATTCCCATCGCGACCACAGCGCCGTACCACAGTTAGGAAGACCCGTGGCAGAGCTAATCATCAGACAAGGGTTTTGTCAGCATGTTAGGCCACCTGGAGTGCTTTTGAAATTACTGCCTTGTATGTATCTGGCGTCTGAATCAGGGGGCGAGACAGTGGGTGTCCAGCACCGTTTTAGCTGCCTTCATCACTTTACTTTCATAAACATAAATTTCTTCAGAGGATGCACTTGTAGGGACTAGGAATAGTTTTCAGCTCCTTCTCCATCACAAATCTTTTTCCTGTATAGGTAAGAGCCAATATTACTTTCTTTAGATGACCTTGTCCGAAATATTTGACAAAACAAAGTGCATCTAAGATCTCTCCTTAAAAGTTTTCTGATCTTATGTATATGTACTATATGGAAATGATTAGAGAATACTTGAAAATATGCATAGTCATCCATATTCTGCATATCAGAAAAATCCAGCTACAAGCAGTCTCCTGAACTGTGTGTAGAACTAGTTTTCCAGTAGAAAATTTTGATGTAAGTGCTCATTTAGGTTCTCTCTAAATTGCTTTCATTTCGTAATTCCATTTGGTCAAAAAAGTAGCAGACTTTGAGAGTTTTACTTTTAGACTTAACTGTATTGACCACTGAGAATAAAAGCAAATTTAGAAAACTGCAGGGCTGGGCCTGCCTCAGACAGTCAGGGACGCCTGGGAGGAACCTGCGGGAAGGACCTGAGGGAGGAAAGGTACCGGCAGGTGGGCAAGGTGGAGCAGGGCTGCCGCGGGCGGGAGCGGGGAGAGCCATGGGACCCCATGTGGCTCCCGTGTGTGTGCTCCTTTCCAAGCCCAGTCTCCCTGAACAGAGGCTTGACTCCTGTGGAGGCAAGACGTATTTAAATTGTTTTCTTTTCATGGAAAGCACAGTTTCACCCAAGACCTGTGTTTCTGCTCTGCTGTAATGGTCCATCACGGCGTTTTTGTACCTTGGTAGTGGAGGTTCAGGGCAACAGTGGTAATGATCATGCTTGGCAGTTGGGCAGAAATAGCTAGAGTGCTTGTCAGAGCTTCTGGAGCCCAGTGGACTGGGGAGCTCCCAAGGATATGGCAGAGACCCCAGAAAGCCCAGTGGTAGCCAGGGGGGAACATGGAGGGCATCTCATACTAGTAGAACAACTGCTCACGAGTGTGCTGAGGACTCCAGGAGACAAGATAGCACAGGCGGGAGAGGGTCATGTGGCTTCCTTTAACAATACCCCATTGTGGGTGGGGTAACAGTTGCTGGAACACTAAAAACTATTTGGTCTCATTTGCACGTGTGAACAGCAGCAGTTTTGAGACATGTGAACTACCCAGGCAGAGCACTGCTGCAAATGCAATGGTGTGCTCGACACCTGCCTGTATGCGGTGCCTCGGATGTTCTCTCTGCCCTCCCCAGGTCCCCTCAGGCTACATACGGACGCCATACTGCTCATTGTCTTTGCTCTTGCCTGTATGACTTTTGAGTTCACCTGACTCACCTATTCCTGACATTCATTACTATTAACCAAACGGACTCCATGGCAACCCATCCCTAGATGCTTCATCTCCCCCCGAGGACTGTCAGTAACTTGGGAGGGAAGGTGGGGAACGGGCCAGGCAAACCCACCAAATTCTCACACATTCCCTGACTGCTTCTTCAATCAGCATAACATCTCAGAATGAGGACTAGATACATCAGAAACAGTAAGAACAAATCGTAGTGTCATTCACCAAGGCTCATTTGCTCATGGTCTTTGTCCATCACGAGGTCAGGTTTTGAGGGAAAGCACCCTCCTTATCTAGACCCTCTTCCTTACAAGTCTTGCTGCCTGGGTCTTCTCCAGTTTAGATCCATTTGTGGTTCTTGCTTGCTTCCTGTGGACTGCACCACTGGTAGCTGCACTGTCTGGGTGTAGATGGTGTCTACTGTTGGGAAAGTTTAGTCCCCTTTTGTGGGTGACTTAAACTTCCATTGTGTTAGGTCTCAGTTCAGTAGGAAAAGAGTTTGAGAAGGGAAAGGAAGGCAGGATCTAGCCCTCTTCCTTGTCTTCCATAAGATTTTTTTCCTTTTTTCAAAACACTTTTGCCTCACATTCAAGTTATTTTCTGTTTCTCTTTCTCATGGAATGGCAAACCCTTAGAAATCAGGGAATGACTAACTTCTCTGACATCAGAAACCCTGAGTTCAAATCTCAGTTGTGCCAAATACTGGCTGGGTGACCTTGCCCTTCTTTTGTGTTCTGATACCTAATTTTAGTGTGTGTATGGGGTTCCCACACCACCAAGTCATCCTTTGACACTAGCTGCATGTCCTACCATTAACTCAGTTCTGACACTGTCTACCTGGAGAGACATCAGATTCCGCAGGTGAAGGATTCAGTCCTGCATGGCCAAACCCCGCCTCCGCCCAACTTCCCATGCCAATTGCAAGCCCAGGCTGTTACCTGAGCTTCTGAATGACAGCTACTGACTGCGAGTCCCCACACACCCTTCCTTGGGTTTGATTCATTCACTGGAGCAGCTCACAGAACTCAGAGAAACATTTTACTTACCAAGTCACTGGTTTGCTGTAAAAGGCTATAACTCAGGACCAGCCAGGTGGAACAGATGCAGAGGACAAGGCATAGGAAAGAGTGCAGAGTCACCATGCCCCTTGGCCAGGTGCACCATTTTCCCTGAGTCTCTGTGTATTCATCAACCCAAAGCTCTCCGAACCCCATCCTGGGTTTTTACGGAGGCCTCATCACAAAGGTATGGTTGATTAAATCATTGGCCATTGGTGATTGATTCAGTCTCCAGCCCACCTCTCCTTCCAGGAGGTCAAGGGTGGGTCTGCAAGTTCCAAACCTCCAATCACATGGTTGTCTCCACTGGCAACCTGCCCCCATTCTAGGGGCTCTCCAGAAGTCACCTCATTAACATAACAAAAGACAATTTGATGGCTTGCACCGTTCCAAAGGTTTTAGGAGCTCTGTGCCAGAAAAGGAGATGAAGACCAAATATATACTTATTTTAACTCACACTGTCATAGACATATACATTTGTTCATATGCAAAATTTAGGCAATCAGTTACCTCTCATTTGTGTGTGGACTATATGTGATTCCATGTGACAGCTCTTTACAAATGTAGGGATTTCAGATTGTCACCATTGTTATTCATCACTGTATCCTTCACATAACCTAGCACTGCTTCTTAAAGTCAGTGAATGTTCAATGCTTGTGGCTGAAAGGAATAAAAAACATTCAATAATTAAGCTTGGGTTTAAGTGTCATAGATGTTAGTTGCCAGCCATTCTGTCACAGAATACTGACCAGCCCATGGTCCTGAAGACAAAGGAGAACATGGCAGCCCATGAGACTTTGGGCCCTTCTGTGATTCTCCCAAGGACTCTCGCAGCCAGGAAGGCCATAGCAGCAGAAGGTCAGACAGGGTTAAGAAGGTGGAGATAAACCTTGCTCCATACTGCATGTTGAGTGTTCAGTCTGATGATGTGTTTCTACTAATTCAAATCCTGATTTCTTTTACAGATTTGTTCTCCAAAGTCAATGTGACCCTTGGAGACACTGGCTCAGAATGGCAAAAAGAATACAACTTTCGGAATTCAAATCCCAGCTCTGCCAGGTGTTAGCTGTGGGACCGTGGCACATTTCTTCTGCCTCAGCCTCAGTTTTCTCTGTACAATAGGGATAAAGATAACTTACTTCAGAGGCTGATGGGGGAATGGAGATTATATATATATACAAAGGACCCGGCACAGTTCCTGGCAGGCTCTTGGCATTAATAAACAGTATTTTTATTCTTATGTAGATTTGAATTTATCGTCTCAGACGGCTCTGTATTTGCTTCTTTTGTTTCTCTTACCCTCTTTTCAGTCTCACTCCTGAGAGAAGACTCTCACATGTAATCACACATAGTCCTCACACATGAATGAGAGGTAATTTATTGCCTCAATTTTTTTCAGTATTTTACATAATTTTGTTTTATCTCCTCTTAGCAGGTGATTCTCTGTATTCACCTGTCTCTCCAGATTTGGGCATGGCTGTTTGCCATGACCTCAATTCTCTGATGGGAAAAGTCACTGATTTTTCTTGTTGTAAGGATGGAAATGACAACTTCCAATTTAAAAAACAAAATCACTTCTTCGAGGTATGATTGGCATACAGAAAGCTATACATATTTAATGTGTATAACCTGACAATACAACTTGGAGATAAGGATACACCCATGAAACTATCACCACAACTAATGCCATAAATATCCATCATTGCCAGAAGTGTTCTCCTGTGCCCTTTGTTATTATTATTATTATTATTATTATTAGTGCATTTAAAATAAGATCTGCCTTGTTAGCAAATGTCTTAAGTATACAATACAGTACAGATAACTGTAGGTGCTGGGCTGTACAGTAGATCTCTAGGACTTAGTCATCTTGCATAACTGAAACTTTGTACCTTTGGAGCAACATCTTCCTGTTTTCCCCGTCCTCCAGCCCTTGATAACCACCATCCTACTCTCTGCTTCTGAGTTTGACTGTTTTAGATTCCTCATGTAAGTGGAATCACGTGGCACTTGTTTTTCTGTGACTGGTTTATTTCATGTAGCATAATGTCCTCAAGGTTCATCTGTGTGGTCACAAATGTCAGGATTTCCTTCTTTTTTAAGGCTGAATAAGATTCCATTGGATGTATGTACCACATTTTCTTTAGCCATTCATCCCTTGATGGGCATTTAGGCACCTTCCATGTCTTGGCTATTATGACAAATGCTACAATAAACTTGCATATGCAAATGTCTCTTTGAGATTCTGATTTTAATTCCTTTGGATATATACCCAGAAGTGGGATTGCTGTTTCCTATGGTGTTTCTATCTTAAATTTTCTGAGGAACCTCCATACTGTTTTCCGTAGTGTCTGTACCAATTTACATTCCCACCAACAGTGTACAAGCATTCCCTTTTCTCCATATCCTGGCTGACACTTGTTATCTTTTGTTTTTGTTTTGTTTGATAATATCCGTCCTAACAGATAATGAGGTGATAGCTCGGTGTGGTTTTGGTACATCGTAGTTTTGATCTTACTATCTCCTCAAACTCTGTATTGTAGATATTTTCATCCCCACTGTATAAATGAAATGGTGCAGGGATGCTGAGGATGTTGATAAATGGCAAATAGCTGGTTAGAGGAGCTAGGCTTCAAATTCTGGTCTTGGTGGCACCAGGGCCCATGTTATATTCATAGAACCACCACAATGACCTGACTTTATGAAGACTGTGTTTATTAAACCTGAAATAATAACATTTATTTTCCTAGGCACTTTACAGCATTAGCCAGTTAAATGCTCATAATAACCCTAGGAGTTAGGAACTATTGTTATATCATTTTAATGATAAGGAATCTGAGGCATGGAATGCTAACTAGAAAAAGTCTCATGGCTAGTACCTGGCAAATGGGCATTCATATGTTCAGGTGGTTTTGTTCTAGTGCCCATGCTCTTAACTGCTACACCATTGTACGTGGTTTAACATTTAAGAGTGATGCTATTGGGACCTTCAAACTAGGACATAAAAATTTCAAAAGTATCCCAGAGAAATACACAGGGAAAAATATGAGATAAAGCGTAGGGATGGGGAGTCAATTAATTTTGTCTCATGAAAGACTGTACATCTGGTGATTGAAAGATGGGTCACAACAGACCATGCATCCCATGAAATGTGACCTTTTTGAAGAGTTTTAATTGGGGAAGAATACGAGTTACTTTTGCATTTTTGAGATATTTCTGGCATAGGTAAAGCTAAATCTTTGCCACAGTTCTGTAGAATTTACTGGGACATACTCCTCCAAGCAGCTAAGCTTCCTTCTCCTCCTATTCCTCCCTCTTTTCCAAAGCCTACACTTTACTGAGGATTCACTGTTTAAAAGTAAGAAGTCACTGTCATCCCATCAATGGGCCAAGGAAAAAGAAAATCATTCTAGTCTTACATCTGAGTCACTGTTTTGACGGCTGTTATATAGAAAGCTGGCATCTCTATCGAGTTATCTGCTTTGACACCTCACTCACTAGTTTTGGAGACACTTTAATTATCTCAAGGATGCCATTAGAATGCATGAACAGAATCATATGCACTTCAAAATCCAGAATGCTCATGTCCTTTGTGTTATTCTTGACAATGTGCGTGGCCTCCTGCACTCATTTCCTCACCGTTGTTCAATGTCTTGGGCTTCTTGGTTCTCCTTGTGGTCATCCTTCTTCCTGATTAACTGGAGTCATAATCTGCTCATCAGTCTTCTTTGTTATGGCACTTTCTTTCTGATTATTAATCAGTATGTTGAATAGCATGTCTCCCTTTTGAAGGTTAGTGAGAATACATTTATTTCTTAACCTTGTTTAAACCCAGGACAGGACCTGTCCTCTTGTACAAATTTCCAAGTACAAAGTTTCCTCAGAAGCTCCTGGTGAAGGACTTGGTCAGCCGTCACCTAGATTAGGAAATTATAAACTATCTCAGAAGATCAGGATTTTAGGTGTGGTGTCTGAGGCAGGGAGGCACTATGAGTTCAGAATGGAATTGAGAGCATTCATAAGGAACAGAGCCTAGAGATGACAACAAATAATACTAGGAATAAATAAGTCTGTGCCTGCCACAAATTGAGTAATGAGTGTGTGCACAGACATTTTGATGAACATTTTGACTCTAATAGCTCATTCGATTCCCTGTGAAGACAATATCCTTCTCTCCAAATTTTAAGTGAGAAAACTGAGGCCCAGAGAGCCTCTTTAATGTGCCCAAAGTTAATAACTTTAAAAAGCTGGAATTTGAACCCAGATCTTTAGTAGCAAAGTCTCTTTGATATTGTCAACATAGAAGAAATGCTGACTGAAGGATAGAAAGCAAGAAAACTTTGCTTGAAAAAACAGATTAATTATTGAAAGTGTACCTGATGGAAGTCTCAGGCATTTACGCTTAGGAGATAGGCCATGTCTTATAAAAGGAAAGAAGAATGCAATTTACAGACTCTGTTATTGGTATATTTTTATTAAGTATCATTGATATGCACTTAATGAAGGTTTCACGTGAAAAACAATGTGGTTACTACATTCACCCTTATTATCAAGTCCCTCCTGTATACTCCATTGCAGTCACTGTCCATCAGTGTAGTAAGATGCCACAGAGTCACCACTTGCCTTCTCTGTGCTACACTGTCTTCCCCGTGACTCCCGCTACACCATGTCTACTAATCACAATACCCCTTAATCCCCTTCTCCCTCCCTCCCCACCTGCCCTCCCACATCCCTCCCCTTTGGTAACTGCTAGTCCCTTCTTGGAGTCTGTGAGTCTGCTGCTGTTTTGTTCCTTCAGTTTTGCTTTGTTGTTATACTCCACAAAGGAGGGAAATCATTTGGTACTTGTCTTTCTCTGCCTGACTTCTGTTACTGGTATTTTTACATGACTGAACAATGTTACTGAGGAAACTCAAGACATACTTTTTTACGAACTGAAAATGCTTAGAAAATCTGGAATATACTGGTCTCAGCCTCCTTTTACTTTGCTCATTTGTTTTAAGGAATCTGAAATAGGATGGATCCACTTAGATTGCCAATATTTCCTTCAGTTCAGTAATGCACATTTCTCTATGATTCTAGAGGTCATCTGAGTTCATCTAGTTTTGAGAATGGCCATGCAAATACTACTTTTGTTGTGATGGTTCAAAGTAAAGTTTTTCAGTTGTATTTTTGTTACATTTGCAAACTTCATTAGAGAAGTCACAGTCACTTCCCTGAGCTTACTATTGTTTGAGGCATCTAGGGAGTGGGTGGCAAAGGATTAACTTAGGGTTAGTACCTGTTATGTGCTAGGTACAGTCATAGACCCTTCACATACATTATTTCATTTAATCACATAGAAATCTTACAAAGCAGATATTGTTCTGATTTTTCAGGTAAAGAAACTGATACTTAAGAATTAACTTGTCATGGTCATACAGTTCTTAAGGGATGGAAAAAAGATTTGCTCCCAGATTCAGCCCACACTAAATTTATTATATTACACTTCCTGATCTTTTGCTTATGGCATACAGTCTCTCATCAGCTTGGTTTATTTTTCACTCCTTTAATATTCTTTCTTTCCTTTTGTTTCCTTGTCTCTTCCTTCTTTCTTCCTGTCTTTGTCTTTTTCTGATAGGAGCCTGACATTTGTGGACTAACATAGACACAAAGTCAGAAGGAATGACTCTGATCTCCAGACACTCAGTGCTCTTTTTAAGTCTTGAGATGTTTACATGATTGCCAAGAGCAGACATTTAGTTCAAATCCTACCCCTTCCCATAGATCATCTTCAGTTTGTCCCATCTCTTCCATCCAACCCTTCCCAATCTCCTCCTCCTCAGTCTTTCCCTCTTTGGGTTCATTTAAAGGTTTGTATCCCTATGCAGCAATGAATTGGCACCGCTTTGTAGATTTTCTGTCAGTAAGGCCACTCTGTTTGTTTGTTAGTTTAATATCTCATTTTATTATAGATAGGAGTTAAAGCATTTTCCTTGAATATATCAAATTCAGAAAGATAAAACACAATTAAACATAAGCCTAACTGGATGAGAACAGTGGGATAAAGAAGAAATTAGGGCAGAAAAGATAAGATGAAGCCAGAGGTGAGGTTATTGCATAACACAGTGATAAAATTTCTCTACCTTTTTCTTACTTTTTAGAATGTTTGGTATGTTGGTAAAAAATATTGCAGTTTTAAAAGTACTTTGCCAAGCCTTCATTGTTTAAAGAGAATACTAGAATGTCAATGTTTAAAATTTTTTTTTGGCTAGAGTAGAAAACCTGGATTCAGAGAATTCTGAAAATAGTGACTAGTAGAACAAAGAAATGAATCCCAACATGTGCAAGTTCAGGTCATTTCCTATATGCTCCATTATCCAATAGGATTATAATGGCTTTGTGAGGAACGGCCATGTTTGGTAGTCTTTTTGTTTCCCATATTTTGCTCACTCTGTATTAGGCATCTGTTTTGGGCAAGCAAATGCACATTGATTTGAAATACTATCTCATTTTGCTGGACATCTGTACAGTGTGGCAGTGTGGGTTAATGAGAGTTTATGTAGCAGACTAGGAAGACTCAAACTTGTTTTGTTTCCTGTTGCTTAGAAGAAGTAGCTTTTCATCCTTGGGGATAGAAGATTAACGTATACAAGTTTAGACTGAGTTTGTTCCCATAAAAGACTAAAAGGCCATCTGTTAATTCTCAGACCTAAAATAATTTTATGCATCCTAGTTAACCCTCAGATTTCCTCATAATCAGAAAATGTGCAGATAGGGCAATGGGCAGTGGTCCTAGGGTTGGGAGTAAGGGCTACTTTGCTTGGTGGGTTAAAAGGAGATTACGGGAGCCTCCCTGAGATTAGGGAAAATGATTGCACTGCCAGTTTCCTTGAGTAAGAGAACTATCCTCAATAGCCGACAGGGAGTGTCAGGTCTTGAAAGGACGGGAGTTGAGGACCGCAGCCTGGGAGTCACAGAGAGTCCGTGCAAGGAGCTGGCGACCCTGTGGCTTGTGCAAATGGGGAGAAGCAACAGGGTGTGGCAGATTGAGTAGTGGTCATAACTGCAAGTGGCCTGAAGAAAAGGCCCTTTCCTAATCTTTGAGTATTCCTGACAGCTGCTAGTACATTCCAAGGTCATAAACATGACTGATTAATATAGATAAGTGAGAGTTTGAAAGGATGTAATCGGATTTTCACATGTAGAGAAATAGGATTCTTCTTGCACCTTGAATGGCAAAAAAGAGTCTATTCCTAGAATATACCAAATACCACTGCTGTAAGAAATGTGTCTTTGTCTCCTGAGTAGGCAACATGGTACAGCTTTTCATACCTAGCTGTCCCTTATATTAGTCCATAAAACTTGTTAAAGTTACAGAATTATGGACTCCATCACAGATACACTGAATCACAATATTAGTGCTAGAACGGGACATGGCTATCTGTATTTTTTCCTTTCCTGCCAGCCCTACTCTGATTTGTAGACTGCTAGTTGAGAACTCCTGGTCAGGTGGTAAAACACGGGTTTCACAAAAATACAACTGAAAAACTTTACTTTGAACCATCACAACAAAAGTAGTATTTGAGTTAGTCAGATACTAATTCTAGACAAGTTGCCTGAATTCTATGAGCTACAGAATCTTATTTGTACAATGGGGATAAAAATATTTACCTTTCAGGTATATGGGGAGATTAAATAGGATACTTTATTTAGAATTTCACTTAAGTGCTTAGCATTGTAGTAGACATTCAGTAAATACTACTGCATTCCTCTGCCCCTTAATTTTTCTGCTTGATTTCAGGACATCATTCCATGTAGGTAGCCAAGCGTTCCTGGAATTTCAGAGTTAGTTCACCTCTTTCTTAGGTGTCTAATCTAAAAGATCTCCATCACAGACCTGCCCTTGGCTTCGCCTGAGATGGTTCTAGGTACTGACAGGCAGGTCGGAACACTGAGAATGACTCATTTGAAATGACTGTGTGTCCTCATCTTCGTTCCACTAGAAGCCATCTTGGAGATAGCACAACTGAAGATGATTTAAAGATTGCTTTTTCTGAGCCTGAACCTTTTATGACAGCCTTGTATAAAAAAGCCTCCTTTGTGTTCTCCAGGAATGGTATCATGGACAGATTAAGCCATTACTCAGGTTTAGTCAGGAGAGAAGCGTCTGTTTTGATTGTGTTAATACCTGGTCTAATGATGGCAGATGGGTCACTTCTGTGTTCAAGGATATATGGGATGGTCATTTTCTGGAATGGAATGGATTTGGAGCTTGCTGATCTGGGCTTGAGTCTTTCCTCTCTCCCTTCCTCGCCTCTCCCTTCCTTTTTTTAACTATATGGATTTGGATAATTTAAATCATTGCTCTTCACCTTACTTTCATTTTCTATACCATGGAAATGACAACCACTGTCTAAACTGCCTTTCAAGGACTATTATGAGGACTTGAGATGAATGTCTCATCTTATAAACTATGACATACATGTCTCATCTTATAAACCATGCATATAAATGAGATACATGTCTCATCTTACAAACTAATCAATTGCTATGGAAGAATAAGTACAGTGTTTTATTTTTCATGTTTATGTCTTAGATGGCTCTGGGATGAGGATGTGTCACAAAAGGAAAGAAACATTTTTGCATCTATTGATTGCCATTTATGTAATCATTTAATATTAAGCAAATATTATTTGAGAAGCTTCAATAGAAGGTAGACTCTACTAAATCCTTGCACTTGTGTTATTTCATTAATATGTACATCAGCCTTGAAAGGTAGTTATTATCTTCATTAATTTGATATCCAAAAAAGATGAGTAATCAGACCAAGGTCACATAGCTAGTGGCAAGGTCAAGATGCTAGCCTGGGTCTGACTGACCATAAATAAGACCAGGCAGCACACGGACATGATGAGAAGTGATCTTTAAAGATGTTTAAAGCTTGCGTTGCTCTGGATGTCTCAGCAAGAAGAGCTGGCGACCCTGTGGCTTTTTTTTTTTTTTTTGCCTCTCATCACCTTTGCAAATTTCTATCTGTTAAAATCAGATATTTCTTAACCCTTGCCTTAAACTGATGAAGTCATACAGACCTAGTTTAAACTAGTGTTTAACAAGATGGTAATTTAGACTCTTCTGTCAGTTATACCCACCCACCAGTTGCCTAGTAGAACGAAATGTGGAGTGATTTGGTGAAGAGGGTGACAGGCACCTGTCAGACAGGGCAGTCTTATGAGATGCTAATGACTCAGTCAGTTTCTGTTATTCTCAGAGTGGCAGGGGCAGAAGCAGCTAGGTTTTTATGGCAAAATCACAGGATAATTGTGGCTTCATAATAGTCACCCTAAGGCCTGAGGATGGTGAAATCACATTAGGTGTTCAAAATTACAACGTAGGCCCCGACCATGACCTGTGTGATCTGCGGAACTCAGACCCCTCTTCCTATTCTCTTCTTCCTCTGGTGCCTCGCGTGTCCTGTGGCGGGAGGAAGTGGGAGGAGGCTCATATGTGAATGTGTGTCAGTCTAGGTCTTGACCCCCAGTTGGAATCTGCCCTGAATCTGACTCTCACTGCTCCTTGGGGCCACCACTCCTGTCACAGCTGTTTTTCTTCTTTTTCTCTTGTTTCAGTGCCAGCTGGGCTTCTGACCAGAGCACTGTTAGAGCCTCTCTATGTGGGGGCTCCATGGTTCCTGACTCCGAGGTTCTGCCTGCTTTTCATCATCACCCAATGAGCTGCTGGATGAATCCATTCGTCCAAGACCCCACTGGTCTTAATATCTAAGAGAGCCACATTAGGGTTCTCAGAGTTATCATGGGGTGGAGGAAAAGAAAGTAAAACAATGGATTCCATAATTTAATTTTACCCAATCAGTTGCACCTGCTGAAAAGGGTGCCACGGCATTGCCGCTTGAATCCTAGGGTTTTGTCACGCTTGGGTTTATATGCAGCTTTTTTTTTACTAGCCACAGAGACTTGCTTGCATTTTCCTTAGGGAACATTCTCCACACTGCACCCAAAAGCATCATTTCCTATTCTAACTCTTAGGTTCTGATGTGGAATTTTGTTTCTGATGTGTCAAAGCCGCTGTTTTCTTCCTCTTGAAATTTGACATAGTGACTATTAATAACACCAAGCAGTTTAGACCTTGAAAATATACCAAGTCATGTTGTTTTATTTAGGAGGTTCCTTTTGGGGTCTCAGGGGCAAGATAGAGGTGGTGTTCTTTGAACTGCCAATAATTGGGGCAGGGAATAAGGTGGATTTTAGGACTAGAATGAAAGCTCTTTGAGAGCGGGGATTATATCGTGTTCAGTCTGGAATTTCCAATGTCTAGAATAGAGTCTGGCTAATCCAAGGGGCTCAGTAGATGTCTGTTGAATGCATGCTGAATAAATAGTGAGTGAACAAAGGGGAGAGGGAGAGTAATTCCATATGTAGGGGTCAGAGAGGTAAGCATGGAGCTGGATGTCTGTCCTGGAAGTGGTTGTGAAGGTAGGAGGGAGGCGGATGAATTGTCCTTGGCCTCACAGAGATGGGCAAGGGTGAGCACAGCCTCTTCCAGCTGAGTGCAGCAGCTGCCCTGGTGTGGCGGGGCTCCAGATTCTTATGGGAAAACCTTTATTTACTTTTGCCTTGCTAGGAGGTGGTAGGAAGATACAGCACTGACTTTTGGGGTGGATTACAGTTGTGCTATGCCTGCCTCCCCACCTTAAAAGTGATCTAGTTTTGAGGACATTGCGTGGCTGATGGTAGAATCTTTTCTAATCTTGCCAATCTGTCCTGTGGATGGGTCTCACAGGAATATCCATGACTATGTGTGGATGTAAGGCCATGAGAACCTGAGCTGTGGCACTGGACTCAAAGCCGCTCATTTAATGTGGTCATAGCAGGTTACGGCATGAACAGAAAATGGTTTGCTCCCTGGAATAGAATACCTTCCTCTCAGCCAATATTGGCGGGTGTGTCTCATTTTACTGCATCACTGGGAATCTATAGACCAGTGACAGAAACAGTAGCTAAGGAGAAGAGAGTGTCCTGGCGTCCTGGGCAGCTTTTATATTTTCTTTCCCAAATATGATTATATTCTTTGTACCAAAAGCCAAAAAAACAATGCTGGAGTTCTTTGAATAATCATGGGAGGAAGGAAAAGAAAGAAAAGGAAGACATGTTTACAATAGATGTGATAGAGTCTCACAGTCATTTACTGTTAATATTAAAAGAATTTGTGCCCAAGCCGATGACTCCAGACCTGCTAAACACTCAGTGAATTCTCTCACCTGGTCCATGTAGTCTTCAAATGATCTCCCTACAGTTCAGCCATCTGCCATTCTGTCAGAATCCCATTACTGGCCACAGTTTAGATTTCCCTCCTGCCCTGGAATCCTCTTGGCACCTAATTAAATCAATTAAATCATTGGATACAGAGTCAGGGAGAGGTAGTTTGGGATATGGTGTTGGGGCTAGTTTAAGACTAACTCCACAGACGGTATCCTCATTTGCACACTCTGTGCTGTTATGTGCTCAAATCCATGTAATGGTTTGATCTGTGAAATATGAAAATGTGGTGGCACTGCCCTCTTACCCTCACCCCCACCCCCAACACACACACCTACACACACGTCTTCAGGAAGGCTGGATGACTTACTTGAGTTCATCCAGGTTTCTGAGTCAGATCTAGTGTTCTCTCAGCTACTGGGACAGCTCCCCAGGGTCAAAATCACGAGGCTAACTGAATTAACTTTGGGTTTTGCTCCTATTCCGTGCAGCTCTTAGCCTCTCCCAGGGCCACAGATCCAAGATACACTTCCTGCGAAGCCACTTGGCTCTCCCGTGTGATGAAAGAGAAAAATGACCCAGGTTTTGGGATCTTTTCTCACACATGCTGGGCAGCTTCTTGGGTGTACGACCTGTGTAGTAGCCCAGGTCTCTGTTGTCAGAGGGCTCTGTGCTTGGTTTAATGCTCTGTGGTCTCTGTCTTGAAATTCTGGGTCATCTTTTGAATAAGAGGCCCTGCATCTTCATTTCCTCTGGGCCCTACAAATTAGGCAGCTGGCTCTTCTTTCAAGCTTATGGCTTTGGATATGTTTCTTAACTTCTCTGAACCTCAGTTTTCTTATCTGTAAATCAGAAACAACGTAATTATACATATCTTAAAATGTTCTTGTGCAGAATAAATCAGATGTGATGGCGTTTGGCTAACAGAACCCTTGTACATGCTTGGTCTTGAATAAATCTTAACTTCTTTATATCTAATCCAGGAGTGAAACCTCCTCATTAACATCTTATTAGGTCAGCACTAAAACACTGGTTATATATACACAGCGTTTAGTTTTGTGCTGGAGAGATGATTACTTGGATTTTTGCTGTTGTGAGATTAGACTAAATGTGAGATTTTTCACCCAAAGTCACTAGTTCAAACCAATGTGCGGACCTGATAAGCAGAGTGATGAGGGGAGCACTGAAGTAGGGTCAAAGGCTAAGAAATCAGTCATGCTCATTATTGCTAAGCCGATACGAGGGGCACCCATACTTCTCAGACAACACTGAGCTTGATTGACTGTAGCTGCAGGCCAAGGGTAAGGTGAGCAGTCAGGAAGAATGTAAAGAAGAGTAAAGAATGCAGGAACTAACATTACTGACATTTGAAAACATTTTGTCTAGTGTTGATCTAGCCGGCTCAAATAGATTATTTCATTTAATCTTCCTAAAAACCCCATGAGGTAGATAACATTAGGAATCTGTTGTAGATGAGGAAACTAAACTCACAGAATATTTACAGTTCTAGAGAACATCCTAGAATTGTTAGTGTTCCCTACTACTCGAGGACACAGCTAAATGGGACAATGAAGATGATTTGGTGGCAAATGGGCTTCATCTCATGACATAACTCTAATTTTTTGGTAGGCCTGTGTTAAGGATTTTGAGACTTTATCTGGACTGGGTGGTATAGAATGTCTTGACCAAATAGCCATGTCTGCCTTGGGCTCTGGAAAAGTGGTGGCATGTAAGGCAGATATTTGCTATGTTTGATCTAGAATCCTCGTTTTGCAGAAGACATCACAACTAAGAAGTTAATATTCTCCAATTTTATATCATGAACTACTACTGCCTAAGCTTGCTTTTAATCCTGGAGGTCAGTGATGTTTAGAGCAAGGCTGTTTCACCAACCAACCAACCAACCAATGAGAAAATAGCAAAATAAAACAAAAAGGAATAAATTTATTGACATTTCAAGCATGAGTGGGAAAAACATTAGAGCTTAGAGGATTCTTTTCAGGATCCATAGAATCATAACCTAGAGAGCATTTCATATTTTAGTATATCAGTGGCTCCTAGATAGGGCTTTTCAAAAACAGGTTATTGGACCCCACTTGCAGGATTTATGATTCAGTAAATCTGGGGTGTGGCCTAAACTTCTGGAAATCTGCATTTATAGAAATTCCCAGGTGAGGCTGATGCTCTGGTCTGGGAGTATGCTTTGAGGGCTCCTTATTAATAATATTTCCTTGACCATTGATATGAATCCCCTTAAAATGAGATGAATTATTCAAACATGCATTTTTAAAATAAATCTGGGAAACTCAGTCTGCTGGTTTCTTGGAATTTGTTAATAAGTTCTGCAAATTATCTCAAATATTTTTTATTTAGTGGTTGCCTCACCAACATATATACTAAAATTGGAACAACACAGAGAAGATTAGCATGGCCCCATCTCAAGGATGACATGCAAATTCCTGAAACATTCCATGTATTTTGTAACATTTGTGCACTGTTGATGGGAATTAAAAATTGTTCAGCCACTATGGAAAACAGTATGGAGATTCCTTAAAAGTTAAAATAGAAATACCATGTGATCCAGCAATCCCCTTTCTGGGTGTATATCCAAAAGAATTCAAAGTAGGATCTCAAAGAGATATTTGCATATCCAAGTTAATTGCAGCATTGTTTATAATAACCAAGAGGTAGAAGCAGCTCAGATATCCACTGACAGATGAATGGATAAAGAAAATGTGGAATATATATGCAATGGAATGTTATTCAGCTTTAAAAAGATGGAAATCCTGTCACATGATACAACATGGATGAACCATAAAGACAACCATTAAGGGAAATGAGCCAGTCACAGAAAGACAAATAGTGTATGATTCTATTTATATGAGGTATCTAAAGCAGCTTAACTTACGTAAACAGGACATAAAGCAGTGGTTGCCAGGGCATGGAAAGAGGAGAAAGAGGGAGCTGGTGTTCAATGGGCATAGAGTTTTGGTTTTGCAAAGTGAAAACATTTCTAGAGGTCTGTTATAAAGCAATGTGAATATATCTAACACTACTGAACTGTACACTTACAACGTTTATATGTGTGTGTTACCACCATTAAAGAAATATTATTAATTTAAAAATAACACTTTCCCTGGAAGGCACAGTCATCCTTGGAGAGGTGTCCAGAGAGAAGTGGAGAGGCTCTTTGTGGCTACTCAGATGTGAGCTGGGTGGAAACCCTGACTCCAGGGTTAGCAAGTCACAGCCTATGTTCAGGCCTATGGATTCCTAACTTTTCCCAGGTGATTTTTTAAAGTACTGGGGCCTGGGTCCAACCCAGAGATTCTTATTTGGTCTGTGATGTAACCTGGATGGTAGTAGTTTTGAAAACTCCCTGGATGGTTTGAATTGTAGCCAAGGCTGTAAAGCATTGTTTGCCTCAGGGATTAGCAAATTCTGAAAGGTTAAAAAGGATCTCTTTGGAAGTTTGTCACATTATTTATGCTCCATACTGCTCCATCCTCTTCCTCACTGAACTAGGGAATTCTAATTATTATCCCCTCACCCACCAATTAGAGACATTTCCTTAGATGGGGTCTAGTGCCTCTTTCAAATAAATTATGTCAATGGTTACTCTTCTCTGTGGTAGAATTCTTCTGATCAATGGATTGGCTAGATTCTATATGAAGACATTCCTTTTTTTGGACCTCAGTTACAGAGAGTTGAGTTCATTATCAGTGGGGTTTGCATATGGTAAAAGTTCTCACTGAGATTGGTGTGACAGCCTTAGATTTGGCTGCATGTATACACAGAGCCCACCTATCCTTTTAAATCCTGAGAGTCAGTCAAACCTCACAGTTAAAACATAGTATTTGGACTTAAAAATCAAACTGTTGAACTATAGCAAAGTTCCATTCTTTTGCTTATACATTGTTTGACAGGCTATGAATAATGTAGAAGATATCTGAAGAACAAAGATAAAATTTCATTGAGTTAACATTTGCGTGAAGGGATTAGGTCTTGCCAAGAGTGATTTTCCTCGACTCCCTAAAAATCAGTGGTATATCAGAGGATTCACGGATCATCCTAAGGAATTGTAGCTACAGTATTAGGTTGTGCTCATTACTAAAGAATCCCAAATGGCAACAACTCCCCACATATTCAGCCATTGTAAACCAGTTACATACCCAGGAGATCAGAATTTGGCAGCACAGGAGACAGGGGACTTGCCAACTTAATACTGATTAATATTAATTGAATTTAATATAACTCAGTTATCTGTTTTTCAGATATTCCCAGGCAGAATACCAGAAAAGAAGAAATAAATCTATATTCATATTATATGTATTTTTAAATTGTATAGTCATAAATGCATTCATAATTATATATTCATATTACATAATATATATTATCATATAGTCTAGATTTATGAAATATATTTCTAGAATAACTGAAGAGGAGGAATGGATATGCCAAATCAGTGATTTCTGTGAAATCAGTTACCTGGGAAAATTCATGTGACAAAATACTGAATCAGGTGTTATTCATATAAAAACACACTTCTAATACACCGTGAAGAAGGCTAAAATACTGCTGTGTGTCCTACACAATAAGCATTCAGGAATGGGAACAATTAAAGCCACCTAGAAATTTGTGAGAAGACATCATGGGGAGGTGATTGCCCAGCTGTGTTTTAAAACATGTTTCAGAGCAGCCAGTGCCACCGGGAAATACAGCGACTGCGGTGGCGTTACTGGGAAGGTATCCAGTGATGCATAAAAGACAAAACAGGATCGTGATCTTGGTGAATATTCACTGCATCCAAACTTTGGCTTTCCCTTCTGGAAGATGATGATGAATATAGCATTGTCTCTTCCTCATCTTATATAAGCATGTAATATTTACCACAGGGGAAGAAATTCATTATTTCTATTAAGCAACCAGATTTATATTAGTTTTTTGACTATTTAGATGTTAAGCATTACTGAAATGTATACAATTAAATTAGTACTCCTAGCATTAGTGCTAATGTAGTAGACACTGACACTGGTTGTACATAAGGGAAAGAATAGACAATGTAAGGGCTAAAGGAACAGAGAACCTGATCCAGTGTCCTAGTCATGCTCTGAAACTTATCCCACAGAGTTCAGGTTTCATTAGATATAAAAGAAGCAAAATGTTTTGCTTCACAAGCTAGGATTGTCAATAAATTCAGTGTGTAGTTTTGAAAATACACATCTACCAAGACATAGCCTTGAATTATGTATACAGTGAGGCCTAAGAATATGCATGTATAAAAACTCTCCAGGAAAGATTGCTGCTTCCAACCAAGATGAAATAACAGGGACTATGTTAACTCTTTTGCAGAAACAGCTAAAAAAAACTGGACAGAACATATGAAACAATGATTTTGACGATCTAGGACATCAGATGACAAAGGACAATGATCTCTGAGAGACAGGAAACGCACGCAGTGAGCCCTACAGTTACCCCAGATTACTGCCCTGAGAGTGTTTCCAGATTGTGTTGCTGGCAGAAAAGACCCAGGATAAGTCTGTTGGTCTCCCTGTGTTGGGGAAATGGACTTGGGAGTCTGAGAAAGCTGAAGGGTGGCTAGAGTTTGCAGACTGAAGTACTGGAGACAGAGAGCAGCACACAGAGAGAACCCTGAAAGACTGCAGAGGGTTCCCTCTCTCCATCAGTGCATGTCATGCATCATTAAATGCATGCAAGTGAGAAAACTGTGCAAGGATGGGGAAACATGCACTATCAACCCCTGATTAAAACTCTAGGCAAACTAGAAAAAAAAGGGAATTTAATCTGATAAAGAGCTTCTATGAAAAAAACCTTGCAATTGACATATACTTAATGGTGAAAGACAATTATTTTCCCTTAAGATCATAACTAAGACAGGGATATCTGTTCTCATCACTTCTGTTCAACGTTGTCCTGGAGGTTCTAGCTAGCACAGTTAGGCAAGAAAAAGAAAAATAATTGCATCCAGATTGGAAAGGATGAAGTACATTTGTCTTTACTTACAGATGGCCTTATTAGCTATATAGAAAATTTGATAGAATTTGCCAAAAAAAAAAAGAACCCCCAAACTGTTAGAACTAATAAATGAAGTTAGCAGAGTTGCATGATATAAGGTTAACATGCAATGCTCAATTGTATTTAAATGTATTGGCAATTAATATTTGGGAGTTGAAATAAATGTCATTTGCCATAGCATGAAATAGTAAATAGGGATAAATTTAACAAAAGTTAATTAAAACCTATACATTGAAGGCTATAAAGTATTGCTGAGAGAAATTAGAGAAGACCTAAGTATTGGAGAGATGTACCTTGTCTATGGGTGGAAGATTCCATATTGTTAAGATGCCAGTTATCCCCCAAATGATCTAAAGATTCAACACAACCCAATCAAATTTCAGCAGCTTTTTTTTCTTAGAAATTGGCAAACTGGTTTTAAAGTTCATCTAGAAATGCAAACCATCTAGAATAGCAAAACAAACAAATGAATAGAAAACTTTGAAAATGAAGAACAAAGTCAAGGGGCTAACACTACCTGACAGACAAAGATTTGTCTAGCTCAAAATATATCTCGAGACAGACAATTAGGAATATTCTGAAACTATATTAAGTTACTGCTTTCCTCTCTAGCAAATGACTAGTTTGACAAGCTAAGAGTATCCTGGAAGTATATGAGGTAAGTTTTAATTGCCAGATTATATATAGGAAGAAAAGGAAATAAGTGTGGACACTAGAGTAGGGATTAAAAACTCATATTCTAAGAGAATCCATATTTCTTAATGCATGCAAATGGAGAAGCAGTATTTATCTGCTTGCCCTTATCCATTGTGAGAATTGAAGCATGTAAATATGTTTTAAATGGACAAAACACTATGCTGCTCTCTAATTATTAGCATGCAAATGCACATCTTTCATGTGTATTTGAGCTTCCAAGGGGTGGAGAAAATTACCTAATTGTTGCCTATTCTGGGGAAAAAGTGCCCAAAAGATAGGAGATAGAGACACAACCTGGGCCACTTGCAGGGTATGAGAACTTGGTGCTCAATTCCACATTCTGTGCTTTGGATTGAACATTAATTTAGAGGAGCAGTATGTGGGAAAGAAAGAATTATAATCCAGGCATATACTAATTAATTCTATTAAAAAGATTTCTCTAGCACTTTCTACTAGCTCAGTAGATAATGGAATTAGTGATGAGAGGTGAGGATTAAATAAGAAAAAAACATGTGCAAAGCATGATGTACAAAGTGTTGCACTTATTTTAGGAATTTTATAATTTAGCTGGAAACATACATGGCTTTCAAACCCCCGAAATAATGTTAGCATTTAGGAAAGTAAAACATTCCTTTCTGTGAGGAATAATGTAAACCTTACACTTTGTTCTGTTTCCATTATTGCCATGGTTATCTGGAAGCTCAGAACCAATTACGAAGCACAGTTCTAACAATTCTCAAATTCCTATCTATTTTATATCAGATTCATCTTTCCTTTGGTGCTACTTTTCTGTTTCAGTTAACTTCTCTTTTTTGAGAAGAGGGAGGAAGAAGGAAAATGAATAAATGAATGAATAAATAAATAATTTATGTATGTATATAAATTACATATCTATATATATGAAATCTTAGCTACATATTCACATTCATTCAATAAACATATATGAACTACTGAGGCAGATTCTCTGTAAATCCTGCCTGAAAACTAGCCTCATTATATTATAGCTAAATCTCAGTATGTGTGAGTGTGTGGGTGTATGTCTATCTTGTGTGTCTGTGTCTACCTTGATCCCATCAAATCTCATTCCTTAGGGACTTTGAGTTAAAGGAAAATCCATCCTTTTTTGGCCAAGGAGGAAGAGGCATGTTAATTAAATTCCTCGCAGGCGCCTTTCCTGATGCAGTAATACTAAATCCAGAGATAAGTTGTCTTGGCAACTGCTTTGGCGCCTGTTACCAGCCTGCTTTTGAGGCTGGTGAATAAAGATGTTTGAGAATGTAAATCAGTAGCTGAGGTCTAACAGATTTTATTCTCAGTCTTTCAAAAGGTTGGACACTAATTGATAATACAGTACACTTTCATTTATGTTTGAATAATAAAGCAATGTTCATGGCTCAGCCCTTGGACGATTACATATATTATTCATGCTTTCAAAATGTAATAAAGATACATAATATCAGTTTTCCAATTAAAGTTTATGACCAAGCTTGGTGATGGTTATAATTTTTGGCAGAGATTTTTAATTTTCTTCAAATGCTTTCTTGGGATTTACAAAACAGCTTCAAGCATAAACATGCTTAGCTTGGGGGAATGGGAGGGGCAGAAAACACCACACATGAACATGGAGATGACATATTATATACCAAAATTTGTCAGGTGATGAATCCGGCAAAAGCTGAACAATAGTCCTATTTTTAAAAATAATTTATTTTTAATTAGAAACTCTTTTCAGAGTTCATATGCGCTGGAGAAATTGTCTAGTGAATGAATTCGTGAACTATCAATTTTGTGGCCAACGGATGTACACTAGTGTCCTTTCTTAGGACTAAAATAATATGTGCTGATAAAACCATTTTACAAGGTAATAACGTAATCCTCACTTGGAGAGGCTTTGCATTGAATTCTTTATAGAAATCTAGGGTATTAAACAATTATGTAGGATTGAAAGGGGTCAAGATCATTGCCCCAACCTCTTTACAGAAAGGGATACTGAGGTCTAGAGAAACCATAAATGTCCTGAGCATATTGTAATTATGATCAGGCCATGAGTTTCCCAACATTGCCAAAGCAATATAGAAGGTCCTGTAATGGTGGTCTTTCCTGTACGTATTTCTGGTTAAAATAACCGTTTCATAATATTTGTTCCTCCTTATAGAGTTGGTATGATATGATTTAGAAGTTTGGACTTCTGAATCATATAAGCCTGGGTTCAAATTCAGATTACTTAAACTTTAAAAAAATTCTCTTCCATAATCTTGATTCTCATATAATTATTTTGGTCAGAGTGTTAGTAGCCACCCTATCTATAAAGTACATGGATGGGTTCTATAGCCTGGAAATTATAAAGATGACAAAAGATCACACTCTACCATGAGAACTTCATATAGTACACAACACGTGGTTAGAATCAGTTAGCTCTACAGAACTAAGTGTGTTTCAATGCCGGTCTCCGTTTACTGCCCACTGGTGAGCTGTTTTCACTTGGGGTTGCTAAGCAAGAGGCCTCTAGCTTGTCATGTCTGAATCTTTTTCTCTGAGACCCATCCTGTCCTTTTCCCAGATAGGTTAATCTGCAGCCACATATGTGCCTCTTGATTCTTCATTCTGGTAGGTCAAAGCTGAGAAAGGCTACAAGATGCTATAGCTCTCTCTTCCTCAAGTACAGTGTGCTCAGCTCTTTTTTTAAACCCATCACCGCTGAAGCACATGATACAGTTCTTCTGTAAGAGTCAGTCATAGGGCAGTGCTGTCTGATCGAGATTTCTGCAGTGATGGAAATGATCTGGGTCTGCACTGACAAATATGGGGTCACTAGTCTCAGGCTATTGAGCCCTGGAAATTGAACTAACAGGATGGATGAGCTGAATTTTTGAAACTCAGTTTTAGTTAACTTACACTTATATTTAAATATCCACATGTGAGTAGAGGCTACTACAGTAGGCAGTGCTGGTCTGGAGGTTGGATGGATAAGATATTGGGAGCCTGCCTCTCTACCCCTCTTCCTTGTCTTTCCTTCCTTTCTTCCCACTTTGTTCAACTCTTTCAACTTCAAGTTTTTTACTCTGTAATAATAAAGTAACCCAAGCCAAATAGGACTTCTTTCAAGGAGACATACTTGCTTTTTAATGGAATCCTTCAGGGACAGTCCTTAAGCTGGGGAGAAAAAATCATCAGTCTCTGGAGGATCCTGATAGGGAGATCCTTGAGGCTCAGGAGGTCTGTGGTTATCCTGTGCCCTTCAAACCACCCTTGTAGGTAGGCATCACTCTGCCAGTTCAGAATACAAGGCGTAGTTGAACATCTCCTGTATTACTGACATTGACATTTCTTGATATGCTGTAGTAATATCTTATCCCCTTTAAATAACCTGATATAGATTAAATGCCAATAGCTCTTAGCAATTTAAATCTTCAAGTCTAGACTCCATTCTTAAAACAGGTGATGATTGCATTTTTAAAAGCTTTGCTTATTTATCTCTAGTCCTCATATCCCCATGTGTTATGCAAGTATAGATATTATCCAGGTCACAATAGTTTAAGTTTTGTGTGTTCATTCATTGCATAAACACCATGCTTCCTTCATTCTACTAGTGCTGGAAGGAGAGAAAAAAAAAGATGAAAAGAAGCATTTGTATTCTAAGGTAGAACACAAAGTATTTCATAGGTAGCCCTTAGGAAGATTTCCTAGTTTCAGTAGAAATTTCCCCCTTCCTTACACTGTGTCTAGTGTCTAGTGTCTGGTGTCTAGCCTAGAGACTTTGTTTTGGGAAGTCTTTGTCTCTCAGCTTCTGAAGTGACATCCCTCAACAGTAATTTCTGAGTACATGGCCTGTGTTTACTGAAGCCTAGCCCTGTTCCTTCAAGATTTGACTTTCTAGATACCAGCTGGCTCATGACCCAGTCAGGTGGGAATCAAAAGGCATAGCCTTCTTGGTAGTTGAGTACAGGGCAGCTTTCTGAAGCTGTTGTTACAATTAATTACTTCCTATAACAGCCCAAATATGCAATTTAACTCATTATGACAATTGCAGTAATCCAATGTTCCCAACTTCTCTTAGCTGTCTTAAATATCTTTTTCATATTTTTTTCTGATGATGTGAATCATTTGTTTCTTGCACCTTTATAAAATCCTTGACATCTAGAGTGGTAAAGTACCAAAGTAATTTGTACCCCACAGATCAATGATGTGACCAGTTAGACAAACATTCTAAAAAAAACCTCAGTGTAGATAAGGGAACCAAGTCTCCATTCATTCATTTAACATTTTGGTGCTTCCTGTCTTAGGACCTCTATCTGCGTACATTTCTTTCATTTAACAGCAGTAAGAATTATTAGTAAGTTGTCATTATCATTCTTACTCATAGGTTAGGAAATTGAGGTGTAAGGAATTCAGGAATATCCTGTACAGTTTCTCACCTCATAGTGGTAGAGTTGACACACACATTTAGGTCTGTGTGGCCCCAAGGACAACGCTTTCTAATTCTTATACATTTAATCCGCTTGAAAAGTCAGGCTGGTGTGACGTATGTAATTTAAACTTCATATTTAAATTCTAGGCACTTTTACCACTAAGTCTTATCTATTCATTACAACAGGTCTGATAAGACTTGAAAATATAAATGCATGCTTGAATTAGTTTGTGTCTTTGAAGAAAATGTATTTCTTTAACAGTATCACAAAGTACAATTTTTCATGGAGTGAAAGTTTCTCTCATCTGGTTAGTTCTCATTATAAAGTTTTTAAACAGCACGTAGGTCTGTGTACAAATGTATATGTGTATTTTGTTTCCCACATACATACATTGAAGTCCAGTCTTGAAATCTGACTTTTGTTCCTGAATTTTTCCTCGTATGAGAAAAAGGAATCTCATTTTCTGAAGACATCGATTTTAAAAGTTGGTTTTCAGTCTGAGTTCATCTAGCACTTAGCCATGCAACTTTGACAAACACAGTTAACTCTTGGGGCCTCATTCTCTCCACCCATGAAGTGGGTGTTTCTGCCATATTACTATTCTTTACTTTTTTCTCATGAAACTAAAGATTTTTAAATGGGTTTGACATAACCAATATTTTCCCCCTGGAAACGAAGCCTAGTTTCTTTTTGAGTACATTGGTGATGGTGAAGATGTAAAATGAGATTCTACAATTGCCTCCAAAGACCATGCAAGTTAGTAATTCAATTCAGTGGAAGTCAATTGAGCAAACATTTATCACTTGACCTCTGTCACTTGCTATTCAACAGTGAAAAATAAACCACCCGCACATATAACTTCTATAGTATGCCTGGTGTTAATATTTGAAGCATTCTTTTCACCATGGAGAATCCAGAACCTTCTCCTTCTTATTTCCAGAAATATCAGAATATATACCACTAGGCTTTGCATATCATTTGAGAAAAAGAAAAACTCAAGGCAGTTGGAGGGAAGCCTGAGGAAGCTGCTAGAATTGTCCCTGCAGAGTGGCCACAAGGTGGCAGCCTCTTGGGACACCTGGGCTACGGAAGTCCTCAGCAATTGGGCTGGTGGTTGAACTTCCCTTCACAGCTCAGCCACATGGAGGTCAGGTGGCTGCCAAGGTGATCTATTAGGCAACAGTGTAGGAAAACTACCTCTTGACAGTGTTTTCTAAAAAGCAGTAGCCACATCACTCTTCCATTTAGACTATTGTAGCTTTTAGGATGCTTTATTACACTCAAGAATCTAAAACCTACAACGGTTAGAAAAAGGGGGTGGGGGTGGGTTTCTCTTCCTTATGTTTTCTTATTGTTTGAATGCATTGGCTCTCAACCTAGACTGTACATTAGAATATCTTGTGGAACTTTTAAATCAGTTCTTGGGGCAAAATCCCAGAGATAGATTTTTTTAAAGCTCCCTAGGTGATTCTAAAGTACATTCAGAGTTGAGAACTATCTTTTCAGGGCCTTTCAATTTATTCATTCATCCACTCATCATTTATTGAGTACCTCTCCATGTCACCTCTGAGCAAGGTGATGGTGAGGATGTAAAATGAGATTCTACAGTTGCCCCCAAAGACCATGCAAGTTAGTAACTCAATTCAGTGGAAGTCAATTCAGCAAACATTTATCAAGCTCCTGCTACATGACAGGTGCAAAGCTAGATACAGAGGAAGCTGAGATGACAGCAGTTCCTGCTCTCTAACATTTATTTTCTAGTGGGTGGTATGAACAAATAATTATCATATGAGGCAGAATTTGAGATTATTTATGCCTTACCTTTCTATAACATTTCACAGTAACAAAGACTTTCCACCAACCTATATAATTTGAAGCTCATCCAGTAATTCTTGAGACTGTTACACCTCTAGCTGTCATTAGCTGGGGTTCAGAGAGGAGACTGGCATGCTTTGCCAAGATGAAGCAGAGTAAGTCCTCATGCCCACGTCTCTGGACTCCATGCTCACTGCCTCATTCCATGCTGTGCTGTTGGGCTCAGGGAAGAGCGGCTGACTTTGACTGCAGCCAGGGAGGAATTTGTCCTAGGGTGTATTTGTGTATTCGTTTTGGGAATTTTGTTTCCTGGAGAAAGAGTAGGGGGCCATTTCTGTCTGCACATCTGGGATCCTCCATCCAGTCAGAGGCTTCTTCTGATGCTGTTTTCATGCCCATCTCCTTCTTACATGGACTCCTCCTACCTTCACCAAATGTTTGCTCTCTCAAATTGCTCTGGATGTCTACTCTCTTGAACAGAAAACTGACAGTATTTAGTTTCATCAGCAGATCTGCTTGTCAAAAGTTCTGCCAATCACAGAAAGGTTTAATTAGGGGGCTGAAAATTAATCCAAGTGTATATAAAGAAGAAGCCAGACAAGTCTCATTTCCAGAGATCTCCATTCTGTCAGCTAATGAAGTGTTAAGCCAAATGCCATCTGGATTGGGACTGGCACATAAGATAGTTGATGATGAACATTTTGTAGGAATTAATCTTATGGCTAATTTGGAAAGTTGATTCTTAAGGGAGTGAGGTGTGGGTGAATAGCCTCTTCGTGTGCAGAATCAAAATTATATTGGCATCCTGCAGGGTCAGTAGATGTAGGCAGATATTCCTGGGTCAGTGTTTTATTTCCCTGTAATAGTAGAGAATCAACTAAGCGAATGATTCCCAGAGGGCCCATTGCCTTTCTATTACACGGGAGACTTTGCTGCTGAAAATCCCCCTGTGGGACTGTGGAATTATCTATCCTTTCCTTAAAGGCTTAGCAATCCTAAATGGTTAAGATCACCCAGATGTAGGTGCCATAACCTAAGAGAAACACTAAAAAATTGGTGTACATCCTGGAAAAAACATTCATACGTTGAGGAATCTGAACATTTTAAGGAGGACAGATGAGGAGCTGTGAACGTTTAGACTGAGGAAGCAAAAGCCCAGAAATGAGAAAGGAGGTGTGATAAATCTCCCAATATGCAAACATCTATTCGCGGAACTGCAGTTGTGTTCATTCTGTCCAGCTCCAGAGAGGAGGACAGTGACAAGGGGGCAAATTTCAGCTTACCCTGCTGTGGAAGAACATTAGAATTATTAAGCAGTGGAAGCAGTTATGTCATCACCCCCATCCTCTCACCCATTTTCCAGAGATGTTCAAGAACACCATTAGGAATGTGGAAGTAGAGATTCCGCAACTGAGTAAGAAGTTGGCTTTTATGAACTTTCCTGGGAACAGTCAACAGTTCTGACTATCCACCCAAGGAGTATTTAAGCCTCATGCCTCTAACTATGCTTATCATATTGTCTGTCACTGAACTTTACTCTTCAGGTGGGGGAAAACACTTGACTGATGTTAAAAACTAGCCAGGAGTGTGAAGTGGACAGGTTATCCATTGCCCACACATCTAGGTATGTAAGACATTCAATTAGTCCCTATTAAAGGAGCGTATGTATAACTTACTTTTTCTAATGTCAAATCATCTGTGTACCAGAGGGGACTAAGCATCCCACACGACCTGATTTCAGTCTACTTGTAAACTTCATATTGGCCCTGAACTCTGACACTTCACATGTGACTGAGACTCAACTACTGAGAGCCTTCTGAACACACTCATCTTTATCAATCCTTCATGCCTTTGCTCGGACTGTTCCTGTGTCTGAGAACCATTTCCTTCCACTCCTCCCCGGACCCTGTACCTACCTCACTTGCCTGTTCTCTGGTCCTCCAGAGTCGTCTCAGACATCCTTTCCTGTCGGAAGCCATCCCTAACTCTCAAGTTGTGTCCACCACCACCGGTCTCCTCCCCAGTACCTCCTGCCTCTCCCTCCTCTCCCTCACACTCCTGGCACACATTACTAACTGGTGATGGCACACTTTCTTGGCTGAGCCTGGATTCAACTGTAGAATCCTTTCAAGTCATTCCAGACAGTCGCAGCTGAAGAACCAGAGTTGCCAATCCAGATGAAACCTGCCTTCCAGTCCCAACTTGGGGCATGCCTTACTCATGACACTTCCTATGTTGTATTAAAGTAGTTCATGAACTTACTCTTTATACAAGGCTACAGTCACCATTAGGGGAATTGCTGTCATTTTTGTATTTTTTTATTCCCAATACCATGCACAGTGCTTGATATTGGTCTTCACTTAAGAGCTTCTTGCTATATGGAAGTGGATTAGGGACTTGGCTGGGAGAATGTTGTGAGGGAAGGGAGCCCTCGGACGCCTTCACAGGGCCATCTCAGTGTGCCTGCCTGGTGGTGACTCAGGGCAGTATTGTCCTTGAATGGGGACCAGGTGGGGCACCAGGACCTCTGCCCTCCTGGAGGATGAGCTGAAAACACTCTGCTCAGGGCTCCTGTGGGTGCCTCTAACACCCTTTCTTTCTGGGTCTGAGGGATCCTCTGGCAGGAAGTGTGTTGCTTGCCTTCTTTCTTTTTAAGGAGCCTTTCAGTATCCAGGCCTTAGTGTGAGCAACTCTCCATGCCTGCCTCCTCTCGCTGCCCCACACAGAGCCATTTCCATGTCAAATGCCCAGTTTCTCCTGAGAGCTCTTTGTGTCTAGCTCCATTTTGCCTGTTTGCCACCAGGGGGCCTCAGTTCAGCTCCTGTCACCTTTCTCTTGGCAGGAGCTCTCTCCATCACCTCTGTATTATAGGCCGCAATTCTTTCCTTCTGCTCTGTGCAAGGAACTTGCCTCCAAGGAACTCATCCTCACTAGCTTTGCTTCTGATCCTCCAACACTTAGGGGCCTCAGTGAATAGCAGAGCCTGGGGCTGATTGCATAGGCTTTGGAGGCAGACAGAAATGATTCTACTATTCACAACCCATGTGACCTTGGTGTGATGCTAAATGGCACTGAGCCTTAGTTTCCTCATCTATAAAACAAGATTTTAAATGATTATACCTGCCTCATATGATTTTGGAGATGATTAAATGAGATAATACCTGCTGGACCCTTAGCAGGACCTGCCTTACAATAAGAGCTTACAAAACTTTATGAGTGAATCATTGAATGCATAAGAGATGCAAAAACTATTCTAAACAGGAACATGTAAGTGGGGTTAATTCATTTTAGGTAGGATTGATGTTGGAAAGCCTCACAGAGGAGACAGGCTTTGAGCAGGCCTTTGAGGTAGAAGTGGCCAGGAAGGGCATTGCAAGGAGAAATGACATTGACAAGCTGCAGGTCAGCCAGGGCTGTGGTGCTGGGAGGAGGGCTATATTTGGAAATTAGACTGGGGAGGTGAGTAGACACCAAGCAAACTCAGGGAGGGGGGCCTTGAAGTAACAAGCTAAGGGATTGGGATGTTAAAGTACTTTTGCTCTGGGGAGGAAGGAAGAGACACCAAGGGAGTCATTGATCAAGTCCAGCAGACAAACCCTACCTACAGCAGGTGAACAGTCCTGGGGATTGACAGGCAAGCTGAGTAGTTCTCATTTGGGATAAAACCCACCATCTGGAGCAGACTGCTTTGGCCTTGTGCTGAGAGGGATGCTTGGAAGAGCCCCACTGGCCCTGTTTTGAGCCCTGAAATCCCTGCCTTAGTTGTTTTTTTGGTTTGGAAATCTTTGAAGGCCCAAAAGGCAGATTTGGTAGCAGCTCCTTTATGCAGAGGCTTGGATTTGGGCACAAGTTAGGCCACAGGGATGGACTAAGGAGAGGGGACTCTGGCAGAGCTGCCCCCATTCACAAGTATGGGCGGGGTTCCAATGAGCCCCAGGGAAGAGAGGCTGCCAATAAGAGCAGCGGGTGCCAAGTACCAGGGGCCTGTCCCCCTCATGGCCCCTGCCGATGGTGTGGAAGCTCACCACTGAGAAAAGATGCTCATAGCTACTGGAGTTTCATGACAGAACGTCTGCAAGTTTAATGAGAAACAGACTCAGAGGTGGGAGTGGACTTGTGGGATAGGCCTGCCGGGTGGGAAGGGGGTTCCTCTCCCTTCGCCCAGCTTCAGAGAGAAGCGGGTGACTGAGGGTGGACCAGCGTCGGTATGATCACTAGGTATTAAATCAAGAGCTTTTAAATAGGGGAGACTGCTGCTTTGCAAAGCTTCCTGTTTGTAGAGATGTTTAAAGGCAGGCGGTCACTTCAGGGAAGAGGTTTCATCATTTGTTCATTACTGAAGTAAAAGTTTGGATGAAATGAACTCTTACGTTGAGTAGGAAGTTGGATAAGTCGTATTTTCCTGACATACTTTGTTTATTTATTCAGCACTCCTGGATTCCTGAAAAAGGAGGCTCTTCCCAGTCCACAAAATAAAGATTCTTATTCCACTGTCTGTACCAGAAGATACTGTTGGCTCAGGAAGTAAGCTGAATCTGTTTATTTATGTCTGAATCGCCAGACCACAGGACACTGCCTACTATAGAGTAGGTATGCAATAAATGTTTGTTGAGTGAATATCAAATTCACTTTGTTTATTCTAGGATTTGACCGTGGACTGAGTCCCTTTCGTGGACTCGGTATGCCCACTTGGGCTCAATGAATGCCCATGGCTAACATTTAACCAAGCTCTTGTTCTTGGCCAGGTGCCAGACTTAATGCCTTACGTAATTGTCTAATCAAACCCTCCAAACAACCCCATTAGAAAGATCAAGCAGATACTGTCATTGTGCTCTCTTTACTAATGAGGAAACTGAGGCACACAGAAGCTAAGCAGCTCCCCTGTGGTAACACAGAGAGTAATTAGATGACTCAGGATTGGAATTTAGTTCGTACAGCTCCGAGGGCAACATATGTGACTCTGAAGTTCATCAGTGTACTATACCTTGAGTGAAGGGGTTATAATTATTAGCAATCATTAATAGAGCAGTATGTGTCTAAAACAGCTAAAAATTATTGAGTGCTTTCTACATGCCAGGCATTACGTACTTGTTCACCTAATCTTCACAGCAGCCTCATAATGTAGGTACTATTATTGTGCTCATTTTACAGACAAAGAAGAGGATACAGGATTTTTGCCTCTGAGTTAATCAGACCCTGAAGGCTATCCTCCCAGTATTATGTGATCTTCTTCCTTTTTTGTGACACCGAAGGGACAAATAATGAATTCTCTCCCATGGAGGGTGTGTGTTGCTCTAGGAAAATTGTATTTGGATTTCATCTGGAACTGACATTCAATTCATCAAATACATTGTTAGGAGAGTAACATTCCAAAATGTCCTTTACGTTTGCCCTCTGGCCATTGTTTGTCTAAAGGGGCTAGAGGCAGGTTAGATGGTGGCAAAGAGACTCCTCATAAAGGCCATATTGTGGAAAAAACTTAGAATTTGGAATCAAAGAGGGATGGAGCAGGGCCTGGTTCACCATTTCTCTGGCTCTGGGAACTTGGTAGCCACCTAGGCTCTCCGTACCTTAGTTCAATCATCTGGGAAATGGGGAGGATGAGTACACGCACCTCAGGGCCCAGCTCTAAGGACTGAAGGCTGATACCCATCAGTGCCTGACACCTGCTGCTGGTACCCGTCCCCCTCTCCCTCATCATCTTGTCCTCCTTTTTCTGTCTCTTCCTCTTTCTGTTCCTCTTTGTTTTCCCCTTTCTTCTCCATGCAACAAGATACAGGTTATTCCTGTTTTATACTTTCACCTAATCAGAATCAAGCATACCCCGGCAATTATTCTAGAACTTACAGTTGGCTTGAAACCAAAATTTGTGGACCACACCCTAGTGTACCTAGTAGGGCTTGATGGAAAGAGGCGTAGCTCTCCCTCCCTCTATTTGGTTTAGTATGTTTGAAATCAAAAGCCTTCTTTCTGAGAAAAAGAGTATGGGCTGGTCTGTGCAAGAGGGCATGCATGCCTGCAACAGCAGCTCAGTTGGGGAAGTCCTCGGGGACAGCCAGGATCTGAGGCATGGCTGGAGATCAGCAGGAAGCCAGGAATTCACCGCACTAACCTTACACATCAGGGGCCAGTCATTCATTAAGATCAGAATCCTTCTCCCTTTGTGCAGGACCCCTCCTGGGTGCGTGTAGGTTGAGAGTGTCAAATTGTACTTCAGAGATGCTAAGCAGGAAGAGGATTTGCCGACTTCTCCCTCTTGTGCTGAGGCCTTGTGCTACCTCCTGCTGGGGCGTTGTGGGGAAGATTAATGAGCTAATATTGGTGAAAGGCCTTTGATGATGACTGCTGAGTGTTTGTGCCATGAAATTGCCATTTTTTTCCAAGAAAATGTCCATGTAGTTTACTAATTAGGCATTGTTGAAACACCTCCTGCCCCATTATTTTACGGTTGTCTTGCAATTAACTGGCATCAGTACCATTTCAAATGACATTTATTGCCCATTTCCATGGTTTAATTTTTGGAAATTTTATAGGAACCCTGGGCATTGTTTCTTATTCACTGTAACTTGAATAATTAACAACGTAAATATGGCTTTGGGTAGAGATATTGTCAACAACGGGAGTTCTTTAGAGATTTTAATTAAGAACACTCCAGCATTGTGCCTCCTGTGAAAGTTCATCATGATGCCTGAGTACTCTCAGCACTTCCTCCTGTGGTCTTTGGTTCATGCCTGAGGGTATGTGCATGTGTGTGTTTGCACGCATATGTGGGCAGATGTATGGTTTCCACCACCGCTAGTGTAATATGAGGTACAAGGACAAGAGCAAATTCTTCCATTGCTTTTTTTTAGTCTTCTCTAAGACACAAACTAGAAAAGCTGATTTTGAACTTTTCTGTGTTTTGCTCCTATAACCTAGAGATTTGAGTTGGCTCAATTCAAGCATCATTTGTTAAATGTCCACTATGATTTCAGGTATTGGACTAGATGAATTTCATGCTTTAAGCTTTACCGCAAGTCAGTGAGGTTTTTCCCATTGCCAAAATGGAGGCTCAGAGAGTTTAAGTAAGGTGTCCAGCATCACACACCGTGTAACAGATGAAGACAAGACTCAAACCCAAGTCTGCTAGACTCTGAAGCCTGGACCCCTTCTACTCTCTGTCAAGCAAAATTGCTGAGCTGTCTATCGAGAAGTGAGTCTTGGTCACTCCAAAGGCCATCTTGTACCTTTTATAGGAAGTCTTGCAGGGCCACCTTTCTAAATACATCTTCTCTCCTGTATCTGTTAGTACTTTCTACACTTCTTATAGTCTGACTATAGTTTAGCTGTGTACCAACAAGGAGGACAATAAAACACAATAGTTATGAAAGCATGGGGTTTGCAGTCACCTGCGTTATATTCCTCATCTTGGACAAACTTCAGCATCTCTTAAGCTTCATGCTGTTGACATGAAGATGAAAGGAGAGAATGTACGGAATGTGCTTAGAATGTTTCCTGGCACATAGAAAGCTCACAGTGCATAGTGGTTGGATGGATGGATGGATGGATGGATGGATGGATGAATAAAGTATGAGCCAATGAATGAATGGCAAAGACCTTTGCTCATTTGTATGATTACTAACCCCAAATTCTGGAAACTCAAGCTTGTACTTAGTATACTTAGTTCAATAAGAAATTTTTTGAAAAATAAAAATGAAAATCAAGAAAATTTGGAAAAGCCTAGTGTATCTGATAAGAGGCCCAGGCTGTCTGCTCCTTTGTGATGGGAAAACTGGACTAGATCACACTGATTACAACAGGGAATCCAACTTCTTGAAAAAACTTATCACTAAGACCAGAATATGGTGATTACTAATGATCTTCAATACTTGCTTGATTTCTTCCACCCCATTTCATGTGTAAGGACAAAATGACACAGCCCAAGAGGAGGCCTGGCTTGAAATCACCAGATTCTTATCAAAATTCCAACTCCACTGTATATAATTATTTGTGTTGCACTTTGACCTCTGAAGAACTGTCCAGGATAAGCAGTAAATTTCACAGAAACTATCAGGTTCCAGGAAACAGACTCTGAAATAAAGGTTTTCTTTTGGAAACTATTGGGGTTTTTTTCTATAAAAACATCTGTCAGGGAAGAAGAGAACTGGGTGGGGTAAGGTGGTTGCAGCAAAGCTGAAGCTGGTCCTCCAGCCATTTCTGGAGCTAGGATGGCATTCAGAGTTGTCCTGAACTGAGAAAAAGGGCCAAGCCTTTGGACCCTTGTAGCTTGTCCACAGCAGAAGGGTGTAACTTGGGGCAGGGCTGGTGGAGGGCAATTTCCAGGGAGGAACTCAGCACCCCATACTCCCAGCAGCTTCAGGAAGGAGTTTCTCAGTCCTGGGAAGGAGTGTGAGTGGAGCTCTACAGTACCTACTGCAGCGGTGGAAAAAGATTTGAACTCAGGTTGTCCCTTACAACCATGTCATGGCATATCCCCCCTGCCTCTCAATGATTATAATCATTTTCATTTCACTGTTAGGGATTCAGAGTCTCATAGTTAAGTAACTGCCCTAATGACATGCCAAGAAATTATAAGGTCCCTAATAGACCACCAAAGCCCATGCACATTCCCTAGAACCATGTGTCTGCTACCTTGGCAGCAAATGAGAAGTCACTCAATGCTTGTCAAGCTATTCAACACTCAAAACCTCATGAGAACCTTGAAGGGGACTGTGTGTGTGTGATGTTTCAGAAAAAAAACAGGTACAGCTGTTTCCTCAGCATAGTTTGCTTCATCCAGGACTTCAGAGGAGTAGCAGAAGGACATTGCAACACACTTCATATCAAGAGAATTCTGAGTCAGGTTTTCTTGCGTATCACTGTAACTGCAAGCAATCAAACATAATATACGCTTTTTGAGCTTCACTCACCAATTCCATACTGCGTCAGCAATTTCTTCTTGCACCTCTACCTCTATGAAGTGCTCACTAGGGACAGGGAGGTAAATGGAGCTTATGTATGATAACAGGGTTGCACTGGACCTTGACCCTCCAGTATTGCAAAAGGGCTCGGCAGACATGGTGGCCCAGGCAATAAAAACAGAGAAGAGTCTCTAAAACCTTAGTGCATTCCACCATCCCAAATCTGAGTCAGATGCTGCAAAAGGAAGGAAAGGAGGGAAAGGCTTTAGGGAAGGCAATAGCAAATTATCTAGCATTGAAATGTCCTCCCACCCTCTCTGCCAGAGCAAGCCCCTGCAGGGTTAATTGGCATAATCATCAGCCTCTGCAAATTCAGAATGTCAGGGCTACTGTGCCTCCAGGAGGCTTCTCTCCATAGCAGGACTGGTCCTGGCTTCCATCTTTCCCCCTTACTGACCCTGTTGGCTGGGCAAGGCAGGCCTTTGCCCCAACAATCTCCTTTTTCTTAATATTTGCTCTTCTTTGCCTGGGCCTCCTCAAGAACTGTGTGATGATGTCAGAACCCAGATGATTCTTGGGTTTCCCTCAGCTAAATGTGAGAGCAGAGTCTGGCAGCACACTTGGTTTGCAAGCAGAATGAAATGGGTTTGAGTTGGGGTTGCTGGCAGGCTAGTTAGTCTGGGCTGTATTGTTTCATCATCTGCAAAATGGTGTGTGTTGAGGGGGGATAATAATAACCATCCTGCATTGTGAGGATCAAATGGGAGAAAGATGCAGCTCAAAATGAATGGCTGAATTCAGATGAAATTGTCACTTATTGGGCATACAGCAAAGGCTGGGGATGGTGCTGGAAACATCTACATTATCTTAATATTCAACTAATGCTATAGTCATCCTCGGTGCAGCTGAAGAATGGAGGCTCATAGAGATGGTTAACTTGCTGAGGTTACCCTACTATTAAGCCTATGCTGAGTCCAGATGTTGAGTTTCACACAGATTTGAAACTACCTGGGTCTCAGAGAGGGCAGGATACTGCGTACCTAGTGGGCGGAGTGACTAGAGGATGTGTAACTCCCTGCCAGCACTGAGGTTCTCTGACCTGGGTGGCTTGGGGAGGACCTCCACTGGCTGAATTTTGTGGGCTGGTATGAACGCTGTGAGGCTGGAGATCAAGAAGGACAGAGCATCGGAGTTTCATTATTTGTTTAGTCACTCTTTGGGGGCATTAGTGTTCCTTGTTTCATGCCATTGCTCTGCCGATGTCCTTCAGTGGCTTCCCAGTGCCCTTTGCACAAAGATCAAGATGCGATCTGCTGCAACCTGGCCTGCCTCCACCTCCGGCCTCAGCTCAGCTCACCGCCGCCCTGCTCCCTGCCCTGGGGCTGAGCACATGGCAGCTTCAGCATCTGCTGGCTGGCCTTTGCAAGCTCTGTGCTTCTGCCTAGAAGTCTCCTCATGGCTCTTGTGTCACCTTTTCATCCACCACTCTCAGCCAAGGATCTTTTCTCAAGGCAGGCTCTTCTGCTGCCCCGAGGCAGCAGCATCCTTTGTGGATCACTACGATAGTCTTGTCTTCCTTTTCCTCAGAGCAGCTCACTCACTCTGCAGCTACTTGTTCTCCCACAGATTAACTGATCAATATCTGTCTTTTCCTTTTAGACTGAAAGCTTCACAAGAGCAGGGACAATTAATATGACTGGCACAGCCCTTAGAAGTCTTCTAATCACAGACAACCTACTATGTGAATATTCTCTAAATCCCAGTCTCCAATTTGTGAAACTAGTATGTGGTAGGTGTTAAATATTTGTGACCCACTCTCAAAAAACTGACTTCCATTTCCTGAGAACATTGATCCAGTTCATATCTGTACATTCTTCAATGGGTCAAATGGCCAATAACAAATGAGTAGAGGAAGGAAGGAATGGAAATAATTGGTACTCACCATACATTGAAGTGTTTGCAAGGCTTACACTTCAACGAGTGTGTGTCATCATTATTTTGCAGGATTTCAATTCTAGAGGAGAATTTGGGGGCTGATCTACTTATCTAAACTGGAGCTTGTGCCCATAGTAAAACCAGTCCTTGTGTCGTGTAGGGGAGATAAGCATGCACTTTGGAACCAGACTGTCAGGATCTAAAGCTGTGACCCCACTACTTACTAGCTCTGTGAATTTGAGTTACTTAACCTGTCTTTGACTCAGTTTGTCATCTATAAAATAGGGAAAATAACAGAACTTAAGTTGTATGGTTGTTATGAGGACTAAATACTTCAATATTTATTTTATAAAGTGTTTAGAACAGTTCCTGACATATAGTACATGCTATATAAGTACTTGGTATTATTTCGTTTAGGAGATAGATCATCTTACGCCTTCTCGGGTGCCAGCCCCTGTAATCACTTCTTTCCTAGGTCTCCTGCCATTTCTCTAGCAGTTCTTATTTCTTCTAGTTTCTTTCTGAACTGAGTTGCTGAAGTATAATCATTTTCTGAACCTACTTGGATTATGACAATAGTGTTTTTTCTTTCCCCTCTGTGCTTTCAATTTCCAGTTCGACTTCAGGGTCTACATCATTTCCATTGAAATTTCTCCAGTAGAATATAGTCCTATTATCTCGATCATTCCTGAGCTCTGCCCCAAGAAAATGTGGCTCAATACGTTTCATCAACCAGAAGGAGCAATGCTGGGGGGTCGTGAAGGATTGAGGAAGGTGGATTTTGCCGGCGAGGGTAAACGCTGTTCAGCTCCACTGTGCTCAGTGGAGCTTCAGGTCCCGATGTTCCTTTTTGTGCCCATTAACCCTCCCCCTTCTCACCTTCTCGTGGACTCTTTGGTTAGAAGCTAACGTTAAAAGGAAAAGAATGTTAATGAAATATCTTTGTGAGATACACTGCCGGAGCAATTTAAAAACATAACTAGTTATTAAGGTTCACTAAAGGCATAAAGAGTTGAAACTTTCAAGTCTGATATACCTAAGGCAGAAAATATTGTCTGGTATGGAGGACAAAACCCAGAGGCCAGAAGTACGACTTGAACCCAGGTTTTTACCACTTAAGATACTGGTGATCTTGAAGAAGTGCACTCCTCTCTCTGGGCCTTCTCATCTGTTAGTGGAAACTGTTCTATCACGTATTCAACAGGTATTTGTTGAGCTCTGGTGATGGTCTAGGTACTGCTGGAATAGCTGAACTTTCAGATGTTTCACAGCTGAACAATCTGCAAATTACAGCTGTGAAACTTCAAACACAGTCAACTTGGGGTTGGGAGCATAGTGGGCTGAGCTCCTCCTTTTAATCTTTGTAATTAACATATAGCTGTAATTAACATATAACACATTGTGGCATGTGATAATTCAACTGGAAAGCTTTGGTGTTCTTTTTAAAGATCCAACTTTTGGCTTACTTTCTGTAATGTTTGTGTACTATTTTACTGATTTTGATTTTCATATTTATTAGTTCCTTATTTTTACTTTGGGTTTATTTTGCAATCCTTTTCCTAACCTTTTATTGTGGTGTAATTCCAGGGAGAGGAAGTCCCAGGGCAAGATAACTATCTGAAACCGAAATCAGCCAAAGGGAGAAATAAAGTTTAAAACCCATTTATTGCTTACAAAACAGCTGTCTGGCATCTCACTCTTGCAAGCGAATTCTCCCTGCAACCTCTCAGGTTCAGATAAGCCCTGGGTCGCCCAGCTAATTACCCACTGATATGGAGATGAACTACCTCTCTCCACCCCTTAGAAACACCTATTGTTGTGCAGATGCACTAAAGCCAGGCGAGAGATTCTGGAAATACTGCCATTTTACTCACAGGTGGAAACACAAATCACTGATTCTTTTTTTTTTTTTTTGGCTTCAAACAACATGGATTTATTACAGTTCTGTAGTTCAGAAGTTTGACATGGCAGGGTTGCATCCTTTCTCGAGCCTGTATGTTTCTTTGTCTTTTCTGGCTCCTGGAGGTTTCTTCCTCCATCTTCAAGGCCAGCAATGAGTCCTTCTCACACCTTTGACTGAGTTTTCTGCCTCTCTCTTCCACTTTTATAGCCTCTTGCAAATCACTGATTCTTAACTCTTTTTTTTTTCAGTCTACATATAAATATTTAAAGTTGTAAATTTCCCCCTAGCACTGCCTTAACTGCTTTCTAAAATTTGAAGGAAACATTTTGCCTCTTCATTATGATTGTTTGAAATATTTCACTGTCCTTTGTGATTTATTTTTTGACCCATGCAGTATTTAGAAGTGTGTTGTTTAATTTCTGACTTTTTGCATATTTTTGTTTTATGTTTTCGTTACTAAATTCTAATTTATTTCCTTCATAGTCGGATACATAGTGTGTAGGCACCATGGTATTTCCTTTCTGCTCTAGAAGAGACTAGCTCTGCTTATGTATAGTCCAGCCCTGACCGAAGATCCATGGAGATCTCCCTATGGGCCATTCTGGAGGCTCCTGCCTACATACACAGTGCCCTTCTCTCTGGTACACTGCCCTCCTATTCTGGTGGCTTTAGGAGACCCCTTCCTCCTCCACTTGGCAAGCCTGCTGTTTTCTCCTTGGGCTCCATCTCCTTGTGACATGTCGGAACCTTGAAGTTCCCCAAGGCAGAAAGTGGAGAAAACATTGAGTCACCGCATGTGTTTTCTTTCTTGCCAGCACTACAGTTCCACATGGACACTGCCGTGCTTCCTCTCCCAATTATCCTGCAAAATATGCTTCATATATTTTGTCTGGATTTATATAGTTCACAGTAGGGGAAGTAGGAAGCAGTCTAGAACCCATTATCTATCATGGCCAAACCCAAACTATTTTAACTTAACCCTATTTAAGCTACTAATATTAAACAGAAGAAAGCAGTTTTGGAAATTTGGGTTTTAAAATGCGTGTTTTAAAAATTTAACAAAATGTACTTATTCTTATTAGGGGTTTTGACTTAATTTTTCTTGGGATTTCTAATAGCAGTTTCTTTCTGTTCATGAACTTTAGAGGGAAATACTATTGAGCCATTTTTGCTCAATTTGTGAGCTTCACTCTAAGCAACTAAATTGAACCTGCAGTTGCTATATAAAACCTCTTTCTAGCAATGCCTGAATGGTGGTTTTTTACCTGATGCTTTTTAATGATAACGCAAAGAACTTGTTAAGAATGACAATTTTAATATGCAAGATTGAGTATGAATTGGCTTGCTAATCAGTTTGCTTAAGCACAGTAAAGTCATCTCACAGCACAGATGATATCCTGGTATAGTTATACTAGAACTGGTTGATATCTCCCATCCCTCCTCCTTTAGGTGACAGCAAGTCCTTTAGTAATTTGTTAGGGTCCTGCCTAGCTGTTCCAACTGATTCATATCTGATTCCATGTTCTACTGAACCTTTTCCATGTTTCATTCTTGTCTATACCAGATATGCCAGATATGCCAGATAATTCTGTTTTATAAAAGTCATTACTTTAAATCTGTGTTGAAAGTATTACTCCAGAGAATTTTCAAACTCTTTGTAATTCCTTGTAGTATGTTCATTATGAACAGAGCCTTCATTTACTGCATTTCTTTTAGCCATCCTTGTTCCTACTGCCTACTATACACATCCATGAAAATGCTGAAAAATAAGGGTTTGGGTTTTTTTTCCCCCCTCTAGAGTACATTCTGCACAATTACATTTCTAAAGCTCCTTGCCACCTGGGAAGAGTGTCTCCTCTTGGTAACAAGGAGAGGAGTTTAGGATGCTTGCTTTGAATGAAAAGAAAAAATTCCAGTTTCATGCTTCAGAAAAAGAAAAACAATCTGCTTCACTGGTCAAAGTTTCTTTACCCTAATATTTACTAATTCCTGTGTCACATTGTTAAAACAATTACCAACTGTAACATTTACATTGAAAAACAAACGATTGGGCAATTCAGAGAAGAAACTGAGGATTGGAGTGGCTGAGAAATATTTTTACAGAAAGTTTGCATCATCAAGGAAAGCTTGTGCAACCTCTGTACATTTATTGTGGCTTAAAAAAAATCTGGATGCTTAAACTCCATGAATGTGTCTATATGCAAAGGTTTAGAAGGCTCTTTTTTCTTCAAAATACAATAGTCTAACACTCTCTCTCCTCATTTAGCATATGAATATCATCCCTGTGCTCTGCTTTTTCTCACAGAGAGCCTTATCTGCTTTTAGAGCCTCAATCCTCCACTTCCATTATTGCCTTTTCACTTGTAATACCACCAGTAATGTAACTCGCTCCATATTCTGATTATGATCATTATAAGTCAATATGGACTTCTATGCCCAGGTCATCAGTGCACGAGGAGCAGTGGACTAGGATGACCATCTCTAAATGCACCTGGAACTGTAATTGCATTGTACACAGTCCTTTGGAGCTGAATAGTTGCAAATACAGTTCTGCATGCATTCCTTTAAGCCAGACCTAAGCATTTTTCCTTTTTGCTTCCTGCCCTGCAGGGACAGATATATGAGGAATTTAAAGGAAACATAACACAAACAGGAAGACTTGTAGTCACAGTAAAGAAAGCTCCGCTTGTCTTTATCTATAGGCATCACATTCTAATTGTAACCTTTTATTGTCATATATAAAAATATATCCCCCTTTCTCTTGGAAAATGGCATTGTAGCAGTTGATTTTGTTTTCCTCAGTCAAGGTGAGCTAACCCCTACAGTTTTCAAGGGGGTAACTAAACCAGGCACATGGGCGAAAATGTAGTTCTGCAGTCACGAGTAGGGAAGAAATATGTGCACTTTGGACGCTAGTGTTCTCTGGACAGAAGCTGAGTGCTGGAGCTAGAACTTGGTACTTCAGCAGCTATACCTCTTTAGGGATACTTTATTGTTGTTTGAGAGCCTGCACTGAGAAGTGAAACTTAAGATCCTTTTACACAACCCTATTTAATCAGGCCTCTTGCTTATCTGCAGGCTTAAATCAGCCTCCCCAAAGCTGAAACTTACTTGGCTTGTTGGGCAACAGAAATTTATACCTCCCGCTACCCCTTCACAGGTACATGGCTCTGGGGCTCAGATTTGATCTGGATCTTAAATGATGGCTAGAAAAAATATCACTTTCAGAGAGAGCTTGTCTATCCAAAGGTTAAATAACTATTCATTTTATATTTTTCTTTCATTTCTTTTATAAAAACCTTTCAAATCTTTTTTTTTGTATAAAATAAGGTTGTAACTCAATTCCTTGCAAACCATTAGTCAATTGATCCATAACATTTATTGAATACTTTACCAAACCAGTGGGACATTTTCATTATAAGTAATGCTTTTATGTACAGTTGAGGCTATTCTTGAACGTTCCAGTCTGCCCTGTGTTACTTGTATGTTAATTAGCCTCCATACCTGCACCACAGTTTTGATACTTTAAGTTTCTTACCCTCAGCACAATTGGCATATTGAACTGGATCATTCTGGGTTGTGGAGAGAAGTCCTGCGCATGGTACGATGTTTAGCAGCAGCTTAGGTTTCTACCTACTAGTTGCCAAGTAGCACACATCCACCCTCATCCCAGCTGAGGTGAACAAGCGAAAATGTCTCAAAGACAGTTATCAAATATCCTCTGGGGGACAAAATTACCTGCAATTGAGAACTTTTGTTTTAGCTTAAAAATGCATTTTATATATTGGATAAGACAAACTAATTCTTTTTCTTCCTTTTTTTCCCTTTGGACATATCTCAGTTATTCTCGTATGTTTGTTATTATAGTTAAATTTTGGATTCATTTTGTAAATATCTTCTTTTTTAAATTTTATGTATTTATTATTTTATATTATATATTTTTAATTTTGGTATCATTAATATACAAGTACATGAGCAACATTGTGGTTACTAGATTCCACCCATTATCAAGTCCCCACCACATACCCCATTACAGTCATTGTCCATCAGCATAGTAAGATGCTAAAGAGTCACTACTTGTCTTCTCTGTGCTATAGTGCATTCCCCATGCCCCCTCCTGCATTATGTGTGCTAATCGTAATGCCCCTTATTCCCCTTCTCCCTCCCCCACAAGAAGTCCCTTTCCCTTTGGCAACTGTTAGTCCATTCTTGGGTTCTATGAGTCTGCTGCTGTTTTGTTCCTTCAGTTTTTGCTTTGTTCTTATGCTCCAGAGACGAGTGAAATCATTTGGTACTTGTCTTTCTCCACCTGGCTTATTTCACTGAGCATAATACCCTCTAGCTACATCCATGTTGTTGCAAATGGTAGGATTTGTTTTCTTCTTATGGCTGAATAATATTCCATTGTGTATATGTACCATATCTTCTTTATCCATTCATCTACTGATGGACACTGAGGTTGCTTCCATTTCTTGGCTATTATAAATAGTGCTGCGATAAACATAGGAGTGCATATGTCTTTTTGAAACTGGGTTGCTGCATTCTTATGGTAAATTCCTAGGAGTGGCATTCCTGGGTCAAATGGTATTTCTATTTTAAGTTTTTTGAGGAACCTCCATACTGCTTTCCACAATAGTTGAACTATTTTACATTCCCACCAGCAGTGTTGGAGGGTTCCCCTTTCTCTGCATCCTCACCAGCATTTGTTTCACCTAGTATTTTCAATGTCGGTCATCCTAACTGGTGTGAGGTGATATCTCATTGTGGTTTTAATTTGCATTTCCCTGATTAGCAATGTGGAGCATCTTTTTATGTGCCTGTTGGCCATCTGAATTTCTTCTCTGGAGAAGTGTCTGTTCATATCCTCTGCCCATTTTTTAATTGCGTTATTTGCTTTTGGGGTGTTGAGGCATGTGAGTTCTTTTGGATGTCAACCTCTTGTCGGATATGTCGTTTACAAATATATTCTTCCATACTGTAGGATGCCTTTTTGTTCTGCTGATGGTGTCCTTTGCTGTACAGAAGCTTTTTAGCGTGATGTAGTCCCATTTGTTCATTTTTTATTTTGTTTCCCTTGCCCGAGGAGATACATTCAGGAAAAAGTTGCTCATGTTTATATTCAAGAGATTTTTGCCTATGTTTTCTTCTAAAAGTTTTATGGTTTCATGAATTCAGGTCTTTGATCCATTTTGAGTTTACTTTTGTGAATGGGGTTAGACAGTAATCCAATTTCATTCTCTTACATGTAGCTGTCCAGTTTTCCCAACACCAACTGTTGAAGAGGCTGTTATTTCCCCATTATACATCCATGGCTCCTTTATCATATATTAATTGACCATATATGCTTGGGTTTATATCTGGGCTTTCTAGTCTGTTCCATTGGTCTATTGTTCATTTTGCAAGTATCTTGAAAAATATATTTAATGCATATATTAATTTGGGGAGAAATGGCTTTTAGAAATATTAATTATCCAATACAGATATATTTCCATTTATACCAGTTTTTTCTTAAAACATTCCAAGTTAACATGTAGTGCTGCATTTGTTTATGAATTTACTATGAAAAATATTTTCAATTTGTCCTCTTGCTTAATCACATTATTACCCATGGGGCAGGTCTATAAATTATTATTTACATTTCATAGATGAAATTGAATGGAGGAAGGTAGAACTCTACCAAGGTTGTTTATCTCGATTCTAGAGCCTTTTCTTTGATCCTCTGCCTCATTTGAAGGTCTAAAATTCGAAAACAAGACAAATACAAGGAAGAAAACAGAAAACAAGGAAGATATGAAAGCTAGTATGGGACATTTGAAAGAAAGGTTGAAAACAGAACTTACACTGTTCAATGAGACAGGAGATTTTCTCAGTGGTTTGGAGTGGCCTAACTTTTGTGCTTTCCTTCCTGGGCCAGAAATCCCATAAATGTACTTCAGTTGACTCAGTTTTGCAAACTCAAGAGATCTATGCCATTTGCATATTTGAAGTTCGCCCCTTTATTAGGGATGCTTGGGTGAAATTCTGAGGTATTGGTATTTCATCCATTTTCATGGTGCCTTCCGACTTTATTTCCAGGAGCAGTGTGTAATAACAAGTGAATTACTAAAACAAATTATGATCATGAGATTTGTGGCTTTTCTCTCCTCTTCCTCTCCCTGCCTAGATCCTAGGAATGGAGGAATAAGTTGGAACCTAAAATCACTGTGCTCTGAGATCTCTTTGACAAAAACTCACTCCATAAATAATACTTGTGGATGATCATGAAGAACAGATAGGTTTCTTTTTCTTCTGCCTCAAGATGTGTCTATAAGGGACTTAGTTCAGTAAAGCAGACTGCAGAAGACTAGGAGGTGTCGAAACAGCAATGGTACCTTGTCCAATGAGACAGGGCAAGCTTGGGTGGACAGCTCAGCTGGAGAGGAAGAAAGATGGTCCACACCAGATGACAATATAGCATCTGAGAACATATAACAGAACACAGGAAGGTCCAGACTAGTGGCTGAGATTAGATAGGATATGAATTTAACACAGGTTAACAGGCATGCGTTACCATAAAATGATTGAAAATCCAGTGGGCCAGCAGCATCAGAGAAAAGCAGTCACCAGTAACCAGTCTCTAGTTTCTGAGCCAAGTTCAAGAGCAGCAAGGGAAAGGAGTTAGGAAGGACTAAGAAAAACATGGCAGAACATTGATAAGAGATTTACAAGAACCACATGACTGAACTGAGAAACTGGCTCAAGAAACACGTCAGACCCTTGTTTATCTGGGGTGGAGAATGGGATCCCAGAAGATCAGTAGCAAGTGTTTTCTTTATCCTAAATCTTTATGGGTTAGATGGACCTACGTTCATCACTGTAGATGAAAATATATCCATTAAATTGACAAATTCCTTCTTCGTACCTACAATATTTGTACCGCGTTATTGGAATTTAGTAGACAAAATAGAAAAGCATCCTGCTGTCATGCAGTTTGTATTTTAATGTAGAGAGAGAGATAATAAACATAGTACATAGATAAAATATATAGTATACTGGACAGTAATAAGTAGTATAAAAGATAGTGTAGGTTATTGGGAGTGCTAAATGTCAAATCAAAATAAATGTGGATGTAGATGAAGACAGACTTTATTTTAAAAGACTTCCAAAGAAATCTTGCCATTTTCAACAGCACAGATGGACCTAAGTGAAATAAGTCAGACAGAGATGGACAATATATAATTTCATTAATATGTAGAATCTAAAAACAAACAAACAAACAAAGCTGAAATAGACTCACAGGCACAGAGAACAGACTGTGTAGTTGCCACAGGGGAGGGGATTGAAAGATGGGTGAAACAGGTGAAGGGGGAAAAAATTAGAATGTTTGATATCTTGGTCTAGCTGATGGTCACATGAGTGTGCACACATGTCGACATTCATTGAGCTGTACTCTATGATTTGTGCATTTTATTATATGTACCTCAATATATAAAAATTTTAAAAACTGGAAAAAAATGAATATGAGAAAACGATGAGAGTGCGAAAATAATGAGAATACCTTAATTATCAACTACAAAAAATTAGTAAATAGTCACATGAACTGGAAAAAAAAGGACTATTCTAATAGGGAGATGATCCTAAAAATCTGCAAGTACTGCAAAATTAAACAGAAAAAAATGGGCTTTACTATTCTAGGGAGTGGTGAGCAGAACTAGCAGCAAATTCGTGGGGAGCAGGGCAAGCAGGTGGAGTGAACAGGTGGCATCTTTGGGGCATTTTAACAGGGAGATGTTTTTTCTTTGTGGCTAGCAGATTCTCAGAATTAGCTGTTCAGGGGCGGATGTTCTGTGTCATGGCGATTTCATGCTTGTTTATACTTGAGGGCAAGCCAAAGTTGAGGGGTCTTGGGTCGGGGAGCCTGACAATATTTGATCAAGCCAAACGTCAATAGGTATGTCATGGGCACCTGTGAGCACTTGGACAGGAGGGAAAGTGTTTATGTGTAATGTTAAGTAGGGTGGCCAAGGATGGGCTCATTGAGAAGGACATATTAGCAGAGTTGAAGTAAGTGAGAAAACAAAGACTTGTGAGCAATGAGAGAGTGAAACATGCTGATCTGGGAGTGATCCTGGGAGATGAGCATTCCTGGCAGAGGCAAAGGCTAGTGCAAAGCATGGAGCTGGGAGCATAGCTGCTGCCTTTAAAAAATAGCTTGACATTTATTTTCCAATGATTGCCCAAATAGAATCTGCCATCCCACATGCTCCTTTGCAGTGTAACCTTGCCACATTGCTATGAACAGGTGGAGTTCACCTCTCCATGTCCACAAATGCTGCCAGGCTCTGTGACTGTTTAAACCAATAGAATATGGCTAACGTGTCACTGTGCTAGTTGCAGACATGGCCCTTAACTGGCCAGAAACGTCTACTTCCAGCTTCCTGTAATACTTGCTCTGGTGACCCAGTCTCTCACAACATGGACCACCCTAGCTGCCATGCTCCCCGAGCCCCATGGAGAGACCATCTGGAGGCGCACAGCTCCAGCATCAACTAGCAGTCATGAAAGTGAACCATCTTGGACTCCCAGCCCATGGAGCCTTCAGATGACTTCACACACAGCTGATGTTGGACTGTGATGATACAAGAAACCTTAAGCAAGAATGCCCAGCTGCAGTCAGTCAACCTACAGCACCACAGAGAGATAAAAAATTGTTTTAAGCTGCTTACTTTTAAGAGTAGCTTGTTATGGAGCAATAGATGACTGAAATACACAGCAAGGAGGACACTGTAGCTATAGGGGGTGTGAGCACGAGAGAAATTAGTAGGAGATAAAGTCAGAAAGGGACTTGGGAAGTCAATTATATATTTTCTCATAAAAACTGGCTTTTCCTCTGGGTGAAAGGGAAGGCTATTGCAGGGCTATGAAAGACATGTAACAGGATCTGACTTACATTCTAAAAGGATGTCTTTGGCCGCTGTGTAGGGAATTGAACACAGGTGCCGCTGTAATAATCCAGGCGAGTGATGATGATGGCTCAGATCAGGTTGGTGGAGGGGTGGAGGTGCTGTTGTCTATATATTTTGGAGGTAGAGTACAAAAGTGTTTCCTGATGGACTGAGCTGTGAGGTAGTAAGATTATCAAACATGCCTGAGGACTGGGAGGAATGACATTTCCGTCGCCTACTGAGATGAGGACCACTGCTGGAGAGGCAGGCTCAAGGAGGCAGGTTGAGAGTTCAGCTGGGGTTATATTAAATTTGAATAATTTGTTGGACATCCCAGTGGAAATGTCCAGTAGGCAACAGGACATTGTAGTTTGCAGGTGGTGAAGGTGTCGGGGCTGGAGATGTATGTGTGGGAGTTGGCAGCACCTGGGTTTCTGAAGCCATAAACTAATGAGATCATCTAGAGAGCAAGTGGAGAGAAGAAAAGGGAACAGCTGAGAAGCAGACCAGGTACTGACCCTGAAGCATTCCAAGGACGAGAGGCTGCGAGAGATGGACAGCAGCAAAACAGGCTGAGAAGGATTTGTCAGCAACATAGGGAGAAAACCAAGAGTGAGTGTCCTAGGAGACTAATAGGAAGGGTTTCTAGTAGGAAGGAATTACAAGCTGGTTAAGTGCTGCTGACAAGTCAAATAAGAAAAGAACTCAGAATGGACATCTGTATTCAGCAATGTGGTCTCAGCCAAATCTCATTCTATTTTTGTTTCTCTCCATACACAACACAGTATTTATTGAGCACTTACTACATGTCAAGTACTTCCTAGGCCTTGGGAATACTAAGGTAAACTGAATGTTTCCTTAAGGACTTCACAGCCATCCAACTGACTAAACTATATTTACTGCATAATTACTATGTGTAAAACACTTTGTTAACCACTATGAGGGATATAAATGTATATAATCTTATGCTTAATCTCATTGGAAAAATTAGACAGAAACACACAGACCTATTAAATTGCAGTACGAGTTGAGCCCATAAGAAACATCACAATGTAAGGTTTCAGTAAATGGCAGCATATACTATAAGACTAAATGCTATATGATGAAGAGATAGGCTGCCTAAGCTGGAAAAATCTGGAAAAGCTTCATGAGAAGCACACAAATAGAAAAATTCTGGAGTGGGGAGCATTGGAGGTCAATAAATAGGCAACTTTGGAGAAATCAGAAAATGAATATAAAAAATATTAACGAAACAATGTGGATGGACCTAGAGGACATTATTCTAAGTGAAATAAGCCAGTTATAGAAGGGTAAATACTGTATGATTCCACTTATATGAGAAATCAAAAATAGTTAAAACTCATAGAAGAATTGTGCTTGCCAGGGGCTGGCATCTGGGGGAAGGGGGGAACGTGGAGTTGCTATTCAAGACACAAAATTTCCATTAGGCAAGATGAATATGTTCTAGAGATCTGCTGTAAAACAATACTGTAATGCATACTTAAAAATGTGTTAAAAAGTCTCATGTTAAATATCCTACAATTTAAAAAATTAACTCAATAACTATGAATTATAACAAGTAAATGGAGATATATCAAGAATGGATAAGGCTCTTGTGTATGACTTTGGATTTTGACATTTTTCTGTGCTATAGCAGGGTTGGGGTTTGGTGGAAGAGCAAGTTTTGGACCATTGGGTGCATTATAAATTTCCATCTTAGGATAGTCAGTCTAGTAATGAAAGTTAGGGTAGAATGTGGTTGGAGGATTATAAGACCTAGAAATAATATCACGGAAATAGATTGCAACTTAGAATAGTACAGATAATTTAAAGTCTTTTCAGCCTCGTGGAGACTTTCCCTCTTCATTGATGTGTGTGTTCCTGTACGTGTAGGGTGATGTGTGTGTGTGTATGTTGGATGAACATCTATTTCTTAGTGCATTCATTCATAAGCATTCAGTTTCTGTTGCCAGGAATGGACTCCATCTCAAATTCTAGCTGTCACTGGTATTTAAGAATTTAATTGCAAATCTTGGGGTTTCCTTATATCCTGCAACAAAAAAAACCTTAATTGGTTTAAAGATTTCTTTTTCTGTTATTTTCTAGTGATGCAATCATATCATCCACAGCCATTGATAGTTCATTGTTTTCTGTTCTGCTTCTCACACCTCCTATTTTTAAAAAGGTAATGTGTGAGCACAGTGCCTGACACATAGTATCTCTCAAAAAATTAATAGTTCATTCTTAGCATGGGTTTTAGAACTATTTCCCCTCCTATTTTAAACTTAGCAGACTACATCTACTCTCTGAGAAACACAAATGTAGGCTGTCTTCTGGCTTAAACCTATGTTAGCGGATGAGGTCAGTTTGAACAAAACTGGCTACAGGTGTCCTTAAAGGCTTCCAATTGTCCTGATGGCCATGTGGGTTGCAGGTCAATGGAAAATGGGGCTCAGTCAATGAGAATTTAAACTCTTCCAGCTGTTCTAACCCCTGGAGGACACATTAGTGTCACTTCTATTCTGAGATCCTTTATGGTATAATCGACAGCGTTGAACTCAACATTAGCACAGGCATTCAGCTCACAGACAGGGTATACGTGAAGGAATTTGGGAGAAAGAACTGCCTGGCAGTAAGATGGACTGCATTCTGACAAAAATCTCTGTTGAAGGATAGAGGTGAGAAAAGAAAACGCTTTATATGTTACTAGTAGGAGAGTCAGTCTAAAAGTGGAACAGCCTTGCCATCTGGCAATTAGCAGTGAGTTTATGTATTATAGGTACTATGGATCCTATGTCTGGTTATAAGAAAAGTGAACCAAGAAACAAGGACTGTGGTATATGGATGGAGGCAGGCAGATGCTCTCTAAGGTCAATGAACTATTGCCGATTTTCTGAGAAGTGAATTTGAAAGTTAGTCTGTCTCTTCTCAGAAAACGTGACTTAAGAGTAAACAAATCTGAGAAAGCACCTTTTGTCCTTTCTTGTGGTTGGAGTTAAACAAAGTAAATGGGTGGTGCAAGCCTGAGGGTTTTGCAGAAACATCTGAGCTCTTTACACTCTTGAGCACCTCCTGTATACACATACCCCAGTGGAAGTCTGCCCTGCCCTCCAAGGACAACAAACCACACCCAAAGAAAGTGCTGCCAGATGGGTGGGGGAGGGGAGGGCTGCGACCACTTTCACTTCCCAAAAGGGTCCCCACATTTTCACTCTTAGCCTAGAGTTAAAGGAAGAGGTTATCATGCGATGTCTGGGAGTGAATAAATGAGGTCCAGAACACAGTTGTGAAGAACTGTGTGGAAAGGCAAGAAAAATAACCTTGGAACAATTGGTATAAACTAGCAAACTCCTGGCCTAACACTGACTGTGGAATTCAAGGTTATTCTTTATCATTCTTGCCTGTAGCTGCTAAGTAGGAAGGTCATTTTTCACTTTCTCTTAGCTCACCCACCTCCTCTAATTTATCTTACAGTGCAAGTGAACAATTACAATCCCTTGAAAGGTAAAAGGATATTAAATGCATGGATTTGCACAGCCACAGAGAAGGGAAGAATCCACAGCATCCTCTTGAACAAATATAACCTCATTACATGCTTCTCAAGCTGCCTGTGGAAAAGGAACAGTTCTATTTGTTAGATTTCTGATCCATCGTAGCCTGGTTCTTTTATAAAATGTAATAAAAATGAATTACTAGGAAAATTATAAAAAGGCATAAAATGAAACTCTCAACTTTTTTTTCATAATTGAATTCAATAGGCATAAAACTTCTCTGTCACACTGCTATGAAAGTTTCCAAAGACTTATTCCCAATTTCAGTACTTAACTTGTCATAGATGGATACAAGAAATTTACAGATCTGCTTTGGTCTGCAGACAGCCTCGGAGTATCACCCTTCAAAGTTAAACGTTTTGAAGGAATATTGTGACTGACTTTCTTTTTAAACACATTTATTGAAATCTCTGTATATATCTCTATTCCTACCTACCTATCATCTATCTATAAGGATCTATATCTATCTACCTCTACCCTGTATATTATTGCTCTCCTAGTTTCAAACCGTATACTTAAATCCCATTCCATTCCATCCTGCATTTGTTTAACTTGTGGCTACAAGAGTGGATCCCAAAGTATATTCTTTGGGTATAGCTAATAAGGTTTTTAAATGAAATGCCTAGTTGACCAGGTTTCTTCAAATACTTCACTGCTTCCTTTTTTAAAAAAATTATACTGTTTATTTTTTAAAATGATATTTCACAGTTTTATCATTGAACCATTTATTCTGTTTTTTTTTAAGGTGAGAGAGTTAACAATCTTTTACACATCTTACATGTTATATCTGTTTTCTATGTCCTGCTAGGCCAAAATTAGCATATCTGAGACCTAATGCTCACTGTGATTGTTTTGCTTATCTTAGATTTATGTTGATTTTTATCTAAACCCTCAATTTACTAAAGTCTAAGGGCCCAAATCTACAGCTGTTCCTATTATTGTATCTTTAATATTATTTACCTTCCTACTGGGTCTTGTAAGGGTATGTACTTGCTTTCGTAAGCCAGAAAAATTTTTGTCTTTTCTTCTAGGTTTTCAGATAGGGCTTGTAACAAAGGACAGATTAGCAAGTTAGTAGGAATTTATTAACATGCGTATGTTATATAAGGAGAAACTCAGGGATGAGTAATTTAAAGGTTTCGTTAAATCTTGGGTTCAGCAGGGAAACAGATTTTTAGAGAAGTGACAAGACAAAGGAAAAGGACGTTGCATCTCTAGCTGTGGCGAATTGTGTGAAACTAATGGTAGATAAATATTAGTAAGTTTGTTATGTAGACTGCTCTGTTGCCACTTCCTTGCTGAAAGGGGCTAAAGTTATTGCTGGTGATTAACTTTCATCCTTCTTGGTAAAGACGGGAGAGAGACATCTTTGTAAAATTCTTTCTTGCTTTTAGTCAAACGGGAGGGGCAGAGAGCATTTTTTGTGTTTGCTTAATTGCCTTCAGTTCCAAATAATCCTTATGCCCACATGGCATATTTTGGAGTGGGCCATTTCTGCTATCCTTCACGTTGAAGTTTGTAAAACTTGAAAGTTAGAGAAGGCTTTCCTCTTTCAATGTTGCTCCTAAGAAATATTAATGAAAAATTAATATTAATGTACAGAGGAGATTTAATATCTGGGATTTTTAAAATAGAGTGCAGTGAAACTCACATCCCCAATTACCCAAAAATAAATACAGATCAGAGAATAAAAGCAGGAGTTAAAAAGTCAAGAGAAAGGGGAGATAAAAACATATTTATAAAATTTCATTCTGAAACTAGACCTGGATTTAAGAAAAGTAAATTACTTTCTTGTATAGCATAGCAATTAGAAGAATGGATTCTAGAGCAGACTATCTTGATGCAGATCCATCTGACATCATTAATGTAATTGTGTTTGGGGTCCAGTAACCTCCTTACATGTGAAACAAGTGGGGATAAAAATAAACCCTTCCTATTGTTATTGTGAGGATTAACTGAGTTAATACATTTAAAGCATATAGAATAGTAGCTTGGGAATTATGGATATGAATGAATGTGATATGCTTTCTGCTTTTTATGAGCTACCAGTACCTCTTACAAATAAAATATAATACAGTGAAATTTAAATGTTCCAAGATGGATGGACAACTGAACAGGTGGATAGATGGGAGAAAACGGTGCAGGTGTCAGGGGTTCTGTTCAGTAAGTGAAGAAACAGAAGACTAAAGAGTTGGTGACTTACTTTGATCTCTTGGCTAACAAGACCAGGGCTGAGAACACAACTGAGTTGGCCATCTCCACGTAGAGAAGCAGGGTCTTTCCTATGCAGCATAATCTTAGCTTCTCCCCTTACCAGCTGTAGGGTCTTTGGAGAAGCGACTCAGCCTCTCTGAGCCTTCATTTCTGTATCTATAAGATGGAGCTAATGGTAGTACCTGTCTGGAAATTGCTAGGAGTAGTGAACGAGATGATGTGTGTCAAGTGCTTTCCAGAGTTCCTGGCTTACAGCAAGCATTCAGTGTATCTTAACCTTTATTAATAGTCTTATAAATTTCACTCCAGTATTGCTTGTGGCAAGTAGATTACATACTTGAAGTCATATAGTCAAGATTAGTTCTATTTTTGTATTCGGTTCTTGCCTCTGGACAGAGTATACAAGAAAGAAACAATAAGAAATAATAAATATGTAGTGATAAATACCACAATTACAAGGCCTTCCCAGAAGGAATTAATTACAAAATGAAGTGACTTGAGTTTTTTCCTTTTCTCTTTAAGCATCTACAAAAGGCTATGACATACTTCAAAGTACTCCAGCATATGAGCTTCAGAGAAAAGGAGAAGAAAAAAGTCTCTGGACAATCCAGTCTGTACAAAGTAAGTAGGGCAATTCCTGGCACCAAAAGGTATTCAATGAAAGTCACATTGCTTCTTTATGTGATGATTGGAAATGTCTTCTATAACCTTTCCATAACCACCCACTATCTCCAAGAAAAGTAGGTTTGTCAACTTCAAGACCTTAGCAATGCCAAAAGATGGGAAAATTTCTTTGTGTGGGGGAAATATATGGTCTTCTTCTGCAAGTGATTGGTAATGAGCTATCTAAAAACACAAGCTTGTAAGGGTTTGGTCCGGTTTCAAAATGTGAAATGGTTAAATTTCTCAAAGCTATAGTTTTGTTGTTTGAAACATGATTGTGGACTGCATTATGGTGAATGTTACTGAAAATCAACACAATTAGGGATACTGGGAAGCAAACATTTTGATGAGAAAAATTATGACCCTGTCCATGCTTCTGATGTGCTATTCTGTAAGCCATTCAGTTGCTGATCCAACATGCATTCTCTCGGCCCTGGGCTGCACAGCAGTCTGCCGGATATTGGAGGCAACCAGGAAACCCCCTGGAAAGACAAGACATATACTCATGACTCAACCAAGTGACACTGTCCAAAGTCAATAAAAATCTTATGCTAAGGAATCGCAATGCAGAATGTGACTCAAGCCAGAGAGGCATACATAGTAAATTCCGTGAATTATGGGAAGAAAGCTCCGAGTTCTGCAAGCATCTGGAAGGCTCCATGGAAGAGGTGAGTTCTTGGACTCAAACTCAATGCCAGCATAGCATCAAGAGAGGAATGAAAGAGGTGAGTTACCAGGGGCATACCCAGGGGTTGCTGCGATATAATGGGAACAAGCAGGAGCATGTTTGGCACTCAGGAAACCCACTGGGGCAATCTCAGTAGTCCCATGCTATGACTGAGAAAGCATGATAACCAGGGGCCCAGACTCCTCAGGATCAAGACAAGTCATGTACCCAGGCAGAAGCACCCACCAGAGCTTGAGGGGGAATGTAAAGAGTGACAGAGAAGGGAGATGCTGGGTATCACCTATGGTCTTAGGACCAAAAACAGCAGTAGGAGATTAGCTTATTCCATGAACTTTCCTCACCTGTTTTCCCCTAGAAATTGTGACCATCCAGAAAAGGGAAGAAACTGTACCAGATGGAGTGAGGTCCATGTGCCCACCCAGAGCACCTCAGTTCCCTTTTACAGCTCTGGGTGGCCATCCCCCAAGCTCTTCAGGTTTGCACCAGAGGACTCTGCCTGGGAAGTGGGGCCTCTTGCCTTAAAGAGAGCCAGAAATGCCTTACAACCCCTCAGGGCAGCCTGTTGCTAGTGGCCGCTTGACAATGGGAATACAATAACTCCCTGCCTCTATTGTCTTAAGACAAGACCACCTCCATCGTGTAACTTACACTCCAGAGCTCTCCCTGCAGGATGAGGCTGCAGCTGGGCTTCATGAAAATCACACCCTTACTTGGCTGCTGGCTGCTTCCTCTTCCCTCCACTGCTTCCTTTCCTCCTTTCCCGGTTTCTTGTGGGAGCACTTCCTCAACACATCCCTTGCACTAGATTCCTCACCTCAGGGTCTGGTTCTGAGAAAACTGGACCTAAAACTAAAAGGCAGTGAAGGTGGATTGAATCATGGTGTAAAGGAGTGAATTAAGCATGTTTAATTTGCCTGAGAGAATTAGGCTCATTTGGGTGCAAAAGGAGTGAATGAAAATCTTAAGAGAGGAACCTAGAAGTCCACTTATTGGTTGGCACTTGGTGGAAATTCAGTGAAGCTAAGGAATTCACAATTCTTTTTGGCTGTGTATCACCTGAGACTGCCTCTTACAAGTTCAAACTGTCGGGTTCAGCTGAAATGTGACAGGTTCTAAGTTATGATGAACCTTGCTATTGGAACTTGACTATATACAAAGCATTGGTTAGAGACACTGCCCATGTTCCTTACCCATGTCTTCTGAGGCTCAGTGGTTCAGGAAACTGCTTCGTGCTCCAAGACCCTGTGACTTTTTATCTAAGGGTTTTCTCCGGCAAGGTAACATGTTGTCCTGATGTCAGGTTGGCTATAAATGCCAGGGAATTAATATCCTCAGAGCAGTTTTCAACTAATGGGGGTTAGTGCATATCCCAGATTTCTCACTGCTCAAGTGAGTAATCTCTGACGTATGTTCTGCTCTCTACCCTCTACTGATGTTTCCTGGCATCTTATTCCAAATCCACTTGGCATAAACCCTTGTGTCAGGCTCTGCTTCTGGGGGAACCAAAATTAAGACAGTTTCAACCTCAGAATTTTCATATTCTTATGCGTCCTTTCCTGAGATGCAGTGTCTTTGAAAAGGCAATTTATCTATGGCACTGTTCGGCAGGTTCAGAGCACACTCCTTTGGAAAATATTTCAGGCTCTGTAACACATATTTATGAACAAAAATATGATTAGTAGGGATAAAGCTTTTTTTTTTTTTGCCTTTTGACTATGGTCTAAATAATCATGAGTGGAATTGCAAGTGGAATATGTTTGAGGAGGGGAAAATCAAGAAAAGTGTTAAGGTAATCAAATTAAGGAAATCACCAACATCCCCAAAGTGGTGGGAAGCTATTCCACGAGTCACTGATTCAGCAAGTTATTTATCAAATCTTGTTTATGCACAGGGCACTGTGTGAAGCTAAGGTGGTTGCAAGTGTGGATTCCAGTTTGGGAAATGCATCCCATATCATGAAAGCCGGGGATTATTCATGTTGGTTAATCAAAAAAGAATGAAACTGATTTTCAATATGCAGCAGGCTCAGATGCTGTCTCAGGAATCAGGCTCTAAGGAGGAATTCCTTCCTGTTTTTGATTCTGAAATAAGAAAGGTGATTCTGAAATAAATACATATCTAGATCCCCAAGATGGCTGGTTAGTGGATTCTAACATTCATTAGGCTTCATGAGATGTAGCACATTTGTTTAAAAAGAAATCACTGTATATCACATTCTACCTCATATAGTCTTCAGCTTTTTCTAAATGCTTTATGTGAGTTGGTTTTATTTCCACAACACAATTATGAGATGTGTTGTATCATCCCAGCATATTATATAATTAATTTTAAAGACACATGGTAAGTTCATCCATGTACTAATTTCGCAAGTGTTCACTGAGTGTAGTGAACTGCACATGCCAGGCACTGCCTTCTGGGACCTGATACCCACTCATTACTGTAGCTTCTAGGTTCCCCTTGCTATGAAAAAGCAATGAAGAACACACGGTCCCAGCTCACAGCAAGTTTCCGGTTTAGTGGCAGAAACAGGAAAAGAAAGAAATATTTTCCAAATGGTGTGGTAAGTGCTATGAAAGAAGGGTATGGACTAGAGGAATTTCAGCCCCTTCACACCTGGGGAGTCAGAGAGGAGAAGTGGGACCAGAGACAAATCTAGAGTAGGTTTGATTTAAACTTCAGGTTTAATGACATACATTAAGGACTTAGCTAGACGAAGAGGGCATTGGAGGCAGATGGAAAAACATAAGGCAAATATCTAGACATGGAAATGAGCCTGGGGGTACAGGGAACTGCACGTGGTTCAACACAGCTGGAGTGCAGAGTCTGCTAAGGGCTGTGAAAGAAAGGTGAGCCAGAATGTAGAGGGCTTGGATGTTATGCTATATAGTACAGACTGTTTTTGAAGGGTAATCAGGAGAGATTGAAAAATCTTGAAGTAATGAAATCAGATTTTCAGTTTAGTTCACCCTGACTCCTCTGTGGAAACTGAATTGTGAGAAGTTTGGAAAGAAGACTGTTCAGGAAGTAATGCAGTGATCTTGAAGAGAGAAGGTGATACAGGGATTGGGCCAGCATCAGTGGAAATGGAGATGTGGGTAAAGGTATAAGGGGGAAAGGGAGACTACATGTAAGGAGGTGGGGGAATAGAAGTTAAGTGCATTTCCATTCCCCATTTCTGTGCAGAAGAGCCAGCTGGGTCCAGGAAGGAGACATGACTTAGCCTGCCTCAAGGATGAATAGATGGTTCATGCCTTTTGTTGTTACCTCAGCTCCAAACTTTCCCTTAAGGTTGTATTCACATGTCACAAGACCCAGCAGACTTCCCCTTTTTGTCTCAATCTGCTGACAAGGCAAAACACAGACAGTTGAGCCTTCTGTTCTTTGTCTCATTGTTGATTAGCTGAGATTAAAACTCTGCTCTCCCAGGCCAGCTATTTTGAAAAAGAAAGAAAACTCATGAACCCATTTCCTGTTTTGATGAGTCATGTACTTTCACAGCTGACAGATAGAACCACAGCATGAACCTCCTCATTTGCATTGCATCCCACCCTGTAAAAGCTGAGACGCAACTGAAGATCTTCAGACTGGGAGGAACTCCTTACTGCAATAGTCTCAATGATATCAGGCTCCTAACTTGTCTGGCTTTTGTCTTTGACAGTTTGGTGCCATGACTGGATGGCACCTTGCCTTCAGATTCCCGTTCTGCTCCAGCCAGTTAGTATGGCCACTTGGAGCCTTTTATGCTTGGTTCCCTGCTGGCAATGCAGGGTTCTGTAGGTGAGTCCTGATTCTGGTCCTATGTTCCAGACTCTTGTCTGTTGGTAGTATGGTAAGAATTTGACTTTGATTCTTTTTGAGTACTTCATTCATTTCATATCTTGTCTCTGTTGAGTACAAGATGACAGAAAATAGAGCCTTCTTAAAATTTTTTCTGTTTATCCATTTTTCCCTATTTTAGACTCAAATCATTTAAGAATTTTTACCCACTGCAAAGACATGAGCTCTTATTATAAAACAAGTGAGTTTTGTTATTTCTGAGTTTATGCCTGACCTATGGGCTGGAATTTTAGAATTGAAGCTGTAAGCCCTACATATCTATATGTATATTTATGTATCTGTGGGTATGTAATATTTTCATATCTCCAGATGGCATTACTAAATTAGATTATAATTTTTAAAAAGGGCTTTATTTTGATTGACTTAGAGTTAAAAATAAGGTCTTATACAAAAGGAATATTCCTAAAATTTTTAGATATTGAAAAAATTAAACTTCCAATACTTTCAACATGCTAAAAAATATATTCTTATAAGCAGTAACTCAAATGTTCTAAGAATTCAAGTTTACATAATTTAGGTAAATTTTGGCAAATGAGACTAATGTTATTGGTTTAATAAAAACAGTTTTATCTTCTGAGTTATTAGCATTAAGTGTAAAACAAACATTTTTTTTCCTACTTGGGCATGTTATTCCTCAACATAAAGATTTGCTGATTTAATAAAGTATCATCTCAGTTATAAATTTTAAGACCATAAAAATATAAATTTGTATTTCATCAAATTAAATCGTTATTCTGACAAGTGTTACTTCAAAAGTAATTATGTTTTGTAGTATGTCAGTCAGCTTAAAGATAGTTTCCAAGATCATCTGGTAACTTAAAACTTTGGATCAATGCTAAATTGAATTAATGAATATTCATTAGATGCCTAGATTATATCTAAATAAGATAAAATACTGAAGCATTAATTACTAAATATAATGTCATTTTTATATACTTTGTGCCTCTTATTTTTATATAATACAGGGAAGCTATATAATTGGGTCTGTTAGTGGACATGTTCATTTTTGTCCCATAAGGGATTTTTATGGCTATAAAAAGTTACTAAATGATAATTTAAAGCTCTGCTAGTCTGCTAGAAAATGTTGGTGTATGAAAGACAGCTGACAATTTTTTATGGACAGAGACTCCCTCCTTGACCAACTTTAGTCAGGCTCCTGTGAGCCCCTCTTCTAGATTACACTTTGGCCAAGCTTCTAGATTACACTTTGGCCTTGGCCTGCTCAGCCCAATTTTAGCAAAGAATCCTTCTAAGCCAGTTAACTGAGAATTTCCCTTCCCTTGATATCTGATCATCCTTGCTATCTGATCAAGTTCTTCCTCTGTGCCCGGATATCTAAGTCCTTGGTCTGTGTTTAGTAAGAATCCTGTTAATTCAATTTAGCAAGAAGCTCCTACCCTTGATAGCTAATCAAGTTGCTTTTAGTAGTTCCATCCACTCACCTCTTACTCTGTTCCTTGACTATAAATCTCCAGCTGTCTTAATTGTACTGGGAATTGAGCTCAGTTCTATACTAAAGCCTCTCTATCCCTACTGTAGCTCTAATAAGATCTGTCTTGCCATTTTAGCACTTTTCCAGTGAGTAACTTTTCTTTTATACCATCTCCTAGTTATCTATATGCAATAGAAACTACTGTGGTTAAACATCATAATTAAAATATGCAAAGAGACTCTATTAGGTGCAGTAGTGGCCAAGAGGAACCAGTTTGCATTCAAAGTGTGCAGGGTGTATGTTGTTGAGGAAAATGAGAGTAGTTTTATTCCAAAGTAGAATGACTAGTTATTTCAGAATGAGAAAGAAAAGTGTATGATAAAACTTGCCTGGGTAGAGAAAGTTGGAGATGGTTCCTGGAATGGGAATTCTATTTCTTATAGTCAAAGCTGGTTAAGGTTTAAGAAGTTTGTATATAGGATTTTTATGAATGTTAGAACCAAATATACTGTTTCAAAACTACAATTTGGTTTTCTCACTATTAAAATGACACATTTTTCTTGGATTATTGATCTTCTCTTAATAAGGGCTTATAAAAGTTTTTTCTTCACCTTATGAGTAATCTGCCTAGAAGACAACTATTTAGATTTTTATCAAAATTACTTCCTATGCTTTATGTTGATTTTATAATATCCTTGATTACTTAAGAGAACAAAGTCTTTTCACTTAAAAAAGCTGAAGTTCTCTACAATTATGTTGCCCCTTATGTCTACTTAAAAATTTTTTTATTGTCATTTTGGTTAAATAGGTAACCAAGTATTGTTTCTCAGTAACTGATGATCCTATTTATCAAGTGTTTAAACTTCCTGACTGCTTTTTATATTTTGCTTTCCAAAAATCGAATTCTAAATAATATCTTTTGCACAGTGAAGGAAAATAAATGTGAGTCTGGACTTGAGTAAGGAAAGACATTAATAAGTGAGACTATTGCCATAGAGGAATGCTCAAAGCCTAAGCCAGAAGAGTTTCAGGCAAGGGGTGGGCAAGCAAAGCTTTCTTATGCAGAGACCCTGGGATAGTTGCCTATGGAAGTAGAAAAGGGATACAGTGCTAAAAGCTGGTGTGTGGGAGGGACCCTAAAACTTAATGAACTACATTAAACATGGTTGACACAGGAAATTTGGTTTGTGGTTAGGCACATGGGGTTGGGGTTCTGGGTCTGAGATTGAGCGAGCACATTAAAGTACAGGAAGTTCACATAGTGTTGAAGGGCTCATGGTCCTCAGCAAAGCAACCTAAACGAGTTAGGCACATGGGGTTGGGGTTCTGGGTCTGAGATTGAGCGAGAACATTAAAGTACAGGAAGTTCACATAGTGTTGAAGGGCTCATGGTCCTCAGCAAAGCAACCTAAACTTGAGTTAGGCACATGGGGTTGGGATTCTGGGTCTGAGATTGAGCGAGCACATTAAAGTACAGGAAGTTCACATAGTGTTGAAGGGCTCATGGTCCTCAGCAAAGCAACCTAAACTTGAGTTAGGCACATGGGGTTGGGGTTCTGGGTCTGAGATTGAGCGAGCACATTAAAGTACAGGAAGTTCACATAGTGTTGAAGGCTCATGGTCCTCAGCAAAGCAACCTGAACTTGAGTTAGGCACATGGGGTTGGGGTTCTGGGTCTGAGATTGAGCGAGCACATTAAAGTACAGGAAGTTCACATAGTGTTGAAGGGCTCATGGTCCTCAGCAAAGCAACCTGAACTTGAGTTAGGCACATGGGGTTGGGGTTCTGGGTCTGAGATTGAGCGAGCACATTAAAGTACAGGAAGTTCACATAGTGTTGAAGGGCTCATGGTCCTCAGCAAAGCAACCTAAACTTGAGTTAGGCACACGGGGTTGGGGTTCTGGGTCTGAGATTGAGCGAGAACATTAAAGTACAGGAAGTTCACATAGTGTTGAAGGGCTCATGGTCCTCAGCAAAGCAACCTGAACTTGAGTTAGGCACATGGGGTTGGGGTTCTGGGTCTGAGATTGAGCGAGCACATTAAAGTACAGGAAGTTCACATAGTGTTGAAGGGCTCATGGTCCTCAGCAAAGCAACCTAAACTTGAGTTAGGCACATGGGGTTGGGGTTCTGGGTCTGAGATTGAGCGAGCACATTAAAGTACAGGAAGTTCACATAGTGTTGAAGGGCTCATGGTCCTCAGCAAAGCAACCTAAACTTGAGTTAGGCACATGGGGTTGGGGTTCTGGGTCTGAGATTGAGCGAGCACATTAAAGTACAGGAAGTTCACATAGTGTTGAAGGGCTCATGGTCCTCAGCAAAGCAACCTAAACTTGAGTTAGGCACATGGGGTTGGGGTTCTGGGTCTGAGATTGAGCGAGCACATTAAAGTACAGGAAGTTCACATAGTGTTGAAGGGCTCATGGTCCTCAGCAAAGCAACCTAAACTTGAGTTAGGCACATGGGGTTGGGGTTCTGGGTCTGAGATTGAGCGAGCACATTAAAGTACAGGAAGTTCACATAGTGTTGAAGGGCTCATGGTCCTCAGCAAAGCAACCTAAACTTGAGTTAGGCACATGGGGTTGGGGTTCTGGGTCTGAGATTGAGCGAGCACATTAAAGTACAGGAAGTTCACATAGTGTTGAAGGGCTCATGGTCCTCAGCAAAGCAACCTAAACTTGAGTTAGGCACATGGGGTTGGGGTTCTGGGTCTGAGATTGAGCGAGCACATTAAAGTACAGGAAGTTCACATAGTGTTGAAGGGCTCATGGTCCTCAGCAAAGCAACCTGAACTTGAGTTAGGCACATGGGGTTGGGGTTCTGGGTCTGAGATTGAGCGAGCACATTAAAGTACAGGAAGTTCACATAGTGTTGAAGGGCTCATGGTCCTCAGCAAAGCAACCTAAACGAGTTAGGCACATGGGGTTGGGGTTCTGGGTCTGAGATTGAGCGAGCACATTAAAGTACAGGAAGTTCACATAGTGTTGAAGGGCTCATGGTCCTCAGCAAAGCAACCTAAACGAGTTAGGCACATGGGGTTGGGGTTCTGGGTCTGAGATTGAGCGAGCACATTAAAGTACAGGAAGTTCACATAGTGTTGAAGGGCTCATGGTCCTCAGCAAAGCAACCTAAATTTGAGTTAGGCACATGGGGTTGGGGTTCTGGGTCTGAGATTGAGCGAGCACATTAAAGTACAGGAAGTTCACATAGTGTTGAAGGGCTCATGGTCCTCAGCAAAGCAACCTAAACTTGAGTTAGGCACATGGGGTTGGGGTTCTGGGTCTGAGATTGAGCGAGCACATTAAAGTACAGGAAGTTCACATAGTGTTGAAGGGCTCATGGTCCTCAGCAAAGCAACCTAAACTTGAGTTAGGCACATGGGGTTGGGGTTCTGGGTCTGAGATTGAGCGAGCACATTAAAGTACAGGAAGTTCACATAGTGTTGAAGGGCTCATGGTCCTCAGCAAAGCAACCTAAACTTGAGTTAGGCACATGGGGTTGGGATTCTGGGTCTGAGATTGAGTGAGCACATTAAAGTACAGGAAGTTCACATAGTGTTGAAGGGCTCATGGTCCTCAGCAAAGCAACCTAAACTTGAGTTAGGCACATGGGGTTGGTGTTCTGGGTCTGAGATTGAGCGAGCACATTAATGTACAGGAAGTTCACATAGTGTTGAAGGGCTCATGGTCCTCAGCAAAGCAACCTAAACGAGTTAGGCACATGGGGTTGGGATTCTGGGTCTGAGATTGAGCGAGCACATTAAAGTACAGGAAGTTCACATAGTGTTGAAGGGCTCATGGTCCTCAGCAAAGCAACCTAAACTTGAGTTAGGCACATGGGGTTGGGGTTCTGGGTCTGAGATATTGAGCGAGCACATTAAAGTACAGGAAGTTCACATAGAGTTGAAGGGCTCATGGTCCTCAGCAAAGCAACCTAAACTTGAGTTAGGCACATGGGGTTGAGGTTCTGGGTCTGAGATATTGAGCGAGCACATTAAAGTACAGGAAGTTCACATAGTGTTGAAGGGCTCATGGTCCTCAGCAAAGCAACCTAAACTTGAGTTAGGCACATGGGGTTGAGGTTCTGGGTCTGAGATATTGAGCGAGCACATTAAAGTACAGGAAGTTCACATAGTGTTGAAGGGCTCATGGTCCTCAGCAAAGCAACCTAAACGAGTTAGGCACATGGGGTTGGGGTTCTGGGTCTGAGATTGAGCGAGAACATTAAAGTACAGGAAGTTCACATAGTGTTGAAGGGCTCATGGTCCTCAGCAAAGCAACCTAAACTTGAGTTAGGCACATGGGGTTGGGGTTCTGGGTCTGAGATTGAGCGAGCACATTAAAGTACAGGAAGTTCACATAGTGTTGAAGGCTCATGGTCCTCAGCAAAGCAACCTGAACTTGAGTTAGGCACATGGGGTTGGGGTTCTGGGTCTGAGATTGAGCGAGCACATTAAAGTACAGGAAGTTCACATAGTGTTGAAGGGCTCATGGTCCTCAGCAAAGCAACCTAAACTTGAGTTAGGCACACGGGGTTGGGGTTCTGGGTCTGAGATTGAGCGAGAACATTAAAGTACAGGAAGTTCACATAGTGTTGAAGGGCTCATGGTCCTCAGCAAAGCAACCTGAACTTGAGTTAGGCACATGGGGTTGGGGTTCTGGGTCTGAGATTGAGCGAGCACATTAAAGTACAGGAAGTTCACATAGTGTTGAAGGGCTCATGGTCCTCAGCAAAGCAACCTAAACGAGTTAGGCACATGGGGTTGGGGTTCTGGGTCTGAGATTGAGCGAGCACATTAAAGTACAGGAAGTTCACATAGTGTTGAAGGGCTCATGGTCCTCAGCAAAGCAACCTAAACCAGTTAGGCACATGGGGTTGGGGTTCTGGGTCTGAGATTGAGCGAGCACATTAAAGTACAGGAAGTTCACATAGTGTTGAAGGGCTCATGGTCCTCAGCAAAGCAACCTAAACGAGTTAGGCACAGGTTGATGAGCCTTGTCAGTCCGTCTTCATATTCAAGGCAGGCTCAGAGGGACGGCCCTTGAACAATACGGGGATGTGGAATATCTCAAATGTGTTGGCTGAGTCAAACAGTTATTAGGGTCAACATTTTCTCAGTGGTGCTCTAGATGAGTAATTGAACCATCTGGTTGGTGCACTGGCAAAATCCTGTTGTTTCAGTGGCCTTCTGATCAGTCATCTTAAAAGTGGGATGCCTAAAATAAAAAGAAGAAATGATAACACATAGGGATGTATTCAAGAGCCAAAAATTGAATTCTGAGGGTATCTAGTCTGGTAAATTTCAAGATGTTGGTGAATGAAACCATTTGGTTATTCCCCACTTTTCTTTGAGTTGCAAAGTGCTCTCAATTTGATTGCCCACAGTCTGAGTTACCTCTCTTATGAGGGATTGCATTGCCTGAGCATTTCACCAGACTTTCTTAGTGACCCAGACAGAAGCTTATCCAAGGAGAAATAGGGTCCGTGAGCTCAAAAAGGAGAGAAGCTGAACAGGTTAGTTGAAAGGCCATAGCCAAATATTAAAGGAAACTGGAAGAATAAAAAATTTGGTAAGCATTGACAATTTGTGTGAAGTAGCAGATCCAAAACCAATTTATAAGTAGGTATCAAGCCTGGTTTATCCATAGTGGGATAGAAAGCCAATTAAGTCTCTACCAGATAAGATTGAGTTTACATACGGATCAGATACCTGCAATTTGCAATGAAGTGCAAAATAGCTCAAGAGCAATGAATAGGATGAGAATCTGTTAACTCAGAAAGGTGTGCATTGTTTCCCATTGAAACACAAAATTTCTCTCTATCATTTCCTCTTCCCCTTTTGCTCAAAGACAGTCTCAAAGAAATATTATTCTTGATCAGAAAATAAAGCTGGTCTCATTAGGTGTGGCCTGGTTATTTACATAGGTACACCAAGAATGACAATTTACCACACAGGTCTTCCATTTGCTTTGATGGAAGTTTTCATAAAGAATCTCAGACTGGACTTCTCAAAGCGTCTTGAGGATAGGAAGCCAACCCCAAAATTCACCATTATTTTTCAACTGCAGTACCTCGTGATTTGGTGGGAATTCCTCTCTTCCTGAGGTCCCCCAAATGTCCTAAGATTCCTGAGCCTGCCAGGAACAACCCTCCTCAAGCATCTATAAGGTCGGAACCCCTATAAGGCCCATTGCCAAGCCAGTTTTTCCAAGAGTGGCTTTGTAAGCACTGGCCCCACAAAGTCAACCTCAACTCCTTAAGTGCATCTGGTCATATCTGATTAAACGAGCATCATTCTCATGTAGGACATTATAGGCAAAGCCTTGTTTGCATAGCCAATGTTTCCAATTATGTCCTTTTAACAAGGTGGGCAGATTCTTATTGAATCTATGTAAACAACCCATAATGCTCTGAAAATAAGAATAGTCCTTAAGAGTTTCTGAATTTTGGAAGGATGAGTCATGGTGGGAGAGAGAAATGTTTCATTTCTGTTCATAGGGGCACAGTCTACTAGATTGTTATGAGTGACAGACAGCTTAAGTGAAAAGAGAAAGCGATTCCTGATATCCAGAGCACAGAACGTGAAGGCATCAGCAGTATTCCAAACAAAGCCCATAATTGCCCCTCATTAGTTCATTCAGTCCTAGGTAATTAATTCTTGTTCCACTGGATCTTTGATTAGAAGTCTCATGAATACAGCTTCCAACTAGATTTCCAGAAATGTTTACTTAGTCCGCTAGTATTGTCCAAAAGTTATTTAAGCAATGCCATGAGCAGCCTTTATCCAAGAGTATCTGGCATAGTCGTTTTCTATGTGTCTCTGAGATGGTCCTTTTTTGTTGAAGACAAATCACTCAGCTGGCAATTGGGCTGCAGGTGCTCTTTGGGAAGTATCAGAGTAATAAAACCATCTGTAGGTGATAAAAAAACTTGCAATGGCCATGCTTAATGTATTTTAAAATCATTTAAATGTAACATTTTAAATATACATATATATTATATAATTATAATATTTTAATATTTTTTATAATTTTCAAAAGAAATGTCAGATGAGCATTTACTATAAAAATAATACAATTAATATGGAAATGTGATTATGTTACACTTAAAAAGTCTATTTGAAAAGTTTTTTGCAAAATAGGCATAAATGTAATGATCAATACAATTTTCAAAGAGTGGATATTACCCCTAATTTATGGAAATGGATGAGCATACACTTTAACAGAGAAAAAGATCAGCTATGACTGTCCTGAGATAATATGCCCTGATTATATCAAGCACATAGTTAGAATATACCAGTAAAATAATATAGATTATCAAGCAAAGACGTTCACTAAACCTGTGTAAATTTCAGAAGAATATATTTGAGTAGAATAAAAATGGAGTTTTGCAAGGCTGATAACTTAAAAGGCATAGCTGTATTAATTAAACCGATAACAACATCAAACTAGTCTCATTTGCCAAAGATTTACCAAATCATGTGAGCTTGAATTTTAAAAACATTTTGGTCAATTTCTATAAGAATGCTTCCCCCCCGTATTGAACATATTAGAAGTTTAATTTTCTTAAGTTCTGGGAATGATTATAAATATTCCTAAAAGTCTCAGAGCTTAAGAAAATTAAATTTCTACTATCAAAACTTAAAACTCACTGGTTCATATAAAAGAGTTGTCTCTCATCCTCGCTTCACTTTTACTGTTTTAAAAAGATTGTATTTCAGGAAGATGGAGCAAATGAAAGTAACTTGTTCAATGTGAGAGCTGAAAAATCACCAATATTTGTGAAGGACACCCTTAGGACATCCTTTGCCTTGATGTGTAATCCTATGGAGGCTGTGGACTAAATTGGGAGCGGGATGGAGGAGAAAGCAAGTAGCCATTTGGGAGCTCCAAAGTCTACCTGAGTGGAGGAAACCTCCAGCCTGTTTCCAATTAGCTTTTTCAGCCTCAAGCTGTTGCTGTTAGTGTCCCCGAGCACCTTCAGAGCTCCAACAATGAGGGGAACTTAAATCTACAGGGAGTTGAGGGGCCCACATGAGAAAGGAAAGGTCTGGCAAAGGTGGATAAAGGAGAGGAGGAGCAGAGGTGTTGAAGGGGGAAGAACAAAGGATTCAAGGAAACAGAAGGTTAGGCCAAGGGTGGAAGAATAGAGGAAGAAGTTGGTGGGTGGTGATGGGAAGAGAAGGGTCTTAGAAGGCAGTGTGGAAGAAAGATGGCCTTGATGGAAGCAGCAGTCTCTGAAAAGCTTCTGTAGGAGAGAAATCATTCTGTCTCTTTGTACCAAACAATAAAAGCAGTCCAGGGTTTGGATGACATCTTAGAGTCACAGTTCAAAAGCCCTGCTCAGAATGAGTCAATTTAGAAAGATCCTAAGTTCCCCAAAAAAGGCCATTGAAATTCTAAGGTTTTTTTTTAGTAAAATTTTGCCATTACTTAAGAAATTGGGTGGAATTAGTACCATAATTATGACAGAGCCCATACCTCACAAGGAAGAGGTCTGTGGGACAACACGTAGATTAGTAGTTTACCATGTGGGCAGATTCTTGAGGATAGGAAGATTAACAGTTTAATTTAGATTAACTCAGCCTGTGCGTGTTGAGGTCATGGGACTTCAACTCTGGACACGATATCCCATGAGAGAGTCAGGGGCTTTACTCACACACAGAAAGGCCAGAAGGAGAAGACAGAAATAGGAGGAAAAAGACAAAAATAAAGGAAAAAATAGAGCCAAATCCTTACCACGCTACAACAAAGTGTTTGGAACACTGAATTAGGAGTTATGATTCACCACTGTGGATCCTGAGTTCCCTGGCCAAGAAAAGATACAAAGAATCTGAGAAGATGGCATTAATACTTGGGTGAAGAAATCAGGCTCCGAGGGGTAGTCAACACTCCATCAGTCACGGCATCATTACTGTCAAAGAAAAAAAATGCCATCTGGACATTAGTATGAAAGACTTCATTAAGGGAGATTTGCAATAGAATGTGGGGAGTATTATAATGGGAAGATGCTCAAAGACTAAGTCAGAATGTCTGAGGGAAGGGATGGAACTGCAAAGCTTTTAAACTCAGAGATACCTGGGATACATGTCTGTAAGTACGGAGTTGAGTAGGGGTTGAGAGTAGGGGGTGAGGAATGGAGAAAGCTGGTGATGGGAAGGAGGTCTTGAAACTTAACAATCTTCACCAAACATTGTACTAACAGGAAAGTCAAGGCAAGAAATGCTGGTTTGTGGTTAAGTATGGGGGCGGGATCTGCACTAGAGACAGTAAACAAGTTGAAGTTCAGAGAAATCACATACTGTTGAGGACCTTGTGGTTCTAACATTGCACCAAATTCAAAGTTTGAGTAGCCTAGTAAGCACCTTTAATTGTCTCTGAGATTTCCTAAATGGTCCCTGGGAAATCACAATGACTTGTTCTTTCACCCTGTAAAAAGAGAAATGTAAGACATAATCAGTTATTTGCTACGTTACTGATGACGAGTTGCATGGGAAATATTGTTAAATCAAAAGAAATGCTTAGACTTCTCCCGGTTAATTTGTGTGGGTGAAATATTTTTAATACAAATATTTAAACAATTGTATTCAGTATGAGAAGGTTCTAGAAAATTGCCAATGTTTTTGCTGTCCCTGATATATTTCTACTTGTCAGTGTCCTGATGTTGCTTTGCTTACAAGACAAAGCTATATAGTGTTAAATGTCATAATTGCAGTTATTTTAAAAAAATACTAATTTGGTTATAACTTTACTTTTTTAATTTGAATCTAATATACTTCAGGCCAATAATTTTCTATTGGAGATTTATATTTACCTATGAAGTTTTATTCATCTACTGACCTTCAGATCAAATTAATCTAATCTAACCTACTCCAGATTTACTGAATCTATTTACTGATAACCTTGATATATTCTTGGTATAGTCTGATGATATACTAGATAGATATATTTCAGGATTTTTATGTTATATCTGATAATGTTTCTTGGTAAAGATTATATTTATCTATTTTTATAAATGTAATAACAACAATTCTTTGAAAATTGGTATAAATACTTGTGTTTATATTTTGTTTAAAACTTGTACATTTTGATTTTGTTTTGCATGCTATGGAAACAACCATACTTGCTTCTCAACTGCATTACTCTTGTAATGAACTCTCTTCAGATCAGTTCCTTTCGAAAAATTGCAATAATAAGTAAACAAAAGCCATTTTTCGTCCTTGGTCATCTACAGATAGCTTGTTTGTGTGTTTTGTTTTACTCCTGTTTGAACTCCTGTTTTACTCCTGCTTACATAAGATCACTTGGAATCAGCTCTAGGGGAGAGTGTTCCGTCTTCAACAGAGGAACCTGTCTTAGGGCTGGTGGACAAGAGACTGTGCCAGGTGCTCTTTGGTACAGGCTTCTGATGGCATTGCTTAAACAACTCTTAGATCAGTATGATCAAACACATTAGGAATTCCAGACCTCTAGTCAAGAAGCAGATGTGTTCATGAGACTACTAACCCAAGATCCAGTGGAACAAGAATTAATTACCTAGGACTGAATGAACTAATGAGGGGCAATTATGGGCTTTGTTTGGAATAGTGCTGATGCCTTCACGTTCTGTGCTCTGGATATCAGGAATCGCTTTCTCTTTTCACTTAAAAGCTGTCTGTCACTCATAGCAATCTAGTAGACTGTGACCCTATGAACAGAAATGAAACATTTCTCTCTCCCACCATGACTCATCCTTCCAAAATTCAGAAACTCTTAAGGACTATTCTTATTTTCAGAGCATTATGGGTTGTTTACATAGATTCAATAAGAATCTGCCCACCTTGTTAAAAGGACATAATTGGAAACATTGGCTATGCAAACAAGGCTTTGCCTATAATGTCCTACATGAGAATGATGCTCGTTTAATCAGATATGACCAGATGCACTTAAGGAGTTGAGGTTGACTTTGTGGGGCCAGTGCTTACAAAGCCACTCTTGGGAAAACTAGCCTGGCAATGGGCCTTATAGGGGTCCCGGCTTTATATATGCTTGAGGAGGGTTGTTCCTGGCAGGCTCAGGAATCTTAGGACATTTGGGGGACCTCAGGAAGAGAGGAATTCCCACCAAATCACGAGGTACTGCAGTTGAAAAATAATGGTGAATTTTGGGGTTGGCTTCCTATCCTCAAGAGGCTTTGAGAAGTCCAGTCTGAGATTCTTTATGAAAACTTCCATCAAAGCAAATGGAAGACCTGTGTGGTAAATTGTCATTCTTGGTGTACCTATGTAAATAACCAGGCCACACCTAATGAGACCAGCTTTATTTTCTGATCAAGAATAATATTTCTTTGAGACTGTCTTTGAGCAAAAGGGGAAGAGGAAATGATAGAGAGAAATTTTGTGTTTCAATGGGAAACAATGCACACCTTTCTGAGTTAACAGATTCTCATCCTATTCATTGTCCTTGAGCTATTTTGCACTTCATTGCAAATTGCAGGTATCTGATCCCTATGTAAACTCAATCTTATCTGGTACAGACTTACTTGGCTTTCTTTCCCACTATGGATAAACCAGGCTTGATACTTACTTATAAACTGGTTTTGGATCTGCTACTTTACACAGATTGCTAACCCTTACCAAGTTTTGATTCTTCCAGTTTCCTCCAATATCTGGCTACTAGCTAACCTTCATTTCCAAACAAGGTTTCCAATTTTTCTCCCTCCTTCATCACTTGGAGTCACCGAGAACTAAAACCTGACTGCCTAGTCCTTATTGTGACTGTAAGGTTGCCTTGTAGTGGTCTTGGCCTCCAGGTCAAGGAGTCACTGCAAGCTCAGGCCTGAGGACTTTTTATAAGCCTGGAAGGACTCATCATCCCAGCTGACCATTCATGTCCAGCTCTTTCTCTGGATAAGCTGTTGTTTGGACTGCTATGCAAGTCTGGTGAAATTCTCAGGTCATCCATGCCTTTATTGGAGAAGTAACCAATACTCTGAACATCACCAATACAACTGACAGCTTCAAAAACCTCAGTGAGTGGTGCAAAATTGGATATACAAAGAGGCAATGGCCATATATTATATAAAAATGAACTCTGACCCACAACCTCTATAGCAAGCAGTCTAAGAAGCCAGACAACCTCTTCAGCATTGGTCTCAAATCAGGACCTGGTTAACAATTGCCAGCTTCCCTAATATTTGCCCCCACTTCTAACTTAGGACCAACCAAAGAAAGTCAGTTATGCACTCCCAACTAATGAGATAGGATGGCTCACTTCTAGTTAGCCACCTCCAGCTTCCACATGTCAGCAGCCTCCAATTAGGGCATATCTGAAGCCTTTACTTTTTTTTTTTTCCCCCATTCTAGAGCTTTCCCTCTACTCTACCCTGCATTTGAGTTTCTGCCAATCCCAAGTGTTGGTGGTAACTGTCTTGCTAAAACAAGCTCTGAGTAATAGCATTTACTTGTTTTCATTTGAGTGATCCACATTTATTTCCATAGTTTTCTTGGAGGTTCCACCAAGATACAGTTTGCACTGACCATCACCACGGATCCCAGTCTTCAACCAGGTGCAGAATCCCTTGTGCCTTGCTTCTCGCAGCTGGTCAAGTCCACAATGATGTGGTGAGTCAGCAGCAGGTCTGAACTCCACTCTTTGTGTTGAGTTCCTTGGTTATTTATCCCATCTGATACCCAGGTTTGCTGTCAGTGCCCAGTTGTTCGGCATCACTGGTGGAATCCAGCCATTCTTTTCATTCCTTTATACTGCATTTGCATTACTGCTTTGTGGTGTATTGTCCTAATGTGTTATTTGCCACAAGAAGGAGAATCACAGGGTAGAACACAGGCATATGCTTTATAGGTCTGATGTTCATGGCACCTCACAGACCACTGAGTTTTTCAGTTCTCACCAGAATTTCGCATTGGACAAACTTTTCTAGACGTTACCAATGAAATTGGAAGAGGTCATCCTTCCAACTCAAGCTTTTGTCTTGAGGGCTTTTGTTTTATTTATTTATTTTGATTCACAGAGAACATTCTCTCTGTTATTCTACTTGCCAGTGGCCAACTGTTAATTTAGGACCTGTGATTTTACCAGTGTCCATGTGTAAGAAATAACCAGTTATTACTATTTATTGACCAGACTGTATGTAATTCTAAATTTTATTTCCCATAACCTTCTCAGAGCAATAGACCAAATACTTACCATCAGGAAGAGACTAACAGAAAGCCAAATATGTAACCCAACTGATGTAAGGCCTTAGTTCTGACCACAGAACATGAATAACGCTTTTCCTAGATCTCCATGTGTCTCCACTGGACACTATTTCCTCTGTGACCAGAATACCTGGTTCTGTGTGTTTCAAACTAAACTAAACTTTGTTCACTTAAGACCTGTATTCAAATACTTGTTTTTAAACAGAGATGCTGATTCTCTAAGTCAACATGACTGGAAATTCCAACTCAGACACAAACTCCAAAATTATGCCACTCTTGATTATTCAGGCTACCGCCAATGGAAATTACTGATACATTGTTTATAAGAATATTCCATCAAATAGATAAAGGTATAAGAAACCTCTCATTAACTCTTGAAGAATTTATTAATGATACCACCTCTTGCCTAAAAGGAATCCAGATAAATTTCAACTCATTGGCATGAGTTGTGATGGACAATTGCGTTGCTCTAAATTTCTCTTTGGCTAGTCATGGTGGCATTTGTGCTATTACTCATACTTCTTGCTGTACTTGGATTAATGAAGCAGTCAAAATGGATCAGGCTATCCATTGCTTTAAGAAAAATCTATCTGGTTTTCCAAGGTTGATCCTCATGGCCTATGATGTTTGTTCTCTTGGCTTGGGCTGGGCAATTTGGGATTCTTTGTTTTGGTTTGTTCTGAAGCATAGAGACTATTAATTGTTCTTGTTTTTGTCATAGTGGCCATTATGCTGGGCTGTTGCATTCTATCCAGAATCTTAAATGTTTCTGCATGGCTTTTCTTTTATCAGATGATCACTATGATGATAAAACAAACTAAAAGGTCAGAAAGATCTTGCAGTGGAGTTGAGCAGTTGATTATGGAGGCCATTTAACAATCTTTGAATAGTGAAGATCTGGATAGGTAGCTTTCCCTGAATTGATCAATTTTTCATTAGTGAGTAAATGACTAAAATGAGGGCCTGAAAGACTGAATATACAAACAGGCAATGACAAGACTAAATATGAAAATATAATTCTGACCCACAACCTTTGTAGAAATTACCCTGGTAAGCCAAACCATCATCTCTGAAACAATTCGCCCAAATGGTCAGGTTTTGATTTATAACTGCCCACTTCCCTAATCTTTGCCCCTACTTCTAACTTAAGGCCAATCATAAAAAGCCAAAACTGCTCCCTAATCAGTCACATGTCATGCTACTTCTAGTTAGTCTCATTCTAATTTCCTTATGTCCCAGATCCAGGCATACCTAGAGTCTCCTCTTTTTTTCTGACTATGCAGCTTGCCCACTCCTCTCCCTGCCTTTGAGTCTGCTAAATGTAAGTGATGGTGCCTGACTCCCATATTATAGAAAGCTCTGAATAAATAATCTTTGCTCATTCTCATTTGGGTGGCCTTCATTTATTTCCAGAGCAGTGCTGTTTAATCAAAAGATTTTTCTTCCACCAGCCTCTTGGAATCCATTAACTTGTGACGCACAGGATGTGACTCCTACTTATTCACTTTAATCCAGCCTTTTATATCAATATTTCTCTTTTTCATTTCAGGTGTCCCTGTTTAAGATAGCTGGACTTCCAGATTCTAGAACAACTGACCTTAGCTCTAACCAGTCAACAGGTGGTCTAAATTATTTTACCAGAAAACCACCAACAAGAGTCCTAGAGAGATCCTGCTTTGACTCATGAAGGAGGTTTATGCTTGTCTCTTAGTTGTTCAGGAAACTATTACATTCATTCATGCTGAGCAAAAGGAAGGGCTGACCATGTTGAACTTTAATTGAGCTCTGCATTCCTGGAAAACAGTGATGGTTAAGAGATTCCCCCCCATCCTTTGTATTCCACGAAAGAACTTATTGATAAGAACCACTCTTCTTTATACAATTTATATAAGACTCCCAGTTTACTCTTTCTCATGACTCCAGTAAGACTTGTGTTTCCAGGTGTCTATGGAAAATTGATTCTGACAGGGAAGCCAAGACCATTCAATGGGGAAAGAAGTGGTCTTTCCAACAAATGGTTCTGGGCAACTGGATATAGTCACATGCAGAAGAATGAAGTTGGATCCTCACACTATATAAAAAATTAAGTCAAAATGGATCAAAAACCTAATTGTAAGAGCAAAAATGTAAAATTCTTATAAATAAACATAGGAGTAAATCTTCATGACCCCAGATATAGCAATAGATATTTAGATATGGCACGAAAAGCAACAGAAGGAAAAAATAGTTAAGTTGATTCATCAAATTAAAAATTTTGTGCTTCAGGGGATACTATCAAAAAAATGAAAGGACAACTCAAAGGCTATAGATACATGTGAAAATCATATATATCTGGTAAGGGACTTTAATAGAATATAAAAATAATCTTACAACTCAATAATAAAAAAGACAAATAACCTAATTCAAAAATGGCAAAGGATCTGAATAGACATTTCTCCAAGGAAGATGTACAAATGGCTTACAAGCATATTTAAATGTATTTTATGTATTAGTAATGAAGTTAAAGCAAGTAAAAAATACAATACGATACCACTTCATACCCATTAGGATGACTAGAATCAAAGCATAAGATAATAAGTGTTGGCAAGGATGTGGAGAAATGTGAACCTTCATACTGGTGGGAAACAAAATCATAAAACTACTTTGGAAAACAATCTGGCAGTTTCCTCAAATGATTAAACATGTATTTGCCAAATGACTCAGACTTTTCATTCCTAGATATACAGCCAACAGAATGAAAATACAGGTCTACATAAAAACTTGTATACAAATGTTTATAGCATTAATTCTCATAATAAGCAAAATGTGGAATCAACTCAAATGACCATCAACTGATGAATGGATAAACAAAATGCAGTATGTATTTATACAATGTAATATTTCTTGGCCATAAAAAGGAATGGAGGACTTCTGGGAAGATGGCGGTGTGAGCAGGATGGCAGAAATCTCCTCCCAAAACTATATATATCTGTGAAAATACAGCAAATACAACTATTCCTAAAAGACCAGGATACACAGGAAAGTGCACAGCGTGCAGCTACACCTGAGAGGACATGGCACCCTGCGAGACGGGTAAGATACGGAGCCGCGACCCAGCGGGACCCGAGCATTCACCCACCCCAGCCCACCAGCGGGAGGAGAGAATTGAGAACCAGGAGGGAGTGGAAGTACACCCCGCATAATAACCAGCCCCAGTGATCTGCGCGGGGAGCGCTGACCCACATTGCACGGTGTAGTGGAGATTGGAGAGACAGAGGGTGCAGGATCTGAGCGGGGAACGTGCCAGGGTGCTTGCAGCTGGTTCCCGGGAAGGAAAAAAACAAAACAAAACCAAAGGAAAACCGTGCGCTTTTTTCAGCAGTCTTAAAGAGACAGGAGCCCAGCGGAGGAGCCGGATCACCCCGGCACACTCAGCCCAGCAGGCTGGGAGTCCTGGGGAGTTTCAGACCCCTTAGCTGGCAACTGGGAAAGTTTGGCGGAACTTAGACTTCCCAAAGGGGTCAACAGCCTCCCATTCGTTCCCACCCCAGCCAGAGCTATAAAGGGCCCTGCGGAGAGGAGCAGCCATGGCTGTGGAATAGTGGAACAACAGCGCCACCTACAGCATCCCCACAGAATCTACTTCCGGTGGGCGGGTTTTTTTTGTTTTTTTGTTGTTGTTTTTTGTTTTTTCTTCTCGTTCTTTTTTCTTTTCTTTTCTTTCTTTTTTCTTTTTTTCTCTTTCTTTCTCTCTTTTTTTTTTCCTCTTAAAGTCTTAAAGAGCCCAGCTGACATACGTGGCAACTACCAGTGACCACTTCTATAGCCATGAAAAGACAGAGGAATATGGTTCAAACTAAGATCAACCAGACAACCCCAGAGAGGGAGCCTGAAGGGATGGAAATGCACAGTCTTCCTGAAAAAGAATTCAGAATAAAATTCATAACCATGTTGATGGATATACAGAGAAATGTGCAAGAGCTGAGGGAGGAAGTGAGGGAAGTGAGAAAAGACAATGCAGAAATCAGACAAGCCATCGACGGGCTTAAGAGCAGACTGGATGAGATGCAAGAGACTGTTAATGGAATAGAAGTCAGAGAACAGGAATACAGAGAAGCTGAGGCAGAGAGAGATAAAAGGATCTCTAGGAATGAAAGAATATTAAGAGAACTGTGTGACCAATCCAAACGGAACAATATTCGCATTATAGGCGTACCAGCGGAAAAACAGAGAGAAAAAGGGATAGAAAGTTTCTTTGAAGAAATAATTGATGAAAACTTTCCCACACTGGGGAAGGAAATAGTCTCGCAGTCCACAGAAGCCCACAGATCTCCCAACACAAGGGACCCAAGGAAGACAACACCAAGATACATAAAAATTAAAATGGCAAAGATCAAAGATAAAGACAGAGTATTAAAGGCAGCTAGAGAGAGAAAAAAGATCAACTACAAAGGAAAATCCATCAGACTATCATCAGACTTCTCAACAGAAACCTTACAGGCCAGAAGAGAATGGCATGGTATATTTAACGTAATGAAACAGAAGGGCCTCGAACCAAGAATATTGTATCCAGCATGATTATCATTTAAATATAATGGAGAGATTAAACAATTTCCAGACAAACAAAAGTTGAGAGAGTTTGCCTCTCATAAACCACCACTACAGGATATCTTAAATGGACTCCTCTAGAGGGAAGCAACCCTAAGGCTAAAAAGATGTCACCAGAGAAAATTAAATCATAGCAAAGAAAGCAGACCATCCAAATACTAACTAAAGGCAAAGAATAAAACACCTAGTATATAAAGAATGGAGGAGGAAGAATAAAAGGGAGAGAAATAAAGAAACATCAGACAGTGTTTGCAATAACTTAACAAGAAAGTTAAGTTAGATTGTTAGATAGTAAAGAAGCAACCCTTGAATCTTTGGTAACCATGAATCTAAAGTCAACAATGAAATAAGTACATATCTATCAATAATCACCCTAAATGTAAATGGAATGAATGCACCAATTAAAAGACACAGAATAACAGAATGGATAAAAAAGCAAGACCCATCTATATGCTGCTTACAAGAGACTCACCTCAAACCCAAAGATATACACAGACTAAAAGTTAAGGGATGGAAAAAGATATTTCACGCAAACAACAAAGAGAAAAAAGCAGGTGTTACAGTACTTGTATCCTACAAAATAGACTTCAAAACGAAGAAAGTAGCAAGAGATAAAGAAGGACATTACATAAGGATAAAGGGGTCAGTCCAACAAGAACATGTAACCATTAGAAATATATATGCACCCAACACAGGAGCGCCAGCATATGTGAAACAAATACTAACAGAATTAAAGGAGGAAATAGACAGCAATGCATTCATTTTAGGAGCGTTCAATACACCACTCACTCCAAAGGACAGATCAACCACACAGAGAATAAGTAAAGACACAGAGGCACTTAACAACACACTAGAACAGATGGACATAATATACATTTACAGAACTCTGTACCCAAAAGCAACAGGATACACATTCTTCTCAAGTGCACATGGAACATTTTCCAGAATAGACCACATACTAGTCCACAAAAAGAACCTCAGTACATTCAAAAAGATTTAAATCCTACCAACCAACTTCTCAGATCCCCAAGGTATAAAACTAGAAATAAATTTTAGAAAGAAACCAAAAAGGCTAACAAATACATGGAGACCTAACACCATTCTCCTAATTAATCAATGGGTAACGACCAAATCAAAATAGAAATCAAAGAATATATGGAGACTAATGACAACAACAACACAAAGCCACAACTTCTGTGGGATTCAGCAAAGGCACTTCTAAAAGGAAAGTATATTTCAATCCAGGCCTATTTAAAGAAGGAAGGACATTCCCAAATGAATAGCCTAAAGACACAATTACTGAAATTGGAAAAAGAAGAACAAATGAGGCCCAAAGTCAGCAGAAGGAGGGACATAATAAAGATCAGAGAAGAAATAAATAAAATTGAGAAGAATAAAACAATAGAAAAAAATCAATGAAACCAAGAGCTGGTTCTTTGAAAAATTAAACAAAATAGATAAACCCCTACCCAGACTCATTAAGAGAAAAAGAGAATCTACACACATAAAATGAATCAGAAATGAGAAAGGAAAAATAACGACAGACCCCACAGAAATACAAAGAAGTATAAGAGAATATTATGAGAATCTATATGCTAACAAGCTGGAAAACCTAGAAGAAATGGACAACCTCTTAGAAAAATACAACCTTCCAAGTCTGTCCAAGCAAGAAACAGAAAAACTAAACGGACCAATCACCATCAACGAAATTGAATCGGTAATCAAAAAACTACCCAAGAACAAAACCCCTGGACCTGATGGATTCATGTCTGAATTCTACCAGACATATAGAGAAGAAATATCACCCATTCTCCTTAAAGTTTTCCAAAAAATAGAAGAGGAGGGAATACTTCCAAACTCATTCTATGAAGCCAGCATCACTCTAATACCAAAACCTGGCAAAGACCTCACCAAAAAAGAAAATTACAGGCCAATATCCCTGCTGAATGTAGATGCAAAAAAACTCAACACAATATTAGGAAACCGAATTCAAAAATACATCAAGAGGATCATACACCATGATCAAGTGGGATTCATCCCAGGGATGCAAGGATGGTACAACATTCAAAAATCCATCAACATCATCCACCACATCAACAAAAAGAAGAACAAAAACCACATGATCATCTCCATAGATGCTGAAAAAGCATTTGACAAAATTCAGCATCCATTCATGATTAAAACTCTCAACAAAATGAGTATAGAGGGCAAGTACCTCAACATCATAAAGGCCATATATGACAAACCCACAGCTAACATCATACTTACAGGCAAGAAGCTGAAAGCTTTTCATCTAAGATCGCGAGCAAGACAGGGATGCCCACTCTCTCCACTGTTATTCAACATGGTACTGGAGGTCCTTTCCACGGCAATCAGACAAAACAAAGACATACAAGGCATCCAGATTGGTAAAGAAGAAGTCAAACTGTCACTATTTACTGATGACATGATATTGTACATAAAAAACCCAAAAGACTCCACTCCAAAACTACTAGAACTAATATCTGAATTCAGCAAAGTTGCAGGATACAAAATCAACACACAGAAATCTGTTGCTCTCCTATACACTAACGATGAACTAACAGAAAGAGAAATCAGAAAAACAATTCCATTCACAACTGCATCAAAAAGAATAAAATACCTAGGAATAAACCTAACGAAGGAAGTGAAAGACCTGTACTCTGAAAACTACAAGACACTCCTAAGAGAAATTAAAGAGGACACTAACAGATGGAAATGCATCCATGCTCTTGGCTAGGAAGAATAAATATTGTCAAAATGGCTATACTAGCTAAAGCAATCTACAGATTCAATGCAATCCCTATCAAACTACCAACAGCTTTCTTCAATGAACTCGAACAAATAATTCTAAAATTCATATGGAACCACAAAAGACCCCAAATAGCCAAAGCAATCCTGAGAAGGAGGAGTAAAACAGGGGGAATTACGCTCCCTGACTTCAAGCTCTACTACAAAGCCACAGTAATCAAGACAATTTGGTACTGGCATGAAAACAGACCCACAGACCACTGGAATAGAATGGAAAATCCAAACATTAACCCAAACATATACTGTCAATTAATATATGATAAAGGAGCCTTGGATATACAATGGGGAGATGACAGCTTCTTCAGCAGCTGGTGTTGGAAAAACTGGACAGCTACATGTAAGAGAATGAAACTGGACTACTGTCTAGCCCCATACACAATGGTAAACTCAAGGTGGATCAAAGACCTGAATGTAAGTCATGAAACCATAAAACTCTTAGAAAAAAACATAGGTAAAAATCTCTTGGACATAAACATGAGCAACTTCTTCATGAACATATCTCCCCGGGCAAGGGAAACAAAAGCAAAAATGAACAAGTGGGACTATATCAAGCTGAAAAACTTCTGTACAGCAAAGGACACCATCAGTAGAACAAAAAGACATCCTACAGTATGGGAGAATATATTCATAAAAAACGTATCTGATAAAGGGTTGACATCCAAAATATATAAAGAACTCATGCACCTTAACAAACAGAAAGCAAATAATCCAATTAAGAAATGGGCAGAGGACATGAATAGACACTTCTCCAAAGAAGAAATTCAGATGGCCAACAGGCACATGAAAAGATGCTCCACATCGCTAATCATCAGAGAAATGCAGATTAAAACCACAATGAGATATCACCTCACACCAGTGAGGATGGCCAACATCCAAAACACAAACAACAACAAATGTTGGCGAGGATGTGGAGAAAAGGGAAGCCTCCTACACTGCTGGTGGGACTGCAAATTAGTTCAACCATTGTGGAAAGCAGTATGGAGGTTCCTCAAAAAAACTCAAAATAGAAGTACCATTTGACCCAGGAATTCCACTCCTAGGAATTTACCCTGATACTGCAGCAGCCCAGTTTGAAAAAGACATATGCACCCCTATGTTTATCGCAGCACTATTTACAATAGCCAAGAAATGGAAGCAACGTAAGTGTCCATCAGTAGATGAATGGATAAAGAAGAAGTGGTACATATACACAATGGAATATTATTCAGCCATAAGAAGAAAACAAATCCTACCATTTGCAACAACATGGATGGAGCTAGAGGGTATTATGCTCAGTGAAATAAGCCAAGCCGGAAAAGACAAGTATCAAATGATTTCACTCATATGTGGAGTATAAGAACAAACAAAAAAACTGAAGGAACAAAACAGCAGCAGACTCACAGAACCCAAGAATGGACTAATAGTTACCAAAGGGAAAGGGACTGGGCAAGATGGGTGGGAAGGGGGGATAAGAGGGAAAAAGGGGCATCACGATTAGCAGACGTAATGTTGGGGCGGCATGGGGAGGGCTGTACAACTCAGAGAAGACAAGTAGTGATTCTATAGCATCTCACTACGCTGATGGACAGTGACTGTAATGGGGTTGGTGGGGGGCGACCTTATGAAGGGGGTAGTGTAATCACCATAATATTGCACATGTAATTGTAGAATAATGATTCCAAAATAAAGTATAAAATAAAAAGGAATGGAGTACTGGTACATGGTACAATATGAAAGAATCTCGAGCACATTACGCTAATTGAAAGGTGTCAGTCACAAAGACCACATATTATGTGATCCATTTATGTTAAATGTCCAAAATAATCAAACCTATAGAGACAGAAAATGGGTTAGTGTTTCTTAGGGCTGGGAAGGATGGTGGGAGGGAGGGGATGAAAGATGATAGCTAAATCATAAGTTGTTTTTCTTGAGGTGATAAGGATGTCCTAATATTGATTATGGTGATGGTTTCAAATTTGTGAATATACTAAAAACCATTGTATAATTTAAATGACTGAATTGTATGGTGTATGAATTGTATCTCAATAAACTTGTTAAAAACAAGAGACTACAAATGGCCCATGTTTGCTGATGTTGAGCTCTTTGGTAGCCTGCTTCTTGAACCTACGGAATTGGGGTCATTCTGAACTTTTTCCTTTTAAATTCAAACTGGCAGCATTTTCGCTATTATGATTCTCTTAAATGTTTTGTGGGTTTTATATGAATTTGATGAGTCATTTGCTCTATGCTCCAAATTCCACATCCATGATTATTTTTGAGTCAGACCTTCATCTATTTCTGGCTGCCTGTAAGAATACGGAGGGTCATTATAAGCCCTTTTGTCTGTTGAAAGAGTCTCCTAGGCAACTCGTTCAATATTTCTGAGGTCTTAATGAAGGTCTTACAGTGATCCATTGCTGTATAAGAAGCCATGTTAAAACAGTGAGTTAATCATGATTTAAAAAATTTCTCATCACTTTGTGAGTCAGCTGGGATATTCCCATGCTGATGCTGCCTGGATTCACTCATGTGTTTCAACTAGAGATCTGGCTAGATGGGAAGGTGCAAAATGGCTCATTCACATGTTTGGCCATTGGTGCTGGCCTTTGGCTAAGATTCCTTGTTTTTTTTTTTTCTTTCTACAAGGCCTCTCATCTTCCAGTAAGCAATCTTTGATGCCTTTCATGGGGAAGTTTTCTGAGAACGAGAGCAGAAGATGCAAGGCCTTCTAATGCCTAACCCCAGGAGTTGCATTATGCCATTTCTGTCATATTTTACTGATCAAAGAAAGTTATAGGCTAGCCTGGATTCCAGAGGGAGAAACAGACTCCACAACTGGATTTGGGTAATGGCAAAGTCATACTGGAATAAAGCTGTGTCTTACTGAGAGAGGAGGAGTTATGGACATAAAACAATCTACTCCAGTCCTTATTCTTCAGTGCTTGGGGCATCTCTGAAAGGTATGATTAATAGCAGGGAAATTACTTGATCACTTTGTGTTTAGAAAGATTATTGAGAAGGCAGGGTGGGAGATGAACTGAAAAGAAGGCCGTCGTTAGGCAGAATGTTTTTGCCTTTTTTCTTATTTTGAATTTTATATATTTCTCTTGTTTGTTTTTTAGTGATTTACTATAATTTTAATAGGTAATGACCAGTAAATAACATTGAATGACTGAGTACTTTACATGGTCCTGTGAATGCTATTTAGAAGAATAATGAATAGTTTATTTGGAGGTGATAAGGGATTGAACAAAGATTGAATGAGGAGATAGCTTATGGGCTTTTCATCTGACTTAGCATCTAGCAAGTTTCAAGATTTGAAATAGCATGATATCTCGCTATACCATAACTATGTAGGTATTACAAATTATATATAATATTTTGACAATACATATATGTGACATAAAACTCTATTAAGTGAAAGCAAGGGAATAATGGCATAGAATTTAGAATGATGACTATCTTAAGTGGGAATGTAAGCTACTATAAAAATCTTGGGTTTTTGATTGGGTGGTAGGCTCATACTTGCTTATGATACTGCTAAAAAAAGAGAAAGAGAAAGGAAGATACATAGTTGTAACCTAAGATGAGTGCATAGTATGTAACAAGGATTGTTCTTTATATTTAATCCATGAATGAAAAAGATAATACTAATCTGCTTTGTGAATCTCCAGTAATATAGATAGCATGCAGCATTTCCCAACCTGCTTGCTTTAGAATAATTTGTCCACAGGTACATTGTAGGAAGTGTCAAGGCACTTAACATTTCTGTTCGGAAATGAGGAAACTGAGTTTATGAGACATAAAACAAACTTGTTATTTTTTCTTATTTTGAATTTTATATATTTCTCTCTTTTTATTTTAGTTATTTACTATAATTTTAATAGCTAATGACCAGTCAATAACATTTAATGATTGAATACTTTACAAGGTCCTGTGAATACTATAAAAGATGGTTACAAGCTACCCATGGCTCTAAGTACTTGAACTGTAGCTAGTGTAATCAAGGAACTAAACTTCTAACTTTCTTCTAGTTAAGATACAAAATATTTTTTCCATTAAATATAACTACTGTGTTGGCAAGACTACATTTCATTGAAAGTGTTGAGAATTTAGCACCCAAATTGGGATGTGCTATAAGCATAAGATACACACTAGATTTTGAAGGCTTAGCATGAAGAAAGAATGTAAAATATTTCATGAATAGTTTTTTATATGTATCACATGCTAAAATGATATTTTTATGTATTAGAACAAATGAAATGTTTTATTAAAATTAATTTCACCTATTCTTACTATTTTTATGATGGCTAGAAAATTAAAAATTCCCTATTTTGCTCACACTTACTTCTTTTTTACATCACTTCTCCTAGAATCTTTTTTTATTTATCAGGCAAAAGTACAAAGGTCAAAGTTTGAGACATTGTACCTTCACGTGACCTCATGATCATGAAGAGAAAAATATCTCCATCTATGGCTTTCTAACTTTTAAGTTGTTAGCCACCTTGACTCTTCCTAATATGGATGGTCACAGCCTGGGGTCTGCAGGGTCTAGTCACACCACTGCAGGATTGGCTGTGGTGTGGGAAGCCAGAAAGGTGCTGTTTCTCTGTGGCAGTATCACTGAGATAAATAACACTCATGACTGACTAGAGGCCTCTGCTTGCCTTGTCTGTTTAATCAATCTTGGCAGCCATTTGCTGCTGGCTTGACTAAAACGTGGTGGAGATTATTGCTTTAAAGCATCTTTCTCGGTCAGCTCTTTCCAGAGCAGGGAATTCTCATCAGGGGCACAGAAATTACTCATGTATATATGCCGGTGATGAAAAGGCAGGTGGGATGGGTGGGAAGAATAAAACTTAAAAATATGAGAGCTCAAAAGTGACCTAAACCTTCTCATAATGGTGTCAGGGTGTCACTCAGAGCAGTGGGTCTCTCTTTAAAGAGCCTGAAGTTTGAGCCTCTTAGAGGGGAACTGTATGCTTCAGAGACATGTAGGAATGGCAGAAGAGACAGTCCAGAAAAGGGTGTGGATGTGTGTACACACAAAAGCCTACATAATTGAAAAAATATTACCCTTCCCAGTGAAGACCCACATTGGGACTCACACAAATGTCTGCATTTCTTCATTTCACAGACATTTACCCAACACCTCACACAAGCCAGCGGGTTGGATGTAGATGGAGGGGAAAGAGAGGAACCAAGGATCAATGTAAGGTTTTGGACGTGAGCAATTGGTCATGCCATTTACTGGCTTGCAAGATTCAAATCCCAGATTGAGGAAATAGAAATGAAGAAAGATGTGTGTATGTGTAAATTTTGAGAGCCCTGTAATCCATTCAAATAGAGGCAGTGTGCAGTCCTGGTCTCATCCCAGAACAAAAATATAAACATCTCTGGAGTGGTATTTTGATTTGGATATTTCTTTTTTTAAACTTTACCACATGACCTTACAGTGCAGGGTAGAGAATGCTGGAGCAGCTTATGGGGCTGCTCATGGGATCTGAAACATGGTTGGGCACACAAGTTTCAGAAGTAAAGAAGATCCATTCCATTTTGGATGTATGCAGAAGTAGAGATGACAGTGTACTGAAGGGAGATTCAGGAATCCTGAATTCTCACCTGAGTTCTGTGACCTTGAAGAAGTGCCATTCCCATTTAGCCTTAGAACCATCTCCTATAAAATGAAGAGATCAAACTATATAAACAACTTCTTTAGCCAGCTGCTCTTTGGATGGCTAAGGTAAGTCCTCCATCTTTGGCAATATACTCTGAGTGGTACATGGTATGGCCAGTGGTTGAAATCATGGATTTGAACTCCAGTACTGCCCTTCCCCAACTCTGTGATCCTGAACAAATTGTCAGGCTCTCTTATGATGGATTTTCTTAGCTGGAAAAAGTGGATCACAATACCTACCAGCCTGTCATTATAATGATTAAACAAATTAAAAGCTGCAAAATACTTAGCACAACGACCAACACTTGAATACTGGTCAATAGAAGTAATGATTATCATTGTTATATTATGTATTATTTTAATTTATCTTGTCTTATTCAGTCAATTTTATACATTTACCTAATTTCTCTATAGATTGAAATGGAAATATTTCCCCCCATGCTTGAACCAAAAGATGAAATTACAAAATCCTCCACAATGAGTAGAGTTAATTATTATTCATTCTCCACCTTCAAAATCTGAAATACTGTACTTGAATAGTGGAATTATCCTTGGGAGCTTTCCAAAGCATTTTCATTACAAAATCTTTACTTATAAAAGGGGAAAATAAGTCTCCCAGAAGAATACATTACTTGATTTGGGAAGGAAAACAGCAGTAATTGTTTTATTCACTTGTAACAATTTCACCAGCCCCAAACTTACCCACAAACACACTTTTCTATCTGGAAATCTCACTGCCAGCAAGCATGTTTACACATTTTGCAAAAAGGGGACAGAAGGGAGTGGACATTTACTGTGTTAAGTCCTGTCCTATGTTTTTTTAATTAAAATTTTAACAACCAGGCAGGATTTTGAATGCCTAGATTCTTTTGAACCTTTTAAAAATCTATTTTATATCTATGTAATCATTTACTGCTGAAGCTGGGTGTTGAGTGCACAGATGTTTATTCTGTTATTTTATATGTTTTCATATATCTGAATTATTTCATTAGGCCTTTGGCAGTGCTGTCTGCTGTATGCCCTATCAGCCTTGCAAAGAACATGTTGCTTCTTGGTGCTACAGTCAGCGTGGAGGCAAATACTAACCTCAGGCTTCGTGCCTGCCCAGGAGGCACTTCTGTTCTGCAGGGACGACTCTGAGGCAGCACCGATAATCACTCCAGTTAAAAGCAGCCTGGGAAGCTGCATGGCCTGGAGTGTGTTCTTCTTGCTAATGTTTGGCTGGACTAAAGAGCTTTGGATTCAGGAGGACTGTTTCCCATTTGGACAAATGGAACTAACTAGCCACCATCAGCATGTCCTACAGAAGACAAATGCCCTTCCAGTATCAGACCTTTCAGCCAGTAAATAGACCTGACATTTAAGCATCTATTTCTCTTTGTGCACTAATAAGTCTAACTTGAGGCTCAGAAATCATTAGAGGAGTGAGAGCTTTTAATGAGCTCTAGAAGAAGAATGTGGCTTAAAAACCACATTACCTGCAGTTAAGCAGCACCAAGGATGCTAATGTTAAAATTTATGAAAAAAGTGCTTGAGGAAGGCCTGAGCATTATAAAAGCTAGGCATAATTTCTATTTTAGAAAAAAATTAGATAATTCCTCTAAAGAGAATCTACTCTAGAGTTTACTGATCTATTTTAGAAAAAAATTAGATCATTCTTCTTAAGAGAATATACTCTAGAGTTTACTGAAACCTCGTAATAGGTTTTATCCTATAATTCTTATTTACTTTTTCACTCTTCCCCACCATGGTTAAAGATTAGAATGAAAAATAGGCAGTGGGACCATGTCATGAGCTGATAAATACATCCACTGGCTTAGTTTTCTGAAAAGCATGTTACCAGGGAAAGTGGAGAATGGTCTCCCCACCTGTCTTACCAGCTAAGGGCAGTTACTCTCATCCATCCTTTAACCCATCCATTTATTTAATTATTCATCTAATAAACACTTTTTATTCCATACTCATAGGGTTCCTGGTAATCTGGGGTGTGACAAGATTAATACATCTTATTTTATTAAATAACAGACATATCTGGGTTTGAGTTCAGATGCCAGTGATTTGTGCTTCCTAAACCTAGGTTAACCATGCGATATACTGTCCACAGCAGAACACGTTTGAGAGACAAAAGAGGCACCATTAATAATAATTGCTTTTGTTGTCTATTACTGTGGCACATACTACCCTAAACTTAGTGGCTTACAACAGGAGTGTTACTCTCTCTCATGATTGTGTTAACCAAGCTCAACCAGGTGGTTCTCACTTGTGATCTTTCATATCATTGTTGGCTGAAGGTGGTGTCATCTGAAGGCTCAACTGGGCTGGACATCCAAGATGACCCCCTCCTATGGCTGGCAGTTGAGTTGTCACCCTGAGCACCTGTACGTGGCCTTTTCAAGTAGCATGGATTTCTCACAGGATGTGGCAGATCCTGAAAAGGGGCATTTGTGCACATGAGTATTCCAACAGATACACCCAGCGACAGCAAGTCTGCTCAAAGGTGATGCCTGGAATGGCACTGTGTCATCACAACATTCTGTTGACAAACAGTCATAGCACAGCGTGAAGTCAAGGAGCTGGATGAATAGACTCTACCTCTTGATGGGGGAATAGCATTCACATAAAGGAGGAAGAAATTCATTGACCATGGTTGGCCCTCTCCAAGAGAAGCTACTTCAGTAATTATACTAGGAAAAAGGTGACGCCCAGAACTGTCCCAAGGATTGATATCCACCCTCAGCCTCAGTCTCCTTATCTGTAAAATAGGGCAGTAATAACAAAGCTCTAACTGGCTTGTAATGAGGATTCAAAAAAATCACTCAGGTAAAACGTGAAGCCTTGTGTCTGGTACAGAGTAAGCACTTGTTGAGTTCCAGCTGTTATGTAGTCTCTGGTGTATGGTACTGTTCTTTATCGCCATTGCCACTGTCATTTGGGCCCTTTGTCATCTCTCACCTGATAGGACAGTTGGGACTAGTCTTGCTGTTTTCACTTTCAACGACCCTCTATATGCCTCAGATAACCAGGAATACATTTTTACAAAGCATCATTCCTCTCACTGTGCCTCTGCTCTGACACCTTCAACTGGTCCTAGTACTGTCCAGGAAAGTTCATCCTTCTTTGGCACATCAAGCCCTGTATAATCTGGTCTGTGCACAAGCAAATTCACCTAGCTATAGTTGATATGTTTGTACACTTCCCTGCTCCCTGCCTGGTTCTAGGTTGCTCTTTCTGCTATAAATGCCCTTTTCAAAGTCTTGCATGTTCATCTCCCTTGAAGATTTGTCCAAAAGCTGACTGCTCTTGCCTTTGTTTGCCTCCCCATTTCAACCACACATGCTGTAATGTGCTTGAGACCTTCTACCTTGCATTATGATCGTTGGTGTTTTGCGTACTTCCTTACTTTCTGGCACAAGATGCTCCATGCTCTTCCTGTATGTTTTCTGCCCTAATCCTAGAATAAGCCATTTCTCCAAGGATCCCTGGTCTCTTTCACTGGAGAATGGCACTAGAAACCAAGGCCTGGCCATTAAGTGGGCTTTGTCTCTTTATTTACTTTGATCTTACCAGCTGGCCAGAAAAATAAAGTGGGTCCCTCACCTTCTATGATGGAGGAGATTTGACACCATGAGAGAGACAGCCACTACATGTACACATTTGCATACCAGACTAAACCCCCCCAAGCTTACTTGAAAATTTGGGACACTCCATCCTTGTAAAGTTTTATATTCCTATTTCATCTCTATAAGTGCACACTAGTCATAATCTAATGTATATGGATTTTTTCATACTTTAAATGTATATGGATTCTGGCGCTACTTATAATAATGATGATGATAATAGCCAATGTTTGTGAAGTGCTTAAATAAGCCAGGGACTATATTAAGTATTTTACATGCATTATCAGATATGATCTTCAAAAAATTTCCCTGGGAAAAATTTCTATCCTCAGATAAGGCAACTGAGGTTTAGAAACATCAGTGACTTGTATAAGGCTAACAGCAAGTAGTGGAGTAGAAATTTGAAACTAAGCCACCTTTCTCAAGGGTCTCAGCCTTCACTTTTCTGCTACTGCTTTGGCCATTTCTAAGGGAAGACACTGCATATGGGAGTATTGCACTTGCAGAATCTATAGAGAGACATACTGCCAGGTATTCATGTGGAACACACGAATGCTGTTGTATGCTCTACACAACATGCAGAGTCCATATGTTTAGACCTATCATGCCACAAATGATTTCATCCAATCAGAATTCAGCCAGACCTTGCTCATGTATGAGACACACACTTAGAATGGTTTCCTTATGAAAGGCAGGAAAACTCAGACTCAGCTCCAGTGCAAGATGATAGGCAATTTAGCAGTAACATAAACTGACTGAAAAACAAGGAGCCAAGAGATCAGTGACTACGAAAATAAGGTAAACCTATTAAAAATTTGTCTATAAGTAGCAGAGAATATGACAAGAACAGCACATTTGAATTAGGCTATGCAGAAAGCAAAGCAAGTAGATGCCAGAGGATTTCATGTGTGGCTTTCATTTAGGACTTCTCTAACTCTAGGTGAGCCATCCCTGATTATTTTGTACCCTGGGCCAGGTTCCTATGATGGGGAGGAAAGGGCCTGGGAAGCAGCACTAGGGGCCTAGGCGTCTCCCTGCTTTGCCAGTGTTTTGTGATTCCTTGGATCCTTGAAGACATTAGTTAAGCTTGGTAGAGAATAAAATGTGATTCCTGGGAATCTCATTAGACAGTCTGATCTTTTGGGTTGTTTTAGCTCTTACTACAGAGAATCCATAATCTCCTTTAAATTTTTTACTTCATATTTGTAAGGGGGAGAATTCTTGTGGCAGTGAGGGACTACGTCTGGCATCATTTTGTTTCTCTTCTCCTGGTAGCAGATCACGAATCAGCCTGGAGGAGATCCAGACAGACATTGTTTTAACTGTCAGTTTACTGAGGGCAAGGGCAAATAGTGGGTAACTGTCAAGGGTTGTTGATGATGTTTGTGAATTCTTGAGCATATGTTGAATTATTTGGTGAAGATGGCAGTCTGAAATATGCCGCACCTTTCCACTCTTTCTCCAAATGCAAAATGACAAAAATGGCATGCAAATAAGCAAATCCATAAACACGATGTCACACAAAAGAGCCACTGCATGCACCAGAAACTGTGAGAAATTTCTGAAAGACCTAAAATTGACAACATAGAATTGAAGATAGAAACCACAGCTAAAACCACCATAGGAGGCCTGGTAACAAAATAGAAGTTGGCAGCAAAAAGCATGAGTACCTGGTAGTGACCTATACTCAGAGGAGGAAACAATTCAGTGGCAGCTGAAGAAGTGATCCCACTTCTTTGTGCCCACAGGAATAGCTTGAAGCTTGATACCTGGTCGTACAGGCATTGATCTTCACCTGGATGTCTGCATCCAGGTGCAAGGAAAGGGGTGGGAGCCCACTCTAGGAGAGAATGGTGGGCAGTGACTTGCAGACACTTAGTATTCTCAGTGAAACCAGCCTCAGCAGCACATTCTAAAGTTGCCTTTGAGCTGACGCTGCAGAGATCCATCAGTTTGACAGGAAATATCAGAGACAAGTGTAAGCACGTGATCTGGAATCACTGAACATTTGAGAGAAGAGAGAAGAGGAACCTGCACTCAGGAGATCAGCTGCTTTGGGTATTAGCTGTGGTCCCTCAGAGCTGGAGTTAGGAGAAAGACCTGAGTTTAGGAGAGAATTGTAGAGCAGAAAGGAACAGTTTCCTTAAAATGACTCAGGGCACATTCCTCGCCTTTGATTTGTCATTTATGCCCTTGGCTGGCAGAAGCATGACATTATCACTATGCTAGAGCCCAAGGAGACAGAGAAGACAAAACAAAACAAAACTCTGTAACAGTTAGGCTCATGCCCAGCCTGGCCAACATAATAAGTAGGAACATTTGACCAGCATTTTAAGTTGTTAAGACCTTCCTTGGTTCTGGTAGGAAAATTGGGGCAATTATTACCAAAGTCCCAAGACCATGTTTTTTCAGTGTATGGAGTGGTCCCCAAATGGGTCAAAATTGATTAAATGTCTGTGAGTTCTTGAGATAAAGAAAAAAATATGCATGCAGAGATTTTCTTTCCCTTGACATTGGAAGGAAAGAAAATTTGTGAAGAAGGTAATCAACCTCAAGATGTCATATATAAATAATGCTTCTGAACCTTCCAAGGAGAAAAGCTCTAGGCCAGACAAATAATTATAAAAATACAGGATCTACATGGCTTCCCTGTATCATTCCGTGTTCTGGCGAAGGCAGGAAATTCCTTTATTGCCGGATAGAGGGTAGAAAAAAGTCCTTAAATGTTTGATTAAATGTCACGTAAATGAAAATATTTCTGAAAACATAAAAACTTTGATCAAAATTCATTAGGGAGAATATAGATAACATTTTATTTAACCTACAGGCCAAGAAGAAACACAGGCAAAAATTGTAGATGTTCGTAGAGGATTAAAGATGGCAGCATGAGAGGTGAGACAGAGGCTTCCTCCTAAAACCACATATAATACGAAAATATAATTAATACAACTACTCCTGAAAGAGCAACAGGAAAGAGGACTCTGCCAGACTGCATATACCTGGAGAAAAGAGCAGACCTCACGGAACAGGGTAGTGCACCAAAGCTCTGGCCCGGCGGGACCCTAGCCCTTCCCCCACCCCAGCTCACCGGTGGGAGGAAGAGAAACGGAGTGGGGAGGGAGTGGAGGCCTGGGACTGCTGAATACCTAGCTCTGGAGATATGCTCTGGGAGCACAAACCTACATTTCATAGTGCTTGCATGGTACGCTTGTGAGTAGGGGGTTGGAAAGCTATGACAGGTAGAATTCCTGGAGAGACTGAGATTCCAGCCACTTATGGAAAGCAGGGATCCATATCTGACTGCTCTGGGACAAAAGAAAGGTAATCAGTCTGAGAGACTTAGCAAGGAAACCCTTAGAAAGAGGACGGGCAAGGATTACACAGAGCTTACTGCTCAGGAGAGAGGACAGGTAGAAAAAATTGTCTGGGTTCACTCTGCCCAGCAGGTTTAGAGCTTTCACAATCTTCAGGTGCTCCAAGTCCCTGGCTGGCTACACAGCTCCAAGGACCCCCTCTGGGACACGCAGCCTATGGCGCCTTTCTCTCGGCCATCCCCACCTGACTCACAAACTGGCAAATGCCACCCTGGCATTAGCCCAGCCAGAGGGAAGATCTGTCTACAGCAACTACAAACACAAAGCATAGGGGCTTATACCTGTGTACTTGGCCCACTGGTTCATGCAGTGGAGAGAGGCATAGCAGCCGGGAAGCAGAAAACAGCTCTTTCCTCCTCCCAGGGACCAATACACTCCCCTGTGACTCCCAACATTGCTTCAGGGGCTGAGCAGCTCCAGAGAGTAGAGCTTCTGGGCACTAGAGGGTGCCATATACAAATATGAAATGCCAAAGGAGCCTGGTTCAAAGTAAAATTATTAATACAACTACTGAGAAAGATTTAAATGACATTGACCTCATGAATCCTCCTGCAAGGGAGTTCAAAATAAAAATCATTAACATGTTCATGGAGGTACGGAAAGATATTCAAGAACTCAGGAATGAATTCCGGTCAGAGATCCAATCATGAAAGAACACAATGGAGGGTATTAAAAGCAGACTAGATATGGTGGAGGTTATGATAAATGAAATAGAAACTAGAGAAGAGAAATACAAAGAAGCTGAGGCACAGAGAGAAAAAGGGATCTCTAAGAATGAAAGAATATTAAGAGAACTGTGTGACCAATCCAAATGGAACAATATTCGCATTATAGGGGTACTAGAAGAAGAAGAAGAGAGAAAAAGGGATAGGAAGTGTCTTTGAGGAGGTAACTGCTGAAAACTTCTCCAATAAAGGAAAGGAGAGAGTCTCTCAGGTCATGGACATGCACAGATATCCCAACACAAGGGACCCAAGGAAGACAACACCAAGACATGTAGTAATTAAAATGGTGAAGATCAAGGATCAGGAAAGACTAGTAAAAGAATCCAAAGAGATAAATAAGATCACATACAAAGGAAAGCCCATCAGGCTATCATCAGACTTATCAGCAGAAACCTTACAGGCCAGAAGGGAGTGGCATGATGTATTTAATGCAATGAAGAAGAAGGGCCTCAACAGAGATTACTTTATCTGACAAGATTATCTTTTAAATTTGAAGGAGGGATTAAACAATTTCCAGATAAGCAAAAGCCCACAAACCATCTCTACAGTGTATTTTGGAGGGACTGCTATAGATGGAAGTGTTCCTAAGGTTTAATAGCTGTCACCAGAGGTAATAAAACCACAGTAAAGAAAGTGGAACAGCTAATTACTAAGAAAATGCAAAATAAAATTAACTATCCCCAAAGTCAATCAAGGGACTGACAGAGAGTACAGAATATGATACCTAATATATAAAGAATGAAGGAGGAAGAAAAAAGGGAGAAAAAAAAGAAAACCCTTAGATTGTGTTTGTAATAGCATATTAAGTGAGTTAAGTTAGACACTTAGATAGTAAGGAAGTTAAACTTGAATGTTTCATAACCACGAATCTAAACCCTGCAATGCCAATAACTACATACCTATCGATAATCACCCTAAATGTAAATGGTCTGCATGCACCAATCAAAAGACATCAAAAGACATGGATAAAAAAACAAGACCCATCTATATGCTGCCTACAAGAGACTCACTTTAAACCCAAAGACATACACAGACTAAAAGTGAAGGGATGGATAAAGATATTTCATGAAACTAATAGGGAGAAGAAAGCAGGAGTTGCAGTACTTGTATCAGACAAAATAGACTTCAAAACAAAGAAAGTCACAAGAGACCAAGAAGGACATTACATAATGATAAAAGGGTCAATTCAACAAGAAGATATAACCATTATAAATATCTATGCACCCAACATAGGGGCACCTACATATGTGAAACAAATATTAACAGAATTAAAAGGGGAAATAGAATGCAATGCATTAATTCTAGGAGACTTCAACACTCCACTCACTCTGAAGGACAGATCAACCAGACAGAAAATAAGTAAGCAGACAGAGGCACTGAACAACACATTAGAACAGATGGACTTAACACACATCTACAGAACTCTACACCCAAAAGCAGCAGAATACCCATTCTTAAGTGCACATGGAACACTTTCAAGAATAGATCATATACTAGGCCAAAAAAACAGCCTTGGTAAATTAAAAAAGATTGAAATTGTACCAACCAGTTTCTCAGACCACAAAGGTATGAAACTACAAATAAATTACACAAAGAAAATGAAAAATCTCACAAACACATGGAGGCTTCACAACATGCTACTAAATAACCAATGGATCAATGACCAAATTAAAACAGAGATCAAGCCATATATGGAGGCAAATGACAACAATAATTCAAACCACAAAATCTGTGAGACGCAGTGAAGGCCGTGCTTAGAGGAACATATATTGCAATACAGACCTACCTCAGGAAAGAAGAACAATCTCATATGAGCAGTCTAAACTCACAATTAACGAAACTAGAAAAAGAAGAACAAATGAGGCCCAAAGTCAGTAGAAGGAGGGACATAATAAAGATTAGAGCAGAAATAAATAAAATTGAGAAGGATAAAACAATAGAAAGAATCAATGAAAGTAAGAGCTGGTTCTTCAAGAAAATAAACAAAATAGATAACCCCCTAGCCAGACTTATCAAGAAACAAGGAGAGTCTACTCACATAAGCAGAATCAGAAATGAGAAAGGAAAAATCACTATGGACACCACAGAAATACAAAGAATTATTAGAGAATACTATGAAAATCTATATGCTAACAAGCTGGATAGCCTAGAAGAAATGGACAACTTTCTAGAAAAATACAACCTTCCAAGGATGACCATGAAAGAAACAGAAATTCTGAACTAACCAATTACCAGCAATGAAATTGAACTGGGAATCAAAAACCTACCTAAGAACAAAACCTCTGGACCAGATGGCTTCACCACTGAATTTTATCAAACATTTAGTGAAGACCTAATACCCATTCTACTTAGAGTTTTCCAAGGAGTAGAAGAAGAGGGAATACTTCCAAACTCATTCTATGAGGCCAGGATCACTCTAATACAAAAACCAGGCAAAGACACCACAAAAAAAGAAAATTGCAGACCAATATCCCTGATGAACATAGATGAAAAAATACTCAACAAAATTTTAGCGAACCAAATTCAAAAATACATCAAAAGGATCATCCATCATGATCAAGTAGGATTTATTCCAGGGATGTAAGGATGGTACAACATTCGAAAATCCATCAACATCATCCACCACATCAACAAAAAGAAGGACAAAAACCACATGATCATCTCCATAGATGCCAAAAAAGCATTTGACAAAACTCAACATCCATTCATGATAAAAACCCTCAACAAATGGTTATAGAGGGCAAGTACCTCAACGTAATAAAGACCATATATGACAAACCCACAGTCAACATTATACTTAAGAGTGAGAAGCTGAAAGCTTTTCTTTTAAGATCAGGAACAAGACAAGGATGCCCACTCTCCCCACTTCTATTCAACATAGTACTGGAGGTCCTAGCCACAGCAATCACACAACACAAAGAAATAAAAGGCATCCAGATTGGTAAAGAAGAAGTTAAACTGTCCCTGTTTGCAGATGACATGATATTGTACATAAAAAACCCTAAAGAATTCACTCCAAAACTACTAGATCTAATATCTGAATTCAGCAAAGTTGTAGGATACAAAATTAACACACAGAAATCTGTGGCATTCCTATACACTAACAATGAACTAGCAGAGAGAGAAATCAGGAAAACAATTCCATTTACAATTGCATCAGAAAGAATAAAATACCTAGGAATAAACCTAACCAAGGAAGTGAAAGACCTGCACTCTGTAAACTGCAGACACTCAAGAAGGAAATTAAAGTAGAGATCAATAAGTGGAAACACATCCCATGCTCATCAAAAGGAAGAATTAATATTGTCAAAATGGTCATCCTGCCTAAAGCAATCTACAGATTCAATGTAATTCCTATCAAAATACGAACAGCATTCTTCAACGAACTAGAGAAAATCGTTCTAAAATTCGTATGGAACCAAAAAAGACCCTGAATAGCCAAAGCAATCCTGAGAAGGAGGAATAAAGCTGTGGGGATTATTCTCCCCAACTTCAAGCTCTACTGCAAAGCCACAGTAATGAAGACAATTTGATACTGGCACAAGAACAGACCCATACACCAATGGAACAGACTAGAGAGCCCTGATATAAACCCAACAATTTATGGTCAATTGATATATGATAAAGGAGCCATGGACATACAGTGGGGAAATGAAAGCCTCTTCAACAGCTGGTGTTGGCAAAACTGGACAGCTACATGCAAGAGAATGAAACTGGATCATTGTTTAACCCCATACACAAAAGTAAACTCGAAATGGATCAAGGACCTGAATGTAAGTCATAAAACCATAAAACTCCTAGAAAAAAACATAGGCAAAAATCTCCTGAATATAAGCATTAGCAGGTTCTTCCTGAATGCATCTCCTCGAGCAAAGGAAACAAAAGCAAAAATGAACTCATGGGACTACATCAAACTAAAAAGTTTCTGTACCGCATAGGACACCATCAACAGAACAAAAAGGCATCCTACAGTATGGGAGAATATATTTGTAAATGACATATCCGAAAAGGGGTTAACATCCCAAATATATAAAGAACTTACACGTCTCTACACCCAAAAAGCAAATAACCTGATTAAAAAATGGGCAGAGGATATGAAGAGACAGTTCTCCAAAGAAGAAATTCAGATGGCCAACAGACACATGAAAAGATAGTCCACATCATTAATCATCAGGGAAATGCAAATTAAAACCACAGTGAGATATCTCACACCAGTAAGGATGGCCAGCATCCAAAAGACTAAGAACAACAAATGCTGGCGAGGATGCGGAGAAAGGGGAACCCTCCTACACTGCTGGTGGGAATGAGGGCTAGTTCAACCATTGTGGAAAGCAATATGGAGGTTCCTCAAAAAACTAAAAATACAAATACCATTTGACCCGGGAATCCCACTCCTTGGAATTTACCCAAAGAATACAACTTCTCAGATTCAAAAAGACATATGCACCCCTATGTTTATTGCAGCACTTTTTACAATAGCCAAGGTATGGAAGCAACCTAAGTGTCCATCAGTAGATGAATGGATAAAGAAGAGGTGGTACATATACACAATAGAATACTATTCAGCCATAAGAAGGAAACAAATCCTGCCATTTGCAACAACATGGATGGAGCTGGAGGATATTATGTCAGTGAAATAAGCCAGGCGGAGAAAGACAAGTGCCAAATGATTTCCCTCATTTGTGTAATATAACAACGAAGCAAAACCGAAAGAATAAAATACCAGCAGACTCAGAGACTCAGAGAAGGGACTAGTGGTTACCAAAGGGGAGGGGTGTGGGAGGGCGGGTGGGGAGGGAGGGAGAAGGGGATTGAGGGTTATTATGTTTAGTACACGTGGTGTGGGGGATCACGGGGAAAGCAGTGTAGCACAGAGAAGGCAAATAGTGAATCTGCGGCATCTTACTACACTGAAGGACAGTGACTGCATTGGGGTATGGGGGGGACTTGATAATATGGGTAGATGTAGTAACCACATTGTTTTTTCATGTGAAACCTTCATTAGAGTGTTTATCAATAATACCTTAATAAAAATTTTTAAATAATTTGTAGATGTTCAAATTTTATAAATAAAATTCTTCTTGGCTTTTGCTTATCCCATTTTATTTTGAGAAGTGTACTTCATTTTCCTGATCCTTTATGTCTTCAGTAATAAAATTGGGATCATATAGATCCAATAAGGTTTTTAAAAAATAATTATAAAGTAATACTTATTTATTTTAGAAAATAAGCTGGCATAATGAACATTTAATTCTATGAAGTTACTTTGGCACCATATTTTCCTATTAAAAATCACCTAGTTTATTCATCTAACACTTAATGCAGTGCCTTGCTCCTACTAGATATTCTGTGAATATTTGTTGAATGAATTAATAATTTAATAGTCTTATATCTCTTAGCTGGAGAAGTGGACAGGAACCAGGCTGTGGATGGATCTAAATCCCATGCTGAAGAACACTAACTTTGAGCTGAGAAATGTTTTTATCAAATCCGACATGGTAATTGTGGTCTGTGGCGCTGAGTGTTGGAAGTAGGGGTGGGAGACCTTAATGGAAACTGAATGAACAGAGCTGGTGCAGCAGATGAGGTGGGTTCTGCAATAGACAGAAGGATATCTTCTTATCCACATTTCTGTTTACTCTTTACCTTTAGCGATGTCCTATTGTGAAGGAGAGGAGGAGGAAGCAAGGGAAACAGAAAGACAGCAAGAAACGACATTGATATTATTTATTGAAATCCTAAAATTTGCATGGTTCACATAGGGTGATTCCAAGGCCTGGGTATTTTCTCCATTTATTAACAAAATAAGCCTATAATCTGGACACCCTTGCCCACTACCCTTTCTAATGAGGGAATTGATACTATGGTTAAATACCTTTTGAAACCTCCCCCAGCTAGTGGGTATTACAGTGGTTTTCAATCCAAGGCTTGTATGACTACAAAGTCCTTTTCCTGCTAGACCATATTTTGTCTCCAGGGATAATTTTTAAAAAATCAAACTTCTTAATGTTACATTCAAGTCTCCCCACATCAGGAGGTACTAAGACTACAGGGAAGAGAAGCAATCACCACCCTCAAAGGAATTTTCTTTTTTATAAAACTGTCCCTGCCGCTCGTCCCTTCCTCTTGCTCATGTTGGAACTGAGGTCTTCTTTCCTTTGTTTCTCTTAACATTATGGACACGTATATCAATTTCAAATATATAACATAAGGTTTGATATTGGTGTTTGATATTGCCAAATGATCACCACAGTAAACCTAGTTAACATACATCACCATACATAGTTACAGATGTATTTTTTTAAAGATAATTATCTGATTTATTCCATGTTTACACTTTAAGGTTTCAAAATTCAGGGGCCATGTATTATTATTGCAAATATCTTCAGCACCTAGAAAAGAACCTAGTGGTTTGCAGTAGGATTGTGTTGAAATGACTTTCCTCCCTGGGTAGCCATTAGCTTCCTTTCCAATCCTCCCCATCCACAAGTGTTTTCCTCCCTGGATATGTCCAGAACTCAGAGAGCCTGAGATTTTTGAGGATTCATGGGCACTGAATTCCAGGCAACACCAGAGCAGGAATGGACAGATTATTCTTGAGAGAACAGTCCTGTTTCTTATTAACCTCAGGCCCCAAACTCAGCCATGGAATCAGAATTTTAATTCCCTTCTCTGCCTGCCCCATCTTTCTCCAAAGAGGCTAAAGACTTCTTTAGATAACACAGAAGCTAATCAGTTCTTTCTACAGATCAAAATTGTCTGGACAAGTTCATGGTGCAATGTATGAATGGAAGTGAAAGAGAGTAACCAAGAGCCCTGGATTATACTAGAAAAGAATTTGAATGAAAAGAGCACGTAATAAGTAGAAATGTGATGTAACCTTCTAAATGAGGTTGCCAGCACCTTTTTTTCCTGGAGTCAAAATAGAAGAGAACAAATTGCTGAAGATTCTCTGTGGAAGGCAGTCCCTGGGTGTCACGCTGATGAATGTGTTGACCTCATCAGTTCCTGTAATTTCTACAGTTCTAAGAGCTAACGGTCCCTGCTGCCTCCCTGAAAAAGAGAGAGGTGTCTCTTAATGATATTACTGAATGCTGATCTTTACAAGCAAAAGAAGCCCAGACACTTATTAATTTAAGAAAAGGGGGGTAAACTGCAGTGTCAGCTCAAATTTGAACCTGAAGATCAAACACCGAATTTCAGTGCTGTGACAGGAAGTCCCTTTAGAAGCGTGCAAGTTCAATGTATGTTTCATAAAAGAACGACTCCCTTTTATATCAGTACTTGGATTTTCAAGTTTCACTGGCAGAAATATTCATTAAGAGCCCAATCTCATAATTTGTTTTTGTTGTCATCTGCATTGCCACCTGGTATACTAAAAACATTTCTGGGCATTGTGTTTTGAATTTCAAAGGAAAATACATGTCAAATCTCTTTATTGTGTATTAAACTTTTAAAATGGTCTGTATACTATAAGTGGAGTAAAACATTCTTTTTCACTGGGGGAGGACTAAAGTCTGTTATGTGTGTTGGGCCTGCTCTGTGAAGATCGCTCTGGTCTGAGAGAGAGGAGTATTTGATTCTCATCCAGTTCAACCAGAATTAGAGGGCACTGTGTGACTTGAGGCAGGCCATTTTGCCCTTATTGATCTCAGATTCCCAAATTGTAAAATTAGGGCTCTCTCATCTAAGAGCCTGTGATAGGCAGAATAATGGTCCTCCAAAGATGCTTTGCCGCAACTGTTCCTGGAATCTGTGACTATGTTAGGTTGCATAGAAAGGGGGACTACAGGTGCAGATGGAATTAAGATTGCTGATCCACTGACCTCGAGATGGGGAGATCGGCCTGGGTTATCCAGGTGGACCCAATGTAATCACAGGAGTCCTTATAAAAGGAAGAAAGAGGCAGAGGAGAGAGGGAGAGAACCAGAGAGATAGCAGTGTGAGAATGACTCTGCCCAATCTTGCTGGCTCTGAAGGTAGAGGAAAGAGCCACAGGTCAAGGTGTACGGGCAGCCTGTAGAGGCTGGAAAAGGCAAGGAAATGGATTACTGCCAGGAGCAGCTGAAAGGACCCAGCTCTCCTGACTCCGGGATATTAGCCCAGGCTTCTCATTTCCAGCTTCCACCCTCCAGCACTGTAAGATGATACATCTATGTTGTTTTAAGCTATGAAGTTTGTGGTAATTTGTTACAGCAGTGAGATAGAGCTCTTAGAGACCAGTTGTGGTGCCCCTGATGTTAGGTTTCTGGGTGAAGACCCAGTAATCTTACTTTTCACCATCCATTTCCTTACACTGACTGGCTGCATATACTCACAAGGGCAGTTACCATATGGTGCGATCAGGGGTATGCCTGATAGCTTTCAACACAGGGGAAGCAAATTCAGCTTCAGCAGGCAGTCAGCGCTTCACAGCAAAGGGGATATATGGCCACTGCCAAGCCCAGGAGAGATGGTGTGGCTTTGCTGACAGCTGTGGGCATGCGCCAAAGAGGACTAAAGGGAAAAGGAGAATTTTCCTGCTTTATATCATTAGTAAGTAATGAATGATTTACATCTTGTTTTCCAAATCTTGTGCCCCTAATTGCTTGCTTTTGTCTCATTGTATTGGCTAATAATGCTTTCAACGTCACATTAAATAATAGGGGAGTTGGAGGACATCCTTATCTTTTTCCTCATTTCAGTGGGAAAGATGGTATTTCGTATGGTGTTTCCAATTAAATAAGATGTTGGCTTGGGGGCACACATAAATATTATTATGTTTTGGTGTATCATTAATTTATATTTTATTTAATCTTTTAACATGAATGGGTATTGAATTTTGTTCAGTATATTTCTTATCAATGAGGTTGCATGATTTTTCTACATAGCTCTATTAATATGATGGACTACATTCATCAATTTCTAATACAGCTTATATTTTAGGAGCATGATAGAGGACAAATAAGAAGTAAAATGTATTATGTCAGATAGTGATTGATTTTGGAAATGGAGGTAGACCATGGTCTGCAGGTGAAAAAAGTAGGGATGCAAATATTTAATGTGCAATAAATGTAAAATTAGTTCTTTCATTTATTAAATAGCTTTTGAACATTCACATTATTGAATATCCACATTCATTAATTTCTATATACAACAGACATTTTGAGTACTGTGGGGATAGCTAGTCTATGCCAGGATATAATTGACAAGGAGGAATGTCTGCCTCCCAGGGCTTGCTGGGTGTGAGAGGTGTAAGAGGACCTATTTGAAGGAAGAATGCTCTGGGATATGTTTCAAAATCAATAGGAGAGAGCTGCACACCATCCTTCTATGCAGGAATATTACTGAGCTATCAAAATTCACCACCCCTTGTCATTACCCTTCAGGATATGTTCAGAATAGCTAGAGGGACAATGAACTGAACAGGCACATCACATGCCTTTACAGATGGGGAAAGCTACAAGTTTTGTTTTGTTTTCCATCAAAACATGTTTGCTACATATTACTTTTGTCTTCTTCACGTCTCCCAGTGTCTGTTCTGGACTGTGGTAGACATTTGTTTTGATTGCTTCACTCTTTAGCTGTATACATATCTTAGGTGGATTGGAAAGAATTGTAATCCACCTTCTAAATCTATTGAGCCCTTTTCCACAAAGCCACCTTCCAGGGAAGATTCAGAGGCATCTGTCTTCAGTAATTTGTGAGATGCTGAAATGGGACTGCAGTAATGAGACGCTATTTATGTTACAAAGGAAAACGACACTAAAGTTCTTCTTGGTTAGTTTACACTGTTGTTTTTCTCTTTCTCAAAAGATAATGCAGATCTCTACCTTCATTTAATACCATTTCAAAAGACGAATGAGTCATTTTGCTCACATTTTGCGGTACTAGCATCCAAATCATTTATTTTCTGTATTGGAGTCAGAGAACCCGGCCTTTTCACAAACAGTGGGATTCACAAACTGAACCTGGTATCTGGAAACTTTTCAGAGTTTCCTTGCCTTGCTGTTGGCTGCGTGCTTCTCTGACTCTTCCATCTGCAGACTTGACTCAAAGTATGACCTTGACTGCTTTCCAGCTTTACTCTACTGCTCAAAGCCAAGGCCCAGCACAAAGCAGTGTATTCTCTCTGTTAATTTTTTTTTCAATTTCAACTTTAAAATTACAAATGGCTAACAGCCCCCTCATGAAGCAAGCTCCAACTTTCCACTAAAAGAATTATGAGATAAGAGGATAAAGATGAGAAAACCAACATTAGGTAAGCTGGGTGGATGAACATTGGCCATTCCAGTTCACCTCACCTCATGGGCCTTCCACTGGGCTCTTCTTACAGGAGCTTAAAAACGTAGGGGGCTAAGTCCTTATTTCAGGGTATGTACCAACCAGAATTGTGAACAACTACCTCTCTAATACATTTATTAATTCCTCATTATTTATGAAACATCAAGTGTGTGCTCCATATTCTATATGGAGATAGAATAAGTACAGATAAATAAGTACTGAATAAAGTACAGATAAAACAAGTAATGTAACAAAAAATCAATCATGCCTTCATGGAGGTTACATTCTAATTATGAGATAAGACATCACACAAACAAGATAGCATCAGTGCTGTGGAGAACAGTAAAGAAGGTAAAGGGAAAAGGAAATGCTGGGAGTTTGTCTTTTTATTTAGAGAAAGCAGGGGATTGCTGAGAATGTGAACCACAGGATCTCTAGTAAGAGATGTTTCTGGAAGATAGTGCAGCAAATCAAAGATCCTCGAAGTGGAAGCTTGATTGGTATGCTCAGGAAATAGCCATGACAAGGCCAGTGTGGCTGGAGAAGATGATCAAATGTAAGGCTGCTAGGATAGAGATAAGAGAGGCACAGGCACCTGGATTGGAGACAGGCTATGCTGGAGATGACAGATTTTAATAAATTCCATTCATTTAAAATGCAAAAGCAGAAAGCAGAAACAAGTGATAGAGCCAGAAGATATGACCAGGTTGTCTTCCTAAGTGTATAGAGTATCTGCTTTGCCTGCACTGAAAACTAGAAATCAGAGTGTGTGCATGTGAGAAGGGTATCCCGCCAGAGCCTGACAATTCACATACCCTCTTCTCATTTGAGTGCAGAAAACAGCCTATACACAGAGCTTATGAAAAAATAATATAGAATAAGAATGAAAAGAAAATCCTAAAGTCTAAAAAAAAGATATATCTGAGAATTATGAACTACAGGACTCCATTAAATTCTTGGGTTCTGTTTGGGATCCTCAGTATAGAGTGCAGAGAAAGCTCTGTGAGACAGGTGCAGAAGGCCATGAGGATAGAATAGGCTGACTGGGAACTGGAAGAAAATAAATTGCGAAGGGAAGTCAGAGGAGGTAAGGACGGATCCCAGGAAATGTGGATGGAATGAAGTTTGAATCTATCAAGGAGAAAGTGAAGGCAAAATTTAGAGTGTAAAATGTCATATCAGATAAATAGAGGACACAACTGATAAAATTTGAAGAAAAAGACAAATAAGATTAAAAAAGAAAACTAGCAGTTGAGGACTAGGATTGGAAACCTAGTTTTGTACCTGTGCTGAAACATTAATAATAAAAACTTAAGAACATCCTCCTTTTCTGGTATGTTCTGAATTTTCTTTTTCCTGGTATTCAGATTGAAAAGGGTCTGATTAAGATTGATGCAAAGGGACACTTTTGATCTTACGAATGACAAAGTTATATAATATAAGCTTAATAATCAGACATCAAGATGCTTTATGACATATACTAATTAAGCAAGCATAATATTGTCCCAGAACTAATACATAGACTTAGATCAATAGAATATAATAGCCCAGAAAAGACCCATGAATGCACAGAAATGTGATATATAAACGAGGGGTACGTTAAAACTGATAGGGAAAAGTTAGACTATTCAATAATGTTGCTTCAATAATTTGTTATACACATATAAAAATGATATAATTCTACTTTACATAATATACAAATTCTAGGTGAATTAAAGGCTTAACATGTGAAGTAAACCTTTAAAAATGTTTAAAGAAAATATTATGACCTTAGAAAAGAATAAATATCTTAAACCATGCCCTGCAAAAACCAAATCATTAAAGAAAAAAGATATATTGACTATTTTCAAATCTTATACTTCTTTGCAGAAAAAGACATTATAAAAATGACAAGCAGGAGACTTGAAGAAGATTTTAGTAACATAAATAACTTGATAAAATCTTTGTATCCAGAATAAAAGGTGGAATAACTCCTACTAATCTGTAAAAAAAAAAAGGCAACCCCCCCCAAAATATGTTTGAATAGGTAATACAGGTAAAACAAAAACCTTAATGGCCAATAAATAAGTTAGAAAAGATGTCCAACCGTACTAGCAATCAGAGAAGTAAAAATAAAACCTAGACTGGCAAAAATGAAAGAATGTGACAAAACCAAGTGTTTGCAGGGATGTGAATGAAGTTGCAAACTTTAACTGCTGTAGAAGTGTAAATTGTTGCTGTCGTTTTGGGAAGAATTTGGCACTATCTGTTAAAGTCAAAGGCTATATAAAGTCAATTCTATGGCCCAGTAATTCTACTCTGAGGTTTGGACCCTTGTATCTTTCACAAAAAAATTTGTAGAAGAATCTTCACGTTTATAGTAGCAAGAAGCTGGAAAGAATCAAAATACCTATTTAGAGGAGACCAATCAGGTTAGTTGCAGTCTATTCAATATCACTTTTAAATTATTCAAATGAAAATACATCTATTAATATAGATTATCTCAAAAACATAATATGGAGTAAAATAAGGAAGTTGCAGAATAATCTGGAGAGTATATCACTTTCATATGGCTTAAAAACATGCAAAACACTACAATATATGTATAGTTCCTGCATAGGTATGTACATATACACACATTTATATGCATATATAGTATAGTGTATATGTACTAAAAATGTTTCAATGTAGGGAAAGATAAAATGCAGTTAATTCTGGGGGTCATAGGGAAATCTTCATTTGTCTTCATGAAGCTTTATTTTGTAAGCTGGGAGAAGGGCACATTGGCGTTTTTATGATTGTTTATGCCATTTGCAAACACAAGATATTTAATATATAATACATGACTATAACAATAATACTAATTTATAACTTTCGATTACTTTTGCAAACATTAGAAATTGCATACTGTAGGGGATGGGATAATAGTAAAAGTGAATGACATGTGCTGACTTGTCTAATACTTTAGAAATAAATTATAGCATTTTATATGCTACTGATAATTAGAGAAATTGAACTGAAGGGGTGGTTTTTTTTTGAAACTTAGTAATTTCTATATGTTGAATTACAAAAATAAGACATTTGAACTCTCCCAAACACTAGAAAGAAGATAAAAGCAAATGAAACTTTGTGCTTTTAGAAAATGACATAAAAGAACAAGTAAGTAGAAAAACCAGACAGCACAAAAGGGGAGGAATAAAAGAACTATCACCCACAGCAGATGAATAGGACATCATTTAATTGGAATATCCAATACTTGGCCTGTTGGAATTAAGAATTTTTTCTGGGGTTTAGAAACCTTAACCTCAAAGTATGTTTTATATGTTTTAGTGCATATGGCATAGAATAATTTAGGATTTAAAAAGAAAAATAAATTTAAGAAGAATATTTGTCTTAGAAATATTTGTATTTTACCTTAATGTAACTTAATGGTCAATTGAAGAATGTGCTAAGTATTTGTTATTGCTTTGCTTCTGGGTTGATCTACAAATAGGTGAAAAAGCCAACACAATTTTAGTAGTGAAAGTACATAAATGGAGTTTCTTATTGGTATTTATGGTGAAAGAACAGAACTATAAATGTGCACTAATTCTCTTAGGTAATTTAGTCATGCAATAATATTAAAATGACATGTTAAATAAAAAGTGGTGGAAAAATAACATCAGAATTATAGTTTGACAGGCAGTAAGTAAAACATAGTGGTTAAGATCATAAATTCCAGAGCTGGTCTAGCTGTGTTTGAATCTCACCTCTGATATTTACTAGTTTATAACCTTGGCAAACTACTTAAGTATTCTGTGCCTAGTTGCTCATCTGTAAAACAGAGAATAAAATCAAAGCACAGATGCAATATTCAAAATACTCATTCACTAGCAAATTAACTTAAATTACGATTTAAGTAATATATACATTCAAATATAGTCCATTTTATTTTCTACAAACACACACAGTATATAGCAAAGTGTCTACTAAGTAACATGTTACAAGGATAAATTCCTTATCAAATAATTGTATTAATTCACAAATCATTTGTTGATTTTCAGAAATTGTTATTGTGATCTTTTTTTTGAATGAGCTGTCACTGGTTAAATGGGACTCCTATCAAGCCATGATCTGACATAGGAATTGCATCAACATTTCACAACAGTCCCATTAAATTGATTATCATTAGGTCCTTGGTGTCTAGGGCTTTGCTGCAGCCAGAAGGTGTCTTGGTGCCTGGTGTTTGTCACAACCAAGTGTCCATTTAGATGCCAAAGCATCCTATATTGCTTGAACCTTTGTCCATGCTGACAATGCTGCTATTAACAACACCTGCCTTGCCACCTGGTCAGATGGCCCTGCCAACAGTAGGCTTCCCAGGAGCAACCTGCAGGTACTCGAGATTACACTGCAATCTGAAAGAAAAGGGACAGGAAAGGTGGATCACACTTAAGTTGTACGTGTTACTTTATCCAATCTTTGATCACTGAATGGCACGTGTATAGGACAGAGTGCAAGCAGTCTAGCTAAGTTAAAAAAAATGCCATCAATTGCAGAGATATGATCAAATGCATTCTTAGGAGAGTTTGTTTAACCAAATAACAAACACTCCTTTGAGGAATAAGGACCTTTAATTCCAAAGACCCCCTACAATATAATATTCAAACTGTAAAGGATAGAACCCAAAATACACAGAAAGAAGTAGAAAAATGTAATTTATTAGAAAAAGGCAATGAAAAGGTTCTCAATCTCATTACTAATCAGAGAATTGAAAATTAAATACTTAAATACTTTATACTCATTATATATATTGACAAAAAGTAAAGTTTAATAATATCAAATGTTGGAGATGAAAGAAAATCTCCTGCTCTTATTTTGAGAACATAAACGGGAGATGTTGCCCCCTACTGTTAGGAGAACCACCTGAAAATTAATAATAAAATAGAGAACAAATATATAGCCCATGCAGGATTTCACTCCTCAGTACATATGTATTTTTATATGTGTATATGTAATATATAAATATATATATATACATATATATATTATATATACACAAGAATACATATCTTGGAGAAATTCTAACACAGGAACAGAAGGACTCATGCACAGAATATAATTTCAGCATTGCTTTTTACAAAGAGCTGAGATGTTCTAGGTATTATCATTAAGGGAAAATGTATGCGAGTGGTTAGGTGAGATACTGTGTGTTGGCCAGATGAAATATGTTATATCTACATGGATAGAGTAATAAAGTAAAGATAGTGAAAGGGAAAGCAGAATGTGATTTAAAGTCCAGTTATATCTACTTATTTTTAAACATGCACTTGCATGCACAGTACTTTTTGAATATATATATTCTTTAGAATTTGTGGCTATGACTATATATTATATACATGATTATATATGATTGTTAAGAAACTGTATATGTGTATATATATATATGTATATGTATAATACACACACACAAAGATGGAAAAGATACATATTAGATATACAAGACTGTGATTTTGAAGGTATTAATTGAATAGGGGATAGACAGTAAGGTTGCCAGACTTAGCAAATAAAAGCACAGGGCATCTGGTTACATTTGAATTTCAGATAAAAAGCAAATGATAGCTAAGTACTAAATCCAAGTAATATTGGATTAAAAAGATCTTTGAGAGAGCTACCATTCCATTCTTGGTCAGTCTGGGATGATGTACATAGAAAAACAACAGCAGGGGTTTGTTTAGTTTTAGTCCCAAATATTGCATGGGGGCATACTTATACTAAATACGTATGCTGAAAATAATTTGTTATTTATCTAAAATTTGAATTTAAATAGGCATCCTCTATTTTGTCTGGTAACCTTAATATGCAGAGAAACAATAATTACAATAAGAAAGGAAGGAAGGCAGGAAGGTCTGTGTACAGACCAACAATGATTATGTGCTATGTCTGAGAACTACTGCCAACTCATTTCTGACATGGGAATTAAAAATAAATAAGTCAGTGAATAAAGAATCAAACTACATGATTTTAGGTAAATTATTTTGGAATATAAATTACAGGTCGAAAAGGTATCTTGTAAAATCTTGGGAGAAAATAATTATGCTAAGTACTTTAAAATGTGAAGAAAATGTATCTGTCTCTGGTTTTATTTGCTTAGAAGAAACAAGCAGCTTCTGAGATAGTCATATTCCACTTTAAGCTACTTACCACAAAGTTCTTCTTGAGCACATTTGCTAAATATTAAATCAAAGGTTATTTTACTCTATCAGAAATAAGACCTTAAATACACACCATTTCTTATGCTTCAGAATGTGTGTATTTGCGTTTATTAAAATTTGATTATTTAAGCTTTAAAAAATTGTGCCAATCATACTTATTGCTGTAACTTATTTGAGCCCTCCATATATTCAGGAAGAAAAAAATTGGATCACCTGATCTACTTTATTTCTTTCCTAGTAATTGCAAATAAAAGTAGAAGGTTGCTGTACACAATTTACATCTACCATGATGCATAGTATTGTTAGTAAAATACTGTTAACTGATTTAGATATTTTCCTCTACACTTTAGGTAGGTTCTTTCCATAATTGTCAAGTAATCTGTAGATTGCCAGAGTGGAGTGTTGTAACCACCCTATATAATGAAAAAAGACCCTGACCCCAAATTTGGCTCAAATATTGAGAATGATGACACCACATATGCACTAGTGGGTAGGAAAAGGCTTATTCCTCATGTAATGAGGCTTTCTGGGGAGATCAGAGCTGCTTTCCCATGCTGGTCCTAGTAGGAGAAGGAGATAGGCTTGGGGTTTTTATGACAGTTGGCAGTTGGGGGCACGGGGCTGGGGTCTAGGGTTCCTATGCACAGGCCGGGGCTTGTGTGGCTGAATTTCCCACTCATGCAAAAGGAGGAAGAACCGGGCTTTCTTATCAGTTTGCCCAGATCTGGGACAGAAGGAAAAGAGGTGGGGCCTAAAAGCTGTCAGCCTTCAAACAGAATCTTTGCTACCAGTGCTAATAAAAGGAATAGAAGCCTACTGATTGAGGAAATATGGTTGATGAGAATTTTATGTTACCATTTTGCATTATAAGCAATTGAAATATATGAAGTAACCCAATCACAAATTAAAAATAATAGAAGAGGACTTCCGGGAAGATGGCGCCGGGAGCAGGGCGGCAGAAATCTCCCCAAACTATATATATCTATGAAAATACAGCAAATACAACTATTCCTAAAAGAGACACCAGAATACACAGGAGAGCGCAAAGCGTGCAGCTATACCTGAGAGGACATGGCACCCCATGAGGCGGGTAAGATATGGAGCCGTGACCTAGAGGAACCCGGGCACTCACCCACCCGAGCGCACCGGCGGGAGGAGAGGATTAAGAGCCAGGAGGGAGTGGAAGTACACCCTGTGAAATAACCAGCCCTGGTGATCTGTGCGGGGAGCGCTGACACACATTGCACGGTGTAGCGGAGATTGGAGAGACAGAGGGTGCAGGACGTGAGTGGGGAACGTGCCAGGGTGCTTGCAGCTGGCTCCTGGGAAGGAAAAAAAAAAAAAGAAAAGAAAAGTATGCACTTTTTTCAGCAGTCTTAAAGAGACAGGAGCCCAGCAGAGGAGCCGGATCACCCCGGCACACTCAGCCCAGCAGGCTGGGAGTCCTGGGGAGTTTGGAACCCCTTAGCTGGAGACTGGGAAAGGGTGGCCACACCTAGACTTCTTACAGAGATCAACAGCCTCCCATTCATTCCCACCCCGGCCAGAGCTATAAAGGGCCCTGCAGAGCGGTACAGCGATGGCTGCGGAATAGTGGAGCAACAGCGCCACCTACAGCATCCCCACAGAAACTACTCCCAGTGGGGGTTATTTGTTGTTGTTGCCGTTATTTTGTTTTGTTTGGATTTTGTTTTTACCTTTCTTTTCTTTCTTTCTTTCTTTTTTCTTTTTTCTTTTTAAAGTCTTAAAGAGCCCAGCTGACATACGTGGCAACTACCAGCGACCACTTCTATAGCCATGAAAAGACAGAGGAATATGGTCCAGACTAAGATCATCCAGACAACCCCAGAGAGGGAGCCTGAAGGGATGGAAATGCACAGTCTTCCTGAAAAAGAATTCAGAATAAAAGTCATAACCATGCTAATGAATCTACAGAGAAATGTGCAAGAGCTGAGGGAGGAAGTGAGGGAAGTCAGGAAAGACAATGTAGAAATCAGACAAGCGATCAACGGGCTTAACAGCAGACTGGATGACATGGAAGAGACTGTTAATGGAATAGAAATCAGAAGAGGAATACAGAGAAGCTGAGGCAGAGAGAGATAAAAGGATCTCTAGGAATGAAAGAATATTAAGAGAACTGTGTGACCAATCCAAACGGGACAATATTCGCATTATACGAGTACCAGAGGAAGAAGAGAGAGAAAAAGGGATAGAAAGTGTCTTTGAAGAAATAATTGCTGAAAACTTTCCCACGCTGGGGAAGAAAATAGTCTCACAGTCCACAGAGGACCACAGATCTCCCAACACAAGGGACCCAAGGAAGACAACACCAAGACACATAATAATTAAAATGGAAAAGATCAAAAATAAAGACAGAGTATTAAAGGTAGCTAGAGAGAGAAAAAAGATCACCTACAAAGGAAAACCCATCAGACTATCATCATAATTCTCAACAGAAACCTTACAGGCCAGAAGAGAATGGCATGATATATTTAATGTAATGAAACAGAAAGGCCTTGAACCAAGAGTATTGCATCCAGCACGATTATCATTTAAATATGACAGAGGGATTAAACAATTTCCAGACAAACGAAAGTAGAGAGAGTTTGCCTCTCATAAACCACCACTACAGGATATCTTAAATGGACTGCTCTAGAAGGAAGCATCCCTAAGGCTAAAAAGATGTCACCAGAGGAAATAAAATCATAGCAAAGAAAGCAGACGATCCAAATACTAACTAAAGTCAAAGAATAAAACACCTAGACTATAAAGAATGGAGGAGGAAGAATAAGAAGGGAGAGAAATAAAGAAACATCAGACGGTGTTCACGATAACTTAACAAGAAAGTTAAGTTAGATTGTCAGATAGTAAAGAAGCAACCCTTAAACCTTTGGTAACCACAAATCTAAAGCCAGCAATGGCAATAAGTTCATATCTATCAATAATTCCCCTAAATGTAAATGGACCGAATGCACCAATCAAAAGACACAGAGTAACAGAATGGATAAAAAAGCAAGACCCATCTATATGCTGCTTACAAGAGACTCACCTCAAACCCAAAAATATATACACACTAAAAGTGAAGGGATGGAAAAAGATATTTCATGCAAACAACAAAGAGAAAAAAGCAGGTGTTGCAGTACTTGTATCAGACAAAATAGACTTCAAAACGAAGAAAGTAGCAAAAGATAAAGAAGGACATTACATAATGATAAAGGGGTCAGTCCAACAAGAAGATATAACCATTATAAATATATATGCACCCAACACAGGAGCGCCAGCATATGTGAAACAAATACTAACAGAATTAAAGGAGGAAATAGACAGCAATGCATTCATTTTATGAGACTTCAACACACCACTCACTCCAAAGGACAGATCAACCAGACAGAGAATAGGTAAAGACACAGAGGCACTGAACAACACACTAGAACAGATGGACCTAACAGACATCTACAGAACTCTGCACCCAAAAGCAGCAGGATACACATTCTTCTCAAGTGCACATGGAACATTTTCCAGAATAGACCACATACTAGGCCACAAAAAGAACCTAAGTAAAGTCAAAAATATTGAAGTCCTACCAACCAACTTCTCAGATCCCCAAGGTATAAAACTAGAAATAAATTTTAGAAAGAAATCAAAAAGGCTCACAAATACATGCAGACTTAACAATATTCTCCTAATTAATCAATGGGTTAACGACCAAATCAAACAGAAATCAAAGAATATATGGAGACTAATGACAACAACAACACAAAGCCACAACTTCTGTGGGACGCAGCAAAGGCACTTCTAAGAGGAAAGTATATTGCAATCCAGACCTATTTAAAGAAGGAAGAACAATCCCAAATGAACAGTCTAAAGACACAATTACTGAAATTGGAAAAAGAAGAACAAATGAGGCCCAAAGTCACCAGAAGGAGGGACATAATAAAGATTAGAGAAGAAATAAATAAAACTGAGAAGAATAAAACAATAGAAAAAATCAATGAAACCAAGAGCTGGTTCTTTGAAAAAATAAACAAAATAGATAAACCCCTAGCCAGATTCATTAAGAGAAAAAGAGAATCTAAACACATGAACAGAATCAGAAATGAGAAAGGAAAAATAATGACGGACCCCACAGAAATACAAAGAATTATAAGAGAATATTATGAGAATCTATTTGCTAACAAGCTGGAAAACATAGAAGAAATGGACAACTTCTTAGAAAAATACAACCTTCCAAGACTGACCAAACAAGAAACAGAAAAACTAAACAGACCAATCACCAGCAATGAAATTGATTCGGTAATCAAAAAACTACCCAAGAACAAAACCCCTGGACCTGATGGATTCACCTCTGAATTCTACCAGACATATAGAGAAGAAATAACACCCATGCTCCTTAAAGTTTTTCAAAAAACAGAAGAGGAGGGAGTACTTCCAAACTCATTCTATGAAGGCAGCATCACTCTAATACCAAAACTGGGCAAAGACCTCAACAACAACAAAAAAATTACGGACCAATATCCCTGATGAACATAGATGCAAAAATACTCAACAAAATATTAGCAAACCGAATTCAGAAATACATCAAGAGGATCATACACCATGATCAAGTGGGATTCATCCCAGGGATGCAAGGATGGTGCAACATTCGAAAATCCATCAATATCTTCCACCACATCAACAAAAAGAAGAACAAAAACCACATGATCATCTCCATAGATGCTCAAAAAGCATTGACAAAATTTAGCGTCCATTCATGATTAAAACTCTCAACAAAATGGGTATAGAGGGCAAGTACCTCAACATCATAAAGGCCATATATGACAAACCCACAGCTAACATCATACTTAACAGCGAGAAGCTGAAAGCTTTTCATCTAAGATCGGGAACAAGACAAGGATGCTCACTCTCTCCACTGTTATTCAACATAGTACTGGAGGTCCTAGCCACGGTACAGACAAAACGAAGATATACAAGGCATCCAGATTGGTAAAGAAGAAGTCAAATTGTCACTATTTGCAGATGACATGATACTGTACATAAAAAACCCTAAAGACCACTCCAAAACTACGAGCACTAATATCTGAATTCAGCAAAGTTGCAGGATACAAAATCAACACACAGAAATCTGTTGCTTTCCTATACACTAACGATGAACTAACAGAAAGAGAAATCAGAAAAACAATTCCATTCACAACTGCATCAAAAAGAATAAAATACCTAGGAAAAAACCTAACGAAGGACGTGAAAGACCTGTACTCTGAAAATCACAAGACACACCTAAGAGAAATTTAAGAGGACACAAACAAGTGGAAACTCATCCCATGCTCTTGGCTAGGAAGAATAAATATTGTCAAAATGGTTATACTACCTAAAGCAATCTACAGATTCAACGCAATCCCTATCAAACTATGAACAGCTTTCTTCAATGAACTGGAACAAATAATTCTAAAATTCATATGGAATCACAAAAGACCCCGAATAGCCAAAGCAATCCTGAGAAGGAGGAGTAAAACAGGGGGAATTACACTCCCTGACTTCAAGCTCTACTACAAAGCCACAGTAATCAAGACAGTTTGGTATTAGCACAAAAACAGACCCACAGACCAGTGGAACAGAATACAAAATCCAAACATTAACCCAAACATATACAGTCAATTAATATTTGATAAAGGAGCCTTGGATATACAATGGGGAGATGACAGCCTCTTCAGCAGTTGGTGTTGGAAAAACTGGACAGCTACATGTAAGAGAATGCAACTGGACTACTGTCTAGCCCCATACACAAAGGTAAACTCAAGGTGGATCAAAGACCTGAATGTAAGTCATGAAACCATGAAACTCTTAGAAAAAAACATAGGCAAAAATCTCTTGGACATAAACATGAGCGAGTTCTTCATGCACATATCTCCTTGAGCAAGGGAAACAAAAGCAAAAATGAACAAGTGGGACTATATCAAGCTGAAAAGCTTCTGTACAGCAAAGGACACCATCAGTAGAACAAAAAGAGATCCTACAGTATGGGAGAATATAATCGTAAATGACGTATCTGATAAGGGGTTGACATCCAAAATATATAAGAACTCACGCACCTTAACAAAGAAAAAGCAAATAATCCAATTAAGAAATGGGCAGAGGACATGAATAGACACTTCTCTAAAGAAGAAATTCAGATGGCCAACAGGCACATGAAAAGATGCTCCACATCACGAATCATCAGAGAAATGCAGATTAAAACCACAATGAGATATTACCTCACACCAGTGAGGATGGCCAACATCCAAAACACAAACAACAACAAATTTGGCGAGGATGTGGAGAAAAGGGAACTCTCCTACACTGCTGGTGGGAATGCAAATTAGTTCAACCATTGTGGAAAACAGTATGGAGGTTCCTCAAAAAACTCAAAATAGAAATACTCTTTGACCCAGGAATTCCACTCCTAGGAATTTACCCTGAGACTGCTGCAGCCCAGTTTGGAAAAGACATATGCACCCCTATGTTTATCACAGCACTATTTACAATAGCCAAGAAATGGAAGCAACGTAAGTGTCCATCAGTAGATGAATGAATAAAGAAGAAGTCGTACATTTACACAATGGAATATTATTCAGCCATAAGAAGAAAACAAATCCTACCATTTGCAACAACATGGATGGAGCTAGATGGTATTATGCTCAGTGAATTAAGCCAAGCTGAAAAAGACAAGTATCAAATGATTTCACTCATATGTGGAGTATAAGAACTAAGAAAAAAAACAAGGAACAAAACAGCAGCAGACTCACAGAACCCAAGAATGGACTAATAGTTACCAAAGGGAACGGGACTGGGGAAGATGGTGGGAAGGGAGGGATAAGAGGGAAAAAGGGGCATCACGATTAGCAGATGTAATGTTAGGAGGCACAGGGAGGGCTGTACAACTCAGAGAAGACAAGTAGTGATTCTATAGCATCTCACTACGCTGATGGACAGTGACTGTAATGGGGTTGGTGGGGGGGAGCTGATGAAGGGGGTAGTTTAATAACCATAATATTGCACATGTAATTCTAGATTAATGATACCAAAATAAATTATTAAAAAAAAATAATAGAAGAATAGGCTAACTATGGCTATATGCAGAAGACCTAATGAAACTAGAAGAATAATAGGAATAAAAGAAATCTGACTGTTAATGGCAATACCAGTTAAATTACAAACATTATTCATTTTTCATAGTATTGTTTTATGTAGCATTTGGCAGATGCAATTGTCATCTAGCAGAACACTGGAAGCACATTTTGTTATAATTCAAATTCAAAATGTTGCTTAGAAAATTCTACATCATCAATGACTTTGTTGCCATTTCAAATTAAACTGAGCAAAGATCTCAGTCAGAAAGGAAACTATAATTGAAATCAAGTCTAGATTTGTTTTAACTTTTTAACAATTCTAGAATAATGTCATTCATTCTATGAAGTTTACTCCAGCTATGAAATAGCAGCAATCTCAGAATTTGGGTGGTATTTTTTGATATTGTACACATTGTTTTAGAATTAAGAAAAAGTACTAGTTGAAAAATGTTCTTCTTTTAACATCTCTCTTTTCTCTTTCTTCCAGAAACACAGAGTGCTTCCATTGTTGTTTGAACCTTAACTGTGTAGCCAAAAAAAAAAAAAAGCAATGGAACATGAAGAGACACACCACCACCACCACCACAGTTTGTCACTTACTGAATGACACTGAATAAGACCCTGTTCCTCTTTTTCACCTTTAAGACTTTTTCTTTGTAAAGTGAAAAGACTGAGCTCACTTGCTCTCTTTCTCTGTCCATACACACTATTAAGTAGGGCTTCTTCTGGTTCTGAAACTCTAAGCTCTTCTATGATGTCTCGGATTTCTAATTCATTAAGAACTAACTATGAGCCTGTAGTTCTTATTCTTTTTGCTCATTCTCTAAACTTCTTATCTTCATAAATGAAATGCAAAGTAAGTAACCTGAATTACAATTACTTTGCTTTCTTAAAGCTTACTTCTATTTCTTTATACAAAAACAAATTTGTATATTATACATATCGAGAAAAAAATCTGAAAAAAAAGTAAAAAGAAAAATCAGTGGTGCTAATGCAGTGAACAAAAATAAAGCAAGGTAAGAAAATAAAGATAACAAGGAGAGCTATTGCAGACATGATAGTCAGGGAAGGATTCTCCAAAGCCATGACTTTTGAGAAGCTCCTGAAAGGAGTGTGGAGGTGAACCATGATGCTGGAGAAATAGCATTCCAGACAGAAGGAACAGTGTGTGCAAAATCCCCAAATAAGATGAGACTTGGCATGTTGAATTATCAACCCAGAGGCCGTGGAGGCTGTGGTGCAGTGAGCAAGGTGGCAGTATGAAGTGACTTCAGCTTACCTCGAGGATTTTAGATTTTGGCTTAGTCTGATGAAAAGCACATGGAGGAGCCTGAATGGCATCGTACTTTGATGTGGTTCACGTATTTACAAGATCAGTCTAGTCATTGTGTGGAAAATATTCTGGTGGCAGAGGAAAAGTGTGAGCAGGGAGACCCGTGAGATGGCTCTTGCAGTAGTCAAGGAGAGAGATAATAGAGGAGATGAGTAATTAGATGAAATTTTAGGGCTGGATTGGATGTGGAGTGTGAGGGAGAAATAAAAGTCAAAGGTGATTTTAAAGTTTTGGGCCCTGGACATTGGATGCTTGGTGCCTTTTGCAGAAATGAGAAAAGATATGGGGGTGGCAGGTGGGGCTGAGGTTTGAGTTTGAAATGCCTATTAGAGATGCAACTGGAAATGCCAAACAAGCAGATGGAAATGAGAATCTAGATTTCAGGGCAAGGTAAAAGATGGACATAAGTTTGGAAGTAATCAGTTTACTGAGGTAATAGGCCGGGGCAATACCACGTAGAAAGTGAGTGGGAATGCTAGAAAAAAAGCCCATAGATTGGGCCTGGGACACACTGACATCTAGAGTTTGAGAAGGGAAGGGAAATCTGACAGAAGAATTTCAAGATAGAAAAAAATATGTTTTTAGTAGAAAAAGTAACACCAATCTCTGCTTTGAAGACAAGGATATTCTGCAAGGCATTTTGCTAATGGAAGAATAGAAAGTCTAGGATTTGTAATAAAAAGCAAGTTTTAGTCTTGCAGGAACAAAAGGAAGATTTCCAGCTCCTACAAAAGGCGCCTGGGGTCATTGTGTCTGAGAATGACCTTCACACCCTCATACTGTTGTAAAAATAAGTGGCTCTTCATTGGCTGGTTACCAGTTATAATGGCATGTTGTTTTTTCAAAGCTTCTTCATCTCAACCCATTTTATTTCATAGTAACTGTCACTTAGGATACAATTTTACTCAGGATAAATTTTTATCTCACTTAGGATAAATTAGTGATAAATTTTTACTAGCTATTTTATAGATGAGAAAGTTGAGGTTTGGCAGGTGAAGTAGTTTCTTCAAAGTTAAACCACTAATTAATGATGACACCAGTTCTGTAACTAAGATCTCTTGATTCTTCTTTCTGTTTTGTATATCACTTATTCAAGTATTTTAAAATTTATACTCACATTTTTCCCTACAAAGAGAATTTTATACAGTAAATTGCACATACTTAAAAGAAAAAAATGCCTAGGAAATTTCTTCCCTATTCATCCATTCCATTTGACCATCCACAAGTCTACCAATCCATCTATCAATTCAATACATTATTTTTGAGCACCTACTATGTATGCCAAACACCATGTTACATGGATATACAAAGAGGAGGAAGAGGTAGGACTTGCCCTCAAGATGGTCTTGTGTAAGGGGTATTTTCACACTTTTAGTTGATATGCAATAATGGTAATTCATAGTACTCCTCTGTGACTGGTTAGTGTTGAGAAATCTTCTCATATTTCTTCAGGTGCTTTCTTTAATTCCTCCAGAGTAACAAGTTCTAGTTTATGAGGATAGAGGTTTATATTGTAAGTTCTTATTTGGAACTATGGACTATAGGGTAATAACATGTTAGAAGAGAACTTGGATGTCATTAATCCAATACTTTGACCTTGTGGCTGGGAAACTGAATCCCAGAGAACTGAAAAGCAACTTGGCCAAGGCATAAAGCTAATCCCTGGCCCTGACTTTGAAAGCTATTCTGTTTGTCAGAGCAGTCTCTCAGATCTCTGAGTTCTGCCCAAGGATACTTTCTGGTTGCCAAAAGTTTCCAAGAAGTTTATCTTGGAAATTCTGTAAGTTTCTCACCCAAGAATTAATTTTACCAAGGCAGATGGCATTGTTGGCAAGAACAGAGTGTCACAATCCAAAAATTTTGTTTTCTTCTGTAGGCTTCGTATCCTTGTCTACACAGGGAGCACAATCCAGATTTTGAAATCAGAGAAGGAGCTTGCATTTCATTATGGAATTCAGATGATCAATGTTCACTATCTCAGATTTTAGTCAGATACTTGCATGCTTGGTAGAGTAATATATTAGACTCAAGATAGCACCCAGCTATTTTCTCTTTATTTAACTTGAACATGAAATCCTTTATTAATAATATGGCATTAATAATCTTGTCTGAAACTGATCACTAATGTGAAGCTATCAGCAATATTTTTGAGGCTTACTATCATCATTTCAGTGTCTTAATTAAAACAACAAAGGTTTATTTCTCCCTTGTGCAAAGTCAGTTACTGGATTGGGCTTCTCTCCAGGGTAGCTGCTTTTCCTATTATGGTTTAGCACAGAGTGTCCAAATGAAACCGCACTTCCACAGTCACATCAACTGGGGGGTGGGCTGAGGTTTTAAATATCAGCAGTGGAATGTTTTCCACCTAGAAGTGCCATGCATCGCTTTTATTTACACATCCACACCCGAAAGTTGAAGGGAACAATGGTTGCGTCTACTAGGATTATCCTTGTTTAGATGAATGGAGAGATCTTGTAAGAGGAATAATTAAATGATTCACATGTTTGGCCCTCTTAAGAACAACTTGGTGATTAAGACCATAAATGCAAAATCAAGGCCATATAGTCAAGGCAGCTAGAGGCAGCTGAGCCCTCACTCTGTGTCAATCACTGTGCAAAAAGCTTTCCAGAACGTATTTCATTTAAAATAGTCTCATAATAACACTAAAAAGTTGACATTATTCTTACCACTTTATAAATGAACAAACTGGGGTTTGGTGATTTGCCCAGAGTTACACAACTGGCTTAACAGTGGGGAAGACTTTTTTAAAGCTAACAATAATAACAATATGGGTAATACCATTCTTATAAATATAAACCTGTTCAACAAAAAGCATAGCAGTCACACAGAAAACAATCTGAGTCTTGCCTTTTGCTTCCCAAGAACAAGCTCATCTTCTTTTCAAATAACCCTCCTGAACAACCAGGAATGCTGCAGCCACTCAGTTCTAAGACTGTTTTTTAGCATTTATTGTTGTTGCTTTCATTTGGCAATAACTCCTATATCACCCTGACAACTGTCTTCCATTGTTATCTTAAACTATTATTCACACCATTTTAAAGGCAGGAATACTATCTGCTTTTACCCTGTGTCTCCCATCAACAATGAGCAGAGGACCTGGCGCACACAAGGCACTGCATGAATTTATGTTTGAAGGGATTGAGGTTGCTGCTGCAGCCTTGAGGGAACAGCAGTACAGAAAGAAGCATTTTAAGAATATTAAGATGACCGATATGACATATTTGATGATTATCCCTTTGTTTGCATTTTGCGTACAATTATTTAGAATTTTAAATGTTCTTTCTCAGCAGAATGCTTATTATTCAATCATGGCAAACACAGAAAGGTAGAATTGGAGTTGGGAAGACCTGCCTCTGGAAATACTCATCTTGAGCCCATGTAGTACCTAATTTTCAGCTTGGTGGATGTGAGAGCATCAAGGTTGGGATAATATTTGAATTGCTTGTCAGGCCTCTTAGACGAGCTGACATAAATCTCATTTCACATTGACATTCTTCAACTAAGAGTTAACAGTCTAAAAATTCAGGTAGATGCTGCCAAAACCACTACAATACCTGAAGGCTTGGAATATTGTCAAGGAAGGACGAATGGAAGTGACAATTAATTTCCTTAAAAGTCACAGTCTAAGAATGATGTAGTGTCTTTAGAATTCTGACAACTTGGCTGCCCTGTAGAGGCCCCCAAAGTATTCCTAGCAAATAACTTAATCATGCTTCTCAGAATAAACCTTGCTTTAGAAAACTTAATGGGATGGATTTTTGGCTTAAAATAGTTTTCTTTTCTTCCCTCGTTCCTGGTTGATCTAGATAATGGAGAGCCACTTAGAGAGTTGGATGTACGCTATGGAAAGCAAATCCTAGAATAAGAGGCATGAGTAGAAATCATTATGTATGAGAGGAATCTATCCTAATTGTTCTCTCCATTTTCTGTCCTTTTTCTTGGGTCCTAGGCATGCCTCAGTCTTTCACATTTTCTCATCTGGAGCCCCAAGTGCCCGCTTCTTCATCTATATAAAGTAGCTTGTTCTTCCCCTCTTTGCCTAATTAACGCACTTTTGTTGGTGAAGTTTCAACCAAGGCCAAGTGGGAGATTTCTCCCCATCCTTGATCCCAAGAGTACTCCTGACATTGAAGGAAGGTCTAATTGACATGGGTGTCATATTTACTTATCCTAAGGCATGAATGATTTCAAGACATCATACAGAGTCCTCACAGAGGGGTTTTCTTGTAAAAATATAAAGAAGGCAGGGGAGGGAGGTAGGGGAGATATTCCATACTGAATACCAAATACGTGTAGTTTTCTATACAGTCATCTAAAATAGGTCTTAAAATGATGCTATAAAGCAAATTCTACCACCTTCTTCCAACTTTATATAGTTGATATAAAGTAAATTGACTATTGTGACAAATACTGAGAAAGATAACTGGTGCTGTGAAAATACATAAGTAGCACTGCTTATAGAACTTTCTGTGATGATGGAAATGTCCTATATCTCTGCTGTCCATCATACCGGTGATAGCCACATGAGACTAATAAGCACTTGAGATGTGGCTAGTGGGACTGAGGAACTAAATTCATTAAATTACATTAATTAATTTGAATTTACCTGGCATATTGTGGATAATGGCTACCATATTGGACAGCACAGAATAGAAAATTAACTGCTCTGTTACCTGTGAAGTCAAGGAATTCTTCTCTGAAGAAGTGATACTTGGGTAAATGGAAGAGCCTTCCAAATAGGAAGAAGAACATAGACAAAGACTGAGATAGAATGGAGCCGTATGCATTGTAAGAACTGAAGAAGGCTTCAGCTGTGTTGAGAGAGGATCTTTTTTTTAAAGATATTATTTTTTGATTTTTTTATTGAAGTAGAATTGATATATAATATTATATTGGTTTCAAATATACAACATAGTGATTTGACAGCTATCTACATTATTAAATGCTCACCCCAGCTAGTGGTTACTATCTGTCAGTAGAAATGTGTGACAGAACTATTGACTATATTCTCTATGCTGTTCTTCTATCCCTGTGATAATTTATATCACAGTTGAGATTTTATGCCTCTTTATCCCCTTCACCTCTTTCATTTGCCCTTCATGACCCCTCCCCCATGCTAACCACCAGTCACTTCTCAGTGTCTGTGAGTTTATTGCTGTTTTGTTTTATTTTTAGATTCCACATATAAGTGAAATCATATGGTATTGGTCTTTTTCTACCTGGATTATTTTATTTAGCATAATACCCTCTAAGTCTATTCATACTGTAACACATGGCAAGATTTCTTTCTTTTTTATGGCTCAGTAGTATTCCATTGTATATATGTACCACCTCTTCTTTATCCATTCATTATTGACAAGACACTTTGGTTGCTTCCATATCTTGGGTATTGTAAATAATGTGGCAATAAACATAGCAGTACGTATATATTTTTGAATCAGAGATTTTATTTTCTTCAGATAAATTTCTAAAAGTAGAATTACTGGGTCTTTTGGTATTTCCATTATTAGTTTTTTGAGGAACCTCCATACTGCTTTCCTTAGTGGCTGCACCAATGTACATTCCCACCAACAGTGTAGGAGGGTTCCCTTTTCTCCTCATTCTTTCCCACACTTGTTGTTTCTTGTCTTTTGGATAGTGGCCATTTTGACTAATGTGAAGTGGTAACTCATTGCGGTTTTGATTTGCATTTCCCTGGTGATTAGTGATATAGAGCATCTTTTCATGTGCCTCTTGGCCATCTGTATGTCTTCTTGGGAAAAATGTCTATTCAGCTCCTCTGTCTCATTTGTTTTTATGGTGTTGAGTCATATGAGTTCTTTGTATATTTTGGATGTTAACTGCTCATCATATATATCATTTACAAATACATTCTTCTATACTGTAGGTTTCCTTTTTGTTTTGTTGATGGTTTCCTTTGTGGTACATAAGCTTTTTAGTTTGATGTAGTCTCATTTGTTTATTTTTGCTTCTGTTTCCCTTGCTGAGAGAGGTGTGTCTGGAAAAAATCACTCATGTTTTGTTCAAGAGATTTTTGCCTATGTTTTCTTCTAAGAGTTTTATGGTTTCATGTCTTATGTTTAGATCTTTAATCCATCTCAAGTTTACTTTGGAATATGGTGTTAGACAGTAATCCAGCTTCATTCTCTTGCATGTAACTGTCCAATTTTCCCAACACCACTTACTGAAGAGACCATCTTTTCCCCATTGCATATTCTTGCCTCCTTTTTCATATCTTAATTGTGCACATATGTGATTTTATTTCTGGCCTCTTTATTCTGTTCCATTGATATATGTGTCTGGTCCTGTGCCAGTACTATACTGTTTAGATTACTATAGCTTTGTAGTATAGCTTGAAGTCAAGGAGCATGATACTCCCAGCTTTGTTCTTCTGTCTTAAGATTGCTTTGGCTATTAGGGGTCTTTTGTGGTTCCATGTAAATTTTAGGATTATTTGTTTTAGTTCACTGAAAAATGCTATTGGTATTTTGATAGAGATTGTGTTGAATCTGTAAATTGCTTTGGATAGGATGGTCATTTTGACAATATTTATTTTTCTTATCCATAAGCATGGGATAGATTTCCATGTGTGTCTCCTTCAATTTATTTTATTAGTGTCTTATAGTTTTCAGAATACAGGTCTTTCACCTCCTTGGTTAGGTTTATTCTTAGGTATTTTATTTTTTTTGATACAATTGTAAATGGAATTGTTTTCTTCATTTCTCTTTCTGCTAGTTCATTGTTAGTATATTGAAATGCCAGAGAGTTTTGTATATTGATTTTGTATCCTGTGACTTTGCTGAATCCGTTTATTAGTTCCAGTAGTTTTTTTGTGGAATCCTAGGATTTTCTATATATGGGATTGTGTCATCCACAAATAGTGACAATTTTGTTTCTTCCTAACCAGTGTGGATGCCTTTCATCTCTTTTACTTGCTGATTGCTGTGGCTAGGACCTCCAGTACTATGTTGAATAAAAGTGGTGACAGTGGATATCCTTGTCTTGTTCCTCATCTTAGAGGAAAAACTTTCAGTTTTTTGCCATTGATTATGATGTTAGTTATAGGTTTGTCATATATGAACTTTACTGTGTTGAGGTATATTGCCTCTATATCCATTTTTGGGGGAGTTTTTATCATGAATGGATGCTGAATCTTGTCAAATGCTTTTTCAGCATCTATTGAGATGATCATATGGTTTTATCCTTCCTTTTGTTAATGTGGTGTATCACATTGATTGGTTTAAGAATATTGTATTATCTTTGCATCCCTGGAATAAATCCCATTTGGTCATGATAGATGATCATTTTGATGTATTTTTTAATTCATTGCTAATATTTTGTTGAGGATTTTTACATCTATGTCCATCAGGGATACTGGTCTATAATGTTCTTTTTTTGTATTGTCTTTGCCTGGTTTTTGTATCAGAGTTGGCCTCATAGAATGAATTTGGATGTATTGCTTCCTCTTCTATTTTTTCGGACTACTTTAAGACAGATGGGTATTAGCTTTTCTTAAATGTTTGGTAGAATTCACCTGGTCCCAGACTTTTGTTGGTTGTTTATCAATAGTCCAGTGAACAAAAATAATCCAAGTTAAGTTTATCTGGTTTAACATGTCATTCAATGCCTCTGTGTCATTATTTATCTTCTGCCTAGATGATTTATCCACTGATGTAATTCAGGTGTTAAAATCCCCTAATATGATTGTGTTGCTGTGCATTTCTGCCTTTAAATCTGTTTTTTTTCTTTTAGGTGCTCCTACGTTGGGTACATAAATATTTACAATTTTTATATTCTCTTGTTGGACTGATTTCTTTATCATTATGTAATGTCCTTCCTTGTCTTTTGTTACTTTCTTTGTTTCGAAGTCTATTTTATGTGATAATTGATAATTCTCAGTTATCAATTTTTGATTTTCAATTCAATTTCATTACTGGTTATTGGTCTGTTCGTATTTTCTGCTTCTTCCTGGGTCAGTCTTGGAAAATTGTACCTTTCTAGGAATATTTCCATTTCTTCTAGGTTGTCCTATTTATTGGCATATAATTCTTCATAGAATTATCTTATAATTATTTGAATTCCTATGGTGTCAGTTGTAACTTCTTTTTCATTTCTGATTTTGTTTATTTGTGTCCTCACTCTTTTTTCTGGATAAGTCTGGCTAGGGATTTGTCTATTTTATTTATTTTCTTGAAGAACCAGCTCTTGGTTTCACAGAGTTTTTTCTATTGTTTTCTTATTCTCTATTTTATTTATTTCTGCTCTGATCTTTATTATGCTTCTCTCCCTTTACAAACTTTGGCTTTGTTTGTTCTTCTTTTTCTAGTGCACTTAGTTGTGAGTTTAGACTGTTTATTTCGGATTGTACTTGTTTCTTGAGGTAGGCCCGTATTGCCATGTACTTCCCTCTTAGAACCACTTTTGCTGTATCCCACATAGTTTTAACTATTGTGTTTCTGTTTTCATTTGTCTCCATGTATTGTTCGATTTCCTCCTTGATTTGTTCATTGATCCATTGATTATTTAGAAGCATGCTGTTTAGCGTTCATGTTGTGGTTTTGTTCTTTGGTTTTCTTTATGTAATTCATTTCTAGTTTCATACCATTGTGTTCTGAAAAGATCTTGATACAATTTCAATTTTTTTGAATTTACTGAGGATCTTTTTGTTTCCTAATATGTGCTCTATTCTGGAGAACATTCCATGTCCACTTGAGAAAAATGTGTATCCTGCTGCTTTTGGGTGGAAAGGTCTGTAGAAATCTGTTAAGTCCATCTGGTCTAATGTATTTTCAGTGCCTCTGTTACCTTATTCATTGTCTGTCTGGTTGATCTGTCCATTGATCAAGGTGAGGTAAGTGAGGTGTTAAAATCCCCTAATATGATTGTTTTGCTATTTCTCCCTTTAGCTCTGTTAGTATTTGGTTTATATATTTAGGTGCTCCTGTGCTGGGTGAATAGATATTTACAACTGTTATATTCTCTTGTTGAACTAATTCCTTTATCATTATGTAATGTCCTTCTGTGTCTCTTGTTAATTTCTTAGTTTTGAAGTATTTTGTATGATATATAAGTATTACTAGTCCTGCTTTGTATCCCTTTTATTTTCATGAAATATTTTTTTCCATCCCTTCACTTTCAGTCTCTGTATGTCTTTAGGTCTGAAATGAATCTCTTGTAGGCAGCATATAGATGGGTCTTGTTACTTTATCCATTCTGCCTTCCTATGTGTTTTAATTGGTCCATTTCATCTGTTTACATTTAAGGTAATTGATAAGTATGTACTTACTACCATTTTATTAATTTTTTTTATTGTAGTTCCTGAGAGAGGATCTATTTATATCAAACACTTAAGAGAGCTCAGGTGGAGATAAGGTTTAGGTCATCAGTACTATTCAGAACCTCAAGCACATATTAAGAATGATGGAACTTATGCTAAAAGCTTTAATATCTAGGATTACCATTTTTTAAGGTTTTATAAATGATTCTCTTTATTTTGAAATATAGTTGAAATACAATATTATATTGGTTTCAAGTATGTAACCTAGTGATTTGTTAGGTTACTTTTAATCAAGCATGACAAATTAAGTTTTGACTCAAAACTTTCACTGAGTGTGCTGTATAGATACGGGTTATAGGAATGCTTAGCAAGAGTGGATACTCAAGACCTATGGGAGAGTTATGCCTTGTGCAGAAGAATATTGATAATGGCTTAGTCTAAGGGGTGGCAGAGAAGATGGCGAGAAGAGACTGAGTCAGACATGAAGTCCAGCTTCCAGCTTTGCAAGCCCTGAGTAGAAAAGAGCCAGTGCTTGGATGTGTCCAGTATATTATAGCCTAGGATGTCTGGGGAAAAACTGGAAATTCAAGTTACACCTAGCCTGGAAGGCAACTTCCTTAAAATCCTTTTATTTTATAAGTTTCTGTAAATGGAGTGTCTTGTGAGGCATGCACTTAGAAATTATGCTAATTGCCACTATGAATATAGGAGGATGTTAGAGAAAACTGTTTACTATGGGAAGAATAACTTAATGATCTCTTTACTTATGCCCCAGAGAAAGGAATAATAACAACCTGAGGATTGTCTTCCTTAGCAAAACTGTACCTTCTGACTCCCTTGGGAATGCAGAGACCTGAAAAGGGGGTGGACCAATTTTCCCAAGGAGTTCCCAGACCATTCTCACAGAGAAACCAGTGATGGCCCTCACCAAAAGTTTCAGAGACACAATAGGCCATGAATGAAATTATCATGAAGAAGCAAAAAATGAACACAGAAAGCTGGCTGTTTTCATGAATCAGCAAGGGGAATGTGAGGAAGAGATTTCTGAAGTTTGAGTTAGTTTCTACAGATCCCAGCCCAATTCTAGTGACAGAATGAAGAAGTTTATTGGTTAATCACATAAGCTTCAACCTTATAAGGGAATCTTGGCCAGGATTATGTAAAACTCTTCTGATTACCCATGTGTGGTATTACCTAGAAGACAGCTGGAGCAGTTACACACACTAGAGCCTTAACCTGAGTAAAATTTCTTTGAACAAAGTCCTGGGCAAGTCTTTCCTCTAGATCAGGATCTCTCAGTCTGTTGGTATTATTGACATTTGGGACCACAAAATTCTTTGTTGTGGGGTCTGTCCTGTGCATTATAGGATATTTAGTGTCTTCTGGGCCTCTACCCACTAGAGATATCAGTAGTACCACCCCAGTCCTGACACTCAAAAATATCTCCAAATATTATCAAATGTCTTCTGGGTGCGGGTTGGTGGGTATGTAAAATCACCCTAGTTGATATCCCAGGGTTCTAGTTACTGTTCTTTCCCCAAAGAGGGCTGGGGTCAAATAACCATAACTTCATAGAGATCCCCAGGCCAGTGAGAGATGACAGCTATTTTGATGGGAGGAAAAACTATAGCATGCAACACTAAAAAAACCAGAAATGTAAGTAACTAATTAGAAAACAATGTGAACATTGTTAAAACTGCATGAACAACCCACAGTAGAACCACGGCACCAGGAATTGATTCTGCCTTGGGGGAGTGGTGGGCAGAGGGACAGCTTAGCAGGGGATGTGAGATTCGATTTGGACCAGGAAAGCTGAATAAGGAAGAGAAAGACATTATAGGCTGGAGGAACAAAGATAAGTGAGCATGGGGTGTGGAGTTGAACGGATTGCAGGCAGAGGGTGTGTAAGGACTTGAGCTGGAAAGCCATGGAGAGTATAGAGCTGAGAGGGTCTATGCACAGTTTTTATTTCCATCTTAATTCTTCTCTGGAGAATTAAAATATATAGCTTGAAGTTTGTATCAGGACTTGTTTACTGGCTTCCCAGTGGGTGAAAAAACACAAAATCAGAACAGGAGGGGACCTTTGAGTCCCTTTTAAAAAATCAAGAAAAATCCAGAGATCAACATATTGAAGAGGTTTTTCCTTTTTAAATTTCTGCTGGAGAACAAAAAGCTTTTTTTTCCTATTTTCTCTCTTCCTGATCCCCCAAGAAATTTAAAATCCTCTTGAGCAGAATGCTTACAAGGGCATAGGAGAAAGTAATCTTCATTGACTCTTTCCAATCTGTGTTTGTGGGAATGGGTATGAATGTTCCTGATCCATTTAAATCTGATGGTGTGTTTAATTTGGGTAATTGTTTAAGTGAATGGCAATAGATGCATGTAACTTTCTCTCTCTTGGAAGTAGTCATACCTGAAAGTAATGCAGCATCGAAAAACTAATGATGGGCTTGGAAAATTGTCAGTCATTCTGAATGTAGGCAAAATCTCTTTGATTGGCAACATAGATCTTGACCTTTTAAGTGAGAACAGTAGTTATCAGATATTAAAGAGAAATCAGCTAAACACTTTACATTTGTTGTATAAATTGATTCTGACACAGTTCCATGAGATTGATAATATTAATATAAAACCCTCACATTATAAATGTGCTCACTGAGGGGTGGCAAGGTTAAGAAATAAGTCCCATGTCACATGGTAATAAGCAGAAAAGCTGGGATTAAATCTGGGGTCTGTCAATTCAAGAGCTGTGGTTTTAAGCTCAACTCTATACCACTTCTTTCCTGGTCCCTAAATATGATTGAATGTATTCTGACATGTGTTCTGTTAGGAAACTGGTATAGTTATATAGTGTACAGCCTTATTGTCCAAAGATCAAATGCCACGATTTTCTAAAAGGCAAGGGCCTTGTCTTATTTTTTCCTTGTACTCCACAATGTGTAATAGATTGCCAGATATTAAGCTTACGTTCACCAAATATTACTAATGGGCAAGGAATGCAAATAATGCAAACATCAGGACATAAAACCTGAAACCTGTTTTGAATACATTTGGCTCTTTATCTCATCACCACAGTTCAGAAATAAAGTGAATAATCCATCCTACTGCTGGTCTCATAATGGGCTCACCTAAAGCTCTTCTGTTTTGCTCTTCTTCCAAATTCTGTGAGGTAAGCATTTTATAGATGAGAAAATTGAGCATATAGGATGTGTGCAGCTTGACACTGGCCACTTTTAGATGATAAGTGCATTAGGTAAGGATGCCAAGACATTAGGTTGCAGCTTTTTAGTGGGGAGAGGGGTTACCAAAGATATGTTTTGTTTTGTTTTTTTACTGTAAAATGGAGTTAGCTAGCTAGCTAGCATTGTGTTTTGAAGACAATGTTAGATTTATTGTCGAAACAAAGATTTGTAGTCACTGCAAGACTGAAAAGAGTGCAGCAGGCAATGTAATGGTTTAAGGAATGACTTTGGTACAAGATGGAGATGATGGTGATTGGCTGAGAGCGAGGAGTAAGAATCAAGACTGCAAACCAAAAAGACATAGAGGTAAAGTTTTAGAAAAAGGAAAACTCAAAATAGGAATTGAGCCATAGTCTTGGACAGAGCGGTCTATGCTATTGCTGAAAATAGACCAATTGCATTGGGCATGCATATTGATTCTGGGAGGAGAAGAACAAAGTGGTGCATATAATTAGCCAAGGACAGGAAGCACCTATCCGTATTGCTCAACCAGAAAGTTGAGCAGGATAGAGACAGGAAGTGCTGTTTTATTCACATTTACTTTAACGTGGTGGTAGCATGGCCTATCAGAAATATTCTGAAGTCAGTGGAAATCCAGAAGTAATGACAAAAGAATAACGAGAGTTACTTGATACTGAAGGACTGATATGGGTCAGTCCTTGTGCTAAGTGTTTTACGTAATTTTTTTCCTTTATTCTCCATAACCACAGGAGGTAGATTGTATTATCTTATATTCTAAGATATCTATATTGTATTATATATTGTATCTATTCTAATATATCTATATTATCATATATTCTATATGAGCTCAGCCTGGCTAATTCACTGGCCTAAGATCACAGAACTGGTTAAGTATTGAGGCCACAATTCAGTCAGGTCCTTCTGATCAGAGCTCTGCTTTCACACTGTGCAATTCTTCCATGAAAGGAAGGAAGAGAGGGAGGGATGGAAGGGGAAGGAGGCAGGGGTGAGAGGGAGGGTTTAAGCTAAAAATGGAAATTGTATTCACTCTCTATTGGCCTAGAAGGGGCTTGTGACCTATTTTGGGCAATGAAATGGGGAAGTATTTTGGCTGTGGGGAGATTTTGGGCAACAATCTTAAAAAGAGGCATATCAGAGGAATCACCTCTTTTGGATGTTTGTGCAGGATGTATGGCACCTAGAGCCATTTTAGGACCACAGGAGAGCTTAGCTCTCAAGCTGTAAGTTAGAAAGACTCTGGTCCATTGTCTAGCTTAATTGGCTAATTCTGAGTGTTTTTTTCTACCTGAGATTTCTCTGAATCCTTTTATTGTTTAAGCAGTGTTGAATTGCTTGGCTGATATTTATCTCTATCTTGCTGATGTGAAAAATGAGGCTTAGTGACCTATTCTAGGGAAGACTGAGGATGACCTGATAAGCATTCCTCTTTGAGCTCATCGTTCATTGCCTTCATGCAGAAGATATCAATTCTCTCTCACCTTCCTCCCTTCTTCTCTTCCCCTTACACTCCCTCCTCCCCTTCCTCCCTTCCTTAAAAACCTACCACAAACTGCAGAACTTTTGCTTCGGTGACCCAACTGTTTTCTAGTCCTCTGTTTAAGCTCCACTCCTTTGGATCCCATCTTCGAATGCAAATATCTAAGCATGTACTAAGTGTTCTACACTGCCAGGTACTGGTGAACAGAGTAAGTCCACCTTCACTAATGAGATCATTCTGTAATTAACTTGCTTCAATTCAACTCCGTTTTGTTATAAATATATTTACATGATGAATCCATCCCTGAGATTATTCCTTGATTTGCATAACACGCATTCAGTGAACACCTAAAGTACTATGTGCTGGGTTACAGATCTATACAAATGGACAATGCTTTGCATTTAAGAAGCGCTCATGACTTGAACATATAGCAGATTAAGTGGAAGTTTGGAACAGAGGTTTGAAGAGCATGCTATGGGAGTGGAAGTCTGTGTCCGATGTTAGAGGGAGGATATGAAATTGAGCATGACATGGATTCTGCCCTAGGAAGGAAATAAGAACCTCCTTAATGCATAGACGATCACTATATACCCCTACCCAAAATTATGTACCAGGTCTACCTGAAGTAACTTTATATAACTATGGGATCCCTACAGTGAGCCAGATCTTTAGTATTCCTAGATAACTAAGACCAGATCTCAAGAAACTCCTTAGCTAGCTTTGAATTAGGACTTCCAACTGACATCCATGTCTCTTTTCACATTTTTCTTAAATATTCTTGTTAGCCTAACTCAAGGCCTATATAAAACAAGAAAAGTTAGGGTGACCCTGGGCAAGTTATTTAATCTCTCCAAGACTCAAGTTCTGAGAAATAAAAATAATTACACTTATCTCAGGAGTTTGTTAGGATTAAACTACCTAATATATGAGAATAACAGTGCTTAGCAAACCCTCAAGATAAAATGGCTTTTTTCTGTTTCCCTCATATTCCCAATACTTTTGAATTTTCTAAGTAGTTGGACTTCCTTTGTTGCTTCTTCTTAGAGAACTCCATATCTTACATCTGTCAGGCTCCTATCCATTCTTCAAAGCCCACAAGGGACTCTTGGATGTAGTGAATGGAGTTTAATATATACCTGGCTGTCAAAATTCAACCGTAATTTATTCTCAAAGCTATGCTATGTGAATGATAGTTATCTTGCATATCTATTAAGGCCTGGCATCATCAGGTCTACTCAAGCAGAAAGGGGGAGTTTTACCAAATGCCTGAGGTAATGGAGGAAATTTCAGGCAGATGGAACTAGCCAGTTTGTTGCTCCAAGAGCTCTATATCACATATACTCTATTCAGAGTCCAGTTATTTATGCATAGGCTATTATTAAATAGAAATTAGGTCCTGAGTAAAGCAATCCTGCTAGAATTCTCTCTCACTGACAGTTTTCATTTGCTAGAGGAAAGCTTGTATAGACATAATGTGATGGTAAGGAACAGTGGCTTCGGTTGAATAGAAGGATTACAATAAACTGGAGAAATGGAGAGATAAGGGCAAGGAAGACCACTAACATTTATTGAGTATCAGTGAAGTACCATGCATAATTTCACTTAATCTGGAGAATGCCTTAACTATTGAAATTATCATCTCTATTTTACAGAATAAGAAACTGAGGCTTACAGAATCTAAGAGTTTGTCAAAGGTTTGTTCTCGAGTTAGTGAATGTTATAGCCAAGATCTGAACCCAGGTCTGTAGGATTCTAAACCCATACTTTTAATGCTATTTGGTGTTTCTTTCTCTGTTTTTAACAGCAGAAATGGAGACTTAAGTTACTATCCTCTGTCTTCATAGGACATTGTCTCTGACCCTCTGTAGGTGGGATGTAGTTCAGAAGAGCGTATGTAGAAGGGAAAGGATGAGTTTAAGAACATCTCAGATGGATGTCTTTGTTCTTTGCTCATTTCCCCATTCTTGTCATTGGAATGTGATTTGGAGACAATTGGATATTGAGGTTTCATAACAATTTTTGTTGTTGGTAGGGCTAGACAGATGTTTCCTGTTCACTGTATGCCTCTCTGCTCTCTTTCTTTATTGCTTCTCTCCAAGAGAAATCACTATTTGAATAGGTCAGCTTGCTGGGCACTGAATAGTTCACATTTGTTAGAGGGCAAGATCTTTGTGGGACAGAATGTCACATATCCTTACCTAGGCCTCTCTCCCATTTCTTTTCACCTAAATATGTTGAAAAGGCTCCTGTTCTAGGTGTCCAGGCAAAATGTGATAAGACTCTAGCATCTGGGTTTGGATTTGGCTTGAAGAATATGGTAGCCGAAGGTCCCATTCAATGTTTGAGCCTAAACCATATACTCAAATGCAGATTTACCAGAATTCTGATTTTGGGCTACTGGGAAAGGGTCCAGCTATTAATGAAGGGTAGTGAAGATTCTTGTTTGTTAATGTTCCTTGTGTAGATCCCCTAAATCAGCTTGGGGGCTGGAGGTAGGAATGGTTGGTTGGGCAATACTCCAGTATTCGTGGATATCTGGCCATGATATCATTTTAATACCACTTAAGACTCAGTAAAATTCTTAACTTTTTCTATTATTTTACATACAAAATTTTATTTCCAGAACAAGATGGTCTTTAAGATCAGACATTGACCTTTACATTTCCAAATCTATTATTAGTATAAATCATACTAATTGATATCAGTAGAGGGGGCCCTGCAGCAGGTAAAGCATCAGTTCTCTCTCTGTACTGAAGCTCTGCGCTGGTCCCTAGGGGGTTTTGATATAACTCTTACTATCAAGAGTATCCCCATTTTACAGGTGAGTCTAATTTTTTTTTGACCAAAACAGGCCCAGATTGTCATTTATAACAACAATAGTAAGTCATAATTTTCACTTGTAACTGAAAAACATTCAGAGATGAAGAAAACATGATTTAGTCAGGGGTTGCCCTCTTCTGTTTGTTGGTTTTGAATTCATAATAATTTTCTACATGATATCAGAATGAACCCATATATCATCTTATTCAAACATGATGCATAGCAGATTTGCTGCATGTAGATGGAGAAGAAGGGGGATTAATAAAAATCAATAAAAGTCTGGCTTGATTTACTGTGATGGATGATGCCAAGGTGTCTTGTTTTCCAAATTCCAGAACTGTTTTTTGAATGGACAATTTTTTAAAGTGTGTGAGATCTTGCTTCTAACAGCCATAAATGGTAGAAGCTACATCTATAGGAAGTGTTAAGTGCTACCTGTCTTATTTGCATTCTCTCTCTTTGTGGCAAGTTACTGCCAGAAACTTTACCTGGACAGCAATAAGCGAAGTATTTGGCAAATATCTGGTAAGTTTTATTGGAGAGTTGAACTGGATAATTCACATTAACAAATCTGAATAACTACAAAATCTCCAGTTTTTTTCTCTTTGGGTAAATGGCTCCTATAGTATAAGTGAGAATTAATTATACAGCTTAGTAAAGCAATGAAAAGTTAGGGGACAAAGGAGAAGTGTGAAATGGAACTAACATTTGTTGAGTATTGGTAATGTTCTAGACACTCTACTACATAATTGACATGTTACTCATTTTTTCGAGTTGACATTATGAAACATCTAATAGGTGACAGGCAGTGTACTCTCTGATGTGACTGTCAATGGAACTAAAACATGGTATTTGCCGTAAAGGAATTACAGCCTGAAGGGAGAATGGACAAATAGGTCAGCACTCATGTTGGGATGTGATAAATAGTTCTTTTGCTCAGAGGAGGGTATCAAAACCAGACAGAAAGGACAAAATTGGTTACCCAATCTAAAAGTACTTGAACTAAGTTTTGTAGATGGAGAAAGGGGTCAAATTCAACTGAAAGGGGAAAACTGGATATTGGTGGTGTCAACACCAGCATGCATGAAGATGTAGAGATGCAAAACAGTGTGATATAGCTGGTGAGCCATTTACAGTTTGGAAAATTTACAAATTACCTGGAGGGGTGACTGGAGATGAGGCTATAGAGCTGGGCGTGGTCCAAGTCGTAGAACATGGAAGTCTTAGAAGTCATGAATGTATTCTTCATTTTGAGAGATACAGGGAGCTACTGATTAATATTAATCTCAGATCATGACCATTTTTATTGTAGTGCTTGACCACAAGCAATATGGATGATAGAGGAGAAAGGCAGAAGAGATAGTTATTTTACAATCCCTTTAAGAATTAATGAATAAGGCTCTGGCAGTAGAAGGAAAGGGTCTGATTCAAGAAGATGAAGTAGAATTAGATTTGGATGGTGCATGAGTGGGAGAAGTTTATAAGGTTTCCCACATTTGAGGTTGGGACTGCAGATATAGACACCAAGATGAGGGGTATAGTGAAAGGAGCAGGTTGGGAGACAAGACTGTAAGTTCATCTGGGCATGTAGATGTAACAGGAAACTTACTAAAGCAGAACATAGGATTTGATTTGTTTGTTCGGTGAGAGACTGTCATCATGTTCATAGGGGTAGAGAGAAAGCCTTCTTTTCTTCTGCTGAAGGTCACTGGAGTATACCTTCTTAGTTATGTATATGTAAGGATAGCAGTCATCCATTATATTGGGGAGTGGGTGTATCTGTACCTTTAGAGACTCAAGAAGCACACCACAGAGTCAAGGGTCAGACATCCCCAACCTCTGCTGAGATTCCAGTTTCAAGAAACCCATTGTCTGGAGTGACATGGTACCAACCAAAAAAAACCACTAGGAGGAAAACACCAGGACTCCAAAGAGGACTCAGTAAGAGGGGAAGGAGAGTCACCTGACGGCTGACTCTTCTTCCAGGGTTAACCAAATAGCCTGAACTCATGGGGGAAGGGCTGGTTCTGACAGAATCAGCCTACCTAGGAAACGATTTCTAAGTATGCGAATGTGGATCAAAGAGCTGCAAACTTGAAATTTGGGAACTGGCAAGTATTTAAACTAGCAAAGACATAATAGTAGTACTGAACAAGTATCCAGAAGATTGGGCAAGGTGGGTATCCATGTAGCCACAGTGAAACAACAGTGCTAATAGTGCAGTAGAAGGGCTTTGTAACTCTTCTTGTCCATCTGGAGTTTGAGAAGAAGGACTAGATTATTTGGGCTGAGTTGACGTCTAAGTTTTTTCGACAACGTGTATCTGTTAACAGAAGCATATTGGAATTCAAACAACTAATTGAAAATAAAAAGAAATGTGGTTTCATCTCTATCTTAAGCTGGTAGAGTGTGTCATATGGATTACCTTGCATTTGTAGTACCTGAAGAGGAGTCGAAATACTGAGGAGAAAGACGGAGGCATGAGTGAGAAGTTCTAGGGAAAGATTAGAGTTGAAAATACAGATTTAAGAGTCATTAGTATAAAGATGGTAACAGGCTATGTGTTTTCAGATGAGATTATTAAGGGAAACCATGTTAAGAGAGTACACGATCCCAAAGCCTGGAGCCCATGAACACTTGGGTGGTCAACAGAAAAAAATTATCCAGGAGGAGTAAAAACAATGAACTCACAGAGGTGCAGCGAAGACAGATTTCTGAAGAGAAGTAATGGTCAAAATTCCAAAGCCATAGAAAAGTTAAATGTGCCTAAAACAGATAAACAAAAATATTGTTTTTTCTAACATATACTTCATCCCTGCCCTTTATCCCAAGGATGAGGAGACAATAAATGCTTTCTGTTGTATACATCAGTTTGGGCTGCGGGTTTGATTCATCTGAGTCCAAAAGAACTCTAAACGATGTTGGTAGGATTTTCATGTGGACTTCGTGATGTACTTAGATATCCTGGGTCTGCGAAGCCAGATGCCTGCTACAAAATGGAAGAGGTAAGCTACACATCTAGTGTCACACATATTATTTACTAAAATACAATGTTGGATTTAACACAGGACAAACAGCTCCCAAAAGTCAAGATTCCTTAACCTCAACAGTAGAGTTTTAAATAGAACCCTTGTTAATGGGTATCCTGGATGGATTCTCCATGTATAGGTTGGTGCACATAAGACTATAAAGCTCAGACAAGATTAGATGAAACTGAAACTCTTCTTCCTTCCAAGTCTCCATGGCTCCTCTGTAGAAGATTATCTTTTTGATGCTCTACTCTAGATTGAATAGTTAGGTGGAATCTTTTCTTTTTTTTAATTTTGGTATCATTCATATACAATTACATGAGCAACATTGTGGTTACTAGATTCCCCCCATTATCAAGTCCCCATCACACACCCCATTACAGTCACTGTCCATCAGCACAGTAGGATGCTGTAGAGTCAGTATTTGTCTTCTCTCTATTATTCTGCCTTCCCTGTGCCCCCCCAACTACATTATGTGTGCTAATTGTAATGCCCCTTATTCCCCTTCTCCAGTCCCTTTCCCTTTGGTAACTGTTAGTCCATTCTTGGTTTCTGTGAGTCTGCTGCTGTTTTGCCCTTCTGTTTTTGCTTTGTTCTTATGCTCCAGAGATGAGTGAAGTCATTTGGTGCCTGTCTTTCTCCACCTGGCTTATTTCACTGAGCATAATACCCTCTAGCTCCATCCATGTTGTTGCAAATGGTAGGATTTGTTTTCTTCTTATGGCTGAATAATACTCCATTGTGTATATGTACCACCTCTTCTTTATCCATTCATCTACTGATGGACACATAGGTTGCTCCCATTTCTTGGCTATTGTAAATAGTGCTGCGATAAACATAGGGGTGCATATGTCTTTTTCAAACTGGGCTGCTGGAATTCTTAGGGCAAATTCCTAGGAGTGGGATTCCTGGGTCAAATGGTATTTCTATTTTGAGTTTTTTGAGGAACCTCCATACTGCTTTCCACAATGGTTGAACTAATTTACATTCCCATCAGCCATGTAGGAGAGTTCCCCTTTCTCCACATCCTCACCAACATTTGTTGTTGTTTGTCTTTTGGATGTTGGCCATCCTAACTGGTGTGAGGTGATATCTCATAGTGGTTTTAATTTGCATTTCTCTGATCATTAGTGATATGGAGCATCTTTTCATGTGCCTGTTGGCCATCTGAATTTCTTCTTTGGAGAAGTGTCTGTTCAGATTCTCTGTCCATTTCTTTTTTTTTTTAAGTTTTTAATAATTTCTTTATTATATATTATCTAGGAAGTAGATATTATCTTGGAAAAATTTTGTTAGTAGGGATATAAAACCATTGTATATGTCTTTGAAATAATTAAGTGAAATAAGGAAATCAAATTTTAATTAGGGTGTTATTTACATAGCTCAAGCATAAGAGAAGTTTTTCCATTACGTGGATATAGGATTACTTAAACCAGAGACAGGTAAAAATGGTAAAGCTTAGCCTGAATAATTTAGGCTATTTAATCCTGAATCTTCCAGCCCTTGGTTGTGTATATTATTATTAATAAAATAATCAAAAATGTCTGTAGGAAAAGTATTAAGTATTGTTTTGATTTAGATCACTTAAAAATTTTTGTATTTGATTATAGCTTAAGATCTCTGTGTGAATATAAGGGATAGATGTAATTTTTTTCTCTTTAATCGGCAGTATATCATAATGTGAAGCCAGCAGCTTTGCAGCAGCAGTTAGAGAACATTCACCTCTCACACCGCCATCCTGAATCCTCCCCCTCTGCCCATTTTTTAATTGGATTATTTGCTTTTCATTTGTTGAGGCATGTGAGCTTTTTATATATTTTGGATGTCAACCCCTTATCGGATATGTCATTTATGAATATATTCTCCCATACCGTAGGATGCCTTTTTGTTCTACTGATGGTGTCCTTTGCTGTACAGAACCTTTTAGTCTGATATAGTACCACTTGTTCATTTTTGCTTTTGTTTCCCTTGCCCGGGGTGATATGTTAATGAAGAAGTTGCTCATGCTTATGTTCAAGAGAGTTTTGCCTATGTTTTCTTCCAAGAGTTTTATGGTTTCATGACTTACATTCAGGTCATTGATCCACTTTGAGTTTCTTTTGTGTATGCAGTTAGACAGTAATCCAGTTTCATTCTCTTACATGTAGCTGTCCAGTTTTGCCAATACCAGCTGTTGAAGAGGCTGTCATTTCCCCATTGTATATCAAAGGCTCCTTTATCGTATATTAATTGACCATATATGCTTAGGTTAATATCTGGACTCTCTATTCTGTTCCACTGGTCTATGGGTCTGTTCTTGTGCCAATACCAAATTGTCTTGATTACTGTGGCTTTGTAGTAGAGCTTGAAGTTGGGAAGCGAGATCCCCCCTGCTTTATTCTTCCTTCTCAGGATAGCTTTGGCTATTTGGGGTCTTTTGTGTTTCCATATGAATTTTAGAACTACTTGTTCCAGTTTGTTGAAGAATATTGTCAGTATTTTGATAGGGATTGCATTGAATCTGTAGATTGCTTTAGGCAGGATGGCCATTTTGACAATATCAATTCTTCTTACCCAAGAGCATTGGATGAATTTCCATTTATTAGTGCCCTCTTTAATTTCTCTTAAGAGTATCTTGTAGTTTTCAGGGTATAGGTCTTTCATTTCCTTGGTTAGGTTTATTCCTAGGTATTTTATTCTTTTTGATGCAATTGTGAATGGAATTGTTTTCCTGATTTCTCTTTCTACTAGTTCATTGTTAGTGTATAGGAATGCAACAGATTTCTATGTATTAATTTTGTATCCTGCAACTTTGCTGAATTCAGATATTAGTTCTAGTAGTTTTTGAGTGGATTCTTTAGGGTTTTTTATGTACAATATCATGTCATCTTCAAACAGTAACAGTTTGACTTCTTCCTTACTAATCTGGATGCCATTTATTTCTTTCTGTTGTCTAATTGCTGTGATGAGGACCTCCAAGCTATATTGAATAAAAGCAGGGAGAGTGGGCATCCTTGGCTTGTTCCTGATCTTAAAAGAAAGTCTTTCAGCTGCTCGCTGTTAAGTATGATGTTGGCTGTGGGTTTATCATATATGGCCTTTATTATGTTGAGGTACTTGCCTTCTATACCCATTTTGTTGATAGTTTTTATCATGAATGGTTGTTGAATTTTGTCAAATGCTTTTTCAGCATCTATGGAAATGATCATGTAGTTGTTGTCCTTCTTTTTTGTTGATGTGGTGGAAGATGTTGATGGATTTTCAAATGTTGTACCATCCTTGCATCTCTGGGATGAATCCCACTTGATCATGGTGTATGATCCTCTTGATTTTTTTTATATCAGTTTGCTAATATTTTGTTGTGTATTTTTGCATCCATACTCATCAGGGATATTGACCTGTAATTTTCTTTTTTTGTGGTCTCTTTGCCTGGTTTTGGAATTAGAGTGATGCTAGCTTCATAGAATGAGTTGGAAGTATTCCCTCCTCTTCTGTTTTTTGGAAAACTTTAAGGAGAATGGGTGTTATTTCTTCTCTAAATGTCTGATAAAATTCAGCAGTGAATCCATCAGGTATTGGAGTCTTGTTCTTGGGTAGTTTTTGATTACTGATTCAATTTCATTCCTGGTAACTGGTCTGTTTCGATTTTCTGTTTCTTCCTGGGTCTTCAAAGGTTGTGTTTTTCTAGAAAGTTGTTCATTTCTTCTAGGTTATCCATTTTGTTAGCATATAGTTTTTCATAGTATTCTCTAATAAATCTTTGTATTTCTGCTGTGTCTGTAGTGATTTTTCCTTTCTCATTTCTGATTCTGTTTCTGTGTGCAGATTCTCTTTTTTTCTTAATAAGTCTGGCTAGGGGTTTATCTATTTTTTTAATTTTCTCAAAGAACCAGCTCTTGATTTCATTAATTTTTTTTGTTTTATTCTTCTCAGTTTTATTTATTTCTTCTCTGATCTTTATTATGTCCCTTTTTCTGCTAACTTTGGGCCTCATTTGTTCTTCTTTTTCCAGTTTCAAGTTTCAATAATTATGAATTTAGACTATTCATTTGGGATTGTTCTTCCTTCTTTAAATAGGCCTGGATTGCTATATACTTTCCTCTTAGAATTGCCTTTCCTGCATCCCACAGAGGTTGGGGCATTGTGCTGTTGTTTTCATTTGTCTTCATACATTGCTTGATCTCTGTTTTAATTTGGTCATTGATCCATTGATTATTTAGGAGCATGTTATTAAGCCTCCATGTGTTTGTGAACCTTTTTTTTTTTGTACACTTTATTTCTAGTTTTATACCTTTGTGATCTGAGAAGTTGGCTGGTAGAATTTCAGTCTTTTTGAATTTACTGAGGTTCTTTTTGTGACCTAGTATGTGGTCTATTCTGGAAAATGTTCCATATGCACTTGAGAAGAATGTGTATCCTGCTGCTTTTGGGTGGAATGTTCTATAGATGTCTGTTAGATCCATCTGTTCTAATGTGTTGTTCAGTGATTCTGTGTCCTTACTTATTTTCTGTCTCGTTGATCTGTCTTTTGGAGTTAGTGGTGTGTTGAAGTCTCCTAAAATGAATGCATTGCATTCTATTTCCTCCTTTAATTCTGTTAGTATTTGTTTCACATATGTAGGTGATCCTGAGTTGGGCACATAGATATTTTATAAAGGTTATATCCTCTTGCTGGACTGACCCCTTTATCATTATGTAATGTCCTTCTTTGTCTCTTGTTATTTTTTTTCATTTTGAAGTCTATTTAGTCTGATACAAGTACTGCAACTCCTGCTTTTCTCTCCCTATTGTTTGCATGAAATATCTTTTTCCATCCCTTCACTTTTAGTCTGTGTATGTCTTTGGGCTTGAAGTGAGTCTCATGTAGGCAGCATATAGATGTGTCTTACTTTTTATCCATTCTGTTACTCTGTGTCTTTTGATTGGTGCATTCAGTCCATTTACATTTAGGGTGATTATCGATAGATATTTACTTATTGGTATTGCAGGCTTTGGATTTGTGGTTACCAAATGTTCAAGGGCATCTTCTTTACTATCTAACCATCTATCTTAACTCACTTATTATGCTATTATAACCACAGTCTGATGATTCTTTATTTCTCTCCCTTCTTATTCTTCCTCCTCCTCTCTTTATATGTTAGGTGTTGTATTCTGTACTCTTTGTGTTTCTCTTGACTGACTTTGTGGATAGCTGATTTTACTTTGCAATTAGTTAGTATTTAGTTGGTCTACTTCCTTTGCTGTGGTTTTATTTTCTCTGGTGACAGCTATTTAGCCTAAGGCATACTTCCATCTAGAGCAGTCCCTTTAAAATACCCTGTAGAGATGGTTTGTGGGAGGTAAATTCCCTCAACTTTTGCTTCTCTGGGAATTGTTTAATCCCTCCTTGAAATTTAAATGATAGTCTTGCTGGATAGAGTATTCTTGGTTCGAGGCCCTTCTGTTTCATTGTATTGAATATAACATGCCATTCCCTTCTGAACTGTAAGGTTTCTGCTGAGAAGTCTGATGATAGCCTGATGGGTTTTCCTTTGTAGGTGACTTTTTTCTCTCTCTGGATGCTTTTAATACTCTGTCCTTGTCTTCGATCTTTGCCATTTTAATATTTATATGTCTTGGTGTTGTCTTCCTTGGGTCCCTTGTGTTGAGAGATCTGTGCACTTCCATGGCCTGAGAGACTATTTCCTTCCCCAGATTGGGGAAGTTTTCAGCAATTATTTCTTCAAAGACACTTTCTATCCTTTTTTCTCTCTCTTATTCTTCTGGCACCCCTATAATGCAAATATTGTTCCATTTAGATTGGTCACTCAGTTCTCTTAGTGTTCTTTCATTCCTAGAGATCCTTTTTTCTCTCTCTCCCTCAGCTTCTCCGTATTCCTTTTCTCTGATTTCTATTCCATTAACAGTCTTTTCCACCTCATCCTGTCTGCTCTTAAATCCTTCCATTGTTTTTTTAATTTCCATTATCTCCCTACTGAACTCATCCTTTAGCTCTTGAATATTTCTCTGTCGCTCCATAAGCATGCTTATGACTTTTATTTTGAATTCTTTTTCAGGAAGATTGGTGACTTCAGTCTCACGAAGCCCTCTTTCTGGTGTTTGAGGGATTTTAGATTGAACAAGATTCTTCTGCCTTTTCAGAGCGATGGGAGTGGTCACCAGGGAGTGGCATGTGTGTCAGCTAGGAGAACAAAGTCCCTTCCTGCTTGTCGGTCGCCTTGCCTGTCTCTGCTGTTTGTACCAGTTAACCACACACAGGAAGCAGACTCTGGATTAATCCCCTAGGCTGCCATGGGTGGGGCAGCCCTTGGGATGGCCTAGGGCACTGGCATGGGTTGCAGGTGAGTGGCGTGTGTTCTGCCACGAGAACAGAGCCCCTTCGTGCCTCCCGTATTCTGTGCCCGTGTCCACTGTCTGTGCCAGCTAACCACGTGCAGGGAGTAGCCTCTGGGTCTGGACTGGTGAGCCGCACACAGGGAGAAGCCTCTGTGTTAAGCTGTGTGGTTGCTGTAGGCGGGTCTGCTCTCTGGCAGGTCTGCAGCAATGGCAGGGACAGCCAGCTTGCTCACAGTTGCTGGCAGGGAAGAAGGAATGGCAGGCTGCTTATCACTGTTAGGGGCCTCAGAGTTGTGTTGCCACCCAGGGGGATAGGGCACTAGAAGTTCCTTAAAGTTCCCAGCCTGCTGGGCTGAGTGTGCCATGACAATTTTGTTCTCCTGTTAAACCCTTGTCCCTTTAAGATTTTTAAAGCGCCTGCTTTTCTTTTGTCCTAGGGCAGCCGGCTGTGGGAACCCGTTCACAGTCTTAGTCTTGGATTTTGCTTTTCCTCTCCTCTAATATCCAGAGCACCATGCAATGTGTGTCCGTGCTCCTGGGGCAGATCACCAGGGCTGGTTATTTAGCAGTCCTGTGCTTCCACTCCCTCCCTACTCTGATTCTTTTCCTCCCACCGGTGAGCTGAAGTGGGGAGAGTGCTCAGGTCCCACTGGGTCATAGCTTTGTATCTTACCCTTTTCCATGAGATGCTGTGTTCTTGCAGATGTAGCCTGGCTGGTGTACTGTATCTTGTAGTCACACTTTTATTTGCTGTATTTTCAAAATATATATGGTTTTGGGAAGAGAATTCCACTATCCTACTCACACTGCCATCTTTGGGTCTATTGTTAGGTGGAATCTTATTTGAGCTTCAGATGATTCTCAGTAAGTGCTCTCTACCATCTTAAAAAAACTTTAAAATAATCACAATCTTCAAAATGCTAATGTAAACCTCTGGACTCCTTCTGATCCCTTGGGGGCTTTGCGCAAATGGTAATGTTAATATGCTCTGTTACAGCTGAGAAAACGCATCAGGTCTGCCAGTGAGCCACATTATTGACAAGAGTTCTGGGAATTCTACCCCATGAGCCTTGGAAGTTAGAAAGCTTTGCAAAGCTTATACTGCAAAAATAAATTTTTTTTACTGTGGTCTTCACTTTTAATTATAATGCCCTAAAAGTTAAAATTCTATTCTGCTTTCTCACCAGGAGTTTAAAAAATGGGATTGCTGCATCTTGCTTTTAAAGAGCATGTCTGTGTCAAAACATAATATGTCTACACCTCCTGTGGAACTACTTAGTAATTCAAAGGCATAGTTCATCTGAGTTGTCTAGACTGTCATTGTCATTAGAAAATTAAAAATAAAACATTCGGTTCTTACTGTGCTGTGTAACAAAGGGATGGGGATCCTCTGAGAGCTCATAATTTAAGAGTGCAAGTTACCATTCCACTCTGAAAACTAAACAAACTCAAGAATGTTTGTTATGACTTTACCAAGGAGCTTTTAAAGATGTAGAGTTAAAATAAAGCACCTCTTCCAGAAATGGAGATGTAGGACCCACAACCCAAGTGCACACCATCTGTTTTGTCTTCCAGGGAGAGCTGTTGGGTTTTCCTTGGTCACATAAAATCCCATTGGAACAAATTTCTTGTTTGCCAAACTGTTTGGTTGTAATGGGATTTAGGGACAATTATTGCACTGCCAGAAATCACATTTCGAAAGTGTTAGAGCCAGAGATGAAATAGAACTTATACCAGCTTCTCTGTAGTTAAATTAATGGGAGAAGGATCTTGAGCCTAAATCATTCCGGAAAATGAATGTCCAGGCAACCTGGACTCCAACTTTGGAATTAAAAGGGCCTGTCAATTTCTAAAAAGTTATTTAAACTTTCTGGGACTTAATTTCTTCATCTTTAAAATGGTGATGCCTATCTTAGAAGACAGTTTTAGGAGGTAGTGATAAAAGTTAAACTGAATAATATATTTAAAGCTGACATCTGAGTTTCAGATATGTAGCAAATGCATATAAATGGTAGTTAGGGAACATGGGTGTGACAGCAAGCATAGAACTTTCCAGATATTTATCCTTGAGCTTCTGATTATTTGGGGCTGGGGGGAAAACGTGGTTTTGCTGAATCCTGAGTTTGGTATTTGAAGAAGAGTATATATATATAACAAAGGAAAGTATACTAAAATCATAACTTTCTACTCCTTGAGCGAAGATTTATCCCCAGAGGATATGTGAAGCTTGAAGTTTGTCCTCAGAATCTTTCTATTCTTTCCCTAGTTGGGGGAGCTTTTTCCTTAAAGTCTATTGATGACTGTATTGCTTGCCTTTGTGTTAACTTAATCAAAGTGCATTTATTCTGCATTGTTTCATTCTACCTGGAACAAACTTCTCACTGGGTAAGGTCCTATACCCCACGTCTTATCTCCATCCAAAGAAGAGAAAAATTTAGCTATTATGAATATTTCATTTAAATGGAATCATAATATATGGGATCTATGCCTGGCATCTTTCATTTAGTATAATGTTTTCAAGGTTTATCCACACTGTAACATATAATGTGTTCATTTCTTTTTATGATGGAATAACGTGCCATTGTATAGATATACTCTACTTCGTTTATTCATTGATGACATTTGAGTTATGTCCATCTTTCAGCTATTGTAAATACCACTTTTATGAGCACTTGTGCACAAGCATATGCTTGAACACTTTGGGGTTTTTAATACATTGGGGTTTATACCTTGGAGTGGAATTGCTAGGTTATTTGGTAATTCTGTTTTACTTGTTGGGGAGGTACTGAGTTGTCAAAGCAGCTTAGCCATTTTACATCCTCACCAGCAATGTATAATGGTTCCAATTACTCCACATCTTCGCTAACTCCTGTTCCTTTCTACTTTTCTGATTATGTCATCCTAATAGGTGTGATGTATATTTCACTGTGATCCCTTCAAAGGCAGTATCTATTGTCTGATTTTTTTGGTCATATGTATAGGCCACATTTTCTTGTTTTTTTTACACCTCTTGTTAATTTTTGGTTGAAAACTCTACATTTTAGATAATAGGTTGTCAACTCTGGATACTTACTGCTATCCCTTGGGTTATTGTTCTATTTGGCCATTTATTTATTTGCTTAATGACTTGGCTGAACTAATCTTGCTAAGTTTAAGTTTATTAAGTTTAAGCTTAACTAAGTTTGCTGCCTCTGATATCTATGTTCAGACTTTTCCCCTTGATTTTATCTTTTAGTTTGGCTACTTGGTGTTCACCTCTGGTTATATAAGCCACTTATTGATCAAAGATTACGCTTAGGCTCCATTAGCTAGTTACATTTGTTGCCCTTTCCCGTAAGATGCACCTGTGGCTTAAAGGCTGCTATCATGGTTCAGGGCATTTATGTATTTTGCCACGCATTCAGGCAAGGACTAGGAACTTGAAGACCCTTCTTCGATTGCCTTTGAGAGGGGCAGCCTCAGGTATGCACATCATTGTCAAAGCTTCCAGAGGAGAACATGATTTTAATTTCAAGCCTCACTTCCTAGGAGTTCCCCCTGGGTCAAGGAGTAGCTTATTGTTCAGTGTTTGGTCAGTGAGATTTTTTTGGTCAGTGCTTATGCCAATGAGATTTCTCTCCAGCGCTGATGAGTTTGTGTGGCTTGTGGGATGCTCTGAAGTGGGCCTTGCTTCCTGCTCTGACTGTTCTGTGCGAATGCAGCCTAGAGCATGCGCATAGCCTTTTGGGCCCGAGAGTTGGCTGTGATCTCAGGAGAGATCTTCTCGCTTGTCTCTTTTCCTGGTTATCTCTATTAAACTGCAGACTGCTCTGCCATTCTGCCTATGTCATTGAGCTACCAGCCTCCTCTTCATTGTTCTCCACTGAGATCTCTACTGTTTTTGACAATACCTTTAAGCATAGGGTTCCCCAACCCTTGTTCTAAGTTAATAATGCCTGCAGGAACGGCTCATTGGGTACAGAGTTTGTGGGAGGTCCTTGGTCCAGTTTAGGCTGTTTTAATCTTACAGATGGGCAGGGAGCCTTGTCCTCAGCAATGAACTCTCAACATGTGAGGACCATGAACTGCTCAAATCTGCAAAGGTCCCATTTCCAGTGAATGTTGGTTTGTTTTGGTTGTTTTATTTGTATTCCAATCAAATATTCAGGGAAAATTTCCTCTGTAACTTGTGGAGAGTCTTAATAATGAAGACCACTGGTTGGTTCTCAAGAGCCCTGGGGAACAGCCTACTGATTCAGTGCTGACCTATTAGAGCAGGGACTGCGGAAGAGAGGATTAACAGCAAAATGAGCTGCATCATTAAGTATCAAATTGTTATCCAATTAGGGGTTCTCCCATGAAGAGTGTGTTATTTTCAGATATCAGATACCAAATCTCAAGTAGTTGCAGCATCTTCCTAATTCTAAAAGTGTGATTAATCTTGATTGTACTTTTTTTTCACAATTGTAATTCTGCTCTAAACTTGAAAAATCCATCTTGGATTGAAAAATGTTTCTTAGTAAGCTGGTGGGTTTTGCAGGGATACTCATGAAGACATGTGTTGACAAACAGCACATGGGTGTCAGTATAAAGTAGTTCTGCCAGGGTCAGGGAGTGAGGTTGGGCAGCAAAATACAGGGGAGGCAAGGCTGTTTGCCAGTGAACTCTGCAGGGACCATCTGATTGAATGGCACAGAGGTCTCCTTTGCCAGTGTTCCTTGTCATCCATTCATTCACTATTTCATTCATTCCTTTGTTCATTCATTCATCCTGCAGGTCAGAATGAGTTATGGGCACAGTTGACAAATGTGAATGTGGAGTGGGGAGGGCTGGGATGTGTTCCGGGTTAATTGGGGCAGTAATACTGAGGCTTAAGGTGGAAGAGAACATAGCCCTCCAGGGAACTGTAGGTAAGGTTTATTTCAGAAAAAAAAGACAGGAAATATGTAACCTACAAAAAAAAAATGCTATAAAATCATTAAAAAATGTAAACCATGAGCAGATGTAGACCAGAGGAACCTTTAGTAGTGTTATCTGCACATATCATAGAGTTTGTTACCCAGCAAAAAGAGAGAGACGTTTGCATGGGTAACTCAACACAAGCTCCAACACAAATGAAACAAGACAAAGAAAAATAAATAAAACGCCTTATCCTTTTCAACAAAAGTCAGAGTGGCCCAGATCAGAAAGTTCTCAGAGGTCAGATACTTAGTAATGTAGAGAGAGGGGGTGGCCTGGAGTCAAAGGTAGCACTCACAAAAGAGAGACAGGCATGCACCAGGCAAAAGACAACATCAGCCAAAGATATGCATTTCTCTAAAACCAAACAAAAGAAAAATACATTATATACTGGAGTGAATTTTACGAGGGAAAGAGAGTGGAATTGGAAGTGACAGATAAGTGGAAAAAATAGTCAAATAAAATAAATTCAAAGTGAGCCCTCGCATAAACAATGATGATAACATGCCATGAACTTAACAGAACAATGAACTCAATTCTGTGTTCTTGGGTCCAAGCATGTAAAACATGAATGACAACAATGATTATAAAACAAAAACAACCACCCAGAAAACATAAGAAGAGGAAGGAATCCCTGTAGCTATCCCTGGTTAAGGAATTCAGAAACTCATGCCAGAACAATAGTCCATAGTGTCAATAATTTATCTTCTATGTGTTTTTACTTAAAATGGGCTCATTCATAAAATACAGAACATTCTATCTCACGATTGTGGGCTTAGTCATTCCCAGTTAATCCTTTCAGTCTCTAAAGGCTCCAATTAAAACTTCCCAGGTAATTAGGTGGGTTTTAAAAATCGGACTTAATTTAAACTAAATCAACCTGAGTGAAATATATTTTAAAATAAACTAAAATCTCTTATTATTGAGACCTTGGCCAAGTTATTTAAGCTCTTTGTTTCTTTGTTTCCTCATTCATAAAATGGGAATAATGAGAGTCCCTACGTCATCAAATTGTTATGAGGAATAATGGAGATATGAAATGGAAACCATTTAGAATAATGTCTGGCACAATGAAAACACTTAAGCACAGATATTGATGTTATTATTTACTATTATTTTATTTATTGTTATTATCTTCTTGAAATAGTACCAAGACTAGAAATAAAGAGCATTTCTGGCTGTCGCCTTCAGGAGGCTTATTCCTATCTCGGTGCATCACAGCTTATCTTTAAAGCTGTGCTTTCTCAGAGTAGATTGCATGGGCTATCGATCTCCGAATAGTCTCTGGAAAATAAAAGACTACAGAATAAATAAGCCTGGAAAGTGCTTAACATTGCGTAACCGACCATTTCCCAAACTTATTTGACCATAAACCATTCTGTTTATGAGGATGTGTGTGTGTGTGTATATGTTTGGGGAGGGGGTGTACTTGCTAACATCCAGCTGGGTGAATATAGTAAAGGAACCTCACCTCTAGAAAGATTGAGCCTAATAGGTAAGAACACAGGCTCTCCTTTAATTCAAATTCTGCCTCTGTCAGCTCTTATGTCAATTTTCTGTGACTGTTTGCTCAGATGCACTATGGCACTATGGAGATACCAATTGTGTTATTTCTATAGGGTTGTTTTTTTATGTATTAAATGAATTAATAAAGTGAGAGGGCTTAAAACAAAACCTAGGATTGATTATGCTTAACACATATTTTCGATTATTACTGTAATCTGTACAAGTATATAAAACTTAAGAGCCTTAAGGTGAAAAGTGAGCCATTTTGGTACTTCAGGATATACCTCTGCCATTTGATCAGAATGCCATCGTGTTGAAAGTTCCAATTTCACACATGGGGGCAAGGCCTGCCTCCTTGCATTTGAAGATACCCTGGACCCTTATCACTGTTTAAAATCTTAGTGTATCAAATTTGGTGCATCAATTCTCATTTGTCCACTTTCTAGAACTGGTTTTTACCAAACTCTCAGACTCTCTTCCTTTTCTGTATTTTTCTCCTTTCTAACACATAGGACTCTAAATATGAAAGAGTCCCTTCTCTCATCTGTACCAGGGTCAAGTTCACAGTAGGTGATACCAGATGGCAGCAAGGAGAGATGAGTTTCTTGGGACCAGGGCTGTCATTGAAAAAAAAAAAAAAGATTGGTCATTGTCGTTGGCCACTGCTCTTCCTAAAACTATTGCACTCATTTAGTGTACTGCCTTCAGTAGGGCTGAACTTTGTCCATCTGGGGCATGTGTTACTGGGGCTGGTCAGTATACCAGAATGAAAACAAAGAAAATTCTCTATCATTTCTTACCATTCTTCTTCACTGTCATCCCCAGTGTTGTAAAGAAATGAGTGAAAAAGGCATGAGGTGTTACTGTTTCAGGGCCTCCTCCAAACTCTTAACCTCTGAAATACTCTCAACATACAGCTTTGGGAGGGAGCGATTCCATGTCTCCAGGGACTTCAGGAACTTACCTGAAGTGGGAGAAAGTGAACAGAAAACTAAGTTGTCAGATCCATTTCTCACCATAGTATAAACACTTTTTCCTACCGTGATATACCTCTTTCTCAGTTTGTAAAACTCTGATTTATAGGCCATATCTGCAACACTATGAGATCAATCATTGCTAGAAACGAATCATAGTTGTCTCATCTCCTTCTGTCAGATATTTACTTTCCCAGATGTTTTTGCAAGAGGGGCAGACATCATAAGGCAAGGACTTAAGAGAGAATTTCTTTAAATAATTTACTTTTATGAAAAATGAAAGAGTGACACTCACAAAGAAGTGCCCCTGCCTTCTTTTGCTCCTTTCTGGTTTGGACCTTGGAAGTTGTGATGCTGTCTTGTAATCATGAAGAGAGGCTTTACCAACAAGCTCAGAATGCTAAAGCAGAAAGATGGGCAGATTCTGGATTCCTAATGAGATTGTCAGATTGTTGAACCAGCCTTGAATCTGCTGACCTCCAGTCTCCTTATGCTATAATACTTGTCAATATTATTGAAGTCACCATTAGTTGGATTATACATTACTTGCCTTCTCAATGAAAATATTATACAAGAATCTCGGGATTTAAAAAGGTTGACTGCTTCTCTATCAGCTGTAGGTTGTAGGAAGGAGGCTGACTGATGTATGGGAAAAAGTACCAGCTTTGAATCCAAAGCACCAGCCTCAGCCTAATCCTGCAGGGTGCTCTGCAGCACAAATTACACATCAAAATTTCTCCAGCCTCCAGGCAAGGGAGCTCAGCTCCTATATCCCGCCAGTCAGTTGCTAGCTATGGGTTGTGCAGTGGGTGGGTTGGGTGGGGAAGAAACTTTTAGACAGCTCCAGCTTTCTGTGCAAAAATCCAAGTGGCTCTAATAGTTCACGGGTAGCTTCCAGGTAGAGGCAAGTCAGCGGAAACAAAGCACACAGAAACTGGTGTACGAATGCAGAGAACTGGTAAATGCGATCAGAATAAATAAGATCCTCAACCTAAGTTGTCCAAGGCTGCCTAACTTAGTCATTTGCAGGCTGTGTGGTATTGGATAGAATTTAATGTCTCTGAAACTCTGTGTTTCTAGAGCTAGAATTTAATAATAGAGTTGGAATTTGAACCTAGGTCATGTATTTAAAAAGAAATTTTTTCCACTACATTGTGCTATTAAAATAACGAAATCATGAAATTAAAAGGGACCTTGAGTGGGCAGGTTCTCTCTGGGCAGGCCAGATATCTACCTGTCTTAGAAAGATAAGCATCTGTTTTGGTTTTAACACTCTTCCAGTTTCATATTTTCCCTGACTTTAGATACTCCTAGTAAATTAATAATGACAAAAATGGTAACATCCATGCAAAAACTTGCTTTATCTTTGCCCGTATCATTGGCCCTGCCAGAAATACTGTTTATCCCTGCTTTGGCTATATTCTTCCCCTCACATTCACTCCTTGGTGGCAGATAAAGCATCTCCTTTAGCTATTTCCCTCCAATGCTTCTCCTGAGATACCTGGCTGAGCTGTTCTGTGCTGGTTTGGATATGTTTCCCAGGCTTCCGCTATTGTCTTGGCCACACTTGACCTTTTGTGCATTGGCCTTAGGAACACCTGGATGCTAGATGGGAAGTCACTCCTATTACTAGGAAAATCAAGTCTTGCTAAACATTTTATTTTTTAACAGTTGTTTTTTAAGATATGTATGAAGGCCTCATGTTATATAGGACCCCTTATCATCTCATGATACAGACTATGTATAATTTTCTATTACCACCAAACTTAATGACGTAAAACAACACAAATTTATTACCTTACAGCTCTGTGGGTCAGAAATCTGTTAAGGGGTCTCACCAGGTTTACATCAAAGTGTCATCAGCAAGCTGCTTTCCTTTCCGGATGCTGTAGGGAGAACCCATTTTTCTAGCTCATTCAGTGGGTTGTAGGCAGACTTCAGTTCCTTGCACTGGGGGAACAGAGGCCCCCATTCTCTTACCAGCTGTAATTTGAGGCCAGTTTCCAGCTTCTGGGAGCTCCCTGTATTTCCTTGACTTATGGCTTGCTTTTTCCATCTACAAAGCCAGTAATGAGGTCAAGCCTTTCTCATACTGCTTTTCTCTCTGTCTGATCTTCATGCTTCCCACAGAGTAGGACTCTTATGACTAAATCAGTCCCACCCTAATAAGCCAGGATAATATCCCTATTTTCAAGTCAGCTGATTAATAACCTTGATTCCCTTTTGCCATAAAACAACATATTCACAGGTTCTGGGGATCTTGTTTTGGGCATCTCTGGGAGACCATTATTTTGCTAATATAGACATTATCAAACATTGTTGGAAGGTACTTTTTGACCCTGCTACCACTTAGGATACTTTTTTTTTTACCTACTTCTTTTTTAGCATGAATATCCAAATTTCTTACCCCCTTTATGCAAAATGCTGCACTATAACATGTATTCCCAAGCTTTTAAAACTTATTCCATTCTACTATTAATGACAACGAAAGATTTCCAGTTAATAGGATCCACATTTTTGGAAGGCTGGGGAAAGACTTTTTTTTTAAATAATTTATTTTGGTATCATTATTCTACAATTACATGTGCAATATGATGGTTCTTAAACTGCCCCCTTCATCAGGTCCCCCCCACCAACCCCATTACAGTCACTGTCCATCAGCGTAGTGAGATGCTATAGAATCACTACTTGTCTTCTCTGAGATGTACAGCCCTCCCCATGCCCCTCCAACATTACGTCTGCTAATCGTAATGCCCCTTTTTCCCTCTTACCCCTTCTTTCCCACCCATCTTCCCCAGTCCCTTTCCCTTTGGTAACTATTAGTCCATTCTTGGGTTCTGTGAGTCTGCTGCTGTTTTGTTCCTTCAGTTTTTTTCTTTGTTCTTATACTCCATATATGAGTGAAATCATTTGATACTTGTCTTTTTTGGCTTGCCTTATTTCACTGAGCATAGTACCCTCTAGCTCCATCCATGTTGTTGCAAACGGTAGGATTTGTTTTCTTCTTATGGCTGAATAATATTCCATTGTGTATATGTACCACCTCTTCTTTATCCATTCATCTACTGATGGACACATAGGTTGCTTCCATTTCTTGGCTATTGTAAATAGTGCTGCAATAAACATAGGGGTGCATCTGTCCTTTTCAAATTGGGCTGCTGCATTCTTAGGGTAAATTCCTAGGAGTAGAATTCCTGGGTCAAATGGTATTTCTATTTTGAGTTTTTTGAGGAACCTCCATACTGCTTTCTACAATGGTTGAACTAATTTGCATTCCCACCAGCAGTGTAGTAGGAGGGTTCCCTTTTCTCCACATCCTCGCCAACATTTGTTGTTGTTTGTGTTTTGGATGTTGGCCATTCTCACTGGTGTGAGGTGATATCTCATTGTGGTTTTAATTTGCATTTCTCTGATGATTAGCGATGTGGAACATCTTTTCATGTGCCTGTTGGCCATCTGAATTTCTTTAGAGAAGTGTCCATTCATGTCCTCTGCCCATTTCTTAATTGGATTATTTGATTTTTGTTTGTTAACATGTGTGAGTTCTTTATGTATTTTGGATGTCAACCCCTTATCAGATACGTCATTTATGATTATATTCTCCCATACTGTAGGATGTCTTTTTGTTCTACTGATGGTGTCCTTTGCTGTACAGAAGCTTTTCAGCTTGATATAGTCCCACTTGTTCATTTTTGCTTTTGTTTCCCTTGCCCGGGGAGACATGTTCATGAAGAAACGCTCATGTTTATGTCCAAGAGATTTTTGCCTATGTTTTTTTCTAAGAGTTTTATGGTTTCATGACTTACATTTAGGTCTTTGATCCACCTTGAATTTACCTTTGTGTATGGGGCTAGACAGTAGTCCAGTTTCATTCTCTTACATGTAGCTGTCCAGTTTTTCCAACAGCAGCTGCTGAAGAGGCTGTCATCTCCCCATTGTATATCCAAGGCTCCTTTATCAAATATTAATTGACTGTATATGTTTGAGTTAATGTTTGGATTTTCTATTCTGTTCCACTGGTCTGTGGGTCTGTTTTTGTGCTAATACCAAATTGTCTTGATTACTGTGGCTTTGTAGTAGAGCTTGAAGTCAGGGAGCGTAATTCCCCCTGTTTTATTCCTCCTTCTCAGGATTGCTTTGGCTTTTCGGGGTCTTTTGTGTTTCCATATGAATTTTAGAATTACTTGTTCCAGTTCTTTGAAGAAAGCTGTTGGTAGTTTGATAGGGATTGCGTTGAATCTGTAGATTGCTTTAGGTAGTATAACCATTTTGACAATATTTATTCTTCCTAGCCAAGAGTGTGGGATGCATTTCCATTTGTTAGTGTCCTCTTTAATTTCTCGTAGGAGTGTCTTGTAGTTTTCAGAGTACAGATCTTTCACTTCCTTCGTTAGGTTTATTCCTAGGTATTTTATTCTTTTTGATGCAGTTGTGAATGGAATTGTTTTTCTGATTTCTCTTTCTGTTAGTTCATGGTTAATGTATAGGAAAGCAACAGATTTCTGTGTGTTAATTTTGTATTCTGCAACTTTGCTGAATTCAGATATTAGTTCTAGTAGTTTTTGAGTGGATTCTTTAGGGTTTTTTATGTACAGTATCATGTCATCTGGAAATAGGGACAATTTGACTTCTTCTTTACCAATCTGAATGCCTTGTATGTCTTTCTATTGTCTGATTGCCATGGCTAGGACTTCCAGTACTATGTTGAATAACAGTGGAGTGAGTGGGCATCCCTGTCTTGTCCCTGATCTCAGATAAAAAGCTTTCAGCTTCTTGCTGTTATGTATGATGTTAGCCATGGGTTTGTCATATATGGCTTTTATGCTGTTGAGGTACTTGCCGTCTATACCCATTTTGTTGAGAGTTTTAATCATGAGTGGATGCTGAATTTTGTCAAATGCTTTTTCAGCATCTATGGAGATGATCATGTGGTTTTTGTTCTTCTTTTTGTTGATGTGGTGGATGATGTTGATGGATTTTCGAATGTTGTACCATCCTTGCATCCCTGGGATGAATCCCACTTGATCATGGTGTATGATCCTCTTGACGTATTTTTGAATTCGGTTTGCTAATATTTTATTGAGTATTTTTGAATCTATGTTCATCAGGGATATTGGTCTGTAATTTTCTTTTTTGGTGAGGTCTTTGCCCGGTTTGGTAGTAGAGTGATGCTGGCTTCATAGATTGAGTTTGGAAGTATTCCCTCCTCTTCTATTTTTTGGAAAACTTTAAGGATAATGGGTGTTATTTCTTCTCTATATGTCTGATAGAATCTAGAGGTGAATCCATCAGGTCTGGGGGTTTTGTTTGTGGGTGGTTTTTTGATTACCAATTCAATCTCATTGCTGGTGCTAGGTCTGTTTAGTTTTTCTGTTTCTTGCTTGGTCAGTCTTGGAAGGTTGTATTTTTCTAAGAAGTTGTCCATTTCTTCTAGGTTTTCCAGTTTGGTAGCATATAGATTCTCATAATATTCTCTTATAATTCTTTGTATTTCTGTGGGGTCCGTCGTGATTTTTCCTTTCTCATTTCTGATTGTGTTTATGTGTGTAGATTCTTTTTCTCTTAATGAGTCTGGCTAGGGGTTTATCTATTTTGTTTATTTTTTCAAAGAACCAGCTCTTGGTTTTATTGATTTTTTCTATTGTTTTATTCTTCTCAATTTTATTTATTTCTTCTCTAATCTTTATTATGTCCCTCCTTCTTGTGACTTTGGGCCTCATTTGTTCTTCTTTTTCCAATTTCAGTAATTGTGTCTTTAGACTATTCATTTGGGAATGTTCTTCCTTCTTTAAATAGGCCTGGATTGCAATATACTTTCCTCGTAGAACTCCTTTGCTGCATCCCACAGAAGTTGTGGCTTTGTGTTGTTGTTGTCATTAGTCTCCATATATTCTTTGATTTCTGTTTTGATTTGGTCATTAACCCATTGATTAATTAGGAGAATGTTAAGTCTCCATGTATTTGTGAGCCTTTTTGGTTTCTTTCTAAAATTCATTTCTAGTTTTATACCTTTGTGATCTGAGGAGTTGGTTGGTAGAATTTCAATATTTTTAAATTTACTGAGGTTCTTTTTGTGGCCTAGTATGTGGTCTATTCTGGAAAATGTTCCATGTGCACTTGAGAAGAATGTGTATCCTGCTGCTTTTGGGCGCAGAGTTCTGTAGATGTCTCTTAGGTCCATCTGTTCTAGTGTGTTGTTTAGTGCCTCTGTGTCTTTACGTATTCTCTGTCTGGTTGATCTGTCCTTTGGAGTGAGTGGTGTGTTGAAGTCTCCTAAAATGAATGCATTGCTGTCTATTTCCTCCTTTAATTCTGTTAGTATTTGTTTCACATATGCTGGCGCTCCTGTGTTGGGTGCATATATATTTATAGTGGTTATATCTCCTTGTTGGACTGACCCCTTTATCATTATGTAATGTACTTCTTTATCTCTTGTTACTTTCTTCGTTTTGAAGTCTATTTTTCTGATACAAGTACTGCCACACCTGCTTTTTTCTCTTTGTTGTTTGCATGAAATATCTTTTTCCATCCCTTCACTTTTAGTCTATGTATATCTTTGGGTTTGAGGTGAGTCTCTTGTAAGCAGCATATAGATGGGTCTTGCTTTTTTATCCATTCTGTTACTCTGTGTCTTTTGATTGGTGCATTCAGTCCATTTACATTTAGGGTGATTATCTATAGATATGTACTTACCGCCATTGCTGGCTTTAGATTCGTGGTTACCAAAGGTTGGAGGGTTGCTTCTTTACTATCTGACAGTCCAACTTAACTTTCTTGTTAAGTTCTTGTAAACACCATCTGATGTTTCTTTATTTCTCTCCCTTCTTATTCTTCCTCCTCCATTCTTTATATACTAGGTGTTTTATTCTTTGCCTTTAGTTAGTATTTGGATGGTCTGCTTTCTTTGTTATGATTTTATTTTCTCTGGTGACATCTTTTTAGCCTTAGGGGTGCTTCCCTCTAGAGCAGTCTGTTTAAGATATCCTGTAGTGGTGGTTTATGAGGGGCGAACTCTCTCAACTTCCGTTTGTCTGGAAATTGTTTAATCCCTCCATCATATTTAAATGATAATCATGCTGGATACAATATTCTTGATTCGAGGCCCTTCTGTTTCATAACATTAAATATATCATGCCATTCTCTTCTGGCCTGTAAGGTTTCTGTTGAGAAGTCTGATGATAGTCTGATGGATTTTCCTTTGTAGTTGATCTTTTTTCTCTCTCTAGCTGCCTTTAATACTCTGTCTTTACCTTTGATCTTTGCCATCTTAATTATTATGTGTCTTGGTGTTGTCTTCCTTGGGTCCCTTGTGTTGGGAGATCTGTGGGCTTCCGTGGACTGCGGGACTATTTCCTTCTCCAGCGTGTGAACGTTTTCGGCAATTATTTCTTCAAAGAAACTTTCTATCCCTTTTTCTCTCTGTTTTTCCGCTGGTACGCCTATAATGCGAATATTGTTCCGTTTGGATTGGTCACACAGTTCTCTTAATATTCTTTCATTCCTAGAGATCCTTTTATCTCTCTCTGCCTCAACTTCTCTGTATTCCTGGTCTCTTTCTATTCCATTAACAGTGTCTTGCATCTCATCCAGTCTGCTGTTTAGCCCGTCGATCACTTGTCTGATTTCTGCCTTGTCTTTCCTCACTTCCCTCACTTCCTCCCTCAGTTCTTGCACATTTCTCTGTAGATCCATCAGCATGGTTATGACTTTTATTCTGAATTCTTTTTCAGGAATACTGTGCATTTCCATCCCTTCAGGCTTCCTCTCTGGGGTTGTCTGGTTGATCTTAGTCTGGACCATATTCCTCTGTCTTTTCATGGCCACACAAGTGGTTGCTGGTAGTTGCCACATGTCAGCTGGGCTCTTTAAGACTTTAAAAAGAAAAAGAGAAAATAAAAGAGAAAGAAAGAAAAAAGAAAGAAAGAAAAGAAAAAAGGAAGAGAAGAAAAAGCAAAAAAGAAAACAAAAAACAAAAAAAACAACAAAAAAAATGCCCACCGTGTGTAGATTCTGTGGGGATGCTGTAGGTGGTGCTGTTGCTGCACTATTCCGCAGCCATGGCCGTGCCACTCCACAGGGCCCTTTATTGCTCTGGCCAGGGTGGGAACGAATGGGCGGCTGTTGATCTCTGTTGGAAGCCTAAGTACCGCCACCCTTTCCCAGTCGCCAGCTAAAAGGTCCGAAACTCCACAGGACTCCCAGCCTGATGGGCTGAGTATGCCGGGGCGATCCGGTTCCTACGCTGGGCTCCTACGCTGGGCTCCTATCTCTTTAAACCACTCAAAAAAGCTGGCACTTTTTTTTTTCCTTCCCGGGAGCCGGCTGCAAGCACCCTGGCGCGTTCCTCGCTCAGATCCTGCACCCTCTGTCTCTCCAATCTCCGCTACACCGCGCGATGTGTGTCAGTGCTCCCCGCGCAGATCACCATGGCTTGTTATTTCACAGGGTGTTCTTCCACTCCCTCCCGCCTCTGAATCCTCTCCTCCCGCTGGTGTGCTAGGGTGGGGGAGTGCTCGGGTCCCTCCGGGTTGCGGCTCCGTATCTTACCCGCCTCACGGGGTGCCGTGTCCTCTCAGGTGTAGCTGCACGCTGTGCGCTTTCCTGTGTATTCCGGTCTCTCTTTTAGGAATAGTTGTATTTGCTGTATTTTCATAGATATATATAGTTTTGGCAGGAGATTTCTGCCGCCCTGCTCACGCCGCCATCTTCCCAGAAGTCAGGAAAGACTATTTTTAATTAGTTGAATTTACCTGTTAGTCCTCTCAGCACAAAGGACTGTCAGTGTATGTATTTCCGAATAAACACGATATTCTAAGTGTAATTATTATGGTAACTGCCAAGGGAACACATCTTAGCACTTCTATTCTTCTCTCCTTGTCAGACTTGCTTTATTAATATATGTGCTTCTTGAAGCCAAGGGCTCTTTCCTGAGAGCAGCAGACACCAGTACTCCTTCTGAGGTCAACCCTTACTCTTTAGTCTTTATGAAATCTCTTATTTAATCATAATTGTCATGATGAACATAGTAGTCTTCTAGTGTAATATAGTTTGCAAAATACTTTACAAAATATAATCTTATTTTTTAATTGTGTTAATTGTAAACTACTATAGCTTTTGTACTTCTTATTTTGCATTTGAAGAACTTAAAGGTGAATAGAGTTAATCTTGCCTAAAGTCATCTAACTTGTGAGTGTGTGGAATTTGAACTCATTGTTTTTCCTTTTTACTACACCCATCACGGTTAATTCTGCAATATGAATTCTGTTTTAATAATCAATTTCTATAATCATCATCTATTTCCATAATAATCAATTTCTGTGTTGTGACTGGATTTTGAAATTGATAGTCCAGTTTTTGTTCAAGTACATAAAAATTTGAAATATATCTAATGTATCGAACACCATAATCTGTTTTCTAAAACACAATGATCTCACTTGGTGTATTTATTGTTAATTCAATTTCATGCAGATTCTATTTCCTACTACCTTTCTGATGTAATTTTTAACCTTTCTCTACTTTTAGGCTCTGTGCAGTTGTGAAAAATTGTCTTTACCTTTTGATGATCCCGTTTAGATCTCCACATTGTTGTAGGGGTGCAAAATTTGCCACCCCAAAATGTGTCATGTGGATTCTTTTTAAGAAACAGAAAGATTCAATACATTTTTTTCTTTTTTGTCTCCCCAACCTCCCCAACTGCCTAAAAGAACTTAAATAGGTGACCTGTTCCAACAAGAGAGCTATCACAGATAACTACAGTATAATATGAATGAGGTGTGGTAGACAGGGGGGAACCTAGCAATGTCTATTTGTTAACATGCCTCTCTGTATCCCATTGATTCTGTGAGGCTCAGTAAGAATTTCTTTACCAAACATTTACTCTTTTTCATCTTGTGAATTGTCTCCCTTTCCTTAGAGGTCCCAGACCCTGTCCCGTTGTCTTTAACTCAGAATGGCATATAAGCTTCCATTGCCCTATCTGTGGGCCTCATATTCTTATGGAGCTCCCATACCTACATAATTACATTTGATTTTCTCCTGCTAATCTGTCTCATGTCAGTTTAATTAGACCAACCAAAAGAACCTTGAAAGGTAGAAGAAAATCTTTACTGTCCAACAGTGTCTATGTTTTGCTCTTTCCTCCTAGGGAGAAAAGCAGTCTGTAAGAAATTCACACTCAAAACAAAGAGCCAGATGTTTAGAAGAGAATGAATTCAAGTTAGTGAGTGGTAACAAATATTTGATTCCAGGTAGGTTTGAATTCAATGCTCTATCTCATTCTAGCGCAACATAGTGCTTTCAACAATTTCCCAAATTATATGGTTTTCAGTATACTTATTATAATTGTCTCATATTTCAGATAATTCATGTTCCTTGTAAAATGTTATTCTGGAAGGCTTGCAGTTTTGGGTTCCTCATGTAAGGAACTTAGAAGTTAATGCTCAGTTATAACAATAAGTAAAAAGCAGAATAGACTGAAAAATCACCAACTCTTTTAGGATCCATCAGAGAGGTGAGGACACAGGGAAAACTGCATCCAAGACTGGAGTTACAGACAGGCAACTACAGGGAGTCATGGTTCACATGAGCAGATGCTCAGGAGCGGAAACCACAGCAGGAACCAGTGGGGGAGGTGGAGAGGGGGAACAGCGTAGAAAATGTGAACTGTTATTTATGAATTGCTGGAGCCTGTGTGGACACCCGGGGGAGTAAAAGTATCCTCTGATACTATAATGTATACGTGGCATTACACATTTGCCCAAACACATAGAATAGGCAACACCAAGAATGAATCCTAAGGGAAACTATGGATTTTGGATGGTAATGATGTGTCAGTGTGGGTTCATCAACATACCCCTGTGGTAGGGATGTCGGTAAGGAGGGAGGCTAGGCATGGGTGGGGACAAAAGTATATGGGATATTTGTACCTTCCTTTCAATTTTGCCATAAATCTTAAACTTCTCTTTAAAAATTAAGTTTCAATTTAAAAAATTATCTTGAACTTATTCCTTATTCTAGCTGTGGACTAGCCAGGGCCAAGTAGACCCTGATATCATTACCTTACCATGAACTGAGTATAGGTCTTCTGTGACTTTTGTTTAAGATTTATTAACCTTAAAATCTGTGGTGAACACATTTTTACTTAAACAGTAAATTAAGAATTAGTCAAGTTCTTTGGATCTTTATTCCATTTCAACTCTGGCTAATTGAGGCTTTCTCCTTGTCTATTTGTGCAACTGGTTATTTGAACTAAAATGCAAGACACGACATTGGATTCAGTTAATTTTTAGTTTCTTGGAGTCATCCTAGTATTCTGAACTATCAACTTAGAAAACTTAAAAATGGTTATCCTGTTTTGTTATAAAGCCATTTTTTTCTATTTTCTCCCCCTCGTCCAGTTTTATGTCAACAGCAAATATGAGCCCCAACCAGCTATTTCTTTATTCAAATAATAGAAAATAAAGTATAAGTGATTGATGACAGTGTCATGTACCTTATTTAAAAATCAACTATATCTATTTTTATATATACATAAATATTATATATAAATATATTTTATAAATATATAGTATATATTTTTCAGTCCAGAATCTTTATTTAAATAGTACAAATTTGTAAAAACAACACTTTATAGATAAAGAAATGGATCTTGTTCAAATACTACCATCAACATAATATGATAAGTTTATTTAGGAGCCCCAATTTTGTTGCAAAAGGGATTTGATGTAACTTGCCTAACAGAGAGCAAGACGGAATAGGTTATAATTAAGAGTGAAAGAGAAACAAGGCAAGAGGCCCAAGAATAACAAGGCTGAGGCTAAATGTGCATATTATAAATACTATGTTCCAAAAATTATTTTATACGAGTTGGCAACCAAGAGGAATTTTAAACACCCTGCCTGTTACATAGTTCACAGTGCTTATAAGCTAGAAATAGATCAGTTCTATTCTTACTGCTGGGACCAGACTGATGTGCTCAACAACACGCTCCCAGTAGACTCAGAGATGAGTATGGTCAGTTGTTCCTTTTAGTAACCCTCCATCCAGTTTAATGGTCTTCCTACAAGACACAGTGCAGTGAAAGTGTGAGGCAGTAAAAACAATTCCCTAAGGAACTGATTGGCTACAGTCAGGTATAGGCTTAAATTGATTGAACGTAATCTAGAGTTGTATTTCAGTCTGCTTGGTGGAATGGAGGGGTTGACATATCCCTTAGGCTGTTCTTGGCTGTATCCCTCAGCGGAGCTTTTGATAAATATTAGGCAGCAGTGAGTTCCAGATTACACTGGCCAACGAACACCTGGAGGGCCGTTTTGTTCCATGAAGCCAGTTAAAAACAGACCCACGTGATGGGTAGGCAACCGAGTTTGGGGCTGGCTGACATGAGCCTTGCTAGGTAATTTCTGGGAACGTTGAACAAAGCGAAATTAAATAATACCCTTGCTTAAAAACCTTGTTTTCAGGCAAGTTTGTCCTGTGTCAGTCCCAGTTCCTGTTTGGGGGGAGAATAGACATAGCACAATTAACATTATAGGAGGTCTTGGTGGTAATGGTGCAAATGGTACACCCCTCACTTATAAAGGTCCCTGTTCAGTGTTGAACCATTTGCACCAGCCCCTTGATATCATCAATTTCTTGGTGTCCAAGGAACTCTGGTCTTTTAGTTCCCTGGTGCCAGTCTGCAGCTTTAATTTTTCCTTTACATAGCTCAAAATTTCTCATCTTGTGAGGCTGAGGAAGATGCTATCTCTGGCTCTCTCCAAGCTGACCTTACCTTATCTCATTAGGTTTTAGACACACACCACAGTGATAATCCCAGGTCTGGGTGGAGTGTTGGGAGGCCGTGGGGAGGAAGTCTTGGGCACAGAATGTTCCTTCCCTTGCTCTGCATGGCACTTCCCTGGGGACCTTACATGCTGGTGGAGTCAGCACACCAAATCACACAGTCTCAGAACTGTCTCTTAGTCAATTTCATCTAAAAACAGATGAAAAGGTATTTTTGAGACTGACCAGTGACCTTGAAATCTCAAATCACTCTGCACAAATAGGTGCCAACTCTGCCTAACACGTAAAGGTGGCACTGATATGCCCAGTGGGGCCACGTCGCACTAGTTGTGTGACTTGGAAAGTAACTTAAGTTACTCTATTTTCTCCACTTTAAGTGGGGACAATGATACCTTTTCTCAGGATTGTTTTGAGGATGTAAGGCATTAATATATAAGCAAAGTACCATCTTGGTATAGTGCCTATCACTAATTCTACTTAAATTAAGATAATCTTAACCTACCTCCTTTTTTCCTTTATTTTGAATTTTTGAAATCAAGACTTAAACTTAAAATCCATATTAACTTTTGATATGTTAGTGTTTTCATTCCAAAAACATATTTAATTGATACTGCATCTTGCATTAAATAGTTTAGAAATAAGGAATATTATAGAGATAAGTAGGTAGAGAGATTAAAAATATCATATCACTTTTCTTATTGTCTCAAACTACATTTATTCTGATATAACTAATAAAGCTAAGTCCATGATTAAATCAACAAAAGAAGCAGTGTACTTTAGCAGAGAACAAAGACAGGTTTTAGAGTTAGGCTAGATTCGAATATTGGCTCCTTTCTTACTATTTGATCAAGTTATTTACTGTATTTAATCTCTTTAAGCCTCAATATTTTCACCTGAAAAATGGAGACAATAATAACTTTTAATAAGGATTAAAATAACGTCTATTAGGGCTTGGTACACAGTAGGTATTCAATGAATACCTTTTGAGCTAGCAATGTTCTAAATTTGTGGGGATTATAGAGATGAATGGAAGGGAAGAAAAATCATAATTTTTTATTGCTTCTTTTGCATTAAGCTTTCTCTTTGATACTCTATGTATGATCATCTTAATTCAAAAAATGCCCTGAATAAATGCAGATGACAAGGACCCCAGGGATTTAGAAGGAGTGATATTAGGTTGCCTGAAGCTACAGTAACAATTAACTCACACATTTTAGTGGTTAAAACAACACAGATTTGTTTTCAGCTCATGGCCCTCACAGGTTGGGCACATCAGAGCTGCTTAGGAAACCAGGCTGATGTAGAAACCATTATCTTTGATGTCGTTGGTTACTGTGGCAAAGAGATAAAAGCTCTGGAGAGTCTTATGATTAATTAAATTAATTAAATGCTTGGAATGAATGTTATGGCCCAGAGTCACTTCCATTTTCAACTCATTGGAGAGAACTAGTCATGTGACCTTTGCAAACGCGATGGGCCAAGAAGCATAAATCTACTGTATGCCAGAAGAGGGAGATCTGGAAATATTTGGTGAATGGCAGTAATAATTAACACCATGTGATTCCTAGAGTGCAACGTAACTTATCTTTAGTGATTTTTACAAATTAATATTTTTTAAGTACTATATTTTCTAAATATTAATTTTGGTTGAAAAGTGCACTACTGATAGGGTTGTGTGTGAATTTTTGCATGCATGTATATCTATCACTTAAGTCTGTTACCTATACACATGAGATTACTTGCTTGCAGCCATCACTGCTGATTTTCTTTCAAACCTTTACTAAGCACTTGCTAATAGAATCTGTACTTGCTGGCAGAAACTGAACTTACTGAAAATTCTGCTTATTTTCTCCCCCCCGAGCAGACATCACATTCCAGGTACTTATTTATCCAAAAAAGATGTATCAAGTAGTTGCTATTTACAGAGCGTTTATAGGCATGTTGGAAATGACAAAGCAATACGACATAATCGTACCAGAAAATTTTGCTTTAGTACTGACCATCTACATGGTTGCCTGGGCCAAAAGCTAGGGAGTCATCCTGGACTCCTCCCTACTCATCAAGCTCTGTTGACATATTTTAAGACCACTGATTTCACATCTGAATCACTGGGGATACTTTAAAAAATGCTGGTGTCTGCATCCCATCTCAAGAGAGTATGGTAATTGGTCTTCGAAAAGACCTGGCCACTGGGGTTTTTATAAGCTTCTAGATGATTCTCAAGTGCAGTCAAGTTTGAGATCCAAGAGGTCTCAGTTCTGTCTACTAATTTCATTCCACTGTCCACCTTTGGGGAAAGCCTCTCTAATCTCTAATGTAGATTACTTCAGCAATCCCCTACTGGTCTCCATGACTCAGCCCGGGCTAGAGGCCCCAATGCTGTATTTCATTATACCCAGAATGTCTCCTGTCGGGTCATTTTCACAGACTGCATTAATACTCTCTTTAACATTTGTTTCCTCCATTAGATGATGCACACACTGAGGGCAGCAATGAAGACTCATATACCTGACTTGTAGTTCAGGATATGGCACATAAAATGTGCTCGGTAAATATTTGTTGAATGAACATAAACGAGTAAATGTTCAGCAAGTCCTGGGCATTAAACCAGCACAAGATGAATACGACAGAGCATCTCTAGAAAAGTGTTCATAGTCTGGTTGGGAAAATAGACATAAAAACCCTCATAACACAGTACAAAAAAGGGCTATAAGAAACAAAAGGTGTTTTCCATGTATGGGGATTAAGTAATATAGCAGGAGACATTGCCAAAATTATCCTGCTATACTGATATTCCTTCACTTGCTTCTAGTAATCAGATCACTGATCTGCTGTTTAAAAAAGAAAAGGTGGAGCCGTATTGAGAACAGAATACAGGGGTGGTTTTGCTTCTAGCCTATTAGCATAGTCTTTCATGACCTGCTGGTTCCCAGATCACTGTATTGACCATTTCTTTTGTATCTGTGTGCCGACAGGCCCTCAGAACACCTACACATTTCCACAGACATCTGAGAAACCAAATAAGCCAATGGCAAAATGCTTGTATATATATGCCTGTTCTCTATACAACTTACTGCATCTTGGCTCCAAATCATCCTTCTAGGCTCTACTCTGTGATAGGAGTTGAAACTGTAAACTAAATGCCCCTCTGCCAGCTGGCTTCCTGTTAGGTTCTGCCAGCAGGGGGCACTAGAGGGCGACGGAAAGGCAGAAGTTTGGGGACAAGGAACTTGCTCTTTCTTGTCAGCTTGCCCTGCCTATCACTGTTAGCATAACAACAGACCTTAACCCTTGAAGCATTAGTTGATATTAGCCTCCAACTTTTTTTCTGACACCCTGAGCCAGCCTCCTCAGTGGCTCTTCTACCCATATAGCTATGAGTAAAATTACAATATTTCCAGAATCTCTCACCCGGCCTTAGTGCATCTCCATATCAATAGGTGTTTCCAAGGGGTGGAAAGAAGTAGTTCATTTCCATACCAATAGATAATTACAAGGGCAAGCAAGGGCACATCTGGACCAGAGAGGTTGGGTCAGGTCCCTTTTTCCTGCAGCTGGGTTGCAAGAGACGCGGGAGAGCAGAAGTGGACAACTGCTTGTAAGCAATAAACAGGTTTCTCCCACTTTATTTCTCCCTTTGAAGATTTCAGTTTCAAAGGTAAATTTCTCTGGGATTTTCCCCTGGAGTTACAATAACAATTCCAGGGAAGGATTCTGATCAACTGCTTGGGCCATGTGCCCATCCTCTGGGCCAATCACTACCTGCAGAGAGGAATGGTTCTATGATTGGCAGGCCCTCTGCACCTGCCCACCACTGCGGTCAGGAACAGCAGCTTCCTGTTACTGGGAGAAGAGTCATAGGAAAGGGTACAGGAGAGACAACATATAAACAACCACAGTCCACTATAAGGTGAATGGGGGAAAATAATTTCCAACTTCAGAGGAGTCTTAGATATTGAATAAACTCTCAGTCTCGAAGCAGCTATTCTTCCCCTTTTATACAAAGTTTAAGTTTAATTGCCACATACCATGTGGCAGTAAAGGGGGCACCCAGACATACTCGGATTGGCATCAGATCCAGAGTTGAAGATTCTGTTGGGGCCTGATCCACAGAGACATGTTTAACATGGTAAGGAAGCAAAGAGGCATGAAGAAATAATTGCTTGCTGGAGTCCAGAAGGGCTTTAGAGATGTCATTTGAACTGGGTCCTAAAAAATGAGTAGGCATTTAGCAGGCAAGAAAGGGGAAAGGGGCATGTAGAGGAGATTCTGGCTTGTGAAAACAGCAACTGCACAGAGGAATGGAGGCATGAAAAGGCATAAAGGGTTTGGAGAATCCTTTCATATGGCTGAGCAGAACATGTATGGGGGTGGGGGTAACACGTCTGGAAAGACAGATTGTGGCCAGATTGTGATGAGCCTAGGATGCCATCAGTTCTCTCGGAAAACATCTGCTTCCCATGTGCTGGCCAAGGCTGCAACCATTTTCACACATTCTTATTATGGGGCTCCCTTTCTACGTATGCCTGGAATCCGCTTGCTTCAAAAGGTACATAGCCCAATGAGATGCTTCCTGGGAGCTGAAGAAGGTAGGAACACGGGTGGATGTTTTCAAATTTGTTACATGAGCACATTTCAGGCTTCAGTAAAATATTTTCAAGCTGTTACAAAGTACAATGAACTTTTATCATCCTCTGAATTTCTGCACCTGGGTGTTTCCTTGCCGACCACTGGGTCTCACTCTGTGTAGCCCCAGAAATGGAAGCAGAACATCAGGCTGGGAAATCAGGTAAGAGAACAAATCTGCCTGAGGCTGACTCACCTCAAAATTGAAATATGTAAACAAAGTTTAGTTGCAGTGGAGCAGTTGGAGTACGAACAGCTGTAGGCATTGGAACAATATAACAAGGCTGAAAGTGATGCCGGGACATATCCATTTTTTCTGACTAAAAAAATAAAAGACAAAACAGAGAAAAAAAAAACCCAGCACTTTAGAAATGCATTAGGGGAAACATTATCAGCATCCCCACTCTGTTGCCTATCTTTCTGAACCCGTGACAACTGATTTCTCCAGGCTCAGTTTAAAGCTGCTTATGATTATCTTCTCCCTGCTTTTGTGGTTAATTAATTATACCTTTGCCTGGTAGTGTCACCAGTTTGGGAAGCTGAGACAGTGGGAGGAGATGATGATTAAAAGCTGTTTGAAAACTCAAAATTGCGTGAGCTAAATGTTGCAGGAAAGGCAAGAATGAGTTGGAAATAGTCCTGGCCTCAGGCCTAGGTAGACTTGGCTATTTGCAAATTGCAGGATGTGTTTAATAGAGTGACCAACTCATCCTGGTTTGGCGAGGGCATTTCTGGTTTGAAAATGGAAAATGCCACTTTCAGTGTGCTTCCTGTCCATGGCAAACAGAAGGGTTGGTCCCTCTGGGAGGGCGGTCTAGCTGGCCATGATTCAATAAACCAGGTGAGGCAGGCCATTGGTTTGGTGGCAGTGAGGGCTGCCCCAGGAGATGGTGTAGGAATGTGAGGGTCAGCCTAGATTGGAAGGCACAGTGCCCTAGAAGGCACCAAAATAAGCAGACAGGGAGATTTGAAGAAAAAGGGAATTGGCTTCAAGCCTCCAGGATCCGGAACAAATAGTCCTTGCAGGTCCAAGCAGGTAACCTGCAGTCTTGGGTGAGGTGTTGTCTTGCCAATGGGTTTCAGCCCCGGGCAAGTTTACTATGGATTCAGTGAGACCGAGGAATAGCAATGGAACGTTGTTGGGGTGAAAGGGTTTATACTCAACTTTATTCCCACAGTGGCAGGTCAATCATTAGAATCCCATCCACTCAGAGCGAGTCTGCATGCAGCAAGCCAGTCTCTTGTCTCTGGGCCTTTTTGCCCTTGCAGCCATCTCAGTCGCTGTACTCGGTGCTGCACCACTCCAGTGTCTGCTCTCCTGCAGCCATACAGCCGTGCCACTATGTCATGCAGAGCACTGGATGGAGCTCTTTATATAGAGTCAATAGCAGCATATTGCCCACACGGGTGTAGTGAGCTAGCCGACTAGGGCCAGGTGAGAATCCTGGCCACAGGAACCTTCACTTTATCCACAGGTGGGCCTGAGGGATTCATTATCAGGCTGAGCTCAAGGGAAGGACTTCAATCCTTGAAGAAGGAACTGGTGATGACAGGTAGGGACTCATTTCTGGGGTGAAGGTATTGAGTTTCTAGGTCAGTTTGCAGGGAAAGAGCAGAAGTTTGTCATCCTTTTGGCCAGAGGATAAAACTTAAGATCCTTATTTGGAAATGAAGAGCTCTCCCATCTGTCTTAAGGTCTTTTCTTATTGCATTTTTCTCCCACTCTGATCATTATTAAATCATGGGGGTTCCTCAAACAAACCAGGTACTCTTTCTTCCAGGCCTCTGTATGTGGTCGTTTCTCTTCCTGATGTCAGTCTTCCACTCATATTAACTTCTGCCATCCTTTAGGATTGAGCTCAGATGTCCCTCCCCTCCTATGCCGACCATTCCCTGACTCCTTAGCTGGGTTATAACTTCTCTTCTGAGAAGAAGGCAGGAGATTACATCCCTGTCTTGGCTAGAGAAGTTCCAGGCAGCCAAGACAATGCCCCACAAGGTCAGACTTACCTGCTGAGCCTGCGTGGGACCCACTGTGGTCTGTAGGGATAGCTTCACAGGAGCATGGATGGCTGCACTGCTGATAGCTCTATTGCAGCTCCAAAGCCTTCAAATTTACCAATCAAGAGTTAAGGCTCTCGTCGAGGGTTTTTTTTCAGCACTATTAATATTTCAGTAGGAGTAAAGGGTGGGGAGGGGAGGAGAAGGGGAGCCTGTCCTATGCATTGTAGGAGGTGCACAGCATCCCTGGCCTCTCCCCACTGCTCAGGGTCACCCAGGCTGTGACAACCATAACTGTCTCCAGACACTGTGAAATAGTCCCTGGGGAGCATAATTTACCCCAGGTTGAGAACTAACTACTGCTTTAGTCTAGAGGAATCCCTTCTGCAACATTGGTAAGACCTTGCCTGAGCAGAATCCTAGTGCCTGCAGTGCGCATAGCAATTGCTGCTTATGGGGTATGGTCTCAGTGAAGACCCATAGAGAGCTTCAGCTGAGTTTCACACTTCCCTATGTGACTTTTCCAAGTGACCTGTGATCTCTCTTGAACCAGCCTCACAACCGTAATTCACTATCTAAAAATCTTCTCACAGTAATACAAACCTAGTGGAGAATCCAGAGATTGGCTTATTCTGTATTCAGTCTGTGCCTGAGTGTATGTGTGGGTCTCTTCTAGATTCTAAGCACCAAGTAAAGTAGCAGTGTGGGGAAGTTGGGGTTCCTATGGCCAGGATCCTCACTGAACTTAAACCACCTGATGATGTAACTGGCCTGTTGCTAGGTTACCGCTTCCACACCTTTAGGCAATAAGCTATTATTGTGCTATAATAGAGAGCTCGGCCCAATGCTCTGGGCAGAGGTGGAGATGCTAGTGCTCGACCTACCACTGGGAGAACAAGCCGGGTAATAAACCCTTTCACCCCAAAGAACGTTTTGCTGTCAATTTCTTTGGTCACATTGAATCCACAGCAAACTTGCCTGGGGCTGAAACCCATTGGCAGGACAAGCAGATAGTATTTTTTTTTATTATTATTAATGATTTTTGTATTTCTCCTATCCAGGGTCCAGAATGGAGCTTTGCATAAGATAGGCAAGTCAATGATGCTTATCAAATCAAAGTTAAAAGTCAAAAGAGCATTTGGAAGCTTTGATGACCAAGAACCAAGACAGAGCTAACTGGCTTGATCTGATGCAAGAGAAAAGCTGATTTTCTGTGAAGTGTGGTAGTTGGTATCCATAGGTACTCTTAGGACAGAATTAGAGGCTTCACCTGGAAGCTGTGGGAAATGCAGAACCCTAGACTCTCTGAATCTCAATCTTCATTTTAAGAGATTTCCAAGTGACTCCTGAGCACATTAACCAGAACACAAGCTTTTCAGCCCTGGAATTAAGGTCCAAGTCTTTGACTTACTAGCTATTCAGCCTTAGACGAAACATTTAGACTTTGAGCCTCCCTGTTTTTAATCTGTGAAATGGGAATAGTAATAGATATTACCTTCTAGGATTGTGAGGTTCAAATGAAAAAAAAATCTATTTTGGATGCAAATCATTGTTCCTGACTTTATATAGTGAAAGTTCAACTGTTGTTATATGTTATTCTCTGAAATTTCTGAAAAATCAGTCTGAACTATGGACAGTCAGTCCATCACTTCGTATAGGAGCCATATTTTGAAGATTGATCATTTACTCTTCATCCAGATATTGAGAAATATCAAGCCAAGTTTGGTTTAAAAAAAAGGTATTCACCCTTTTATTAATATGATATATATTTTTAGGAGAGTGTATCTTGGGAGCAAAATTCTGTATAAAGGTTAATGAGAAGAGAAGCAAAACAAGTTTGTTTTCTTTACTGTTAACAGAGCTTGAATCACAGCACAGGGGAAGATAGCTGCTTGGGTAGGAGAAGATCAGTAGAAGTTGATTATCTATTAATGAGGGAGTTTTAGTGGTGAGCCCTGGTGGAAAACCCACCAGACTCAATTCTGCAAGCCACCTGCTGAAGAGGTGGTGTAGATGAATTGCTTGATTGATGTAAAAAAGTTCAAAACAGATTCTTCCCAACACCCTGGGGTCTGTCATGCACCACTGCTCCCTTATCTATTTATATTAAGGAAATAGGATCCTTTAGTAAGTAAACACATGTAGTACTTAATTAAACTCTCTGCTGGGCTCCATGTGTGAGGCGGGTTGTGGGCAAGTTGGGGTTCCTATGGCCAGGATCCTCACTGAACTTAAACCACTTGATGATGTAACTAGCCTGTTGCTAGGCAATAAGCTATTATTACGCTATATAGGGAGCTCAGCCCAATGCTAGTGTTAGAACTACTGCCGGGAGAACAAGCCGGGTAATAAACCCCTTTGCTCCAAGAACATTCTTCTGTCATTTCTTTGGTCACATTGAATCCATAGTGAACTTGCCCGGGACTGGAACCTATTGGCAAGACACGGGTTCTCATTCGTGGATTATTGGACTGTTGTATCCTGCCTTCTCTCTCATTTCCCCTCCTCCTGGTGCTTCTATGTCCAGTTCAAAATCAGCAGGAGCTTTATGCTATGTGGAGCATTGCGGTAAGTGCTTTAGTTTTTCCTTTTGACACCCATTTTTTAGATAAGGAACCTGAAGCTCAGAGAGCTTATGTTGCTGGTCCAAGGTCTTTCTACCTTGGAGAACTGTGATTTAAATCCAGGTTCCAGGTAACTCCATAGCCTATGCTTGTACCTACTTGAGCCATATAACAAATGCCCATGGAAAAAACTAACTATGGTATGTAGGAGTGGGTCTCAAAATTTGTCCTTAGACCAGCGGCACTAGCAGAACCTGGGAACTTTTTAGAAATGCAAACTTTTGGGCTCTGCCACAGACCCACTGAATCAGAAACTTTGGGAGTGGGGCCCAGGAGGCCTCGGCCTCTAGTGATTCAGAGGGACACTGAGGTTTGTGAAGCACTAGTATGCAGGTTGTATGCTAGGTTCTAAGGATTTAAAAAGAAAAGGAAAAGATTCCCTGACCTCAGGAAATTCAGAGTGTCTAGCACAGGAGACAAGCGTACAAAGACAGTAACAATCATATTTTATTAGTGCATCATAAGTGCAGTGAGAAGATATGCATAGGAAGTTTGGAAAGCGAAGAGGAAGGCAAGTAACCTGGACAGAGTAGGAAAAGCTTACTGGGAAAGGTGATGTTTGGCCTGAAATTAAGACATGAGAAGGCTCTGGCCACAATGACAGGAAGGGAAGAATATTCTAGGGAAAGGAGACAGCAGAAACAAAAGATGAAATAAATGATGGGCGTCTGTGAGAAAGCAGTTCCACTGGGGATGCTGGAGAATGAAGTGTGATGAAGCAAACAGGGATGAGTTCGTGTAGTGGGCAGTGAGCTGCCCTCTGTCATTCTCCAGCTTGACCCCCAACTGCTGAAGTCAGGAGTTGGGAGAGTGGCTTGGAAATTTTGTAGTCATTTGTCACTTTATGGCATTTATGACCACCCTTTGGTCCTAGATGAAGGGCACCATATATCACAAAGGCTTGTTCTTCATAAGCTATTGAGCACCTGGTAATTCATGCATGTTATTTATACCACACACTCTTTTCTCCTCCCTTTTTATGAAGTTCCCCATGCCATTAGCATCAGCTAGCAGACGTCAAGCTGTCCTGCAGATCAAAGCTCAGCAGCTAGGGATGTCACTGAGAGTTTGTATCATGAATTCTAACTCAATTCTTTGTTTCTCCACGTCTTCTATCAGTGAATAATAGGCCCACATCATAGGATTTTGGCCTATATTTTCCAGATTGGTATATTAATAAAGGCATGGGTTATATTTCAGCACTTAAAATAGCAGTGCTACATTCATCCATTTTGTCATAGTGGAAAGCATGTGAGACTGAGGAATGACAGAGACCAGGGTTCTAGTCCCAACTGTGTGCTTTCCAGCTGTGTCCATATCGTATTTGAAGGTCCACTTATTTAACCTTGTGAAGTCTCTATTTTTATCTGTAATGTTAGGTTGCTGTGTGTTAAATGGTGACATACTGGTGTCTGGAACTCAGTACCTGGTATCCCTTTCCTTTTCATTAGGTATGTCCACCTTGCAGTACTGGAGAGATTGTCTCTTCAGAATGCCCAATATCAGGACTGGAAAGATATCCTTACTCTTTTTCTAGATAGTCTTTCTTCCTGTATGGCATAATGGGAGTGGTGTTGGTCTCAGCAGAGAAACAGTAAAGTCAATGCTTTAGCCTGAAACCTTTCTAGCTTAAGAATTCCAGTAGTGAAATCAAGTACAGAGAAGATCCCTCAGTTACAGCTGGAATGCTCTCTGTATGTCCTCAAAACTCTGTCTCATCCAGCACCTATTTGGGGAAAGAGATTCAGATCCTTGGTTATTTGATGACTCCTATGAAAGAAAAAAGGACGGCTTCATTGTGCTGACCTAAGCCCCAAATATTAAGATCTCAAGTTTGGCTCAAAAGTGCCCACAATGTGCTGGGCTGGGTGCTGGTCACTTTAGGTGTATGCTCTCATTTTATTCATGTATCAACCTTGTTTATCTCCACAAGGATGGGAAGCCAACTGGCCTGACCAATGTAATGGGTCTAATCTGAGGCATAGACTTGATGAACTCAGACCTTGGGAGTTCATGTCCAGGGTCATTCTAGAAATATTTTTCAGAATCCTCAAGGGGAGGTGCCTAGGAATATATGTATTTTTTTTAATTGAGTGGCTTAAGGGATGTTATTCATGACTAGGAAACTTTGGGGACAAAATAAACATATTGTTCAAATAAAAAACAAAGACCAACCTTGAGAATTCTGAGCAGACAAAACTAGTTTAGTCATACAAACAAAGCTTAAGTTAGCTTATTTTGCAAGGCCAGCTTGGCCTGAGTCCTTTCTTGCTTATGCCCCTGAAAATCATAAGCAAAACTTCCACTGTTTCCCAAGGGTGATGTGAGGAACAACTGACCAATTCCCTATTATTTAAGCAAATTCTAATATGATAACTAATCACCCTGAGGAATGAATAGTCACCACTGTCTCACTATACGAGTTCCTGAGCCTCGGTGCATGGTTTCGTTTGAGTGCTTCTGGTTTACAAACTTTTCATTGTGTGCACAATCAACTCCCAGATTATAACTTCAGTGATCCATGGGTTTTACTTCAGTTATTTCTGAACTTCTAATGATACAAGCAAAATTTGTACTCCTAGGAGACACAGGGTCACTTTGACTTTTTGATAAATGTTGGGATTCTTAGGAATCAAGATGCTGTTTCAAGTCAGGTTGGACAACATATTTAGGGGCTTCTATGAAGCTTATATTTCATCTTTACCTTCACCTGCTACAGATGAGGGAAACAAGCCTCAGCAGTTTTAAATGGCTCGCCCCCAATTCACTCAGTTGTCACTTGGCCAAGCTAGGAGCAGGCACGTTGCCTGATTCTCATTCTCTTTCTACTATAAACACCTTTTGGCTGATAGTTTCACATGTGTAAGCTTTCCCTCCCTGCTAGACTGTCAAGTTCAGCTGAATAGGCCTTGTGAATTTCTCACTGTGCTTAGCAATGCTCAGAATATTAGCTCATGATTTGCTGTCATCTATCACATAAACTATCACAATATGTCCCTATATTTCTGTGACAGTCCTACTGAGTTTGTATCGAATTCCCTGAGCTTTAGGTTATAGAGGAATGGAAAAGGTGGAAAAGGAGAGAATCTTGTAGTTCATTGGAAGCACAAGAAGACAATCCAGTCCCCCCTTGTCTGGTGTACCTGTAACTCTCAAGTGGGGTAATAATCAGATGACCACGTAGTCTCAGTTGTAGTATAAGGTCTAAAATTAAGATCCAATATTGTATGCTGTAAAATCGGGAGGGTTTCAAATGGCTCAGCTGCAAGTTTCCCTCCTAACTCTGCTCTTATGGATAATGTTCCTAGCTAAACAACCCTCCTTATCAAAGGATGAGGCACAGTGCCTGCACATCTCTGAGCAGTAAGTTTTAGTGCATGCAAGTCCATGGAACTATTCAAACAAGCCAATCACATCCTCCCAAAGGAACCAAGGGACACTCCACCCTCTTGATAGTACCCAGCCTTCTCTCACAGCCCCTAGTTGTTTTTTGGGCCCCTGAGTGCAAACCCCACATGGCCTTGGGTGGCATGCAGGTCCTTGAGTAGCCTGTGATGCCCTCCTCCCTGGGCTGTGACTATGTGACTAACAAATTGTCTATATCATCTGTCCAGTGTTGGGTGTCATGTGTTCAACCACCCCCATAACTAGGATGGGGATCCCTCCCTCACTAGCAGGGTGATGGATGGTGATTAAAACATCAGCTCAGACCCAAGTCTGTGTCCCATCCTCAAAGATGGATTATTATTTAATTCTCTCTTGGTTCTGCTAGAAGCCACTAGAAAAACATTAGCCAAGGAATCAAAAATTCTCTTTTCTCTCCTACCAAATCAGACAAAGTTGTCGATCCCCTATAGGCTTCTGTCTTCTTGATGGTAAATTAGTGACTGAATTGTACAAGTCATTTTCAAACTAGCTTTTGCCCAGGGAACCTTCCGCTCAATTAAAATCTGAGCAGAATTTGAGGAAATGAATGCAGCTTCCTTAATGGTAACCCAACCCTCTGCTCACTGCCCCCGGATGTTACTACCACATGCCTGGGCCTTGAGAAACCCCAGGCTCTGCTGGACTAAGATTGACAATCACATCACTAAGACCCTCTTTTATGTTCTATGGATTCTAGAATGTGAAGAGACAATCCCAGCTCTTCTATTTACCATCTATGTGATATTGGATGGTTTACTTTAAATCTCTGGACCTCAGTTTCCACATCTATAAAACAAAAGAGGCAGGGTAACAAAAATGGCAAGAATGATAACAACAGCCATAAAAGTAATAATAGTAATTGAGTGTTTACTATGTTTCACACACTGTTCTAATTTGAATGTTTGTGTCCATCCCCCTGAAATTCATATATTGAAACCCTACCCCAACATGATGGTATTAGGAGGCGGCACCTTTGGGAGGGAGCTAAGATGAGCTAAGGTGAGGTTCATGAATGGGACTGGTGTTCTCGTAAGAGTCACAAGAGAGATTTGCCTCCTTTCTCTGTTCTCCATCCTGTGAGGACACATGGGATGTCAGCAGTGCACGACTCAGAAGAGGGTCCTCACCAAAACTCGACCATGTTGGCACCCTAATCGCAGACTTCCAGCCTCCAGAACTGCAAGGAATATATTTCTGTTGTTTATAAGCTAACAAGTTTTGGGCATATTGTTACAGCAGGTTGGACTGATTATGACATATGCACTAAGTCATTAATATCTAAGGTTCATGTCAGCTCACAATTTGTTCTGCTGGTTTGTCTAGTCAGGGCAGGTGGAAGGTGACCACTGATTTGTGAAGAGGGCTGCTTAGTTGCTTCCAGCGGGAGATGCCAACTGTCAAATCCATGTTTGAACTGTTGTATAGTCTTGCTTCTGAGGTAGGAAATATTCCCCTGACAGGCGAGTTAGCCTGAAAGAAGGTCACACTGCAGACAGAGCAAGGACATACATGAGGTAGCTTGAGAGGAGCCTAGAAGTGTTCCACAACTCACAGCTTCTCTTCAAACCAGATGTCACGTCTAAAATTCCATCATTAAGTACCTTTCCATATGGGTGTCATTTTGTTCATCTCAGGCATCTGTGTTTAAATTTGTCTGTGTCAAATTACAAATCCCACATTTCCTTGAGATTAAAGTTTGGTAGATTATTTCTAACGTTCTAGGCCACCAACCCCTTTCTGAATTATAATAGGAAGTGTCAGTCAAGGAAATCCTTTAGTCTTATTATGAAAAACTCATAAAGCAGTCAAGACCCAGTATTTTTAGAGTCAGAAATATCTGGGGTCAAATGCCATCTATTAATAGACAAGTCCCATATTTCTCTTTCCAGACCACACATTTCCTCCAAGTTTCAGGCTTGCATACCAACTGTCCACTTGACATTACCACTTGGAAGTGGAAGAGACAACACAAAATGATCATGACCTTGTTGAATGCCTTATCTTCTGTCCCCAAACTTATACCACAACCGCCTTCTGCATCTTATTGATGACAAATTGAACATGTTATTTATTTCCCAGGTCTAAAAGCTTGATATTATTTTTGACTTCTCTTTCCCCTATCCCAAATCCAAATTTTCAGGAAATTCTGTTTACTTAAAAAATATGTCCACAATATGATCACACCATTTCCACTGTTACCACCTAGGCTGAGATGGCATCATCTCCTGTCCATAGAACTGCGTCAGATCGGTCTCTGCTTCCAGGGAGAACTCCCGAGGCAGTCACAGTGATTTTACTAAAACAAAGTCAAATCAGGTCATTCCTCTGCTCAAAGCTGTGCATTGGCCCCTGTTTTATTCAGATTAAAGTTCAGAGTCCCTAACCCAGCCAACTGGTCCCTGACAAGCTAATCCCTTTGGCCTCTCTGACTTCCTGCCTCCCACACCTCCATCAGCTACAGCCACACCAGGTTCCTCCTTCTCTTCACCTTACCAGGCTAACATCTGCCTTAGTGCCTTTGCTGCTTTAACTTCCCCAGATGTTATGGCTGAATTGTTTGTAATTCCCCCACCTATTCATATGTTGACACCCTAACCCCCAATATGACTGTATGCAAAGGCAGGGTCTTTAGGAGGTAATTAAGGTTAATGAGGTCATAAATGTGGGGCCGTAATCCAAAAGGACCATGGATTTATAAGAGTCATCTGTGTTCACATTTGTCCACATAAAGTTACAAATCCCAAATTTCCAAATGTTGGTGTATTGTTCTACATACAGTGGACTGATCTCTCCCTTTCCCCACCCCCATCTTCCTCCCTTTGCCATGGGAGGACACAGTGTGAAGGCAGCCATCTCCAAGCCAGGAAGACAGTCCCCATCAGAAACCAACTGGCCAGCACCTCCATCTTGGCCTTCCCAGCCTCTAAAACTGTGAGAAATAACTTTCTAGTGTTTAAGCTGCCTAGTCCGTGGTATTTTGTTTTGGTAGCTTGAGCAGACAAAGACACTAGATCTCCATAAGGATGACTTCCAACCTCCTTCACCTTGTTCTTGAATGTCATCTTCTCCATGAATCCCACTACAATATTTTATCGAAATTGCAGTGCTATGATTCCCGTTTTTCCTTACTCTGTTCTTATTCCTTGTTCAAAGAACGTATCATTTTCTAACCCATGATTTAATTCACTTATTATGACTAGAGTTGATTGTCTGCCTTGAGAGATCTCTGTTTTGCCCCTAGCTATGTCCCAAGAACCCAGAACAATGCCCAGCACATACTAGGTGCTCAATAAATATGTACAAAATGAATAAATAAATGTAATAATAACTATAATATTTTCTAGATGTATGATCTTGAGCAAGCTGTTGACCTATCCAAGCTTCAACTTCAGGGGATAGTTGAGAATCAAATAAGTAAAAATTGAATGAAGATAGAGGATCTGTTTGTCTTGTTCATTAAATACCAGTGCCTGGACAACATAGTTCTCAGAACAGTTAGGTGCTTAATGTAGTACTTGGCAAACAGTACAGACCGAGCAATGACTATGATTTTGGGTGGTTAAAATATCTACTTTAAATTAGTGTATTGGGAGCTGGACTGGAGTAGGGAGAAGGTATCCAAAAGGCTTCCCATTCCCTCCACCCTCAGGCTTTCAGCACCAGCCACACTGGTCTTATTCTGAGTATCAAATGTACTTCCCCACATCCTATTTCAGTGTTTTTAGCAATCTTGTAACTGTGGCCTGGATCTTCATCTCCATCCCTGCTCTAGCTGACGTAATTCCTGTTATCTATTTCTAGTTTATTCCTATCCAACTTCCAGAGCTCAGCTCAAACATCTTTCACAGGAAACATTCCCTGAATCCCCAGAGTAGATACGGGTTCCTCATAATCTGATTAGGATCAGCCTGCACTTTTTAGGAGTCTTCATATCCAAACTTCTGGCACGGTGCCTAGCATTTGGGATAGCATCTAGTATTTAGAAGTTGGTCAATATATGTTGCATGAAAACATTATTAATGATGATAGCTGTAAGTTAATCTGATGTCTTTTGGTTGATATTAAAATTATGTCTAATACACAGATAAAGTAACTGAGGTTCAAAGAAATTGAGTGACTTCCCCAAAGTCACATAACTAATAAGTTGTAGAGTAGAGTAGAGGTTTCAACTTAATTCTTTTCTTTTTAGCTCAAGAAAACCCACTCTTTCTACTACAAATGGACTGTTGCTGAGATTCCATATGTCAGGTTCCTGATTCCTTTTCTTTAATGGACTTTAGTCCTTCTAGCTCTCCAGAGATTAAAAAAAAAATCAAAATATATCCTCACCCAACTGACCTTTTGACTCAAAAGTACCCTGCAATCCCATTGACCTCAGGACCTCTAATATCACTCCCAAAAGATCAATTGAGAAAAAAAACTACTCTATGCATTCTAGAAATAAAGCGTTGACCATATAATAGAGGCTTACATTATTGTTGGAAGAGAACAGAGGGTTGGGGGCAAATGCCAGAAACTGAAGCTGAAGGTCATAAAACTCAACACTGAAGATTTTAGCCTGTGGTACCACATATGGTGGTATTCTAAAGCTTGCCTGGAGGATGCTGCAATTCTCAGACTGTCTGAGAAGGTCCTAGACTGTCCTAGTCTGTAGCCATGAAGCAAAGAGCTTCCTGAAGTTTGCTGGGAAGCTGCTGTAGTGCTCACATCTGTGCATTCATCTGTGTGCCATCACCTCTAGAGACTAAAGCTTCCAATTCACTTCCACTTTCCAGACATCACAGATGTTGCACTCCTTGGCAAAATCTAGCCCAGAGGCAAACATGAAAGGTGATTCTGAGAAACAGAGTTGTCAACCTTAGAAGGACATGGTGGTGGCATTCAGTTAACAATGGACAGCCCACCCCATCATCTGCTATACCAGCAGCAAAAATGATCTTTAAATCCTAAAACAGCGTATTTTACAACCATGCTTAAAATGATTCAATGGCTTCCCATTCTCCTAGTATAACACCCAAACTTGTCTCCTTTCCCTGCAAAGCTTACTTTATCTTTCTCCTACTACCTCTTCAATTTCATCTCATCCTAGCCTTCCCCAGAGTTACTAAATTGCAGCCAAACTGGTTTTCATTGTTTTTTCAATGTGTCAAACATTTTCTCACCTTAGAATTCTTATATATTGACTCTTCGCTGTGTCCAGAATATTTTCCTCCTTGGTTTTCACATTCCTTTTATCTCAACAAAGACTCTAAAAGTCCTCTCCAAGTTCTCTCTGCCACCCCTTTTATTTGCTTCAGTGCATTTATTGCAATCTGCTCATAGCTTTTCTGTGTGTGTACTTTTCATCTGCCATGCTCACTGGCACATCGGCTCAGTGAAAGCATGTGCTGTATTGCCAGGGGGCTAGTTCCCTGTCCTGTTTTTATTAGTTATACTCTTGGAACCCAGTTCATCATGGGCTGAGTTCACTGCTTCTGTGAGGGTATCTGTTTCTTTGGTGTCCAATTGCCTGCAGCCATGGTACCAAGCTTCACAAAAGTGCAAAAGAGGCAGGATCTGCTCAGTGCAATGCTTGAGCAGTTTTAGTACATCCCAAGTAAGGTACCCTCATGCACCCTGAACTCTGCAGCATTCTGTTACTGAGGTTCTACAACTCTTCCCTCCTCTCATCCCTTGGAATAGCCAGATACCTCATATTTATTTGATGAAATAGAACTTTAACTTATTTCCCAGATCTTTCAAAATCTTCATTAATCAGCACCCAGCTTAAATATACTCAGAATTCATTTATTTCTTTTCTGTGATTTCATGATCCTTTATTACTATTCCCATTGTAACAGCCATCACAATCAGCCTGTTAATTGAGTACTTTGTATACATACTGACACTTCCAGGCGATTATATGTTACTTTAGAGCAGGGATTCTGTCTGGAATCTTAATACTGTATCTTACATTTCCAATGTGGGGAATATAGAGGGTACTGGGGAAACGTTTGTTGAATTGGATTGAATTCTTTCTGAAAGCAAAGTGCTGGGTAAACCCCAACTAAAAAGGATCCTGGAGACACCTTAGTTAAAACTGCTTGTAGATCCATAGTATAGAATGCCAGCTTTCTCCTGTAATTAATGGTTGTTTCCAATTATTCATCCCATCTTCTTATGTAGCCCTTACTGTACTGAGTTGTCTTGCCCTCCACTTTATGCAAAGTGCATGCCACCTCATGTTCTCAATGAAGTCTCTCAAATAGGACATATATCACCAGTATCTGGGTTATCTGGCATGAACCCTTTTCTGTAAAACTGACTGGCTTTGTCACATTCAGATATTTGTATGAACACATCACTCACCTGTCCTTTCAAAACCTAATTGGTACTAATTAGCAAAGAAATCAAATTGAAATTTCCATTAAACATGCTTTAATTCATATTAGTATTACTAACATGAATTTAGTAGAGGAAAACAGGGATGATAAACATTAGCCATTATTTTTCCTCTTGTTTAAGATGAAAATAAATAAAAATTGGTTTAACATGGAGGGAAATGTTTCTTTAAAACAATTTAAAAATAATAACTGTGTCCACATGTTTTTTGAAGGGAGGACCCTGGACTAAAACTAAGAAAGAATACCAATAATAGTTACCCACTACTCAATATCATATGACAGAATATGCTAAATTATTTCTGAGTCTCACAATGTTGCAGGGCAAGTGGCTGTCCATTTTCCAGATTAAGAAAATGATTTTTGTTACAATTAAATAACTTGACCAAGGTCACAGAGATAATTTGAGGGTTACCTAGGCCTTAATACCAAGTTGGCTTCATTCATAATCTAGAACTCTCTTGGAAAATAATTACATATGAATTATGTATGAATGTGCTTAAATTCTCTTTCTTCAACTGCAAACTGGAGAGACCTAACTATATAACACCTGTTTTCCTCTTACCTTGTGTGGTTCCACATTCTTATATTTGACGCAAGTTTGATTTAAAGAATGTAAGCAATTTCATGTGCTGCTGATAATGGTTATGATAATGTCTATGATGATAATGGAAGAGACTCAGTGCCACACAGATGAAGCAGGGAAATACTTTTGGCAAGAATCAGAACTAAGACAACTCTTACAGGTGAACATGAAATTTTAGCTCTGAAAACTTGCAGGTAAAATGACAGAGTAAAATCTGGGTCACACAATCTTCCTTCCTATTACTAACAATGAACAATAACAACAACAAAACAGTGTCAGTAAAAATTCCCCCAGCAGCAAATAAGCAAAAACTAGATGTGATATTAGGCCCACAAAATAGAAGTAGCTGCCAAAGAAGACACTGGATATTTTTGACAGCTTCTGTTCCCAATCCTGGTGCTTAGAAAAATAGGGAAGTAAATAAAATTCTGGGAAGTCTTATCAATAACCCCTAATCTAAGGTTAATTAATAGACCAAGGAAACAATTTTTTAAAAATCCTTAGGATTAAAAACTATATTTATTCTTGAAGATTTCAAGATCTTAGCACCTGCTGCTAGGAATCCCAGTATTTTCCCAGAGATCCATGGTGAACCAGGAAAATGATCAAAATTTAAGCATATCCACTCATGGAAATGAGATACATACTTCCAACTAGGGATATAAATGTTGATATAGAGAATTAAAAAACATAAGAAAAAACGGAGCCTTGTGGAGGTGGCCCTGTCCCTCCTACTGAAACACTCTCGCCTCAGAATGCATCTATGAGAAGGCAAAAAGACTTAGGAATTAAATGGAAATCTGGAGCTGTTCATGACAGATGGGAGAAAAATAACAAACAAGGCATGATTTTTAATACAAAATAATGATAGCTAAACACACACTCAAATATGCAACCAAGAAACGAGTATGGCATGAAAAAGACAGATGAATCCAGTCTGGAAAAAAACACAACCCAAGGAAAAGAAGACTATTTTCTCCAAATCTGTGTATATGTAAATGTGTGTATATGCAATAATTAAGAGTTCTAAAATAACTGAATAAGACAAATACATGAAAAAGGGGATAGACAATAAGACAATACCATTATATAAATATATAAATTTGGAACAAAAAGAAATAGATAAGCTAAATTAGAGAATTGAAATTAATGACAAAAGAAAGCTTCGTGATATAATGATTGTGAGAAGGAAGAGATTCTTAAAGACTCAACAATAGACAGGGTGGACAAAGACGTGAAGTCTTAGGATAATTTGCACTTGAAATAAAGGAAGAACTGAATATTCAGAACAAGATAATACTGTATGTTCCCAGAAAAGAATGACTTACATGAGACAGACCCGCTAGGCACCCAGGCATAAAGAGAAATTTGCTTGTAAGGAGGAAAATCAGTTATTTAAATGTTCTCTATAGCACCAATTAGCACCAGAAGACCATGGAGCTAAGTCTACACAATTCTAAAAGAAGATTAAACACCATCAAATAGTACACCAAATACAAAACAACAGCAATATATTCTCAAACATGAACCCTTCTTAGCAAAAACCATTGATGAAATCTTGTCCACCAAAAGGCATGGTAAGAGAACAAGTAGGTAGTAAATAAGAAATACTTTTTGAAATCTAGAAATACTTTCGAGTCAGTGCAATTTCTTTTGCTTTTGCTACATTAAGAGGAAATTGAAAGTAATAATTTATTTAAAATAGCATGCAAAGTAGTTCAAGACAGAAATATTTAAAAGCATGCAGTGTATCATACAGTAACATGGTTTTCATTCTCACAGCTATATCTATATAGAGAAATATCTTGAATACTACTTAATTATTTGTATTTCTAGGTGTTTTTTAGGTGAATTTCTTGATTCTTTTTTATTGGTATATTTTGATTTTGAAAACAAGTATGTGTAAATGTGTAGTGAAATCAACATCATTTTATATTTAAAGAGCAGGGGAAAAAATTAGTTCTTAGCCAAGGCAGTTGGAGATAGAGAAACAGGCAGAGATATAGAGAGAGGAAACCTTCCACCAGGGTGCCATGGTAGAAAGAGCATCTCTTTTGGAGCTAGAAAGCTAATCTTGAAGCTCCCTCTCTGTAACCTCATGGACACTAAACCTCTTGCTTTACTCTCTAAAACAATTCTATTGTCTATAAAACTGGGGAAATGTTGCTACATAAAAGTCTGCCTGTAATAATGAAATATATACTGCATGTGATAAGATCAAAGCTAGCATATGACTGTGTCTGCATCTGTACCTCTCTGAACAGAAGTGTTCTAGCTTTCCAAGCAAAATGTTGGATTTTAATGATAATTAATTGAGAATAAAGTGAGAAGAAAATTGAAAATAATGGACAGTAGAGGCTTGGCTGTTGTGGTGGAATTAGTTGTATTGTCTCTCATTTTTTCAGAAAAAAATATCCCAATGCTGTTTGGCAGGTGTATCATGCCTGGTTCCCATTTAATATGGTCCAGTTAGGGTTAAAACCTTAGGAGGTTTAACATAACTGCTTGGCTACAGTGATTTGGATATAAACATGTGGTATAAGTCAGATGGAATAGAGAAACCTAGGATATGTGGGGGCTTAGAAATGATGTCCCTCTTTTGGACCCAAATCTGGGAGACTGAAGCCTGGAACCACTGTTCCATCTCACCTTCTAAGGTGAGAGGCTGTCCAAGGATGGCACCAACCCAAAGCAAAGGTCAGGAGGACACAATTCAGCTCCATGGACCCACCATGTGCCCCAAAATAATTTAGTTACATGAGCTAATTAATTCTTTTTATTTGAGGGAAGGAGAGTTGAGTTGGGCCATTTGTAGTGAAAAGAGTCGTCCTGTTTGATACAGATGGGGCTGTTTTTCTTTGTCTCACTGTTTTTATTTGTTAGGATAGGTTTGGGAACACCTGGAGTGCGTGAGTCAAAGATGAGAGGAAAGAAATATACTGAGAAATACTTCTGGAAACTATGAGGTTCTAACATGCGGTTTCCTCACAGGGTTTAAGAAATATAAGCAGATGACTTACATTATTTTTAAATTAGCTTTGGTGGCCCAGAGGTCATTTTTTTCATATCTCACCACTCTAGGACAGAGACCCACAGTTTGTAATTTTATTGATAAAACACAGAACAGACCATTTCAAGGCCTTTGCTTATAACACTCTTCCAGTGGGAAAGCTGTGTATTCTTCCTTGCTGCACGAGATCCCTTTGTTTGGCAAACTCCTACTCAGCCTCTAAGGCTGACCTCTGGCATCAGTGCCTTTCACCATCCGGCATGGAGGCCAGTGCCTGACCCTGTTTCCCCTGGTGGGATCCCTGTGCGTTTATGACTACCACCTCTTACCTCTCTCACGACATATGGCACGTGGTGATATGATTCCCTCCCACCAGACTGTAAGCTCCTTGAAGACCAGGATGACTTATACAGCTTTGCATTTTTAGCACATATCACAAGTCTGGCATGTAGTAGATGTGCAGATATCTTTTCGTTATACCCACCCCAATCCACTTTTTGTACTTCCTACAGCATGAAAACTGGCCCATATGGAAGTCATCAAGGGGATCCATTGCCTCATGGTTCCCACTCAGGTTTGACTAGTGGGAAGCACAAGCGGGAGACAAAAGGGGAGACGGTGAGGTTGGGATGTTTTTTCTCTTGGCTCTTTCCTGCCAACCCATGATGGACTGGCTCTGTCTCTCTACTTAAGGCCACAAATACCCTCTTAGGGTTACAGGTAACAGTCCCTTCCCCTGACTCTTCAGACCCAAGAGTGGCAAGGGCTCCTCTTTCTGCCCTCCGGGCACTGCACTATTCTCTGTTGGTTTCCATTGCCAATGGCCCCACCTTTATTAAATTTTCTTTAAATTTCTCTTTCCTATTGGACACTGACTGTAGGTAGGTAATCAGTATATGTTTTAAAGAGCCAACTCTTGGATGGATGATAAAAATAGAAACCAAATAAATGTGCGCTTGCCACGAATAGTATTGGAGTGTTCCAGATTTGCCTTTATTGTAGTGTTTGGGTATGACTGGCTTGAATGAACGCAATATAAGATGGATTAGGGAGGGCATCAACCTGGGCTAAGGATAAGGAACTTTCATTAGGGTCCTGAAGTCAGCCAGAGTCAGTGCTAGAGTTTAGATTGAATTTATTAAGATAATAGTTGGGAGGAGATAAGGCATGAACAAGAAATACAGTGCTGTGCAAGGGAGTTCAGAGGAACAACCAAGGTCAAGGCAAAGAAAGTACAGGAAGTGCTTGGATTTAGACACAGAGAAGGAGGAGGTGGGTGAAAGTTTAGATCTAGAGTGGTGTTTTCCAGGGAAGGCTTCATGGATGTTAGCATCCTGTGTCCGTGTTCTCATGTGTGACTTGGTGAGATGTACATGTATGTATGTGTGAGTCTGAGTAACTTCAACAGGTTCTTACACATCTTTGATCACCACCACCACCACCACAGATATACATACAGTTACACACACATGCACACACACACACACACACAGCCAACATGGTTTCCAGTGAATGCTCCCTGAGGAATGCTGTTTCCTGTTTCTTTCCGACAAAATCAGAGACTTGCACCTGTTTTTATGCTCACGCATTGTCTCCATCATGATGATCCGTCTTGCTTTCTGCATCTGAATCAACCTGTTTTGCCTTAGGAAACAGCCTTCTGTGTTTTTCCTAGTTCCACCATTGTCAAAGAGCCTGTATGAAGTACAGTTGACAAGTGTCTGGTATTTTATGTCATTTCATTACTGAGGGTTTCTTTGTCATTAATGTCACCTTCTCTCTTGTGCAGACCTTTTTGGAGTCATACCCCCTAAGTATGGATTCCGATGTTGCTCCTGACTGGCCTATTTAAATAAACTCAATTTTGAGTTTGCTTTTACCAAAAGCACTCTTAATAACTGCTATTATCCCTTATAATTACAATAATTATGTTGGCTCAGAGTGATTCACAACATTGGCCTTCAATCCAATAAACCTTGGCAATTGTATTTGGCGGAAGGTCTAGGATGTTGAAAGAAAATAGTTGTGACGGCTGGGTCTGGAGGATCAGAACTATATTGAGAAGTCAGGAAGGTTTAGGGCTTCCTAAGGTAATAAAATTAATGGTTTAAAGCAACCCTGGCTAGACCTTGAGTTTGGGAGGTAGTACAGAAAAACTCTTTAATTTTAGTCTAAGTCAGACTGTTTAAGCCCATCTCTGCCACCTATTGGCCTTATGTCCTTAGGCAAGTTATTTATGATTTCTGTTTCAATATCCCCATTTATAAAATGGGTATGATAAAATGCCTTTCCCCACAACTATTTCAAATTTTTCCATTCCTTTTGATCTATAACCAAGCTGTATCAATTGTTAAATATTTTAGATACTACCCTGCCCATATAACCATAAATAACCATTTCTTACAGTTTTTGTATGACAATTAAATGGGTAACTGATGTAAAGCCCTTAGTACTGTACAAGGTACACGGAAAATACTCAAATATTGGTTGCTTTTATAATTATCATTTGCCTTTTTATTATTACTTTTTAAGGGTTAGAGGACTTTGATCTGGGCCACAATATATTAGCTCATAAAATCCTAGGCTAACTGCTAAAAGTATGATTATTATTCCATTTCATAAGTGAGAAAACTATGATTCAGAGCAGCCAAATGTTACTAGAACTAATACATGGCCAAGATGGGCTTTAACACTTATCTGGTTCTGATACCTTTTTACTACATTACACTACTTTGGATCAGAGAGAGCATTTATAAAACCCAGAGGAAAAAAGTTAGGGTCAGAACAACCACAATATTAATCATTATGGGTGACAGCAAATAGACTTGAAAGAGCGTTGGGCAGAAGTCGCATCACACCAGTACCTGCCGTGGGCTATCACAGCTCTCGGTTTTAAGTAAAGAGCCGGATCTGAAAGCCCGTAGGTTCACGTCTAGTTCTGGGAGCAGAGGCTGCAGAAGAGGGAACAAGTAGTCTCAACTTTATAGACTGTAAGTGAAACTCAAGGAAGAGTAAAATGTCCCAAACTGGCTTTCTCTTTTTAAAGAGATGTAATGAATCCTGTGACATGCTACAAAGATCCTCCCTTCAGGACCAAAGTATGTGTTCCCCCAGCTGCAGGGAGTGTTGACTGCTGACAGCATGTGGCTGCATGCCCCCTCTGAGCACTACCACGAGCTGAACAGAGTCCATTTGTCAAAGATCATTCTCATTCCTGGGCAGAGCCCCCATGCAAAGACTGGTCAATACTGAGATGTAAAGAAATACTGCCCTTGCATTGATGTGGGGCAATGTTGTAGGGCTGCCCAGCTCCAGAGCTTCCCTCCTCCATGAAATCAACTGAGGCCTTTGTTCTGACTACGTCTCTTTCAACTTACCCATCTGCCTTCACTAGGCCACAGGTATTCATGCCAACCGTGCTACCTGGTATATTTCCTGCACACAAATCAATGTCTGAGAGTCTAGTTCCCAGGAAGCCTGAATTGGAAGATGGGGTAAAGTTTTCATCTTTGTTGTGGAAGGCAGCTCCAGTTCATCTCCATATTTCTGAGAGGGTTCTAATGATTGGTCTAATATTTACTGTAGTATTAGTGAATATATCAGGACACAATAAATATCAGGAGTACTTTCAGAAGTGTCAGATGGAACTATTTTATTGATTTCCAAAGAGCAACTTAGCTATTGTCAGAGGTTCAATGGTCTAGGCAGACATCCAGGTCTGAAGAGCATGTGAATTAACATTACTTTATCTCCAGAGTCTTGAATGCTCAGAGCCATGTGGAAAAATCATGATCATAGCTAAACAAATGGTGTTTAAGAAGCTTATTCCTCCCAATTTGTTTATGTCTCTCCAGGCCCCAGAGGATCCCTTTTGGGGTTGAATCAGTGACCACAGGGTTGCCCTCCAGGTACCATGGCAACAAGAGACCGTTCCTTAAATTATTCTGGGTACGGAACACACACGGCAGGGTATTGCATTTCTTAGGGGTGTTGGCCGTGAACAGAATAGCCATCTTAGGGTTTTGGAACTTAGATGATGTCATGGTGTCATCAGGTCTACATCTCTGGCCACATCCTCGCACTGTGGTCATTACTGACAACGTTCTTCAGATGTGGCTTACAAATTCCATTCTAAGTTTTCTCTCATCTTCAACCCTGAAAATCCTGTAGGTTCCTTAAGGCTTAGATGCCATATGACCTGCAATGCCATCAGGTCACAACTGATTACTTCTCTAAGGAATATTAATAAATCAAAATGTTTTCAGAAAGCGATTGGGCTTTGTACATGTCTAAAATCTTAGGATAGGAATTTAACTTCTGGAATTCTAAGGAAATAATCCAAAATGTACACACAGATTTTTCAATACAAAGACATATAAAATTCCTAGGCATGACCATTAGAAGCAACTCTATTGGTTTTCTTATTTGTCTACTTTCAGTAGGATTTAAGCTCTGTGGGAGCAAGGATTGTGTCTGGTTTCTTCACTTCTATCTATATCCCCAGTATCTACAACAGCACTTAGCACATGGTAAATGTATAGTAAGTATTTAATGAATGAGTAAATAAATCTTCCAATGTGCAGAACATAGCCAGAAAAAATGAAATTGTGTTGAGATAGAAAAAAGGTTTGCATAAAAGGAGAGGCCTACATATTTCTCACTGGAAAGAGCTAACATTGTAAAGATGACAGATTCTCTAACCATCTATGAATTTACAGCATTTCCACTCAAAAAACAAACTGATACATATTCTTTGAACTTGAAAAATTATTCTAAATATCAGCTGTAAGAAAAAATAATAGCCTTTTAGTTTTAAGGAGAAAAAGAGTTTTTGTCCTGCCAAGTGTACACACAACCACACACACACAGTAATTACAACTGTGTGCTACAGGTGTGTTACTGTTAATGCTCCATTGAATCTTCCTTTCCCACTGGTTAGCAGCAGTTTTCAATATTATGATCATTAAAACAATTTCCAGTCTAGATCATTCTAAAGCTTTAACCTCAAGCTTTCACCTTCCACCGGCTCTTCAGTGTAGATCCACCTTGTGATTCTAGGGTCTCTTGAGAGGCGAGAAGGGAGTGCCATCTCCTCTCATGTGCCCTGCCCTTCCCAGCACACTAGTGAGATCTGTACTGTGAGATCCATACACTCAGAGTTTCAGTAGAAATTTCAGCTGCTCCTAAAGAAGATAGTAAAATCCCAGTCAATCTGTTGTACAACCAGGCCTAACAGCCATTTCTTAGTGACTCAGAGCAGCAGTTTCTTATGTGAGTCAAAAAGCAGATTGGGCCTTTTAGCACCTTTCTGAAGATACGGCTTGCAACATTAATTTTTAAAAATCGAAGTGTGAAGGGAATAAAAGGAATGACCTAAGATTATAAGCATTTACTGTCTTCTCTTTCCCACTCCTCCCAAAGGAGAGAGATATATTACTAGCTGCGTCAATTCTGGGTCCTCTTTATTCATATAAGAATTAGGACAAAAGGCAAAGGATGACACAAAACAAAATCAGACACCCGAGCCAGAGAAGCCAGTGTTGGGAGAGAGACGAAGGCTGTTCCAGACTGGGGAGAATGGACGTTTTTGAGGTGCATGTAGTGGGGGAAATGAGAGATTTGAGACAACCGTGGACAGTGAAAGAGAAATTAAAAGGAAGTGATACCGGAAAATGGGGTTTTAAGGACTTCTGCTGGCTTCCAAAAACACAGCCACCACTCTTGAAACTTCTGTTTCCATTGCTGTTTTTGAGACATGCTACACTAAATATGTTTATTGTTTTAATTATTTTTAGCTGCTGGACTATTTGTTTTTATGTGACTTTGTATAGCACAAGTTGCAAAACAGTTGGGTTATAGAGGTCACTTGAATTCTTCCATTTACCAGGCATGCTATCAGCACTTGCTGGTCAAAAAGAATCATTTTGAATGCTCATGGTGCCCTGATATTGAGATTGTAAAACAATGATCTCTGAGCAGATGTCTGGTGGTCTCCCCCAAAATTCTCTAAAAATAATGTTCCATTGACATTATTTCCATTCTGAATAGTCCTGCATTTATCCTCAGAAAACTTAGGTTGGGGTCCCAGCTTTACTTTGCTAATCGTGCAGCCAAACTATGAACCTCTTGAAGGCAGGAAAGACACATTATTATCTTTTAATATTGCCAGAGTTTTAGCAATTGGCCTCCTGGGGCACATTAGTAAACATACTTCTGCCGTACTTGGCAAATCCTTTAGTTGTCTTCATAAAGTCCTGGATTAAGAGACCTTCTGTTATCATTTGGAAGCAGTTCTTGAAAATAAATGACCTATAACTTTGCCAGGTATGCATCTTCCTTAAGTGGTCATATCAGGTGAAGAGCTGCATATCCACACATGCGGGAATGCTGCCTTCCATAAGGATATGTGCTTTAACTTTGGTTGAATGCATGAAATGAACGGGGAAGCAGAAGGAAGGACACAGGAAGGAACAGAGAAACGAAATAACATAACAATTTAAGGCAATTCTTTAAGAAAAAAATCTATTTCAATAATTCCTTAGTTGAAATAACTGATCAATAGGTCCAAGAAGCCTGAAAATATTCTTTCCATGTTGGAACATCTCTAGACTTTGTGGATAAACTATTTAAACCTAGGGAACAGGTAATGCACAGACTTCTCTGTGCTTACACGTGTCTCCTTTTGTCACCATGGTTACTCATTTAAATTTATTGACATTGATGGACACTTAGTAATGTGCTCATATTGAAGACACTAGATATGTTTACACTGTATGATGACTGCTAGACTATTTTTTTTCCCAGCTGATCAAAGTGTCACCAGTTTTCCCCTTCTCACTCCTTTTCAAAGGGAAACACATCAAGTGCCTTCTGAAGGCTTCCTGATCCATTCACAGCAGTGCTCTTTCATCATTAATTGCTGGGTGTTCTGAAATGTTTTCTCCCCCGAAGTCATAAGTCACAAGTTTCTGATATTTTGTCTAATCTCTCGCTCTCAGCATCCTGGTTTTCTGGACACAAATGTCATGGAAATGCTTTTGGGTAGATACACATGCATTCATTGCTCCGTCTCCACCAACCCTGTTATTCAAAGAGTCAGTATCTATAAGGATGGTAGGTGCAATATCCAAAACATGGATTTCTCTTCTCCAATTATTGTAATTATTGATACTTTGGACTTTTCTGGCTACATCCATCACACTAAAATTATCCTTGGAAAAGTTAGAGCTCATAAGCCAACATCAATGCTAACAGAGAGCATGTATTAAATACCGAGCACTTACTCTTCTAAGAGCTTTTGGTGTAAAACTTTTTCAATCCCCACATAAAACCCTAGGTCAGTTCTGTTATTATCCCTGCTTTATAAATGAAGAAAGTGAGGCACAGGAAGGTTAAGCAATTTCCTCAGCTCTCACATATAGTAAATGGCAGAGCAAGGGATTGTGGGCATTTGCTTATAGGCAACTTGTTGAACCCTAGAATGTGCTGCCGCCAACAAGATTTCTGACCTGTATTTAACTTTCTTGGGGCCAACAAGGTCCCTGAGAATTACATACAGTTAGGCGTGTGTATGTTTGTGTGGATAGGGGTTTGTGGCTAGGTGTGTATTTTCCTGAGAAGAGACACTACTGTTTTAATTCATTTCTCAGAATGGTCCAAGGTTCTATAAAAAACAGTTAAAGCATGATATAGGGAAAAAGTAGCTTACTATTTGAGATACAATAATCTATGGTCTAAATTCTGGCTCTCTTACCCAGCAGAAAATTGAGCTTTAATAAGTCATTAACAGCTTTAATTTACCTCATGTGTTAAATAGAGAATAATTCCATAGGGTTATTGTGAGAACCAAATGAGATAAATCACACAGAGCAGGTATGTACAGGTCCCTTCCTGATCCCTCTGGAAGCCTGTAGGCAGGTAGGATGCTCTCCATTGATCAAGATGAGTGGTGTTGTCTTCATCTGCATCCTTTTCCTGGGTCTCAAAGATCTTTCCTAAATGTTTCCAGCCCCAAGCAGCAATTGTGGATGTAGCTGGGAGGCACAATTCTGGCCTTTGTGAGACTCACTTCTCACCTTAATGCAAATGATGTATAAGTTCTCTCCAAGCCCAGGTGGCTCTTTCTATCCCAATTTAGATTTCTCCTGGCAGAAGACCAATTAGGAAAGACATCAACTAAACAACCTCCTAAATCTTGCCAGATTTGGGGCAGACTTGATATTTAAAAAAAATAACTGAAAATAATCTGAATTTCATGGGGAAAGCAGGGTAAGCCAAGTAAATTAAAATGTGACTGCACTGATTTTCTATGCCTGCTATAACAAATTTCTACAAATTTAGCAGCCTCAAAGAATATGAGTTTACCATCATATAGTTCTCAAAGTCAGAAGTCTGATGTGGATTTTAATAGGCTAAAATCCAAATGTAGCAGGGCCTCATTCATGTCTGGAGGTGCTAGGAAGAATCCACTTCCTCCTCTTTCCCCGTTTTAGACACTGCCTACATGTCTTCCTTTATCTCCCTCTGCCATTGTCAAAGCCAGCCCAGTCTTTTTCACATCCCGTCACTCTGACGTTGACTTTCATTCTGCCTCCCCTATCCCTTGTACCACAGGACCCTTGTGATTACATAGGGCCCGCTGGGAAAACCCAGATAGTCTCCTTATTTTAAGGTCAGTGGATTAGCATATTAATTCCATCTGAACCTAATTCCCCATTGCTGTATAATACAGCCTGTTCACAGATCCCTGGGGAGTAGACTGTGGACATCTTTGGAGGGTGATTATTCCGTCTGCCACAGCTACCTTCTCAACGAGGTCTATCATGACCACTCTTTTAAAAAACTTAAATTTGAAATTTAAAATTCCAACCCAGCTCCACCCTCCTGATCTTGCCAATGTATTTAAAACATGAATGCAGTAATAAAGATGAGATGTGCCAGGGATGGCGGCTTTGTGGAATTTAGGGATGAAGGAGTCAAACTGACCTGGGTTTGAATCCTAGTTTTGTCATTTTTAATGTGATCATTTTTGGAAAGTCTTAACATATGTAAGCCTCAGTTTTCTTATTTTGGAAATGATGATAATGCATCAGCTGCCCAAGATTTGGGGGAATATCAAAGAAGATGGTATACTAGATGTATCTGGCACAAAGGTATACATGGCAATTGTTCAGTATTTATTCCTTTGCCAGTTTTTTTCTTTCTTCCTCCTTTAATCCCAATCTAGCCCCTGTCATCTGCTGGGACTAATGAGAGGGTTTATTTTGCTTTAAATTTTAATTGTGGTAAAATATACTAACTATACTAAAACTTACTATCTGAATCATTTTTAAGTGTAGTGTTCAGTAGTGTTGAGTATATGCACATTGTTGTTCACAGATCTCCAGAACATTCTCATCTTGTGAAACTGACTCTCACCCCATTAAACACCAACTCCCCATTTCTCCCTCCTCCCAGCAGCTGACAGCCACTCTTCTATGCCTGTTTCTATGAGTCTGACTATTCCAGACATCTCCTCTAAGTGGAATCATACAGTATTTGCCTTTGATTGCTGTATTTCACTCAGCATAATGTCCACAAGGCTCATCCACATTCATCCAATTTCCTTCTGACACAGCCTTTTTGTGGCCAAACAGCATTTCATTGCATGTGTAAACTACATATTGTTGACCCATTCATTCATCCATGGCCATTGGGCTGCTTCCAACTTTTGGCTATTTTGAAGTTCTGTTATGAAAATGGATGTTCAAATATCTTTCTGAGAACTTGCTTTCAGTTCTTTTGGATATATACCCAGAATTGGAATTGCTGGATCTTGTGGTAGTTCTTTTTTAATTTTCTGAGGAACTTTAATACTGTTTTCTATAGTGGCTGCACCATTTTATATTCCTATCAACAATGCACAGGGGGTCCAGGGTCTTCATGTCCTCACCAGCACTTGTTATTTTTGTTTTTTCTTTCTTTTTTTGGTTTGTTTGTTTTTGATAATTAGCCATCCTTATGGGTATGAGGTGACATCTCACTGTGAATTTGATTTGCATTTCCTGAATGGCTACTGTCTGTCTTTTCATATGTTTGTTGGGCACTTGTGTCTTCTTTGGGGGTTATTTGTTTTCTTGGTGGTGTGTTTTAGGTATTCCTTATATATTCTAGGTATTAAGCCCTTATCAGATATATGGTTTGCAAATATTTTCTTCCATCCAATAGGTTACCTTTCCACTCTGTTGACTGTGAGCTTTGATACAGAAACATTTTTAATTTTGATGTAGCCCAGCTTATCTATTACTTTTGTTGCGTGTGCTTTTGGTTTCATGTCACTAATGAGTTATAAATTCTCCTTTGATCCTAACATACACACACACACACACACACAGTCACAAAAGCCAAAGCATTTAAAATACTTTAAGAAATCATTAAAGCCACCACTATCAAATGGAAAAGCAGACCAAAAATAAAAAACAAGGAAAGAAAGAAAATCTTAAAAATCTGTTTCTTCTGTGATACGAAATATCTCATCTCCAGGTCTTACATCCTCTCCTGGGAAATAAACACAAGGGAATAAAAACAGCTGCACTATACTAGCGAGAACAGGGAAGTTGGAGCCCGTAAATCAGTATCCTTGCAGTGAACTAGCTGCCTGACCTTGGGCAAATCATTGTACCTTTTTAGGTCTCGGCCATTTTATCTGAGATCCCCTCTACCTTTTACCCTCCGTGTCCAGTTATTTTTTCTCATTCTGGATAACAGCCATACGGTTGGTCCCTCCACTTGCGACAACTTGGTTGGTGGTTTTACTAGCAAGTAAATACCACTCTGACCATTTACCCTCTAGAGTGCAGTCTCCTTGTGGGGGTAAGAGAAATCAGAATTTCCTAGCCAAGAGCTTAATCTTTTATTATGGTCTTCCCACACCAGGTGCCCATTGATGGGTGTTAAGGTGGAGAGCTCAAAGCTGCTTCGCCTCCCTCTCTTGACCCCCTTCATGTCTACAGGCATCTCCACCCTTAGTCACTCTTGGTCCCCAGGCCTCCTCCGCTAGCTCTTTGAGGAGCATCTGCAATATCGTCCTTGCTCAGCTGCTTCAGCTTGCGTTTGCTTTCTGTCTTTTTCTTGTCCTGGGCTAAAGCATCCTTTCTTACACTCCAGTTTTATTCCTGTTTATCTAAGACTGCCAGCATCACACCCAGCCATTCTCAGAAATGACTCTTTTCTTCATTTCTTCTGTCTGAGGTTGGGGGAACTTTACACATAAAATGAATGTCTGAAGCAATCCTGAGCCATCCAAGTTTAGAGTTCTTAAAATCTAATATTTGGTTCCCAGGTGGGCCAGAATCACCTAATAGTCAGCTCAGACCCTAAAGTAGTCACATGAATAACTTGATCAATACTATCTGAGCTAGTTTAGATTATGATGAATTTTTCTTGAAAATAATGAACCAACTTTTATTTCATTTCCAGCCTATTCTTGTTTAAAATTAGTGTGACAGAACTTATACCACATAAGTGGGCAGTGACAGGTGTACAATAAATAGAAATAACTTAACCCTTAAAGCATTTTTCATTTGTTCCAGTGTGTTACTGCATTTAAGCTTGAAATTGGGAAGTTCTGCTGCTAGGAATTAGTAATAACCAAACTTTAAAGTCTCAGAAAACATGCATACACACACACACATCCTAAACCCAGAAGACTACTAAGGAAATGGCCCATTGCCTATAATTTTCCCAACATATTCACATACATGCACACATGTACACATGCTCATGCATTCATAAACACACATTTCTTTATATTTTCTATTCCATTCTGGTCTTAGTTTCTTCATCATCATGCAAGTGCTAGCCTATATCAGGTCCTATTTATTTGAGCAAGTTTATTAATACATACTTTTTTTGAGTAATAGAATCAATACAGATACTTAAACCTCTAATGAGCCAGTGACTTCCCTTAGGTACCTAGTGATCTCAAAATGCCACTGTGTGAGTCCTGAATGTGGAGGTAGATCTAATTTGGGGGGAAGGACAGGTCTGCACCCAGAACAGCCAAGTTCCTAGCCTGCCTCTAGCATATTGGAAAGGATAGATGCTGAAAGAAGTGAAAGGCAGGGTCTGTGAACTTGGGAAGAGCAGTGGGAGAATCCAAGAACGAGGCAGGATTTAAGAGTGGATTTCACAAATTTTTATTGCCTACTAGGAAGCATGCTAGAAGCTTGGAACCCCAAGGAAGGAAAATTAGGCCTCTTTGATAATCGGGAAAGATAGAAATCAGGCAAACAAGGATCAGTCACAAGAGCAAAACACCTAGAAGATCAGATTATCCCTTTGGAATTGATGTCACAATCAGAGATAAATGGGGTTACCTGTATCATATTCTTTCCAGAAACTTTGTGCTCTCCTTCCCAGATGCAGAAAGGCTAAGTGTATCGCGAAATCTGATCCAGTCCATCAGTAGTGGAATCAGCTTTCAGATTTCCAAAACTTCCTGTGTTTTCTATCGTCCTGGTTGGGAAGAGACTACCATGGTCTTTGAATGCTACCCTGAAAGCCTTTTGACTTTATGGAGCAGGCAACAGAGAGTCACTGGCATTTTTTTGAGCAATAGGCTGATAATACTATCATATTCTGGTAACCTCTTTTCAATTAATAAATTTGGTTTGTTTTGTCTCATGAGGAGAATATACTGTGGTTAATCTTCTCAAATCCTTTTTTTTGAAAGAGGAAGAAAATAAATGTATTTTTAAAAAGCAAAGAAACAAATATATAAATGTGTTTCCAGTAAAATAAATAAATAATAACCAGAAAAAGTAGAAGCATGAGTCCTATAAATCATAGCCAACCAGAGTTCCAAGTAATTTTTCCTTATAAAAGCTCTTGATAAATGGTCAATAAATGTTAAGTGGGATATTCTGTAGTTAATTTCCCTTATTTTCCAGTTTTGCTCTTCTAAGTAATTTCACCATCCAATTTATAATTATAGAATGTAGAATATATACATGATCATTTTTTCACACAGCAGGAGAATAGAGTGCAAAGACCTCATTTCAGACAGCTAAGTGATTTACAGTAAGACCTACTAGACAATTCTGAAAACACAATTCAGATCTCCAGAGCTTTCTGTTTTTTTTTTAAAGTTAACAGAGGTGGGAAGGAATATTCAATTTGATTGAAAAATAACACACATTATAAAAAGTCACAGTCCAATTGACTCTGCTAGATACCAAAATTTACATTTTTTCCTGCAATGCTAATAATTCAGCTGCCCATTAACACTACATTAACAAAAAAGCCTTCATTTTTATCTTTCCTACTTTTGTTGAAAACTCCTTCCTAGCTTGCTGATTTTTGACAACCTGTTGGAAGGTAATGATAACACAAATTTTCCTCTGAGCCATATTATAGCACAGCTTCCTGACAACCTTGTGTCTGGCTAAACAAATCATTTACACTCTGCCTGATCTGTTTCCATGTTTGAATTCAACTGCAATTCATTCCTTCCTACTGCTAAATGAAAATGTGGTCATCAGATGATATCCTTCCTGTTTGAACATCATAAATAATACGTTTCTAGAGTGCAACACATAAATATTTTACTAACCACACTATAAAGTTTAGGAAATGGCAGAATGAAAGTGGTAGAGAAAAGATTTCCTACAGATTCATTTTTACAGAGTTTAAAGGCTATTTATTTATGGTTTGGTGCATTCATTAGGCTCTTTAAGGTAGTTTACGAAAGTGTTCCTTATCCAAAGAAACACAGTAATATACACCTGTGCTTCTCAATTCCCTGCCATATGAGGTTTAAATTTTCTGCCTTCTTGAGCTGGGATATAATATATCTTCACATGTTCCCAGGTCTGATTTTACTTCACTTGCTGGTTTTTTTTTTCCTTCATGGCATCATTACCTCCTGGGCAAATTAAGAGCCACTGTAGAATAATGAAGTTTATACTGAAGATAAATTCTTCTCACTCCTACTGGCCAGTCACCTGAAATAATAAAAGAGAAAAAAATATGTGGAGTTTGGGGAGGGTGTGGTGGTGGTGGAGGTAGTATGGAGAATAAGACTGTGAACATAATTCTTCTCTTCTCCAAGTTAAAAGAATTTTGCTTAAAAATATATTCCCCCTGGCCTAAAAACCTATTTCCTATATCCTGTGGTTTCTGTTCTGTAGGTGTCCTGGAAATAATTGGGTATTTAAAGAACCTCAAAAAATTGCTGATCACAGAGCCAACCACTTCTTGGTACTTTCCCTCTGAGGCTTATTAATTTTTAATCAGCTTGCTGCTGTGTTGGGTCTTTAGGAATCCTGTAAGTAAAGAAAAATGCCACGGGGCAGCAGAGGAGGAGAGAGTAAATAAACGCAGAGGGATATGGCTCTCCAGAACTCTGAGACAATGGCTGGTATGGCTTTGACAAAGACGAGGTAAAGCAGTTTTCCAGGAGAAAACCACTCCCTCAGCTGGACCACCCCCTCAGCTGTGAAAATAAGAATCCGATTTCTCTCCAGCTGTTTGACTGTCACAGACTGTGTGCATTCCTCGGCCTTTATTTCCACAGATGAATGCCACTCCTGGGCTTCTGTTCTCAAAAGGGCACATGACTTGGTTCTCTAGGAATTTTTCTAATTTTTCTACTTTTTCTAATAGATGTCAAACCCTACCCTTGTCTCCAATCGTTCACTCTTTCTTCCCCAGTTTTTTGGCTAATTTCATACAGGATTTCCTATTTGAGTCATCTGTAAGCCCAGTCCATGAAAAAGAACTTGTTCTAATTTCTATCATAATTAATGATAACCTTCTATAAAATGATTTAAACAGAGTAATAACTAAATATTGTTTCTCACCACCCAGTGTCCCCAACGCATATCCCATACCTTGATCTCTTTGCTGGCAGAAGGGATTATGGATCCTCAGGCTTGCGAAGCAAAGGGGTTGTAAATGTGTGGTAGAGAGGTCCCTGGGGGAAGAAGGGATCTTAACTGACCTTCAGTCCACAGGCATATCACTGACCAAAGCAGGTCTTATCTCCCAGAGTTGGGAAGAGCTAAATTTCCTTTTAGAAAGGTGGGTTGCTAAGGCTTTCTGGAGTACAACCATCCATAATTGTCCAAAGATCATCTTGTTAGGTTACCCAGAGGTATTAATACATGATTTTGCTCCCACATAATGAAGCCAGGAGTGGGGAGGTGAGAGGGGAAGGGGTAGAAGGGTAGAACTATAAAAGGAAGGAGAGTAGAAAAAGAATTATCCACACATGCAAAAAGTGACCACTTAAATGACATGTTTTCTTCTATTCTCTTCTATGATAAAGACCCTCCTCATGTAAATGGGGAAAAGGTGTTCCTGATTCTTATTTTTTTCAAGTTTATTTTGATATCATTAATGTACAATTACATGTGCAATACTATGGTGATTACACTACCCCCTTCATCAGGTCCCCCACACCAACCCCATTACAGTCACTGTCCATCAGCGTAGTGAGATGCTATAGAGTCACTACTTGTCTTCTCTGAGTTGTACAGCCCTCCCGGTGCCCCAGTAACATTACATCTGCTAATCGTAATGCCTCTTGTCCCTCGCTTCCCACCCATACTCCCCAGTCCCTTTCCCTTTGGTAACTATTAGTCCATTCTTGGGTTCTGTGAGTCTGCTGCTATTTTGTTCCTTCAGTTTTTTTCTTAGTTCTTATACTCCACATATGAGTGAAATCATTTGGTACTTGTGTTTTTTGGCTTGGCTTATTTCACTGAGCATAGTACCGTCTAGCTCCATCCATGTTGTTGCAAATGGTAGGATTTGTTTTCTTCTTATGGCTGAATAACATTCCATTGTGTATATGTACCACTTCTTCTTTATCCATTCATCTACTGATGGACACTTAGGTTGCTTCCATTTCTTGGCTATTGTAAATAGTGCTGCGATAAACATAGGGGTGCATCTGTCTTTTTCAAACTGGGCTGCTGCATTCTTAGGGTAAATTCCTAGGAGTGGAATTCCTGGGTCAAATGGTATTTCTATTTTGAGTTTTTTGAGGAACCTCCATACTGCTTTCCGCAATGGTTGAACTAATTTGCAGTCCCACCAGCAGTGTAGGAGGCTTCCCTTTTCTCCACATCCTCGCCAACATTTGTTGTTGTTTGTGTTTTGGACGTTGGCCATCCTCACTGGTGTGAGGTGATATCTCATTGTGGTTTTAATCTGCATTTCTCTGATGATTAGGATGTGGAGCATCTTTTCATGTGCCTGTTGGCCATCTGAAATTCTTCTTTGGAGAACTGTCTATTCATGTCCTCTGCCCATTTCTTAATTGGATTATTTGCTTTTTCTTTGTTGAGGTGCATGAGTTCTTTATATATTTTGGACGTCAACCCCTTATCGGATACGTCATTTATGAATATATTCTCCCATACTGTAGGATGTCTTTTTGTTCTACTAATGGTGTCCTTTGCTGTACAGAAGCTTTTCAGCTTCATATAGTCCCATTTGTTCATTTTTGCTTTTATTTCCCTTGCCTGGGGAGATATGCTCATGAAGAAGTCACTCATGTTTATGTCCAAGAGATTTTTGCCTATGTTTTTTTCTAAGAGTTTTATGGTTTCATGACTTACATTCAGGTCTTTGATCCACCTTGAGTTTACCTTTGTGTATTGGGTTAGATAGTAGTCCAGTTTCATTCTCTTACATGTAGCTGTCCAGTTTTTCCAACATCAGCTGCTGAAGAGGCCGTCATCTCCCTAATGTATATCCAAGGCTCCCTTATCAAATATTGACTGTATATGTTTGGGGTGATGTTTGGATTTTGTATTCTGTTCCACTGGTCTGTGGGTCTGTTTTTGTGCCAATACCAAATTGTCTTGATTAGTGTGGCTTTGTAGTAGAGCTTGAAGTCAGGGAGGGTAATTCCCCTTGTTTTATTCCTCCTTCTCAGGATTGCTTTGGCTATTCGGGGTCTTTTGTGGTTCCATATGAATTTTAGAATTATTTGTTCCAGTTCATTGAAGAAAGCTGTTGGTAGTTTGATAGGGATTGCATTGAATCTGTAGATTGCTTTAGGTAGTATAGCCATTTTGACAATATTGATTCTTCCTAGCCAAGAGCATGGGATGCATTTCCATTTGTTAGTGTCCTCTTTAATTTCTCTTAGGACTGTCTTGTAGTTTTCAGAGTACAGGTCTTTCACTTCCTTCGTTAGGTTTATTCCTAGGTATTTTATTCTTTTTGATGCAATTGTGAATGGAATTGTTTTTCTGATTTCTCTTTCTGTTAGTTCATCGTTAGTGTATAGGAAAGCAACAGATTTCTGTGTGTTAATTTTGTATCCTGCAACTTTGCTGAATTCAGATATTAGTTATAGTAGTTTTGGAGTGGAGTCTTGAGGCTTTTTTATGTACAGTATCATGTCATCTGCAAATAGTGACAATTTGACTTCTTCTTTACCAATCTGGATGCCTTGTATGTCTTTGTTTTGTCTGATTGCTGTGGCTAGGACCTCCAGTACTATGTTGAATAACAGTGGAGAGAGTGGGCATCCCTGTCTTGTTCCGATCTTAGATGAAAAGCTTTCAGCGTCTCACTGTTAAGTATGATGTTAGCTGTGGGTTTGTCATATATGGCCTTTATGATGTTCAGGTACTTCCCCTCTATACCGATTTTGTGGAGAGTTTTAATCATGAATGGATGCTGAATTTTGTCAAATGCTTTTCCAGCATCTATGGAGATGATCATGTGGTTTTTGTTCTTCTTTTTGTTGATGTGGTGGATGATGTTGATGGATTTTCGAATGTTGTACCATCCTTGCATCCCTGGGATGAATCCCACTTGATCATGGTGTATGATTCTCTTGATGTATTTTTGAATTCGGTTTGCTAATATTTTGTTGAGTACTTTTGCATCTACGTTCATCAGGGATATTGGTCTGTAATTTTCTTTTTTGGTGAGGTCTTTGCCAGGTTTTGGTATTAGAGTGATGCTGGCTTCATAGAATGAGTTTGGAAGTATTCCCTCCTCTTCTATTTTTTGGAAAACTTTAAGGAGAATGGGTGTTATTTCTTCTCTATATGTCTGGTAGAATTCAGAGGTGAATCCATCAGGTCTGGGGGTTTTGTTCTTGGGTAGTTTTTTGATTACCAATTCAATTTCGTTGCTGGTGATTGGTCTATTTAGTTTTTCTGTTTCTTGCTTGGTCAGTCTTGGGAGGTTGTATTTTTCTAAGAAGCTGTCCATTTCTTCTATGTTTTCCAGCTTGTTAGCATATAGATTCTCATAATATTCTCTTATAATTCTTTGTATTTCTGTGGGGTCCGTCGTGATTTTTCCTTTCTCATTTCTGATGGTGTTTATGTGTGTAGATTCTCTTTTTCTCTTAATGAGTCTAGCTACGTGTTTATCTATTTTGTTTATTTTTTCAAATAACCAGCTCTTGGTGTCATTGATTTTTTCTATTGTTTTATTCTTCTCAATTTTATTTGTTTCTTCTCTCATCTTTATTATGTCCTTCCTTCTGGTGACTTTGGGCCTCATTTGTTCTTCTTTTTCCAATTTCAGTAATTGTGTCTTTAGACTATTCATTTGGGATTCTTCTTCCTTCTTTAAATAGGCCTGGATGGCAATATACTTTCCTCTTAGAACTGCCTTTGCTGCATCCCAGAGAAGTTCTGGCTTTGTGTTGTTGTTGTCATTAGTCTCCATATATTCTTTGATTTCTGTTTTGATTTGGTCGTTAACCCATTGATTAATTAGGAGCATGTTGTTAAGTCTCCATGTATTTGTGAGCCTTTTTGATTTCTTTCTAAAATTCATTTCTAGTTTTATACCTTGGTGATCTGAGAAGTTGGTTGGTAGGATTTCAGTATTTTTGAAATTACTGAGGTTCTTTTTGTGGCCTAGTATGTGGTCTATTCTGGAAAATATTCCATGTGCACTTGAGAAGAATGTGTATCCTGCTGCTTTTGGGTGTAGAGTTCTGTAGATGTCTGTTAGGTCCATCTGTTCTAGTGTGTTGTTCAGTGCGTCTCTGTCTTTACTTATTTTCTGTCTGGTTGATTTGTCCTTTGGAGTGAGTGGTGTGTTGAAGTCTCCTAAAATGAATGCATTGCTGTCTATTTCCTCCTTTAATTCTGTTTGTATTTGTTTCACATATGCCAGCACTCCTGTGTTGGGTACATATATATTTATAATGGTTATATCTTCTTGTTGGACTGACCCCTTTATCATTATGTAATGTCCTTCTTCATCTCTTGCTACTTTCTTCCTTTTGAAGTCTATTTTGTCTGATACAAGTACTGCAACACCTGCTTTTTTCTCCTTGTTGTTTGAATGAAATATCTTTTTCCATCCATTCACTTTTAGTCTATGTATATCTTTGGGTTTGAGGTGAGTCTCTTTTAAGCAGCATATAGATGGGTCTTGCTTTTTTATCCATTCTGTTACTCTGTGTGTTTTGATTGGTGCATTCAGTCCATTTACATTTAGGGTGATTATTGATAGATATGTACTTATTGCCATAGCTGGCTTTAGATTCATGGTTACCAAAGGTTCAAGGGTTGCTTCTTAACTATCTAACAATCTAACTTAACTTTCTTGTTATGTTATTATAAACACAGTCTGATGTTTCTTTATTTCTCTCCCTTCTTATTTTTCCTCCTCCATTCTTTATATACTAGGTGTTTTATTCTCTGCCTTTAGTTAGTATTTGGATGGTCTGCTTTGTTTGCAATGGTTTTATTTTCTCTGGTGACATCTTTTTAGCCTTAGGAGTGCTTCCCTGTAGAGCAGGTCCTTTAAGATGTCCTGTAGAGGTGGTTTATGGGAGGCAAATTCTCTTAGCTTTTGCTTGTTTGGAAATTGTTTAATCCCTCCGTCATATTTAAATGATAATCGTGCTGGATACAGAATTCTTGGTTAGAGGCCCTTCTGTTTCATTGCGTTAAATATATCATGCCATTCTCTTCTAGCCTGTAAGATTTCTGTTGAGAAGTCTGATGATAGTCTGATGGGTTTTCCTTTGAAGGTGATATTTTTTCTTTCTCTAGCTGCCTTTAATACTCTGACCTTATCTTTGATCTTTGCCATTTTAATTATTGTGTGTCTTGGTGTTGTGTTCCTTGGGTCCCTTGTGTTAGGATATATGTGGGCTTCCAAGGACTGCGAGACTATTTCCTTACCCAGCATGGGGAAGTTTTAAGCAATTATTTCTTCAAAGAAACTTTTTATCCCTTTTTCTCTCTCTTCTTCCTCTGGTACTCCTATAATGTGCATATTGTTCCATTTGGATTGGTCACACAGTTCTCTTAATATTCTTTCATTCCTAGCGATCCTTTTATCTCTCTCTGCCTGAGCTGCTCTGTGCTCCTGTTCTCTGATTTCTATTGCATTAACAGTCTCTTGCATCTCGTCCAGTCTCCTGCTGAGCCCATCGATGGCTTGTCTCATTTCTGCATTGTCTTTCCTGACTTCCCTCACTTCCTCCTTTAGCTCTTGCATATTTCTGTGTAGATCCATCAGCATGGTTATGACTTTTATTCTGAATTATTTTTCAGGAAGATTCTGCATTTCCATCCCTTCAGGTTCCCTCTCAGGAGTTGTCTGGGTCTGGGTGAGCTTGGTCTGAACCATATTCCTCTGTCTTTTCATGTTAATAGGAGTGGTCGCTGGTAGGTGCCACGTATGTCAGCTGGGCTCTTTAAGACTTAAAAACAAAACAAAACAAAAGAAAAAAAACACACACAAAAAAACAAACAAGCAAAAAAAGAAGGGAGAGAAAGAAAAGAGAGAAAGAAGAAAGAAAGAAGAGAAAGAAAAAGGAAAGGGAAAAAGAAAACAAAAAAACCCCCACCTGGAGTGGATTCTCTAAGGATGCTGTAGGTGTCACTGTTGCTCCACCATTCCATAGCCGCGGCTGTGCCGCTCTTTGTAGCTCTGGCCAGGGAGGGAACGAATGGGAGGCTGTTGTTCTCTGTGTAAAGTTTAGTGTGGCAGCTACCTTCTCTCAGTCACCAGCCAAGGTGTCCGAAATTCCTCAGGACTCCCAGCCCACTGGGCTGAGCCTGCCAGGCAATGGTGTTCCCTTGCTGGGTGTCCCGCCTCTCCCAGACTGCTACAAACCTTGCGCGCTTTTCTCTTTTCACAGGGCACTGGCTGCGCGGACCCGGTGCGTTCCCAGCTCAAAACTTGCACTTTCTGCCTCTCCAATGTCCCATGCACCGCGCGATGTGTGTCAGCGCTCCCAGCGCAGATCACCGGGGCTGGGTATTTCGTGGGCCTGTTCTTCCACTCCTCCCGGCTCTGAATCCTCTCCTCCCCCTGGTGCACTGGGTTGGGTGAGTGCTCAGGTCTTGCCGGGTCGCGGCTCCGTATCTTACCCGCCTCGCAGGGTGCCAAGTCCTCTCGGGTGTAGCTGCATGCTGTGCGCTTTCCTCTGTATTCTGGTCTCTCTTTTAGGAATAGTTGTATTTGCTGTATTTTTGTAGATAAATATAATTTTGAGAGGAGATTTCTGCCACCCTGCTCACGCTGCCATCTTCCCGGAAGTCTGGCCCCCTGATTCTTATTTATAAAAGTTAATTATTTTTATTGAAGCCTAGTTGACATAATATTATGTTGGTTTCAGGTGTATGACATAGTGATCCAACAATTATATATATTACTAAATGCTCATCACAGTAAGTGTGGTTGCTGTCAACATACAAAGTTATTTCAATATTATTGACTATATTCCTTATGCTGTACCTTTCATCCCCATGATTTATTTATTATTATCTTTAAATACCTTCCCTCCATCTTGTATTAATATGTATTATAACAGATTAAGTCAGCTGACAAATGCTAGATGCCAGGTGACAGAAAGACAGGAGACATAAGTGGTTCTGAGTCACCTAGCTTAAAGGCATGTGATGATTTTGAGTTCAGGACAAAGTAATATCTACATTCCATTCCAATCTCTGAGAACAGTCAGGTATTAAATTTGATGTTACCCATGGCTGCCAGTAACTGTGATAATGAATGACTGACCGTCAGATGAATTAACAATAGTTCTGAATCAAGAATAAAATCCGAAATTTCAAATGTAAATTTCTCCTAACCGTTAGTAAGTGTACAATATACTTGCATGAGGTTGCTAGAAGTCTCAGTGTTCTAAAAGGAGAATGTCATTACTCAATGGTTTACCATTAGCTTCAAGATCAAGTCCATACTCCTTAATAGGACCACATGTCTCCACATGGCCTGGCCTCAGCCTGCCTCTTCAACCTTGTCTTTGGCAAAGCTCTTCGCCCTTCAGGCTCAAGGCACACGAGACTACCTGATGACAAATCTTGATATAGCTTTTTCATAACACCATAAATTGGTAGAATCTCTTCCTTCGCCTTTTCCTCCTGTTCTCCTACCTCATTAGCTTCCAGGAAGTCTGAAGGACTCGGCTGAAGCAATTCCTCCTTTGGGTTGCCAAAGGATATCCTTCTTCTCTGTGCTTCGTACAAATGTGGCCAAACTTACCAGTTTATCACATGGTACTACTTGCTGTTTTTTCTGAAAGAAGAAAGAATGCCATTGTTCTTCATCTTGAAAACCTTGCACAATGCCTTGCATACAGTGGGATCTCAACACATATTTGTGCAGTTAATGTGTCTCTCCAATATGGAGGTGCTGTTTCGGAACATAACAGGGATCTGGGTCATTTCTGAGGGCTATCTGCCAATCCCCAGACCCCCATCCCACTGGTGTTATCAGGCTGCACTGCGATTCTCAGTACCAATGGAGAGATGACTTGTGTGGCCTTCTTTGTTCCACTTTCTAAACTGTCAAATGACAGAAACCATCTGAGGCAGGGAGCACCTACTGGCAACACAGGAGTTAGTAAAAGGCATGGTACAGCAATCAGAAACTAGGCTTTGCTTTCATTCCACTGCATATTAGAGTATAAAGATACTTTCTCCCAAACTTAGGATACTGAGGTTAAATTTGAAAAGATTTTTGGAATAATGGGTGTGCCTAATTATTTGTATTTTATTTATTGATTGATTAGGCTCAAATTGGTCATTTTCAACTATATGGAAAAAATTTAACTAAGTGATTTCCTAGGGAAAAAAAAAGTTACCTCCTCAGGAAAGCTTCTTTAAGAGTGTACTTTTTGGGTGAATCCTTCATATACAAGTATAATTATGAATATAACTTTTCATTTTTCTATTATGTTGCAAGTTCCTGGAGAAAGCAAAGATTTTCTTGTTTGTTTACTTCGTTTTGCTTTATGCCCAAGTCCATAGCTGAGGAATTAGCAGAATAAGTAGTTTATGGTTGGTAGGTATTAAGTGTTTATGGGTGAATGTGGATAGATGGAAGCAGGGAGGGAGGAAAGAAGGGATAAACCTGCAGGTCAACAGAGAGAACCACAGCTTACTCATCCTCCCCGAAGTTTCTGCTATTAATCAGCCACCCATTCCTGAGGAATGCCTACCATGATACAGGATATAATGACAAATTGAAAATTGTTAAATACAGGTCATGTATTAGAACTAGGTGGTGAAAGACTCTTTAGGCCTCAAATTTTTATGTTTCATCTTACTGGCTTAGAATTAACTGGCAATTGAAAAAAATTTTAATAGCTTTATTGAGGTATAAATCATGTACAGTAAACTGCATGATTAAAAGTGTGCAATGTGATATTTTGAAATATATATGCCTGTGAACCATATATATATGTGTGTATGTGTGTGTGTATAAATAAATAAAATACCAATCAATAAATAAAATACAAATAATTAGGCACATCCATTATTCCAAAATTAAAAAAATATATATACATATTATATATATATATTTTTTATATGTGTATATATATATATTTTTATATATGTATATATATATATATATTATATATATGTGTATATATATATATATATATGTATATGTATATACTACCACAATTAAGATGAGTATTTCCAGGCATCCCAAGAGTTTCCTCATCTGTCTTTGGAATCTCTACCATACATCTGTCCCCACCCCAGATTCTGTCACTATAGATTGGTTTGCATTTTCCAGTATTGTATACAAATTAAATCATATAGTATATACTCCTTTTTGGTTGGCTTCTTTCATTCAGCATAATTATTTTGATATCCATCCATGTCTTTGTGTGCATCAATAGTCTGTTGATTCTTATTGCTGAGTAGCCTTCCATTTTATGGCTATTACAAATAGCACATCAGTAAACTTGTGTGTGCAAGTGTTTGTATAGAAATCTGTTTTAATTTTTCCTTGGTTAAATGAATGGAATTAGAATGGCTGGATTATATATTAAGTGTATGCTTAACTTCTTAAGAAACTTCCAAACTGGTTTCCAAAGTGTTTGAACTATTTTACATTCTTACCAACAATGAATGAAAATTGTAGTTGCTCCATGTTCTTACCTACATTTTACATAGTCATTCTTTTAATTTTAGGCATTTTGAAAGTGTCCAGTGGAATCTCATGGTTTAATTTCCTTTAATGATTAATTTTCATTTCCTTTATGGTTAATGATGTTGAGAAACTTATATATCTTCCATGGTGAAGTGTCTGTTCAAATATTTCACCTTTTTTCCAAAGCATTGTTTATTTTCTTATAATTAAGTTTATAAGTTCTTTGTATATTCTACTTATAAATCCTTTATCTAATATTTAATATGGAAATAACTTCCCCCAGTGTGTGATTTGTCTTTTCATTTTATTAATAGCGTCTTTGAAGAGAAGTTCTTAACTTCTGATGAAATCCAAATTTTCTTGATTTTTAAAAAATAGATTGCATGTAATTCTGAGGGGAAAATATTTTCCCAGCCCAGGGAAGAATACCTTAGAAGCAAAATCAGTCAAAGAGAGAAATAGAGTGGGAGCAACCTGTTTATTGCTTACAAGCAGCCGTCCACTTCTGCTCACCTGTCTCTTGTGACCCTGCTGCAGAAAAAGAGGCCCCATCCAACCTCTCAGGTCCAGATATGCCTTCGCTCCCCCTTGTAATTGCCTATTGATATGGAGATACACTAAGGCCAAGCAAGAAATATTCTGGAAATACTGCAATTTTACCCACAGCCCACCCCTCCAGAAATCTTGCCTCACAATCTACTTGCTCTCCATCTTCCTCAATGGCCCCATGTGTGAGAAAACTGGAGCACTGTAACCAGACTAATAACATACAATAACAACAGCAATAAAATCATGATAACACTCAAGCTGGAGGATTCAGCTAAATTCAAAGTCCTATGCAGATTTAGTCCATAGCGCACCCATTCCACAGGTGGTCATTAGCTGAATGGGTAGGGACTTCAGAGCAATCATCATGTGGCAGCTGGACCCAGGGGGTGGGTCCAGGCCACAGGGACGGTAGAAGAAAATAACCTGAAGGGTGATAAGATGCGTTTTAATATCTCTCTCTCTTAAGGGCATCCTCTATGTTATTGCGCAGCTCCTCCAAGCGATGCTGAAGTGTGTCCCTCTCCTGATGAAGTCTCTCTCTCTCTCCTCGGTAACACTTTCCACTATCTCAAGTAAAAGACATCCCATGATCCCAGCTGCTGCATAGCCATTCAGGGCCTCTAAGCAGTCTTCTCTCTCACAGATGGCTAATTCCACAGCTCTGGCATCTCCACCCTTCCCCAGTTCTGGGGAATGCCCCACCCCTCTAGGAGGTACTTTACCCTAGACCAATTCCCCACTAGGAGCTCCCAATTGTAAGCCCCACAGATATGTGACTCCCAAGTAAAACTGCACCTTTCACTGCTGCAGCCTCTGGGGCCTCCTCACCATCCACAGAGGGGGTTCTGAGTATCTCTTCATCATCTTTAGGGGCAGCCTGCCCAAGGGTTACACCCATGAAGACAGTTTTCAGGTTCAGAGGTCCTGCTGAGTACTTCGAAGTGTAACTCTGGCGGGGGAAGTCTTTCTCCCACCCCAGGGACAATTACCTTTGAATCTGAAATCAATCAAAGGGAGGAATAAAGTGGGAGTTTATTTCCTACAAGCAGTTGTCCACTTCTGCTTGCCAGTGTCTCTTGCAACCCAGCTGCAGAAGAAGGGGCCCACCCAGCCTCTCAGGTCTAGATATGCCTTTGCTCCCCCTTGTAATTACCTACTGATATGGAGATGCACTACCTCTCTCCAGCCCTTGGAAACATCTATTGATATGGAGAT